>JAWWES010000115.1:76824711-76877177 GCA_035583135.1 Lophotriccus pileatus | reverse complement strand
AAGTTCTAGGAGAATTTGTACAGCCAAGATATATATGAACAATATCCATAAGGGTTATATTCTACATATTCTGAAAGCATTAGCACCTGAAAAATTCCGCTCAGATTTAAAACGAAAATATTAGTTGGCCTATAGTAGGGTGACTGACCTAAATCAAATGTAATTGTATGCACTTAGTGCAGCTTGAATCTAAATTATCTATGCTATAATGCTCCAGAAAGCATTAAGAAAAAAAAAGACTTGAGTTTTATTCTGTAACATTTTAAATCTGCAATTTGCATGTAAACCATTGCTGTGAATTGTATTAGGCAAATGAATAATTAAAAAAGAGCAAGATGGGAAAGAATACTTGCTTTCTTGTCATCTCATGTGGGTATTTTTAAATTAGACTGGAACACTGCCACAGATGACCTTCTGAAATGGTTAGTTGGTATTTTCCTATTCTCTTTTTTATTTGCTGTTGTAGTTGTTGTTTTATTGCACCATAACTCACAAGCATAGTAGGAAATTGACTGAAATTATTATCAACACAAAACTGAGATTTTTATTTTTAAAATGTTGTCACTAATGAGATTTTTTTTAAACTTTTTGAGCCAATGGGTCTGTGTGCATGAAAAGTGCTAACACACATTAATATTTGAACAACCAAGGCACTGGAAGAAACTTTGCTGAGTAATTTAGGGATGAAACAGGCTATTTGTGAGGCAGATTTCTAGTGTCTTTTGGAAGTCAGAGGCCCTGGAACTAGGCAAGAATGGTTATAGTTGTACTTTCTGACTTACTACTACCTACCATTTCCTTCCCCTTTTTTTTTTTTTTAAACTCTTTAGTCTATGATTAGACAGTTTTTCTTTTAAGCAGGTATATAAAGTTTTCAAATGTAGACATGTATATAAGTGCAAATAAATCTTTACTCATCTGTAGTAATACTTGCTTTCATAAATACACAAACTAGGGGAGGAACTCGGAAATTTAAAGAATTTATTCATTCCCTCTGAATTTACTTAAGGGCTCGCAGTCATCTCAAGTCAGAAATGTTCTCTCTTACTTGAAGAAAAGTTACTGGACTCAAAAATTAAAATCCTTATAATAAGTTAGATAATAAGTCAAGCATTGTTGAATTAAATAAATGTCCCCTTTAGTGGTTAAAATGGAAGTTCAGCTTCTTAGGAAAAAAAATGCATCTCATTAACTGGTGAAGTTGAAGGAACTGATGAGTTATGTTTGTCATTTCAAAGAAAAGTGTTTCTGCCTACAGAGGTTACTGGAATGTACCCAACAGCTTTCATAATAACACCAATTGCATAAAACATTTGTTATTTAATTGAGAATATTTGATACATTGTATTAAAACCTCAAAGCATCATGTTAAAAAAGAAAAAAAGTATTTTGAAACATAATTATAGCTTTAACCAACGTTTGGAATTTTTAAAATGTGAAATCCAAGCTGATGCAGAACACCCACACACATCTTTTCATATATATTTTAAGTGTTAAAAAGGGGATTGTGTAGTGCTTTTTTCCAGTATTAGTTTCATCCTAATTTACCTGCAATGTTCTTGTCTTAGTTTCCTTTCCATTCCTATATACAGGGGCAAATTCAACTAACAGGTGAAAATTTTTTTTTATAGTCTGGTAACTTGAACAGGCATTTTGTGTGGCTTATGTGACTCTCCCATCTGAAGCACAGAGTCAGATTTTGTTGTGATAGCCCTGGGGAAAACTGAAGAGAGTGAAGGAGGATAGGTCTGTGAGGCAAACAACATGGTTGTCTCAGGTGAAACACTGTGATATGGAAGCCTGTGCCTATGTGCCCAGACAAGGGTGAACAGGAGGAAAGCCAGGTGAGGTGAGGGACTCAAGCTCCAATACCTCTGTGTGCTCAGCCCACTCCTTACATGAAGAAATTTGCTCCCTCCTTCTCTTTTCCATCTCTGGTTTACACAGTAACATTGCAGGCAATTAGCATAAGTCAGTTTAAGATATATTTACTGGATAATATGAATGAGACAGACCCTATCATTTTAGTCTATCTCTTATCAGAATAAATTCTTATTCAGGTTAAGTTTGAGGAACCCATGGAACCCGCAAAAGTCATACTATACCAGCACAAACATTTACCCTTGCTGAAAAAGGTTATGTGTAGACATCACCTTGTTTCTTACTGAAAATGGTTAAGACAAATTATGGGATCCAAAAATGGTAATCAGTTGTCGGCTCATGATTACTTTCTTGTGGGAGCAATAGATCACAAGTGTCTAACTCTGTTTGCATGAGGTATTCAAATTCTGTAGTGCGACTGAGGCCATACTGAACTCCATGACTACTGTGATATCATTAATAATCATTCACATTGTGGTTGGGAACGACAGGATTGGCAAGAAAAATAGTTAAGTAAATAGTATTATCTGTTGGCCTGTAAAGTAATCAGATAACTTCTCAGGATTTTTAAATAATCCATTAATGTAAGCCATTATTTAACAGTTATTTGTCTCCATGTAACGGTTGCTTAATTCCAGCACAACACAAAGAGTGGGGAGTGCTGTGCTGCCTCACTGCCAAATGTCAGTCATTGTATATTTTAATCAGTACTTTGTACACATTAGCAGCAGTTGTAATAAATAGTCTTGGTCACCGATCTGCACAACTGCCTTTTAGAAACCACAAATCAGAATGCCACATACATGTGTCTGTACACGTGAAACACCCACATACATGTGTTTGTAAATACAGATATGTGTTTATGTACGTGCATTTTTGAAAGCTCTGTTTCCATATCTCTGCACTATGGAGAAATGCAGAAGGTATCTAACCTGTATTAAGGAAGCTTCTAAGTTGAGGATGGGAGAAAGGGTGGAAAAGGGGAAAAGAAGTTAAAATGTATGGTGGAAAGATAAATACCAAGTGATGGGAATAGGAAAGGATAAAGATATAAGCCACAGTACATATGATTTCCTAGGCTATCACCAATCCTGAAGCCAGACTTATACTTCAATCAGCCTGCCCAACTGAAGGAATCACTTCATACTGATAGCTTTTGTTAGAGCAAGCCTATTCAGAATCTTAGACTCAGTGAAATATCTGTCTTGCATCCATATTATTGTTCATAAGGAGTATTTTGTTGGGAAACAGCAATGGTTTACAAAAGGCTTTACTTTTTTTTCTTAGAATTTTCCTAAGATACTTTACATTCTTTCTTTTAACGGGGTTCAATATGGAGACCTAGTGGAGAAGGATTATCATAGTTTAACAAAGTGAAAAACTAATTGAATCATTAACTGGCCATTCAGATTCAAATGTCTTCCTCTTATTTGCACCCTTGTTTACACTTCTGCTTTACTTCTGCACATCACTCTTTCGTTTGCCTTATTTGTAAAACTCCTAAGGTTGTAGCTCTACCCTGAAGAGGTCATGTGAAAATGCACATCAAAATGTGAGTGAAAGTCAAGGCTTTCTGTGTTACAGGTCATACATTTTCTTTCCAGTAAGACTTTTGCCTTAGTGATTAAAAACACACAAAAAAAGAAATGTGATTTTACCACTTGAAATTTTACAACTCTATTAATTATACAACTTTTTGTTTAATACCGTTCTCAACTTCCCATGAAAAATGGACACTGTTGAACAAAATGTATGATTAAAGACAATATTCATAAGTATCTAACAAATAATGACTATGATTTTGCAATTTAAAAATGTTCCCTTTCACTGTAAATTAAGTTCTTTTTTATCAGCTAGCTTGGTTGTAGTGATAAATTGCAGAACAGTTTTATCTTTTCATTCCAAATCATCCCTTAACAACAGTAATAAAATTCAAAGAAATTATGTATATAATTAAGGGATCTTATGGTGGAGTTCTAACAAGTTTCTGCAAAGAGCTGCCTGACTTTAAGTGTAATAATTTTTGTTTCATATATCTGTTCTTCTGCCTGAATATCCTGTTAAATCTCATGCTGTAAATCTCATTCTGGCCAAATGATATTTTAGATTTGAAAGTAAAAATTAACTGGTTCTTTAACTTGGCCATGGCTGAATGAATTAGCAGATGGTCAAACTTCATGACAACTGTTAACTCCACTGTTATGAATTATAATAATGTACTTATGAGATATAGGACATTTACCCATTTAAGGTTAGCAGCAAACATTAGTGTAAGGTGATTGTACACTTGAACATTCTCATAAAGACAGAAACGATGGTGCAATTCCTCTCGTAAATGCAGTGTGATTTTCTTCCAGCAGTAATCAATATTACTAGGAGAACCAAATATTGCTTGGTTGCATTTGTCTGTGTACAGAACGCATTTAAATAAATTTAAAATTTTGCTTTCTTAGCCGTTATTCCTATATGAAAGACACGGAAGCTATAGGCATAAGAAGATCAAAATTCAGGTACATTCAAGTAAACTTTCAGTCTTTTTTTACATAGGAACAATTTTCTGAAAAATATATTATGAAAACAAATAAAATGAGAAATTGTTCAGTTAAGAGAGCTCATAAGAGGGAAAAGCACATCCATAGTACACACCTTAGACTACTGCAGCTCCCTGAAAATTCTCTCCCCTCCACCCAAACCACCAGGCTCTCTTCAACTCTCCTTGCAAACCTGTCTAAAAGTAACTGATCTCACATATATCACACCTCCTCTGACTGCTTCCTGTTGCCCTCAGCTACCTATATCCTCCTCCAACACAACTGACCACCATCAGTACTACAGAGGTCCTGCTGCCTTATTGGTTTTTTTGTATTACAAGCATTAATACAGAAGGTAAAAAGGTTTAATTTAGCCAAAATGAATTTTCACTAAAGATGAAGGGCAGTTTGGTCACTCAAGTGTGATTATCTTCCTTTAACATAGAACAGGCCAATAACAAGTGCCACAACAAGTGTCACTCATGCAGATGAGGACAGCTGGGCTGAGCTCTCCCTACACATATGCAGCATTATGGGGCAGGGAGCTATGTCAGTTGTGCTCTGCAGATCACAGGCTTATTGTTGACATTGAGACTAAGCTGGAACAGCTATTTTTAGTCAGTAAAATCATTAATTATTCCTGATTGGACAGTTAAGAATGGCTCCCTTGCCCCCATCACTTCCTGTCTTCTTCCCTCTCTCTCTCTTTCACACTTCTCATGTGGACTCCAGAGGTTCCTCAAACAATTTGAGCTTCTTTTTTTTTGGTTCATCAGTACAGGCTGGGTCAATGTAACAGCTACATGAAAAGCCGATGACAAAGCTAATTCTCTTCCAAGAATTTGGTCCTCAGAGTAGACACTATATTTATGGACATTTTGCCATCTTGCACACATTTTCCATCTAGTCCTTATTTTTGTAGTAAGGTAATAACAGATAAAATTATGGGGATTTTTTTAGTTCAATATACTAAAGACAGGTTCAGATCTTTGTAGCAGCAAAGAATTATGGAAAATCTATAGCTACCTATCTATCCATTTATCTATCTGTCTATCTATTCATCCACCTCTGCATCCAAAATTTCAGTTTCTAAAGAACAAAAGATCAGGTGTAATGTCTGCAATTTTGACTTAAAGAGGTGGTTTTCACTATTTTTCATTTGCTTTTTTTTAAGTCAAACTCATGATCTCAATAAATCATAAAAGATAAGAAGTAAAAAGTCAGGTTTTATTTCATGGGCTAATGAATATGATATGAATGGAATTTAATAGGGTCTTATCAACTAATTACACAGGATTTTTGAATTTCTTTTAAAAGTCATCAGTATCAGCAGTAGGCATTGACTTTAACATGAGAAAAATGGCCTTCTCCTAGTGAACAATTAATCCTCAAATAAAATGAAAAGTTTGTGAAGCCTGTAACAGCTTATTCATAACGCTGCTTCAAAGTTTAAAAGTCCTTGTCACTTGATAACCTACAAGGTTTAAAATTGCTGTGTGCTTTCAATATACAGTCCTTCCAGCATTTACTTATTATTGTTTTTTAATCCTCATATCACACTTGGAGTGGGAAAAAAAAATTTAAAAGGGAAGTAATCTACATGTTAGTTTGATACAGCAGAGCAAGTAGAAATTGTAACTGGGCCAATGCAAGCAGTTACATGAAAACTGTAAGTTGCCCCTCCTCTCCATACTTCAGAAGTGTTTTCAGGGTAACATATAATTCTGTCTCACTTGATTCTCATTCATTACATTTTTTTGTGTTTATGGAAAGGTAAAGGCAAAGAATTTGGGAAGTCGCAGAAAGTAACAGTCCAGTTCTTCTGAGTTTCACTTCCTTGCAGTGATTTCTGTACTTGCAGTTAAAGACATAAGAGTTGAAAGAAAATAAATTAAGAAGTAAAAGTTTCCAAGAAAATCAGATCTTTTTTTTTCTCCAAAATGTTGTTAAGTCAAAATCCACTTTTTCATTACAGACCAACTTAAAGGAATAAAATAATCATAATAAAAAAGGTCATCTTAACTGCCAAATTTGGTTTAACCACCATAATAGTTTTTGAGTTTCCCTTTAACACATAGAATCATAGAAGAGCTTAGATTGGAAGCCATTTTCCAATCCAAAAGCTATCTTAGAAATCATCTAGTTCTAATCCCCTTTCTATGGACAGGGACACATTCCACTCTACCAGGTTGCTCAAAGCCACACAACATTCCTCTTCATCGAATCACTACATGGCTGTGTAAAAAATTTCTCTCCATCTTTCTTGTAGGCTCCCTTCAGGTGCTGGAAGGCCACAGTTGGGTCATCCCAAAACCTTCTCCTTTTCAGAAGGAGCAATATCAATTCTCACAGCCTCTCACAGAAGAGGTGCTCAGTCCCTCCCTCTGATCAACTTGGTGGCCTCCTCTGGACTCACTCCAAGAGGCCAATATCCTTCCTGTGTTGGGGACCCCAGGGCTGGATGCAGTAGGTGGAGTCTCACCAGAGTGGAGTAAAGGGCCAGAATCACCTCCCTAGATCTGATGGCCACACTTCTTTTGATGCAATCCAGGATATAATTGGCTTTCTAGGCTGCAGGTGCACATTGCTGTCTCATGTCCAGTCTCTCATCCACCAACACCCCCAAGTCGTTCTCGGCAGGGCTGCTCTCAATCTATTCATCCCCAGTCTGTATTGATAAGGAGGTTGCCCTGACCCAGGTGCAGCACCTTGCGCTTGGTCTTATTAAACCTTGTAAGATTCCCACGAGCGCACTCCTCAAACTTGTCCAGATCCCTCTGGATCCCATCACATTGCTCAAGTGTGTCAATTGCATCATTCAGCTTGGTGTCATCTGCAAATTTGATGGGAGTGCACTCTATCCCTTTGTCTATGTCATTAGTGAAGATAGTAAACAAGACTAGTCTCAATATGGACCCCTGAGAGACACATCTAGCAGGAAAAAAAAAAAAAATTATTGCATCATCTCAGTAGACATCTGTTGCACACACTCTGAAGAATTTTAAACGTTTTATTTTCATACCAAATTTTCCTTTTTCCTAGAAAGTCCATGAACTTGAAAAGATGGGAAAATTATTTTAAAAGAGAGGTATTTTAGAGATCCTTCCTAAAAAGACAACACCAATATGTTAAAATGTCTGTCTATGAATCTTTCCTACAAACTGTTCTGAGAGGAGGGAAAAAACTTATTTAGATCATTCTTATTACCATCATCTAAACCACAATAACACCTTGAATAGCAGCAAACTATTCTTCCTAACTGCATGCAAACAAATAAAAAGGAAATTCTCCCCGCCACTAAGAACTTGTAATCTCATTATAAGACAATAGACACCAGATGGATGTAAGAAACAGATGGAGGAAGAATAAGGTAGCAATGAGATGATTATAACCAGCACTATAAGCAGTGATGCATACCACCAAACTGGCTGTGTGTGCATGTAAAATTAACATAAATACTATTTATGTGATTTTAACTAATTCAGAATGTCTGATACTGTCAGTTTAGAACAACAAGGAATTCAGGCTCTGTCAGTGAGAGCTTGATGACCCTCAGGTAGCATCGGAGAGAAGTATTGTAGATGCCTGACAATACCAGCTGATGAAAGGGTGGAGGGAACTTCCAGTAAGCAACTGGTTTGCTGAACTTTTGCAAAGTGATCATTTTCATGTCACTGGGAATCGTAAGGTGAGGAAGGAAGTTCAGGTCAGGAAGACTCATCCTTCTAGGCTTGGTGTGGTTTTCTTTCTGAATAAAAGTAAAGAAAATGAGTAGTGCAGATAAATGAGTCTTGGATAGAAAATACTCCTGCCTGAAGAAGCGCTCTGAAAGGCTTTATTGCTAAATATCTGAGGCCATTTTGTTCACTGTTAGAAACAGAATTTCAAACAGATAATTCTACTCATAATGGCAGAATTATTTTAGAAAACACTGGAACAGTATATTCAGGTGGCAAATACTAGTGGAAAAATATGGTTGTATTTAATTCTCTTCGTTGCTGCAATGGAAGGTGTCTAATGGTAAAAATATAAATTTAAATGTAAATATATATTTAAATGTAAATTACACGAAGCAGGTGATTCTGCATACCCATTTGTTTTTTGTGTGTTACACAAATAACTGTCAAGAACATTGAGCTGCAGCCACCTCTGGTCTCATGACAGCTTTTTATCACAGGATGGCTGAGCTTGAAGAAATTTTATGAAAATGACAAGGTTCTTCAAACTACAGCACATATTTTTTTAAGCAATTAAATAGTGAAAAACTACATCTAAAGTACAATACTGAAATTGTTTTGAAAAGATATCCCACACTCAAGTAAACCACATTCTTCCCAGTGGGGTTTTCTAGGAATGACTTGAAGGATGTTAATCTTACCTTTTCTTAAATACCTATGCAAATATAAACAATATGCAGTAATGTGGGTTTGAGACAATCCTCTTATGATGACAATACTGCATTTCCAGGAGGGATTGCTATGAACAGAAGAAGGGTTACTTTTAGTTTTTCATGCAATTTTAATTCTGACTGCTTAAACAAGTAAATATTTTTTATGGGTACTTTAGGACTCTGAAAGTTAATGTTGTTAAAATTCATTTAGTTTCTTAAATTAATTCAGGCATTTTATTTTAAAAAATACTATGATGAAAAGGATTTCTAATCACTGCAAACAAATTAAAAGCAAACTTTTCAAATAGATTGTTATTAATATTCAAATATTTTCAAAGACATCACTTTAACATAAGTCTTCACAGATTAGCATGATGGGGGGGTGTGAACACCTACTAAAGGCATAAATGAATTAAGAAATATTTTTTTTTTAATATATTGTAATTTCATTTACACACATGAATGAAAATCAGTCATTCTGCTACTGTTATTTGACTTCTCTGAAGGAGGGGAAGCTGGAAATTACAAAAGGTGGCCCAGATCTTCTTCAATGCTATGAATAGTTCTTTGCCTATAAAAGAATTGTGACCATTGGAGATTTTGAAAATGTCCATAGTACTTCTATAGACAGGTAGATTAATTTAAGCAGTTTCTTTAGTGAAGCTTTTAGTTTCTTGCCTGATACATTTGCTACATTTTTATGCTTGGTGGCTTTGAGATCCAGATGCTAGTCATGATTCAGGTAAAGTTAAAAAATCATTAAAAAATATTAAAAGTTAAGAAGATGTTAACATTAAAATTTTGTAATGTTCATGCAATTTCACTAAAATTAAAATTGTCTCTTTTTTTTGATGTAGTTGTATCCAAAATAATGGATATTATTATTTCTATATTAGAAAATAGCAGTTTGTCTTTTATTTGAAAAATTAAAACAATTCCACTACTTCGTTGCTTTGAAATTTTGTTTTCTATTTTTTCAATATTTATGTCCCTTACAACAGTAAATATTAATAGGAGAATACTTCTTCTGCCCTAAACTCAGAGAAAATAAAGTAAGAAGCATTAAAGTAAATAAAAAGAGAGACAAATAAAGAACCATAAACAGCAAAAGAAAGTAGATAAATTAATAACAATATGGGATGGGAACATTCCTGAATATCTGATTTCATGGAAATAGTGTATAGCACACTATTGTTATATACAGCTCTTTAACTCCAGCTGCTGCCAGGGTTTGAATATGCATTGCTGAAACAGATGATTGCCTTCATTATGAGGCAGATACGGTGCTATAAAGCACTCCACCACTTCCAGATTATGTCAAAGGAAGAAGAGTATTTCTAGTTGAAGGAATTTATCTTTCTACTGTTAGTGGATATTGTAAGTTTTCCACCTTCCCTACCCATCTGGATTGTGTCACCAGACAAAATAAATCCCAAGTCATTCCAGAACAAGGAACCAAAGTGCAAAGGAACAGGGTCTTTGCTCATAATGTCTCTGGAGTATCTTCATGCATGAAAACCTCAGAGTCGTGACTCTGTTGAGAGACAGAGTAGAATCATCAGTGTCCTTTAGTACGTACTCATAATTTCTGAGGTTATTCAGTCATAGATCCTTCATAACTTTGCCTATTAGATATTTCTTATGCTGTCATAAATTTATCAAAATATTTCATTTATTCACTAAAGGATAGTATCAGTTGCAGTTAATGAAGACTTTACTTTCAAATCTCTTGTAGAATTTTATCTTTTGTATATCCAAAGAAAGAAAAGAATAGAAGGACATGAGAACATTGTCAAGATTTTCTCTTGTTTCTCTTTCACATTTTAACTTATTTTACAAACTACCAACATTTTTAAAGTTCATCACCTTTAACCAGCACAAATTAACTCAATTGGAAATATTTGGTAGCTTACAGTTTGGCTGTCTACTTTGCTTATTTTTCCTATTTCTGACTGATATAAATCTGATAAAACCAGATCACCTAAGGAGTCTATTAATTACCATGGCTAACACACTACAAAGAAGAAAAAGTGCCAAATGAAAGTGAGCAATTGCAGATATTCAAACATCAGTGAAAAATGTCTTGCAATATTCAAGCAGAGCTACAGGGATTTGTTCTCTAAAGACAGCTCTAAAACTGCTTTAAAATATTAGTCTGATGTTGAGCATTTGGTTTAGTGATATGAGCCACAGCTACTCTAGAGCTAGGACGTTAAGATGGACATTAATAGACACTTAGGTAGACCATCAGTTTTGAGTTCTGTTTATGCAACTATGTTTTCCCTTTCTGTTTTTGTATTGTTCCTAAGGTCATACCCACAGTCTATTGGCATTCTATAGTGATATCAGAGAAATTATTTTCCTTTCCATTTTCTTTTTAAATTTGAGAGGATTTTACTTATTCCAGTCTATTTCAGAATATTAATCCAATTTACCTGTTCTAAGTAAGTAGTATGATGAGATTTCTGTTATTGTATGTCAACAGTAAGCATATGAATGCAATAAAATGGAAGAACAGTCACACAAATAGCAAAACATAAACCCTCTGTTGTCAGGTCTGAATACTGACAGTGTAAAAGGTATCTGGACAGGGGTTGTACACCTAATAGTTAACTGTTTCAAATTCTTAGCACTGAATTGGGGTCTCAAGTTGCCCATAGGATTGTTGCTGGATATCTTAGGAATGAAACATACAATGGATAATACATTAAGCAGAGAAAAGACCAGGTGAGACAGTTAAGGTCATGTCTATAATTGTCTTTGCTGGACTTTTGTGTAGCTGTAGCCTTCAGTAAGGCATCCAGGGGAAACTGAAAATCCCTTCTGAAAATGCAGATCTCTTCTTAGCTCAGACACTTAAATCATGCCCCCGAGCAGAGTTGGCCAACACTTGCTTCTTATGGAAAAACACATATGGGTAGGAGAAAAGAAGGGAGTGACTGAATAACAACTGCTACCTGATAGGTAAGCCTAGAGAAAATCTTCTGTGAGAGCAGGGTGTTGCAATATTCCATGCTGCTTAGCCTGAGGATATGCAACCAGCTGCAGAAGCATAATTTAGCATACGCTACCTAACTATCCATACCCTGTACCCTGCCAGCTAAAGTGCTCCAGTCAAGGAAGGAAGGAAGGATTGCAGGAGACAGAAAGACATAGCTGTGCAACCCCATAATCAGGACTTTCACAAAACAAATGGGAGACCACTCAGATTCACCAGAAATGTTCCTTCACCAAAGCAACCTGAGCCAAAAAAAGCTGTGTCTTACCTGTGCATGCACTGTGCTGCAGGTATGGCAAAGCAAGGACACTAATGGGACAACCTGTCCCTCCCCAGCCCCTCTCAAGGACTTCCCCCACCCTGCTCATGGCCCAGGACCCCACTTTAGCCACACTGGACTGTCAGCACCTGCCCCAGAAACACCACAGCTCCAGCTGGTCTCCAGCTCCCCACAACCCTGTTCTGCTCAGCCATGGGCCCTGTCGAGCTGGGCCAAACTTCAGGCTGTCATCCCAGACTGGCCTCAGCCCACCTTGATCCCAGGTATGTGCCTGGTGACCATGGCTTCCCTGCTCCTCTCTGGGTGGCAGGACAGGTCCTGGCTGGTGTCCTCTGGGCAGCCCCCAGGTCCCACGAGCACTGATGGGGAGCACATCTGGACTAGTTTATACCTTAAGAGAAACAGCTGTCAAACACAAGCTGGGCTTGGAATGTCTATAAAATTGGGTGTTGGCAACTGTTTTTAATGTCATTTTTGCATTGTTTTGAAAGTGAAAGTTGAGAATTTGTAACTCTATGTGCCAGGGAAGGAACTGAATTATTCCTGCTTCTGGGAGGAGCGTGCCAGCTGCTAGACAGGATGCACAAGGCTCCTACACTGACATCAGTCCTGCTCCTCTAGACGACTTCTTTTGCTGAATTTGACCATGACTGCTTCATTTTGTATTGCTGGAGTGTTTTAATCCTGTGGTAGCCCAGGAACTGTTCTGGGCACAAGGCTGAAGAACTTGTAGATCTTAGGTAGCTTAAGCAGCTGATGAACACCTAGGGACTCACATCAGATAAGAGGAAAACATTTCAGGGTCTGATTTGTAACAGAGTCTTAAGTGCCTAAGAAATTTGTGAGGCAAAAATATGCTCCCTGAACAGGACAAGTGTTGGTTTTACAGACTTAGAGATCTCAATCTTGTTTTGGATCTTCTCCTCAATTCATACCTTTAAAACATTAATTGGCCTGTATCCAGGATAGCTATTCTTCAAAAGGCACATCACTGCTGACAACTGTAATCCTCACAATCAGACAAAAATCTCCAAAAAGGAAACTCTTCTCTCTTAGAGAGACATGACTTTATCAAAGCTGACCATGTTAATTACTGTAATTATTCTTCAAAAGGAATTTACTAGAACAACTTCCCATGGGAAAAAAACCACACTTCTTCAGTCTTCTCTATCTTAACATAAATAAACAAAGTTATAATGTACTTAATAAATGGGAAATGTGTTCCTTCATAGTTTGGGTTTTGAGAGGCAGATGGTGAAGCAAAGTTAATGTCTAACTTAGTGCAGTTATAGAAGTTTCTCAGATAGTGAACTAAGTCCAGGTAGCTGCCCAAGTGGGTTCAACAGCTGTAATGAGCAGTGATCTGAACCAAGCATACCTGGTAAATGTATTTGTATATAGCAAGGTATAAGGATGTATAAGAATACCTTCCTGGATGGGACTAGCAAATTGGTGGAGTTAGGATCACAGAGGACATTGGGCAGCCTTTCAGAAAGTTAATTGTTTCAGCAACTACCAAATCCTGTGGATGCCTTTGGAAAGTTTGTTAGGTCCTAGATCATTTCAACTGTGAGTAAGAGGACAGGACTTGGTCCCATCCAGATGGCAATCAAACAGAAAAACAGTGGTATAAGGCATAGAAATATAGAGAATGGAGTAGAGGAAGGAAATAAGCAGCTGAAGGGTTTGTTCCTTAGAGTATGATCCAAACTATTATAGGACATGAAGCTTCAAGACTTTTGAAGCCTTTGTTTATTGCTGTTATTGGTGACAGGATAAGAACATAAAAAAAAAAGAGGAATGAGTAAAGGAAAACATTGCTAGCTATTTAATTTAAAGATGTGAAGATATATCTAAAAAAGATACATGTTCATGTACACTCCAAGTAGTTTATATCTTTGCTAAAGAAGAAAGCTTTTCTTTAAGTAATCTTTCCTTAGTCATAACCGTGCCTTCTCTGTCACTCTTTTAGAGAGTCAGAAAGAAAAGTTTACTTCTGAACCTCCTAACATATTCTATATTCTTATTAAACAAAAAACCACAAACAAACAAACACATAAAACAATATAAAACAAAACAAAACAAAAACAGTAGGAGCTGAAATTCTTAAAAAATACACAAGGATTTTGTTACAGTAGAAACCTCATGTGTAAATGCAGACTTTTGTGCAAGAAATCCCACATACAAGCTGAGTGCTAAGAAGATTTGTTGATCAACTCCATTTACCCTGAAAGATAGACGATTCTCCGCAGAATACATTGACCCCTTCCAGGCTCCAGAAGCTCATTCAGTGGTCTTAAATATGTCTGTTTGGAAGTTCCTTCCCACCAATATAGCTTAGGAGCTGAGGGGGAAGAGGCAAGGCATCTTTGTCTAAGGCTTCGATGCACTTAGACTTACCACAATTATTTTCCTATTTCGTTTGTTCAGTTGTTGGATAGCTCAGTAGGTAAAGCCAAGGATTAAAAAGGAAGAAAGAAAATAAGAGGTGGTCTGAGATAGGCTGAGCTGTAGTCTAAACAAGGAGAGAGTGACTGTGCATTATCTTCATGTGAATGGAGATTCCTGGGATAATGCTTTTGGCTCTTAACTGCAAGAAAAAGACTTTACCAATAGCCACCCATTGTACTGCTTTTGTCAAGACTGAAATAAGAGAAGACTGGGCTTTTCAGGTCCAGTCTGTGAGGATGGCAGAGTGGAATGCAGTTGGATTCCAGCTGAGCGTTTGATGTCTTCATTTTTGAGGCCTCTTCTGAAAAAGAGCTGGCAGGAAAGTGTGGCCTTACATAGAAAAAGGGCAAGTCCTGGAGCAAGTTGCTTCCCTAGTAAAGAGTAGACAGCCAATTCTATTACAATAATATGCTTTCATTGACACAGTGGAGCTAATAGAGTTGTGGTGACTTCACACCTGCTCCAGCACAGAAAAAAAAAAACCTCACCATGAAATCTTCCAGAAGGCTACTGCTGTCCACAGGCAAGAGTGCAAGTGACAGGTAAAGTGTTTAAAAAAATAGCATATTGCTTTAGGACTGCTGTGAAAGGACTAGAATGCTGTAGTATAATCTCCAAATTCACTGTCTCTAAATAATATGAAAAAGGCAAATGATACATGTCATTAAATGTTACCATTTGTTTTCCTGATTATCTGTGGAAGCGCTAGTAGTCCATCTGAGGAGTTTGAGATTTAAGCTCCCCAAGACCGTGTATACCTATTCAATTCCGTACCCGCTTTTATTACTGTTAGTAAAGAACCGTTACAGTCTTATAGTTTGGATTCATTTTCAAATGACAGTTTGTTTTTAAAAAATGTCAAGATCAATGGAAATGTTTCCAATGGCACAGGACTGTGTTATTGCTTTGCTCCAGATTCCATGGATAAAAATGAGCTGTGTTTTCTTAAACAGCAAGATGCCATCTTTTTGACAGATACAGTATGTAGTTATGTCACAGCATTATGATAAGCCTTATAGGGAAGACACAGCAGGGTCAGAGAATTTCTACATTCCCAGCACAGTTTCCATGGAAAGGAATGTTTACATGACCTACAGCGCAAGGTTTAAATATATGCAGCAGTTTTGCTGTTAACTCCCTGAACTTACTTGCTGAGCAGCCTGCGACCAGCAAAATTCTACTTGACTTGTTGCAGTGTTAGTGTTAACATTTTCCTGTCTTGTCAGCTGTTTCGGACATCTGCTGTGTTCTATAAAATGACTGCACAGGGGTGGTTGGGGGGTTTTGTTTGGTCTGTTTGATCCCAAGAAACATAAATATTAGTCTGTCCTTTTGTTTATATTGGTTGTGGGTGGATGAGAGATGAGAAGGAAATGCTGGATGTCAAGCCAATGAAAATGAGCAAGATTCTTGCTTGACAAATGCTGTATTTGTGCTTTGTGACTCTTTTTCAAATCTGTAACATGTATGTAGAGAAAGCACGGGGTACGTGTGAGCTAATGTTTTGTTAACGTGGGTTTATAGGACTGATTCAGAACTCATTGTAGTCAATATAAGATTTTCATAATCACAGTTAATATCTTTTGGCTGAGATGGGATTGTATTATGCATCAGAAACCTGCTATACACTGGAGAAATTAAACTGTCTAAAATGCCTCAAACACTTGCAGAGCACTTTATGTTATTCTCAAAAAGGCCTAATTAAAGCAAGAAGGCAGAAAAGATAAGATGCTAACCAGTGACTGGTTGAAATTTATGGATGGAACATAGGCCAGACCCAATTTTGTCTGCTTCCCATTCTAAAAAATATCTCATTTTTCCCTCAGTCATTCAGAAAATATTCTATAATAGTTTATATCCATAAGCTTTGAAACAATTTTAAAAGGGCTCTTGTTGGTTCTAGTCTACAAAGGCATGGAGATTCATTGAGAAAGAAGTTATTTTTCAAGTCCAAATAGTTAACCTAAGAGAGCAATTCAAGACTGAGTCTGAAGTGTTGGCCACAGTGGGATCAAGTCCATATTCCCTTACTAGTTTAAAGCTGGTTAAAGCATTAGAAGCCACATCAACAAAAAGATGAGTGTGGGCTTCAAAACTGCCCATAAATCTTGTCTGTAAGCTCACAGTATCTTATTTAATGCTGTGGTTAAACTATTAGAGATGTCTGCTCTAACCTGTTTAAAACTAACTTGATTATCCCTATAACATATTACCCTTGCTTTTTGTGACGGATATTCCAATTGCTATCCACAGAAGAATGCTGCTTCCTTAGGAACTCTAATTAGTTTGCAAGTTTTGAAGGACTTTCTGAACAAAACTCAAAACTCTGGGGAACTGCTCATCACAGCCCTAATTTTGTGTCATTGTTCAAAACTTTCAGAAGTTCTTTAAAAGAAAAAGACTGATTAAGATTGCAAATAACTAACAGAGCATACTTGAAGATTAAAACACTATGGCTTTGATTTATTAGAAGTTACTCACTTCAAGAATTTGACCTTGCTTAGAGGCTTTTTTATTTTTTTTTTAACTTGTTGGCCTGCAGTTAAGTTCAAGCATGCCTCATGCCTTTGCAAAATATGGTATGATTAGGGTCGTACTCATAGTGTGAAGTCTAGTGTCTTAGATGTGCCTATTAAAGATGGATTTCCTCATCAAAATATTTTGTTTTCAAATATGAAGTGAATTCTTCCCATTTCTCTTTCTTTTGCATGAACATTTGTGGCAATTATCTCAAACAAGACAGGTTACATGTATTTTTCCCCTTTTTGCATTGATTGTGATCAAAATGTCTTCCGTAGTTGCAGAGAAACTTCAGCTCAGCTATACAAACAGACTTTGTTGACCCTTCTCTCCAAACAGAAATTTAACAAGAATTGTCTCTTTTGTTATTGGGAACTCTCTCTTTAATGTATTATTACTTCATTGCAGACTTGAAGTCTTCAACTACTTAAAATAATAATAATAATAAAAAAATGTTCTATGACTCACCTTTTTCAGCTTTCTGCAGTAAATCAGCCATATCTGAAGTAATGAAAATTAAACAAACATTTGTCCATCTGAATGTAAATTTTGAATGAATGTCAATGTATACCTTTTTCCCCACAGTAAAGACTGAGGTAGCAACTCAGTCGTACCGTCAAAATACTGACAAGATGGGCTGAAAGCTCAGCACTCAGATGTGAGGGAAATGAGGCAGAGTCTTAGTCTTAACGTCCTGCATGAATTAGCTTAGCAACAGTAGGGAGGCGTTGGGTATTCTTTATGACAAAAATGTCAGGGACAGTCAAAGGAATGCTGCCAAGGACCATTCCTACCGGCGGCGCGTCACAACAGCAGTGACACCGAGACAAGTGCCTGGCCAGTTGCTAAAGGTGAACAGAAAATAAAGCACAATGGGAAAATGGGCATTTTTCATAATCACTTCTGAAAGAAAAGCGTAAATGTTACTCTTGCCCTGCAATGTTTCCTGCCTTACACCTATCTTAGACCTGGATTTAGGTAAGTTTAGGTCTCTGGTGCTTCAGGGACTGTTAATCCTGGAAACTCCCAGGAAATCTCAGGTTTTGATCTCTCCACCTTTTCAGCATGTCCCACAGATGGATATGACAGCTATTTGCATCTGACAGATTAAATCTGGTAACTGAACTTGCTGTGTGTGCACTCAGACAGTCCTTGAACCAGAACCCTGAGGGCGTATAGAAAGCAGGTTTACCAAGTGAGTCAAAAGGGAGCCTTCCACTAATAGCTGTGCTAAGCTTCTCTCAGTTTCAAGTCAGTTATTTTCAAGTCTTACAGCAGTTCTTTGACAGGGAAAATTTTTTTCCTGTGATGAAACAAGAAACAGAGTTGATGTTAATACGGCCAGAGATGTTACACTTTACCACAATGAAATTGTGTCTGTTTTATTGCAGCAGACTCATGGCTGTGAATGATGTCATTAGTGCCTCATTGTGGAATGTGACTTATAACATAACTTAAGAGGGAGAGAGGAGGTTGAAGAGTTGCTTCCCCCCCCCCCCTCCATTTAATTAAATGGACCCACTGGTTACAGAATTTTAAAACATAACAAAGATCTGTCCTTGTCACCTGATAAAATCTGGCCAAGGCTGGTTAAAGCCCAAACTATTTGCTACAGATATGTATCTATTTACACTAATAGCAACCATTTTGAGAGTAAATAAATAATTTTTTAAAATAGAGCCTAATATTAATTTCCCGAAGTTGTCCTTTCAGGTAGGTTTCAGCATTCCTGCCAGAGCTTTAACGGAAAATGTTTTCTCTGACCTAACAATACATGTCAATATCTTGATCTAACACCTTGAGTGATGAAATCTGTTGGGTTATTCACCCTATTCTCACATTCTACATACATAGAAAAACCTCTAAAACATGATTGTGTTGCTTAAATTATTCAAAGAAAAATATGTACTCAACTCCAGTCAAATCCAAGTTCCCTCTCTTTTAACTCTGTCCTCACCTGTCTGACAAGGAAGCTACATTTTAGAGAAAAGTAGGAAACTTAACCAGAATGATTGCTCTCTGTCCAATCTTCTGGTAGCCAGTGCAAAATCTGAGCAGACATATTTGAACAATGTAGCTGTGGCAGCTGTGGAGTCATGAGTCTAGCTTCTCCTTAGAGGACTTGCTCTGCCTCAAAAAATTTGTAGAAAGTAAATCATGCTTCTAAACAGATTTTTGGCAACTAATAAGTTCCCAGAATAAGACTATTTTGCTGTTTATTACATATTCTCTTAGGAAAGTTTCTTAGGGGATTAAGTTTATGTTGCATAAGGCCTAAACACTAAACTGGAGAATGGATTAATATTTTTAGAGGATTTTTTTCTTTTATTGATTTAAAAAATTAAATTAATAAAAAATGCATCTTTCAAAGGATCTGTAGCCTCATACAGCATTGATAGAGCAGATGTTAGAAATATGTGTACAATTTCAGTATTTATAACTTTGAAAGGAGATTAAGAGTTGGAGATGAGGTAGCTAAATCCATAGAAATCATTTGCAGGTTAGAGAAAATATCTTACAGTGAGAGATGTAAAGGTTTTCACATGTTGACTTTTTTAATTTTTTTTTTTAATGGCTTTTAAACTTACAGTTGTCATCCTAGATAGAAAATAGAGGGTATTGAGGATTTTAAAATCTAGTAAAGGAAGCCATAACAAGATTTTTGATTGCAAGAAGAAGACGGGAAATTTCAGATTGGAAATAGAGGATGCTATAAAAACAAGTGGCCATGATTAATGAATGGAACAACCCAGAAAAAAATTAATTCTATGTCTCTCAACATCTTCAAATCAAGAGAGGATGCTTTCCTGGAAGCTCTGCTTCTACTAAATACAAGGCATGTTTTAGTTAAAGAAGGACTGTTGGCTTCAGTACTGGGTGTAATTTAATGTCCTATGAGTGAGGTTAGATGATCCAATATTCCCTCTGGCCTAGTTTTTGTTAATCTCTTATTCTTTTATATATGTATTCAACCAAAAAGATCAAGATTTTCATAAGGAAGTCATTCTAATTTTTGTTTTATGACAAGCATCATCTTGAACTAGATGAACATTTTTTTTAATTTATTTTTTTAAAACATATATGAACACTTTATTTGAGTAGATGCAACACAACAAAACTGAGCTTTGATTTCCTCAAACCACAACCAAAATCAGAAAATTCTATAACTTTTTGCTGACACCTAGTATCTTTTATCTGAAATTTACAGGCAATAATTTTCTGTGAAAGAACTCATAATACAGTCAAGGTTGTAGAGGATTTTTATATTTTGTGAAATGCTAGGTACTTGCTCTCCTTATTATTGTACTAGTCTTCCATTCCACTTCATTCAACATCAGATCCCAGACTGAGCTGCAGCTGACTTGCTACATAAGGAAGTTTGCGTAATCACACACAGAATTCAAAAAGACGAAGACAAAGCCTGATGGTTGGGATTTTCTGAAGTACATTTTGTCATTGGCCTAACCATGGTTTGTTTGAAATCAGTTGAAGTTGTGCTATTCATATCATAGGCAGTATATTTGGGTTGATGTTGAATGCTTGTAATAATCTTAAGCAGCAGTTCTGCAGTATCTTTCTTATTTTTAAACTGTACAGTATTAAATGACAATAATGTATTAGAGGGAAACTATGACTAACTGTAAATGAGAACATTTATTGAATTAAAAGGAACAAGAAACTACCGATATGTTGGCAAGCACATATGTAAACCTATAATTCCACACTGCCTCTCTGAGCCTGAAACCACTATTACTGTAAGCACCAGAACAGTGTTTCCTTTTCAGCTGTGTTTTAAGTGGAAGGAGACTGAAAAATTAACACCATTAATTCAAAAACACCTTATTTTTTTTCCTCTCCTCTATACTGTTCTACTATAAGTGAACAGGGGAGATAATAATGTAGAAACTTTTCATCATGACAGGAAATCAAAATGCTTTTAAAGGCAGTTAATAACTGATGATACAAGTCAAGGGATGAATACTGTGCCATATTTTGGGTTATAGATAATTTGTATTAGATGCTTACTTTATCACAAGGCTCTCACCTGTTTTCTAAGCCAGACTTTTTTTCCCATGCTCCTCTATTAATTTTATGGTGTCCCAGTCAAATTCATTTGATTCATCATTCTTGCCAATTTTAATAAGAAGTAATTTTTGTCAGTGAGTAAAATCTGTTCTATGTTGGTGAACATAGTTTTTACTGCTCTCTTTTATGTCAGTTCTGCTCCCAGGTCATCCTGATAAAGACTGTGAGATTAAAGTGAAAAAATTAAGAAGAAAATATATACAAATCTGTATCATAAACAACGAAAATACAACAAGGAGCAAAAAAACTGAGCTTCGCATGTCTATTTTTAAAGTGCAATGAAGGTGACATCTTAATGTTTTACAGTTTGCTTACACAGGTGAGGATATTCTGATCAACTGTGGCTCAATAAGGCAAAAAGGCATAAAAAAAATTATTCTGCAGAGAAATAGATAACATGCAATCTATTTAGGAAGAGAAATTGGTTGGGTAAGGTCTTGATCACTGATTATGATTCAGCTAAAATCTAATTTAAGTATTTTATTTGAAGGCCAAAATTATTCTCTCAAGATTTTTCTGTGAAATAAATTTTTGGAAGTGCCCAAATCACCTGTTGTACTAAATGTCTTTGTTTATGTTACTAAACAATCTACATGCCTCTGAAAATATTATCCGGGGATACTAAGTGCCTTTTTTGTATTTGTTACACATTTCAGTTCAGATTTTTTTCTTTAATATATCCATACTGAGATCCAAGTACTGAATTCTATAAGCTTTCTGTCATTGCCAGAGCAAATATAGGAGACATTTAATAGTACCGGGAAACCACTTTTTATATATATGAGGTGGTATAAAAGAACAGATTTATTTACAGAAAAGGCAACATGTTTGAAATAAAGTGAAAATAATTAGAAGACATTATAATGAAATGTCTGGAGGGAACAGTGTTTCCTTTTGATCAGTGTTTAGATGAGTCTAAGCTCTGAATCACAAATGAAAACATCCGAATTATTATTTTGTGGTCTTTTTTCACTAGAATCATAGGAAAATTTAAATATTTCAATCTCTTGACAGCACTTCAGCTGAACATTTCTCTTGCATCTGCAAATAGAAAGGGTGATAATCATTTGCTTACATGCCCTATCAAGACAAAAAAATGTCAGACATTTCCCTACCTCTGGGGTAAGGGACACGTGGGAGGTATGTATACTAGTTTCTGTTGATGATGTTGGGCTGGGATTAATGATAAATGATTAATGAACAGATTAGTTGAGCATCCATTGGGAATGGGATAAATACATTTTGAGCAGAAAGATAGTGTAGGTGACTCCTCAAGGTTCTTTGCAGATCTTCTATTGTTCTATGATAAGTCTTTCCTCTTTGTTTTAGGCTTTTCTCTAAGGGAATGTCTCTTTTCAAGGTCACTTCTCTAGAATGATATGCCCCATGCTTAAGTGCCCTAAAATAATACTAAGCTGGCTAAAAGTGGAAGCATACAGGCAAAAATTTCAGCTGCAAAGTTAACTACTTCTGCTCACTCTCCCAGAGCTGCTACAGCTCACAGTAACTGAGTATATAGCTCCCTTACTTCAGCTTTCACCTCCAAAATGTAGTGAGCTCATTCTCAATATTTCAAGTACCAGTGTGGATGAATTCCAACACTGGAAGCACATTTGAACTGGCAAACAGTAAATGGCTGCCATCAGGCATAAGCACTTGTTATATCAAAGCATTGGCACATTATTTATGGAAGACTTATTCTAATGAGTTCCATCCACACCTACCAGATGTGAAATCCAGGATTATGCCAGCTGTTTACCAGAATACTTGATGTCCAATAATATCATGAGTATAACATGACATTCAATTTTAATGTTGCTGAATAAGGAAACTTTGTCTTAATACCTTTGTTGAAAATGAAAAAACAATGTTCTCACATATCCTGATTGAAAACGTTAGAGGTCCAGCCCTTATGGAAACACAGGCGCTTCTGTGCATATGAACAACCCCAAATGAATCTGCACAAGGCTCTCCAGTATTCATAACAAATTAACCTCATATATAAAATCTGTGGAACAACAAAATACCAAATGAATGATAAAGGAATCTGATTAGCTAAATAGCATTCACCACTGTCTGTTTACTTAAAGGTAGGTGCAGGAATAAAAACATTGAGAAGACTTCCTCTCCATCAGAGATCTCACTAAAATTAGTGATAACTTTGACAAATTCAGATTTTAACAAACATATGTGAGGTCAGAAGAAGTTAATTCTGCTTTTTTATTGTGTTAGACTTACACAAATTGGATTGAAATGGTATTGCATCATGGAACATTAAAATAATTTAATATTAATCATTCAACTTCTTAGGTAGGAGCACCTAATTTTCAGACTCATAACTTGTAATATGTTGGCTTCATGGTAATTGTATTTGAATATACAATAATTTATCTATGAAAAGAATAATTCTACTTTTAAGATCTATTTAAAGCAAGGAAGGTAACAAAGACTTTTTAATAGCATTATGTTTCCCAGGATGATAAATATTTGCTATAACCTGTTTGGGTTTATAACTACATAAGCCACTGACATATCAAATTAGAAAGAAATACAATGTGCTGATAACAACCCAAATATACACATACGCTAAAAATTCAAGACTTTAAAAAAAACATTGTTCATACATTGTTATTTAGATAATGAAAATTACAAATAATTCACACAAGAACTACTCTGACGGGAAAAAAAGTATGGCATTAGTTTACTGTATTTATCCTTTGAAACATATTTTATTTTTAAGCAGTTATGAGGTAGGCCTTTTAATTTTTTTTTTCTTTCAAATTGCTAATCAAATTAGGAGTTACTAGTTCTTGGTCCTAGAAAACAGTCACACAATCAATTTTTTTTTTTGTTCAAATAGTGCTAAATTTGTAAACATTTCCTGCACTGGTCCTTGATTTGTTTAATTATCTACTCCTTTGTACACATATTGCTAATTAGAAAGAGTAACTCTGCTACTCATGTTACTGCATTGAAAATTCTAGTTTTTGAAATTCCATCTTGCTATTCCTTGAAGTAAATGTAGCACAATGATGTTACAACACAGATACATGTTGGGGATATGTGTACTGTGGTTATTCAAAGATAGAATAGTAGCAATATTTGTAATCTATTTTTCAAGTCTTCTTTATTTCCCCTGTGGGCCTAATTCTATATCAGACCCATAAATTGGTATATTGAAAACAGCTTTAGATCAACATTTCTGTGTTGGTAGTATACCATCCTAGGCTTTCATCTGTAAAAGCATTATTAGAATTCCTGCATTTTAATGATGTTTAATAGATGGACAATACTTGGCAATGTATATCATGGCTTTTATTCTGCTTCTGATTGCAGATATTTAGGTGAAAAAAAGTGAGAGATCTTGGCATGAAAAATATCTTTCATTTTTAGAACAGAATTTCCTCACCCCACTCTGAATGAGCTTTATTCATCAGTCTTTTCCCATTGTTTTATTGAGATCTCTGGCCTAAAACTTACTGAAGTAAGGTTTTGAAGTAGTTCTTAGTGTTCCAAGGTCATTAATATATTTTCAACTTTTGTATCTCATTAGAAAAAGAATATTGTATATTAAAAAAGAGGTTAAAGAAAACAAAAGGATTGGAGATAAATGTAAATCCACTCATCTGAAAAATTAAGCCGTACTTTATACTTTGTTCTCCTCTGTTACCAACCCAGAACAAGTAGTTACTTCTATCACATAAGTACCTGCTTTTCAGTCAAGATTAAATCTCAGAATCATAGAATAGTTGGCTTGGAAGGGACCTCTGGAGATCATCTAGTCCTCTGTCCCTGCTTGAGGAGGTTCACCTAGAGCAGGTTGCACAAGATTGCATCCAGTGCATTTTGAACATCTCCTGAGAAGGAGACTCCACATTCTGCTCAGTCACCCTCACAGTAATAAAGTTTTTCCTCATTTTCAGCTGAACTTCCTGTGTTCCAGTTTCTGCCTGCTGCCTCTTACCCTGTTACTTGACACTACCAAGAACAGCATGTCTCCATCCCCTTGGCACACTCCCTTTAGATAATTATATACATTTATAAGGTACCCACACAATCATTTATTTTCCAGACTAAACAGGTTCAGCTCCCTCAACCTCTTCTCCAGTCCCCTGATCATCTTTGTGCTCCTTCACTGGACTTCAGGAGCTTCATGTCTCTCTTGTCCTGGGGAGCACAGAACTGGACACAGCACTCCAGATGTGGCCTCACTAGGACTGACTAGAGGGGCAGAATCACATCCCTTGACCTGCTGGCAATGCTCCTCCTGATACACCCCAGGTTACCATTGGCCTGACCACAACCCACGCCTCTGCTCATCTAACCCACACTTCCTGACCTTACCTATGAGGATGTTGTGGGAGAGAGTGTCAAAAGCCTTGCGGAATTCAAGGTAGACAACATCCACTGCTCTGCCCAGCCAGTCATTTCATCATAGAAGTCTATCAGACTGGTCAAGTATGATTTTCCATTGCTTAAAACAATATTACTACTCCCAATGACCTTTTCTTTTACATGCTTGGTGATGACCTCCAGAATCATCTATTCCATCCACCTTTCCAGGGATGGAGGTGAAGCTGACTGTCTGGTAGTTTCCCAGGTCCTTCTTCTTTCCATTCTGAAGACTTGAGTGACATGGATTTTCCTTCAGTCCTAGGCAACTCTCCTGTTCTCCGTGACCTTTCAAATATGACATCAAAGCTTTCAGGCTATTGGAGAATGTTATGACTTTCCTACTTTGTTTAATGAGGAGCACTGTTTTCCCAAGGAAACATCAAAAAATATGGATGTGTGTAGATGTTAATAGAAAAACATTTGCATTTAACACTGAATGCACTTTTATTGTTTGGGTTTTGGTTAACATAATTGGCTTTTCAAAAACAAGATGAGTCACAGGACGTTAAAATCTGAACAAAAAGAAGTGAGGGCAGGTTGAAAAACATTTAGCTTGTAGATTTGGAGAGTATAACATGAATTAATAAATGCATGAAATCACAAAGATGCTAGCAGGGGTGGAGCAACTCTCCTGTGAAGACAAGCTAAAAGAGTTGGGATTGTTCCGGCAGAAGAAAAGAAGATTACAGGGAGACCTAATAGCAGCCTTCCAGTACCCAAAGTGGGCTTAAAAGAAAGTCAGAGGGTGCATGTAGTGGTAGGACAATGTGGAATGGTTTTAAACTGAAAGAGGATAGGTTTTAACTAGATATTAGGAAGAAATTCTTAACTGTGAGAGTGGTGAGGTACTGAAACAGGTTGCTCAGAGAAGTTGAGGGCCCTCCACCCTTGGATGTGTTCAAGACAGGGTTGGACAGGGCTTCGAGCAACCTGGTCTAGTGTAAGGTGTCTGTGTCCATGGCAGGGTGGTTGGAACTAGATGATCTTTAAAGTCTCTTCCAACCCAAACTATTCTATGATTCTGCCAGTCTAATGAAAACGGAGGGAGTCGGCAGAAGATAAGGGAACCTAGTTTGCAAGATATTTACTATTATTAGTGTAGTCATGTTGTGAGGTCCTGATTGTTTCTATCCATTTCCCCACGTCGCCTGGAGACAACTTTACCAATCCTAAAGACCCATTTATGATCTGTGTCCAAACACAAAAGCCTCAAACTTACTTTGAACTCTCCAGGAAAACTGGCAGACAGTCCTTATTCGCTAATTATACCATATGTAGGTAAAAAGGTGCCAAGAATCAGACCAGACCAGAAACATCTTCCAGTCAATTATTTGCTTGCACATGATTTTTAGAAGCCAAATTTCAATAAATAAGTTGTTTTGCCATTTGTCCCCATCAGCTTTGTTCAGTCTTAACAATGCAAATCTATCCCTTTCCTAAAACTTCTGTCTTTGGATACGTGTCCAAACCTCTGACATGTAATAGCAACCCATTACTCATTCTTGTTTCATTGGCAAGTACATCTGCTGAAAACAGCCAGGCAAAACTGGACCTTCCTGTTCTCATAAACTTTCCAAGTGTTTGCTAGAAAGACAGCATACTCTCCATTATTGAGATATTACCAATCATATCCAAGAATATAATAAAAAATTAATTAGTGTAACAAAAAGAGAGGAAATGTTGTACCTTACATGACCTTACTTAAAAAGTTGTTCTGTATTTTTTTTTTTTTGGGGGGGGGGGATTGCAAAAGGTAAAGCAATTTAATAGACTTGGAAATATTTTTTGTTGCCACTTTATGCTGAAGACAGAATTGACTTAATAGGTTAGGTATATCATGGTGCATGCAACTTGACATGAAGTTGTTGTGATCAGTAGAAAAACATCTAGCCTTCTGATAGTGTGGATATAAATTTACCATACACAGAACGTGAAAGCAGGCTCACAGTTTTATGGCATATCTATGTAGATACAACTGGTGCTTCTAGGAATTGTCACCAGGATCCTGTTTATACATGCTTTTATCTTGCTTTTATCTGCTATTTATAATACCTTTATCTTTGTATATACATTTATGTGTGTGGTATGTGTATAGAGAGGCAGAGAGAGAGAAAGAACATGCTCTAAGCTTACACAGTTACAGTGAAGTCTCATAATCTTTTATTAATATCTCATCACTTGCATCTTTCACGAATGTCGTTGTATGCAAGACAGAAAAAAAAAAGCACCAAAAAAGCAAGCAAGCAGACACACTGTGATGATTTTTAGAAAAGCTTAGAGGAGGATCAGTCTTCCATAAAAGCGAAACAGTAACTTTATAGAAAATCCATGTCTGTTGACATGTAACATTCCCAGGGAAGTATTTATTGTATAGTTGCTGTAAAACAGAGGCAAACCCTTGATTTGTATATTTATTTGCTCTGTCATGAAAGTGAGCCGCAGCTTACTATAGAAAAGAAACATTGTCTGACCATTTATATAGGTACTATTATGCCTCCTTTGTATGCAATGCTGTCACATAAATATCATATTATTACAGTTATAGTATTGCCAATAAGTATGAATTGTGCCACTTCTAATGAAGAAGGTTAATCTTTTTTAGCAAAAGGAATGTATTACACCCTCCATGAAGTCAGCGTTAAACAAAATAAGCAAAGTATTATACCTGAAAATAGACTCCGAGCATGGAGATTAATCAAGGCTAAGTTGATGCTCTTTCTAGACTTATCCAGCACCCACTCACAAGTGGGATATGTGTAATCATTCACAAATTAACACAAAGTCCTCTTCACTATATTTTCTTTTTTTTTCTCACATGCAGGGGAAGATTTGTGCACATTTGTTCAAGTTCTTAAGTTCACAGGCAAGGAGGATTGCTTATTATTTACTACCTTCTAAGCTCTCATTACCATTCTTATCTTTTTCATTAAATGTGCGGATGATTAGAGAAATATTCAAATGATTTAGGAATTGATCAGTAAGGAATCATTTATTTATTTATTATTTTTGCTGTTGCCAGATACAAATTTTTTTTAGAAAAAGAAGTCCAAAAGTGATTAAAAAAGAGAACTCTTTTTCTTACGTGATGAAATTTAAACCTTAAAAAAATGTTTTTTATTATGCAGGTTGACACTCTGACTGCTTAATTCTCTCTAACCTGAGACTGATCCTTTTCACCTGTGATGGTGGCATGAAAATCTGGACACCTTTGGTTTGCAAGACAAAGTTTGTAATGTGCTTAAATCTAAGCTCTAACATATGTTTGAAAGTAGCACCTGCTTCCCACATAAACCCCTTTATGATTCACAGATGGGCTGGGAAACAGCTAGTCATTTGGAATTCCCAATGTATAAAATATGATCTTAGAAAGACAATACACTCAGATAGTCTAGATTTTTAATTAAAATCTAAAGCCAGATGAAGAATCTTACTGCAGTAATTCTGTTAATTCAACTGCTTACACTGAAGGATATGGATGGGGATACTGGAGCTTCAGCAATGTAAGGGTGTTAGGGCTACAGGTCCTGCAACCAGGAGAGTAATTTAAGCAGCAAATAACAGGCTAGGCAGGGCCAGCATGAGCTCCTCTGGGGTGGATTGGCATTTCAGAGAGCAAGATGAAGAGTGTGGCTGAACTCTGTCATCCTTAAGGCACTTGCTCCAGGTTAGGGACACCTGGACTCCAATCCATTTCCAAAGAACATTTATATACTTTAAAGAATGAGCCTATAATGTAAGAAAATAATGATTCCTTAAATAGATGTTAAAATTTAAGTCCTTACTTTTCATCCTTATCCCACCAATGTGGTCTTTCTAATGCTTCCACAGTCACATTTGGATTTATGCCTTGGCTACAGTGCAGAGTAAGTTATTGTGAAAGGGTTACCTCGTTGTTTTTCTCCTCCTGTGGCTGGGTTTTAAAAGAATGTGGCAGCCACTTCTGCATTCTCTGTAGTGCAGTTCCCTAATACAGGAGTACATGGACTCAAGGGGAGAAAAAATTGCTTTTTAAATTTTGACTGAGAGATGTAAAGCTGCTCTGGCACATAAAAACAGAACCTATACTGGGAATGTGGAGGCTCCTGAGGAATGTTAATTTCAAGTGCTAACATGTCTATATGCTTTGGCAATCTGACAATCAGGTATCGGTTGAATGCGGATTTTCAGGATCATAACTTTGAACCTAAACACTCTATTCCCACTTTATAGTCTTTTTCACATCTTACCTTGTGAAAATGTTGACCACAGCTGTAAGGAAAAAAATACATATCTTTCCTTGACATTTATATCACTGTCTTATTAGGAATGTTGTTTAAAGTGATTCTCTGGTTTGAAATTTAAATCCTCTCTTTTAATTAATTAAACTCATTTACTTTTTTTATTTCAAGTCATATAATAATTCTATCTTAGATAAACAACATGTTGTCTTATATGTTTATTTACAAGATAATATTGCTAACCATCTCCAGTTTTGTTATTGAACATATTATGTAGGCAAATCTGCAGATAGTTGAATTACTTCAAACAAATAATCTAATTTTGTGTTTAATATACTACTGTAAAATTGTCTTTGATGAAAAGCATTTTGGTCTCTGAAAGAAAAATGCATAATCCTAAATCTTCAGTCACTGAAAAATACTACAACTCCATTTAATGCACTTAGTTTCAAAGCTGAAAAAAATGAAAGATTCCTTTTGACACATTCTATTCTAAGTTAAAAGACTCATTCTGATTTAGAAAGCATGAGCATTCCTTCAGAAGGAAAGGAAAGGTTCAGAGAGAAAGCCCAGCATATCATGCTATAATACACCATTGTCTTAATGCCATCAAAATAACACCAGAAGCCACTCGAGGATTCTCTGCTGAGCTGTTCACCAATCACTAGACATTCAAATGGAAGAAAGAAATCCCCTGTAAGACCAGCTAAAAGGCTGTGAATTATTCCTCCTTTCATCTGACAGACTTGTCTTTGCCATAGAATGCAGAAATGGATCTGAAAAATAACAGAAAGCTGCACCTTACCTTTGAAAGTTAAACATATACATACACATTATGTGTGTATGTATAGTCATATATATGAACTTGAGTCAGGTATCACTCTGCCTGCCTCACTTTATCTGCTGAGCTAGAATAGAATTTGGTGAACTTCAGAAGTTCTACGTGCTTGCTTGAAGATCTTTGTGCAAAGACAGAGACAAAAAGATTTATCAAATACATGATCTGAAAGCACACTAGTACTCTCATCGCAGACAAAACTTGGTCTTTGCTGCCAACCAAATGAGGTGGTGTTGAAGCCAATTTCAAGCAAATCAGTCAGCAGAGAGTGTGTAGGCACCAGTCCATATCTTCCTAGTCATACCTCCCTCATCAGCCCACATGCCGTCATTCTGCTCTTGGCTTTGTTATCTTCTTACTACAGGCTGGGGGTTAGGGAAGCTGTAGATGCAGAGCTTCTGCTTTCCAGCCTGGAAGCAGTCAAATGTGTAAGTCTGTGGGGAAAAGTACTGTGGTTTCTTATTTCACTGCAAGCCGTGATACATCCATGCACTTTGGACCTTGGGTGGCAAGTGTGTTGCGCATATTTGTAGGGATGCCTTCATAGCCCACTTGACAAGTTAAAAGCTGCTTGATGCCTGTATATGGGATACCCTTTTTTCATTATTTGTACCACTGGCCTTAATCCAATTCCCTGCTGCTAACTTTCTTTTCACTTCCTGACTGTTAGACAGATATTTTCAGATAATGTCTTCTGATAACATACTACCTCTTGCAGTTCATTTTAAAGGCTGAGCTTAGGAATCCCTGACCGTACAAGCATTAAAACATGTGATAAGGGCAGAGAATGGTAATAGAAATACTTACAATACTCACAATACTACCTGATTGTTTTTGTCTTATAAAATTACTTTTTATATGTTTGTTTTTGTTTTTTTCCAAATAACTCTCTGGTGAACTTATAATGGAATAATATTCTTAAGTCCCTTCAGATTCACAAATATTTGTCAGCTGAGTTTTTTTAATAAGATTTAACCAGTCTAAAAGTCTATGCTCTTTTTTTTTTTTTTTCTCTTTTTTTCACCACAATCACATTTTTATAAGAGTAAGACTTGGGAGTAGTGAGAGAGAAAGCTTTTATTTTTTTATGAGAAGGGGAAGAAATTAATAAATTGAATAAATTAGCTTTGCAAACAGATCTCTGATTACAGCTGATGTTCTGGGACCATCATTACTGTTAAGACCAATAAACAATTTGCTAATACTAAGCCAAATTCTAATTTTCCAGCTGCATATTTTAGGTATAAAAATTGTTTTCATTCTTAATACGCTTTCCTTTCCCTTATGTGTTTTTCATATCCTTTGCTGAATGAAAAGATAAAATTTTGCTCCATTTAAGTAGGTAGTTTTACTTTATTTTTCCATACTTTGCTAAGTATTTATTGCCTAGTTTTCACTTTAATTAACTTTTATTTGTGTTTCAATAAGAGAAAGAGTAAGAAAAATTCCATTATTAAGACTTGAGTTATGTTATGTGATCCTAAAGAAAAAAGCTGTATTTAGATATCACATTTTCTTATGAGGTAACTATATGCTTTTTGACTGGAGCTAGAATCTTTTTTTTTTTTTCCAATGTATTTTCAGTTAGTTGGATTTGTATTACGGGGAAAGAAGATTAAAAGAAACACATGGTCTTCAAATTTTGCTTTAGAAAAAGCAATAAAAAAATAGAAATAGAAAATAGATACCAGATTTATATCCTTAGTTGTCCCCTGTCTTTCGCTTTAAAAAATGGGAATAATGAGGTAAAACATAAAAATAGAAAAAGAAATTTAAATATTTACTTGAAGTAATTTGAAGGTGTTATTTGTATTTAGAAAAATAAATACTCTTGTACACGGGTTGTAGACTTCTTAGTTATATCTCCAGAGGTATCAGGAAGATTGGTAGGCTGATGGACTTATTAATGAGTTAATTAATAATAATTCTAACAGAGAGACTGGCAAGTAGACCTAGAGAAGAATAATTTTCTGACGTATTTTTAATGGACTGAGAAGAACAACATACCTTTAAAAGGAAATGCATAGCCAGGAAAGGCATTGTGACAGAGACAAAGAAAGACAAAATCACAGAGCTGTTCCTTATTGCATTGTCCCCCCCCCAGCCCTGAACTCCTGTCACCTTTGGTGGGATTGTCACTCTGCTTGGCAACAACTGGAAATCGGGAAATGTGACAAGAATCAACTGAAAGAGTCCAGGGTACTTCCCTGAAGCATCCAGAACCATTTGAGAAGCCATATTTTTCCTTCTACCTGCCTTCCATCCACTGCCGCAGGAATGTGCACATCTCCTGAGGATCCTGTGTTAGAACTGTCAGCTCAGGTAAATGTCTCAGCTTTAAGGGAGTAACTGTATACTACGTGTCCAATGCATTTCCATGGGCTGGCAGATGTGACATGAGACCTATGGATTATCATTTACCTGGGTGGTTACTAGGTATTCCAATGCTCCTAAAGTGCCTCCAGACACCTGTGTTTAAACAATACCTGGAAATGTAACTTAAAAATAGCAGAATCATTCATCTCCACCAAGTGTGCTGACAAGATGTTCACTGAGTGTTCTACTAGTGATAGAGAAACCTTAAGTTAGACACCGAGATTTAAGTGTCTTGATCTCAAATTGAATCCCACCCAAAGAGGTTTTTTTTAACTAAATGATTGAATACCCATTTGCATACCTAGCGTGCACAGATACACATTATTTGTCTTGCCCTCATTGTTGAATTGTGATAAAAGAGAAAGTGTTATTAATAGAACTCCCATGTGCAGCTTTTTCCTGCTGGTTGCTGGCAGAGCTGTCCTGCGCAGCATTTTCTGTTTAGCTGACCACCTAAGGTTTCTGTGTAATCTCCAAATTTGCCGGGTAATGTAGTTCTTGGCTGCCTTGTGTGAATCTTTTCTTGGTTGAACACCAGGACGTGAAGTCAAAGGATCTCACAGTGGGTTCCTGGGCACCAGTCATGCTAGCTTATCTGTTCAATGTATTATTTATTTTGTTTTAACGCTTTATCAACTGTGGCAACCTTTAGTAAGAGTCAAGTTGATTTCAAAAATGCTGTCATTTGCTTTCATTTTTACTGTATTCTTACAAGTATTAAAGTATTTCCAAAGGTTCTATTTTCCTCCTGGTGCCCCCTGTTATTTCATTAGCTCTTCTGAGCTTCAACTTGTCTATCAGGGCTGCTTTCAAGGTACACATGTGCTTCCACTATTCAGAAAATATTTTATAGAGGTCTGGCTTCTAAGTATTCTACAGACATGCCTGAGCATCATGGCAATCTTTGGCTAATTGTAAGACTATATATCTTAAACTACTTGGGACAATGCAGCTGACAAAATGTATAAGTCCTATAGTATTCACTCATGTCACATGTTAAAAAGGACTTTCCTGGCCATTCTCAACATAAAAATAAAATGTAACCTGGACATAAAAGTTTGTAAGCAAAGGAACTACATCAGAAGACAAATAGGCTAGAGGGGATGTGAAGTGTGAGAAGGGAGAGTCTGGAGGTCTGACAAAAGTTGAGTAGTTGGGAATATGTCTGCACATATCTCAGAATAAACAAAAATCATTCCAGTATATAAAGTCTTTAAAAATAGACTAATAATAAAAAAAATATATGCAGCATAAAAGACACTATCTAAAGAACACTTAAACATTTTAAAACATAATCCTAATCATCCTATTTGTCTTCACACAGATATAAAGTCTTCTTATATTTGTTGCTGTATATTGTAAATAAGAAGGAAATAATCTCATTTATTTTTGAAAATACATCATAAGAAATCATCTTTTGTGTGCAGTAGAAGAGGGAGAAGACATTCAGGTGAAGAAGACGAATCTACCAGAAACAGAAAAACAACTAATGAATGATGTATAGAGAGAGTAATTTAGAAATAGTGGGAAAGTGAAAGAACAGAGGGATTTTTTTTTCTCCTCTTTTACTAAGTGAAGAAACCCCACCTCTAGTCAAATGGAAGAGGGACATAATGTCTAACAGACAAAACCCCCCAAGTTTCAAACCTGCATCTGAAAATGACTTTGCCATAGCAGTGAGCAATTCATTTTGCCACTGAGTTTTCCAATATGTAACTTAGACATAAGTCTTTCTTCACCTCATAAGAGTTGTATGAGAAAAATTAGTAAGTGTATGTTTGTAACTTGCTGCTGAATAGTATTTTGTTTTTCAAACTGTATTTTTTTTTCTGTCCTTTGTATCTTCAACTCGCTTACTGTCATTGGTGTAAATACCGTTGTGGTGTCAGACATTCTGATCCAAAAGCTTCCCACAGGAACTTTTAAATGAGATTTAAATTAACCAAAGGGGATCAAATATTGTCCTCTGAATGTAATAATCCCCACCTTGTAGAATTATGTAGAAGTAATTAAAAAGCTGAATAAAAGGATCCCACATCGTGTTTCCCAGTTCATTCAAGCGTGTAATATTTCATGCAAATCAGATTGTTTTGTTTGACTTAAAAATTAGCAGGCCAGATTCTCAGCTGAACTGAAATCAATGGAGAGGAGCTGTTTTACGCAAGCTGTGGGTCTGATTCACAACATTTCTTTGTTGAATTTAACTTATTCAACTTTGTTGAATTTAACTTATTCAGATGTTCAAAAAAAATCACAAAACAAGAAAGATAAGTTTCTTTCAACATATTTTTTTCCTTTTCTCCTTCAGTGTAAGATTATAACCATGGTTCATGGTATACAACATCAAACTATTGAGATTCATGCAAGACTACAAAAGGGCCAGAGCTCAAATTTAGGTACATCTCTAAGTGAAGAGCGTGCCCACTCCCACCACAACCACTGGAGGTATTACAGTTCACAGACCCAGTTCCTTCTCAGTTTCCTTTCATATCCAAGAAGTTAATATTTATCACTGGTGAGGCTCAACACCACATACCTATGCTCCCACTGTGAGTTGGCTCAGTTTTTTTGGCTAGGGAAAAGGAGAAGTGAATGACTGTTGTGATTGTTTTTCCATTTCACATAAAGCAACCCGGCCTCACACAGGACCTATCGGGTTCAGCAGGAGAAGAGCAATACAGATAACAATGCAATCTGTGTGCTTCGGAAGTGCAGCAACAGTAAATTAATAAGACATGGTAATTTCCTCAGTTTCATATGCTCTCGTCATATATCACCAATTGAGGACCAGGCCCCAAAAAAGGTATATAAAAATCAGTTGGAAAAAGAGAATTTGATCCCAACTTTTCTTCAGCTTCTCTGGGTTTTCTTGTTGTCTTCAGAGTCTACTGAAACTGAAGGATTATTTCCACAGAAATTTTGGAGAAAAAGAGCAAATTGGGTTAAGTTCCATTCATGGTCCTAGAATTTTAATTCCATTTCCAAATTTACTTTCATAGTTAATGTGACTTTAATTATCATTAGTTAATGAAAAAAAAAGAAGGATATCCATATTAGATAGGTGGGTTACAAAGGTAGCAAAAAATTACATTTTGTTTTATGGAAAATGAACATGCTCTTCATTGGATATGTGTATTTTTACCTCACTTACCTAACCCACCTCCAGTACGATATCACAAATATCAAAAATCACTTCTAATAAAATGCTTTTTCATCCAATTACCCATTACTTTTTTTTTTTTTTTTTTTCCTGTAAGTGATATCTTTCTCTACATTAGTCTACGTTGTGGTAGGTAACAAGTTCAGACACAGGTTCAACAGTTGGTGTGAGCAAATTTTATTTTGTGAAACACCATGTAGATATTGTTCTTGCTTTGCTCTTGCATAAAAATTACATGATAATAACTTCTTTATTAAATTGCAATGAGAAGCCTGTAAGTTTGTTCATCAGATGGCAGCGAAATGCAGGAGTGACTTCAGATCCATTAACTGAAGAACTGAATGTATAAAATTTACTCAGAAACTACTCACTGTTTTTTGGATCCATTTAAAAGGAACACTTACAGTGTTCCTTCTTTCTCTGGCGCAGTGATGCCTAATGAAACATATATAAGATGCAGAGACAGGAATTCATAAATTCTAATCCATGTTTCCTTGAGATAAACTGAAAAAGACTGAATAGGTATCTGTCCAGACCTCATTCAAAAAATATATCTGTGAAGATTCTGGGAGTTCTTGTGTGTTCCACTTAACCTGTCATATTCAAATTAAGACAACTAGAAAATTTGTTGTTCTGAATTAGTCAGCATATCTACATAATTGCTCTGCAAAATCTTAGCATTTCTTCATTTTACTATAGTGGTAACATTTTTCTGAGAAGGAGACTTCACTAGACAAGAAAATCAATACATATGGATATGAATCTTCATGTAAGTCTGTTGGAATAGAGAACAATTTGCATGAAGATTTTCACATTGAGTGCCATGGACTTTACACAGCTAAATCAAATGCTTCAGGAGTGCATTTGTAAACAAACCTATTTTTTTATGACCTGTATGTCAAGTAGTAGTTTTAATGTAATTACACTGATTGCTACCTCTGGAGTTTCATTTCCCTCAAATATAATTTTTATTCTGCTAGACTATGAACAGCACAGGTGCAGAAAGGATGATTTCTGGATCATGTCTGGTCTGGGGGACCCACAAGTGCATCTGAACTCATGGTGCAGGTTCTGGTCATGTCACACACTCACTTTCTGTATCCCAGAAACTTGGATATACACGGCCTTGCTATGTTTTAACAAGGTCCTTGTGAAGACAGTCTGATACATCAGGAGAATTTCCATGATAGTTTCTGTTATGTGAAGGTCAATGAAAATCTCAAATCCACCAGACAGGGGCACAGAATAGTTAGATTTAATTGTTCACATTTGCTGTGGAACATTGCTTAAGTAATTGTAACATCTTTGAGGCTCCAAGTTCAATCAAGAAATAGGGATAACAGTAATAGCTTTCTCTCAGTTTCATGTTTTTTCTGTATTTAAACTGTTACCTTAAGGTTTTTGTATTCAGAGGAGTGTGCATGTGTTTGTGTGTTTGTGTATTTGTGTACATGTGCATGCACAGGAACAGGAAAATAATGCTGCAGTAAACATTTTTAGAAACATAAGTAGAGAGAAATATTTACTAGTATAAGAAAAAATAATTTTTGTCCAGTTTGTAGAAAGTGCTTATAAACTGACTGTTGCTATTCTAGCCACATTAGCTATATCCATGTTAACAAGCTGAACAGGGCAGAGAATTGTGCAGTGGTGCTTAGTCATGAATACAGATTCCTAAAAGGACTTGTAAAGATTCATCCCTATATGTTTGTGGAACCGTAGAGTCTTTTTCGCTTTAGACAGAAGTGGTAGGAAAAGAAAATATCTTTTGAAGACTCTCGATTGTCTCATTTGTTTTCTGAAACAATTTTCCCTACAGCCATCCCACTTAAAAAAATAGTAAATTATTGTATTCATACCGCTTTCTAGATGTGTCAGATATAAGCATTACAGGCACTTTTGTACCCCAAGTCAAATAGAGAATGAGAATTTTGGATCATCTTGGCTAATATTTGCATATCTGGCCAGCTCTACTGCCAGAGAAAAGAAAAACACTCAAAGCCTAAATTACATGAACAGCAAACAGCTTACTTTGGGACTCAAATATCACTCTTGTTCTCTCCATTGACTCTACAGTCTATAGATAAGCCAAGCTGAAAGATTTTTTTCTTGGAAATCTGTCACCATAATGCTTAACCGAAATCCCTCTGGAAGACTGAACACCACCTATGACAACTTTTCTTCCTGCATAATGTCTTTCTGAGTTTTGTTTGAACTTATCCTCATGGACAAAGCACCAACGATCACAGGAAATAACAGTACATTTACTTTTCTATTTATAATAAAGAAAAAATTTTATTCAATGTAGAATAATTTAACTAGAAATGTTTAAAAATATGGAAATGTCCCTGCATCTTTTTATTTTTGATGTAAAAATTTTATTTTTAGGAGAATCATACAGCTTTTTTATGCATCTATTTTTGTAGAGTACACAATATTGTTTGCTACTTAAAAAAAGGAGGCTGAATGTTTGATCCATCTGTTAAATCATGTCTACAATGTACACTAAACAGCCAAAAGATATAAAGCAAGAATTTAATTGACCAATACTTGGGTAGTATGTGACATTATGTAGCTGTTTTAGCTGGCTTTGTAACATCACACAAATCTATAACTTTGTACTTCATGAGTCAGAATCAATAAGCCTGCCATTACAGAGTCCAAAATCAATCTTGCCTTAGATGCTTCCCTGCCTTTACTTTTTCCTATTTTCCTTCTACTTCCCAGGAAAACAAAACAAACTGCTGTGAGAATTTATAAACTGTTGAGCTAAGTAAATCAGATGAATTAGGAACACGGATTCTATGTGCAAAATCACCATACTCTTCAGGGCTGAGTGCACCCAAGCTGGTACTCCAGTGTAGCCATAGTCCCTCATTACTCTCTCATTTTTTAGATTACTGTGCCTTAAGTGTAATATAATCAGTCTCAGGCAAATGAAGATCCTGAGTAAAATTGAGAAGCCAAGTCTTATTTTATCCTATAACACCTGAAATTCCTCTGTTCTTCTTTCTGAGAACTCATTTTACAGTCCTGATCTCCAATATTGTGGCTATGTCTTTCTCATCCTACTGTATTTTTTCCCTCCCCTGTCAAGGGCAACACCACTGTGAGTGCTACACTTCATCTACTTATATCCTTAACCACACATTCAGATATCTTAAAGCCTTTACCATACAAATATTGTTTTTCTCCCAGAAATTTCATAAACTCAGTCATTGAAAAAGCAATGTAGGACACTGCTGTAATTCTGAAAATGCTACAATAAGAAAATGCTACTCATAGTGTAGTACTACGAGTAGACTCCGAGAATAATTTGTGTAATGTTTCTTTGAACTTTCAGTACATGTTGGATGATTTGAAATCCTTACCCTGTCAGGAAGGAGGAGCAAGATCCTTCAGATATCCTACAGAGAAAAAGGATGTTTATGGGAGGAGCATCCTTGGATCTTTAAAAGTCCAAGAAATCACTTACCTCCATATTCGTAAGTTTAATCCTAGTTATGGAAAAAAAAAAAAAAAAGAGAAAGAAAAAAAAAGTGAACATCGCCAACATTTAAATGACAAAACCAGTGGTAAAAAGTGTCTCTCTGTTGCTTTTCTAAGGGATTTTGTTGTTTACTCAGCACAAATCTAGTTATTGGTTGATAATGGCTCATCTTGTTATTGAAGTGTCTGAAGGAATCATCTCCAAAGAAGTATACGAACCATATGTGAAAACAGTTCTAACAGGTTTAAGCATGGTTAAAAAAAAAAATAAATTATAACCTCTTTGGATAGGAAAGGTCAAAATCTCAAAAGCAGACAAGAAGAGTTATATGGTCTTTGATTTGGTTAATTTATGAAGTATGCGATTTTGTTATTGTTCACCAAGGCAAGTCTGCTAAAAATCTAAGATACTACATTGCAAAATGAATAGACAAATAGTATGTTTTGTACATTATATAGCTCCTGGCAGTAACTGAACCCCAACAATCTGAATACTAATCTCTTCTGAGCACAGATTTCCTGTATTTTCCTCATTACTTATTTATATTTCCAAATAGACCAGACACTGCTAAGGATGTGGTTTAATAACTCTGGCTCATATTGCTGAGCTATTAGGGCTCTTGTAGAGAGCAGCTTTTGGCATGAATTGCGCTGTGTCAACCCACCAGAGCACTTAACAAAGGTTGGTAAATGAGAGGTTTGAGAAGGGAAGGAGTACAGTTAGCAGGTGTCATGCATTTGCAGAGCTGCACTTGTTACACTGAACATGTAATCCGAGAAGGATATTGGCTTAAAACATCAGAGAAGAATATGATGTATGGCACAATTATTTTTCCTGGTATTTGTTTCACAGGTCCTGGCATTCTGGCATCATTTTTGCCCATTTATAGGAATGGCAGAGCAGTTCCTCCACACAAGTTCATCCTTAATTAGCTTCTCTGATCTTTCTAAAAAAGGGAATGTGGATTCTTTCCAAGATTAATAACTGTGCATCTGTTAGTATAACACTGAGGCAGATTTGAGACTGATAGACCTGCACATGTATCTGAAGAGATCAGTGGCTCTGAATGAATCTAATAATGTAATTACAAAAAATAGGCCATCCTACAAGTCATTTGTGTCTCTCTATTTTGGTACTGTTTGATTCTGCTGTGATATCTTAAATACTTAAAGTATCTCCCTTCCCTTCCCAAACCTTCCCTTCCCAAACCTTCCCAAACCTTCCCAAACCTTCCTTCCCAAACCTTTCCTTCCCAGTGACTTTCTCCAACAAAATTTCTTAAGAAGAAAGGACAAATACTGAAAGATCAGTCATGAATCATGACTTCCTTGACCTGAACAATTGCAAAGAAATTGCAGAGCATAAGGAAATTTTGAAATCATCTTTTCTGTTTGATAGGAAGATTGCCTTGAGAATGATGCCATCTTTTCTAATTTCTGGATTGACTTATTTCCCTTCCTCCAGTTATCCCCAATAGCAGTCCTGGAGATTCTACACAGATTTCTAACAGTAAAAACAATATTGACAAATGTTGCTGTCGTATTTTGAGTTTTCTTTATTGTGACAACACCTAAAAACAAGAGAAAAATGTCCCTAGTCAGATTAAAAATCCCTAATTAACAGCAATAGAACACGGAGGAGAACTTTGACCAACCAGTACTCAGTAGACCAAAAGAAGGTTCTCCTTTAACCTCTTTGGAAGCTCTTCAAGTTGTAGAACATTTTTAGTACAGACCATGTTGATTCTATTTTTAGTTTGGATACCAAATACTGGTAATACAAACACAGAAAAGGAAGAAACAGTGCAAAAATGTACATTTTAACAGCAATATATCCACCAACATTAACTTTAAAAACTGACCAGAAGGTTTATTCTCCTGCATTTGACACTGTGGTCTCTATGTAGATATAATTGCGAGTGAAGTACATGGCCTGAGAAAACTGCAGAAAACTTCACAGCCAACACACACCTCATCTACCATTTGGTATGAATCATTTCTTTTCTGCAGAAGAGAGGAAAGTGAGGTCAGTGAAATAGGTTTGTCCTAATTCTATAGGAATTAACTAACTGTTTTAATTGGGAGACCAAACAAGAGATGCTCCTAGATCTCAGTATTTATCCTTCACAACAAAATACAAACCAGTTATTGTCACCAGCCTTCAAAAGATTTAGATCTTTTTACACTCTGTCACAAATCTTAAAACACCTCTCCAACCTCACATGCATGTAGTAAAAGCCATGTACCAATATGAGCAAACAGTAAGTGTTTTGCTTCTGAGACTTTCAGGTTTTGTGAAAAAAATTATCATCACCTTATTTTGTACAGAAGTAATTATATTTTTTAGTTAATGAACGCAAGATAAGCTGCATCAGAATTCTGATGTTCCTTGTGAGTTATTTTGGCCATGGAAAAGGGTAAATTTAGAATCAAATGAATGTGCTATGTCACTAACAGTGACTTATCTGCTTGCAAGAAAAAATGATTATTCAAAGGAGATAATGAACAGATCCAACTGAGCATTCCGAAGCTGCTATCATTAAGTAATAGCATTGAGATAGATATATTTGTCAAATTAGAAAAAAAAAAACCGTAAGGCCAATAAGAAAAGGATCAATGCGATAACTAAAGCTGAATTATAAGGGAATTGTTTGGGGTTTTCCCCAGTACTACACACAGAGGCTTCACAGTTAAGCCTAATCTTTATAATCTTTTCACAATATGTAAATTTTTTTTTCTGACAACTCTACTGGTATTTTGTGTCTTGATAAAACCTTAAGTACTTTTGATAACAATAAGTATTGGTTTTTGGACCCTTTGTGGTGGCCTGCTTTAACTTATAACCACAGTTCTTCAGAGCAGTGTATCAGTTTTCTTGTGTTTGGGGAAGAATCTTGATGAGAGTGACGTTTCATCACTTCTCCCTGAGGACCTGGATCCTTTTCCAAATGTAAGTTATAGTACTTCACATGTTGTCCCCGGCATGACCTTTTCTAAGCAAAATGTGAAGATCTTTAATATGATAACAGTTTCCCACCTATTGAAATTGCCGTAGGGAAGCCATGAACATTATTTCACTTGTCACAGAACATACAGAGAGATTCTCTTTGCCAGTGGTAGGTTTAGATTTGTAAGCACGTGAACAACTGCAGCTGACTTTCCCCAGTCTGCTCTGGACCTAAAGGTCAGCATGTGCTACATGATATAGCTGACACCTACCAAAGTAACTATAGTGGCTTGTTTTTTACTTAATACCTACAACTTGTAATCCCCTTCATTGTTTTTTTGCAAAACAGTATCCCTGCACAACTTTACGAATGATCTCTCTCTTTGAATCTCATCTGGGAGGAGTTAATTTTTTTTGCTCTTCCCACCTCATCATTTTGTCAATGAGCCATTAAAATGACATGCAAGAGCTTGAAGGTAGAATTGCTCTAAATTATTTATTTCTAGTGCAGCACAGCTGCCTGGGAGATATGAGCTTGATTTCACATCCAAATCTCATATTCCTGCACATTTAAACAGAAAACCCATGAATAGTAACTGGTAATTAATAACCCGCTCCAATTTGTCATCTCCCTCAATCCCTGAGAGAGATATTGCTTTCCCCATCAGCACAATAGAAATTACAAGGAAATAACAATGCAGTTGTGATGGTACTATCTTCTTGTTCCTTAACAGCAAGTTACTGCTTGAAGTCTAAGAAAAAGCTCTGATGAGCAAATTAGTTAATGTGTCTTCCCTCTTACCTTGTTAGGACCCCCACTGGGTCTGATGAAGTACTATAGAAGAAAACTTTACATATTTTTCCCCAAGGATACAAGTTGTAGTGACCATATATGAACAGAGGACCAGGTTTTGATCTGTCTCATTGATCTGTCCATTCTTAAATTACAGTATTAGATGTTGGTCCCACAGCTCCAGTGGCTGTGGTATTCTGACTCTATGCAATTAGGTTGTCGTGGGGAAAACTGTATTCCAGAATATGAATTAAGATTGGAATGGACCCAATACTTCCTAGTCCTCTGGAATGCAAAAGTCAAACCTGAAGATATGCCAGTGCCTGCCCTGCTTTCCTGAAGACCACAAAATACAAAGGAAAGTTTGAATTGGTATTTCTATTTGACTAACAAATACTTTGTGACTTTGAATGATTATTTTTCATAAATGGATATAAGCACATTTGAATATTGCAACTGGCTGATTACTTTCTTTTTTGAAAGAAAACAAGAACTTTGATGTACATAGAGGGATTGTTACGTATATCAGGTTTTATACATATATATTTATTCTTGTGTATACAGATCACAGGATGCTGTTTTATATTATTACCAGGCACATCCTTACTGCACTGTCCACCCCACTACTAAATTGTCAATAGATTTCTATGCTGAATGCTTTGAGCCATGTACTACTGGGGTTCCATATGTATACAGGAGTCTGTGAATACAGTGAATTGCAGATTTCGGAATTTAATAAGAACACCATTAAATTATGGGAAATATTTAATGAAAGACTGACATTTTTAGAACCATATTACGCCCATAGTATTTTATGTTTGTGGGGGTTTTTTGTGCAAATGGTGTTTTAAGTATGAAAATGCATTATGTTATAACATTTTGAACAATTCTGACTGTGGAAAGAGTATAAGTAGAACAGAAGATCTTAAATTTAGCAATAACATATATATTTTGGGCAAAAACTGGAGCACAGAAAAAGAGTGTACCTTTAAGAATATTTATCACTTCTGTCTCATTTTTCATTACAAGGTATCAAAGTGCTTTATAAACATCAATTAAATCACACTTGTCTACTCACCTACTTCAAATGAGTAAACTGAAGTTCAGAGAGATTAAAAAGTTTCTCTATAATAAAATAGTAAACCAAAGCTGAAAATAGAATTCAAGAGTTTGCATAAGGAGACCATATTATGTAAAATTTTCATAATCTAATAAAAAATGTCCTAAATATCAAGGAGATTTTTTTTTTATACACATAGGATTGGATCTGATCTAGTGAAAACAACACTTACATTCTACTGGGAACAAAATTTATCTTTGTAAGTATTCTAACTAAGTATTCAAATCACATTTGAGACTGTTTTCCAGTAATACCATGGCTGTTTGTGGGTGAAAATAGGTTTCTTGAAAATTGTTTGTACATTAAAGAACAAGTGAGAATTTATGGGTTTGTATATCAATATCTATGTATGTGTATACCAACATGTTTATATTTATATGTACATATAGCCAATAAAATAATGTTATTAAAGCTACAAATGCTGGAAGAACAATGGGACTGAATATGTTACCAAACGATGATAATTTTCATGCAAAGCTACACAAAATCAAACCAGCAAATTTAATCCAGTTCTAATCCTGACCATGAACCCAGAGACAGAAACCAGTAAGTTGCATTATTAACTGAAAATTTATTGCATTTTACAGACACGTGAGCAGTTGTTTTATATCTATGATTTCTTTTTAGAATGAACATTACTTCTGCAAGTAGTGGCAAGTAACAGCCAAAGTTAAAACAATGAGATATATTTAGGATATTTATTGTCTTCTACACTGATAACAGCAAGATCCACTGAAACCTTTGGTGAACCTAAACCTAAGACTTCAGCATTTCACAGCATTTCACAAAGTTCATGATGTTTTTGCTCTTGTAGATTTATTTGGCTATATTATATCCGGCACTAACTAACGAGCAACTAAGAAAACAGTGGTGACTGCATGATGCTGTCTCTGTTCACACTGTGAGCTGGGCAAGAATTCCTATTTGATATATCCTTAACAATTTGTTCTAGTGGCAGAAAAAAATCTGCTAAACGTGTCACATACTGACAACAGCAAAAATAATATTCATTGAGGAATGTTTCTGTCTTGTTAGATTTGGAAAGTTATCTGTGAAGTTGGATGTGTAAAGCACGTGTCTTGGTGACTGTGTGGGCTTATCTCGTCGAAGCCTTTGAGTGTCAGCTCAGCACCCAAGTGTCAATGGCCTTAGCTGCAGATACTGGGTAAGGATTTCACTGTGTTGCATTGCAATCTCCCTTACACCTTGTCATTTCTATCTTTCACACATTTTGCTTGTTTCATAGTTCAGTAAAATTTCATCTTCCCAGGCAACTGCCAGCTGCAGCTGGAATACAGCTGGCACCTTCGCCCTGATCTCACTACAGTCAGTGAAAAGTTTCTCATCGATTTCATCAAGAACTGGACCAAGGTTTTTGTGTGGAACAAAGCTCGTTCGAAACTATAGTCTGTAATACTCCTAGTAAATTCCTCTGCCATACTCTTGGCCAGATAGCAAGCCTAAAAGCAAACTCCTGTTTGCCAAATAGCTGAACACAAGTCATTTCTGATCCACTGGCAAAACTCGGCAAAAGTCAGTAACATTGCACTATTGGGATAGGAGAATGAACGGAATGTTGTTTTTTTGGTTTTGTTTTTCTTTGCAGTTGCCTGCAAGTCTTTGCATATTTAATCAATATTCCTATAGGTTGTTTGATAATCTCCCAAGGAAAAGGCTGATGTATTCAGAGTTCTCAGGTGAGCCTTTTTCTACATGAGGCAGGAAATATATTTATGCACACACACATATATAATACTTCTTCTGTGACAGTTCTTTCATTTGCAAAGTATAGGGAGGTAACTTTATAAGAAAGTATTCAAAATTCTCATTCTGAAATCTATGGTTTCTTTCATTCATGTCTGTGGAATTCATCTCATCTAGCCTTCAATCATCTACAAGCTTAGCCACATCACCTGGGGTTCATCTATAGCTATGAGAAAGGAAACTAACTAATCCAAATCTAAAACAAGCAACTGAAGTAAGTGGAATGACTCACTCTCTAGTGAATCTTGTATTTCTGCATTAATTATAGGACCTAAATAATTAATTTAGTTAAACATATATATTCTCTGTCCCACTATTAATTTTTTCTTGAAAAGATAAATAACACCTATTCTAACAACAGACTTTAATAAATCTGTGAACATCTATGTATATGACTAAAAGTAGACAAAACATATGATATATAATACAAAATGTATATAAATATGCAAATTGATACAAATGCACATATTAATAAACTTATATACATATATGCACACATTGCAAACATACCTCTTGTGTCTACATACATGTGATGAAGTTCTTTAGATGCCTATCTACAGCCAGTCATTCTATTTCCCTAAATATCAAAACATAATCTAGTCACATCTCCTTGTGGCCTCCAAGGTATCTCATTAAGAAAATTACATCAATAATTAAGAAATAATGTGGCAAATCTGAACTTATTTCATTTTATTTGCTCTTCCTTAAAAAAAAGCCTTACAAAACCAAATCAACCCACATTTCATGCGGTTGTTTGTTTGTCACTGCATTGTATTAAAAAATAAAATCTTAAAAAAGATTTTTTTCAAATATCTATTATTCAGTACATTTTAAAAGATAATTAGTTGCCTCTTTCTGTAGTGATTTTAACAGCTAAAGTGTAATTTTGATGACACTTTTTATGACTGTGTTTTTTAAACAGTCATAATAAGGCCTTAAAATTAATCTTTTGTTGAAAAAGTTCCCATGAGAGTTAAAGAAATAGCTTATTAGTAGGATGATAGAGAGGGACAGTAAATGTACTGTAAGATAGGAGTCATCTTAGCTTTCAAATTAATGTTAATTTTGTACCAGAGAAAAATGATTCAACTGAAAATTATTTTATTCAGTTATGTATATGAGTCAGTTTTCAATCCAACAAACCAAAAAGGTGCTGAGACTGCATTTAATATCTATTTAAATTAAAACTCTTGCATCTTTCTTGACTTGTGTTTTTCCTCCAGATAAATGCTAAGCTTTCAAGAGATTGTTATCACTACCAGTAATTTTTAACAATAATATTGTTAATACTAATTAGCAAAAATGTTGCTACACACAGAGAAAAAATAGGCATAGCTAAAAATACAGGAGAGGTGCTTGTTAGGAAACTGATCAAACAAGCTTAATTATGACCCCCAGATAAAGGGACTGTCATTAAGCCATTAAATTATCACAGATAAGACAGACTCTCAGTCACTGTCTGATGATAAATCACAGCTAACAACAGCAAGGAAATCAGAGCTTGAACTGCTAATCCTTCTGAGGTTCGTGATGAGCACTAGTTCCCCTACTGTTTTGCATCTATTTATATTGCACTTCAAACCCCCAAATGGCCTCTGCTTATCTGCAGCTCTAGATAATTTTTGCCTATTGGTGCCGTCACCTCACAGCAGAGGCTGTTATCAGGAAAAAGGAGTTTTAGGAAATCTGATCCCTTGAAATGCTAATCCTCTGGAGATTACTGCACATAAATGAGTTTTCTGCCATGATTTACTTTTGTTTATTGGTAGCAGAGATTAGCACTTTAGGATTGCCATTTTAAACAGCTGCTTAGTCTGGGAATAAAGTGATCGTCTAATGGGCAGAATTTTCACATATGAAGTTGTCCTGAGTCTTGCAGTCAAAGGCAAGATAGTAATTTTTATTTACATGTCATCTCTTAAAAAGATTTGTAAATATTTTTACGACACAAAAGGCTGATCTTAAATGCCTCATTCCTTAGACTCTAATCCAGAAAAGCATCTACATTTCTGTGTAATTTTAATCATGTGGGTCATCATATAGTAACTTTGATGGGATATTCTTGTCTTTATATTCTGTGTGTACTTAAGCTCTTTTCTGGATCAGGTCCCAGCAATGAGATGTTCTCTTTATTCAGCTATGATGGGTACTCTCCATGCTGAAATGGTACAGATGAGAAAGGATATATGAGCAGGAATTTTATTTAAAAGCTTTTCCCCTATCGTAATGCTGTTGAATTGCTAGAAATCTTATCTTTTAGCATGTGATGGGGTTATTTTGTTGGTAGCTAAATGTCATGCTTTTTCATTACTAAATGAATAACTACCAAAACCATCAAATTCAAACCTGCCTATGACTGTAGTATAATGAAAACTTGAACTGCAGGCACAAAATGTTGCTGAAAATACGTGGACTAAACACATAGTTGCTAAAAGTTTTCAATTTCCTTTCATGTTGTTGCACTCAGGTTCAATAGTCAGACGGCATGAGATCAAACCAAGTGACATGACTGATTACTAATTAGCCAAGTGTTCTGATGGTAGCTGTTGGTGGCAGCTACTGAGATACAGTACTGTGTGTCAGAGAGATAAGGAGACACAAGAAATTAAATTGACCTTGAGATTTCATTACATTTAATGTCACCTAATGGCACCTGATATTTTTAATCCTGGTTACATTCACCCCACCAACTCCATTCCCCCTGGTAATCATGATTTAAAAAAAAAAAGAATAAAAAAATGAGAATTTCAGAACTTTTGCAGTTTTTTCCTGGGAGGATGCTTAAGTATAAAATGCATATGAGGGCAGGAAGTGGCAAAAGTAGTACCCCCTATTTTCAAGGGTGACAGAACGATTATTTAATTACTTTAAATTACACATTGCAAAATTTTGAGGTTATTTCTTAAGTCCCTTGTGGGAATGCAGTTAGTCAGCAGTTCTGTTAACCTTGTCCAAAAGCATGGAAGTGAGGAGGTGGAAAATAAAGATATTATCAAAATGAAAGCAAAAGATGGACACACAGGCAAGCAAGAATGAAGATTACATCTCTCAGTGCTTATTTTTTTTGGGATTGAAGAAAAGTACATCTTTATACACATGAAGTTTCTGTGAAATTTTGATTCAGATATCACGCAGTTGTTTAATTCTTAATATGTTTCTAGTTCCTGAGCAGAGAAACAAAGATAAGACCTTTTGACAGGACTCTGTACATCTATTTGTCCATGAGTTCTTGAATATCTCTGTGCACCCATGGATAGATAGAGAAAATTTCTGGTAAAGACCTTTTTATGTTTTATCCAATAATTTTGTCTAGTTCTGCATAAGGAATTATGCACAACTTTGGTGATAATTAGAATGTGATGACACAAATATCTAAATCCTTCATTTTCTATTGAGCCATCAAAATGAATATGCCATTTTTGATAATTGTACAGATAAAATGCAATTCTGAATGGACTAATGTAAGAATTTCTACATTTTTATTTATATTAGAGATACACAATATTAATTTGTTGTACTAGCTTTAAACTAAACTTGTTTCATCTACAAAAGTCTGCATTTCTTTTTCCATGAGCCTTGCCTATTTTTTCTATAAGTCAGAAGTTGTAGTTATAATTTAAACTGTGTTTTCAACAGATGTTAGAAAACACTATAGCATAAAATTTTCAAAAATAATGTGTTCCATATATTGTTACATATTAATTGACAAATTCTTGACAATTTGTATAAATATAAAAAATAAATAGAAATATAATAAGAAAATTGTAGATATTGAACTGCCTAAAGAAATTTCTGCAGGCTCCAGTTATCAATACCTACTATGGTAGGGTTTGAGATATTCTTGTCCAAATTAGTATTAATTATGGTTGACAGCACTGCATCTTCTCTGAAGTTTCACTTACTTAGCTGAAATATTTAATGAAGCATATAACCAACTCCTTGTATTTATTAGAAAACCTGCTTCCAAACTGACCATCTCAATTTGTTTTCCTTGATACTTCAGCTTTGATTACAGTTGCTGTCCACTGGTTGAAAGTTCATTTGTAATATTAGTTTGGAGAGAATTCCCTGCCTAGTCATCTACAACAATACGTGCAGCATGAGCAACAAATGGGAAGAGCTGGAAGCCATGGTGCAGCAGGAAACCTATGGCATAATTGCCATAACAGAAACATGGTTGGATGACCCGGACAACTTCTGCAATGGTTCGCAACAATCTCTTCAGAAGGGATAAGCAAGCAGGGGTAGTCTTGTGTTTTAGGGAGTGTTTTGATTGTCTAGAGTTTAATGATGGTGATGATAGACTTGAGTTTTTATGAGTAAGACTCAGAGGAAAGACCAACAAGGAAAACATGGTGGGAATCTGTTAGAGACCACACGACCAGGATGAAGAAGTGGACAAAATATTCTATAAGTAGCCGGGAAAAGTCTCATATTTGCTGGTTGTAGTTCTCATGAGGGACTTCAGTTTACCAGATAACTACTGGAAATATAACACAACAGAGGAAACTGTCTAGGAGGTTCCTGGAGTGTGTGCAGCGTCTGAGGGAGCCAACTAAGGAAAGCCCCGCTGGATCTGTTGTTTGCAAAAAGAGCAGAACTTGATGGCTGGAGGCTGTCTTGGGCACAGCTGTCATGAAATGATAGAGTTTTCAGTTCTTGCATAAATAAGGAGTCGGGTCAAGGGCACAGGAGCAGGCAACTCTCAAATATCAGAAGTCAAGCAGGCAGCTTGGCTGAACAGGAATCTTTTCTTTGGAAATAATGCAAAAAAAGGAAGGTGCATGCCCGGTGGAAACAAGGTCAAACAGCATGGAAAGAATAAAGAAATACTGCTTGCCACTCTAGGGAGAAAATCTGTCCAACCAAAGCTCAGCCGGAGTTGAAGCTGCTGGATATGTGGAGGACAATAAAAAAAGTTTTTCAAAAATATTAATGACAATAAACAGTATAGAGATATCATTGGCCCATTACAGGATGAGGATGGTCCCCTCATAGACAGTGACAGAGACGAGGCAGAGGTGTTTAATGCTTTCTTTACCTCTGTCTTCAACGTGGATAATGGACCAGGGGGTCTCAGTGCCCTGAGCTGTGAGAATGCCTGCGAGAATGATTAACTCCCAGTCGACCCCGAAATTCTGCAGGATCTGCTGTTCCAGCTGGATCCCTACAAACCCATGAGGCCTGAAGGGATTTATCCAAGAATCCTCAAAGACCTGGCTGATGTTATTGCAAAGCCTCTCTCAATGATTTTTGAGTGGTCTTGGGAATCTGGAGAGGTCTCAGCTGACGGAAAGCTGGCAAATATTGGCCCAATTTTCAAGAAGGGCAAGAAGGAGGACCCCAGAAACTATAGGCCTGTCAGTCTCACTTCAGTGCTTGGTAAAGTGATGGAGAAGACTATTCTGAGAGGTATTGAAAAACACCTGAAAGACAGTGCTGTCACTGGTCACAGTCAGTATGGCTTCATGAAAGGAAAGTCTGCTTATCCAAACTGATTTCCTTTTATGACAAGGTAACCCACCTAATTTATCAAGGGAAGCCAGTTGATGTAATTTTTTGGATTTCAGTAAAATTTTCAGTACTGTCTCTCACAGGATCCTTCTGGACAAAATGTCCAGCACACAACTGGATAAACACATCATGTGGTGGGTGAGCAATTGGCTCATGGGTCGAGCACCGAGGGTAGTAGTGAATGGGGTGACATCAGATTGGTGACCTGTCACTAGTGGGATTCCACAGGGCTCCATCTTGGGCCCTGTGCTTTTCAACATCTTCGTAAATGACTTGGACTCAGGACTGCAAGGGATACTAAGCAAGTTTGCAGAGGATACAGAACTGGGAGGAGCTGCTGACTCCCTCAAAGGCAGGGACACCCTGCAGAGAGACCTCGACAAATTAGGGGACTTGGCAATCACCAACCATGTAAAGTTCAACAAGGAAAAGTGTTGCATTCTGCACCTGGGATGGGACAACCCTGAATGTACATAGAGATGGGGGAATAAGATGCTGGAAAGCAACGCCGTGGAAAGGGACCTGGGGTTCCTGGTCTACAGCAAGCTGAATATGAGTCAGCAGTGCCCTGGCAGCCAGAAGGGCCAACCATGTCCTGGGGGGCATCAGGCAAAGCACCACCAGCTGGTCAAGGGAGGGGATTGTCCCACTCCGGTCTTCACTGGGGCGGCCTCAGCTTGAATACTGTGTGCAGTTTATATAAGAAAGATATTAAG
>JAWWES010000115.1:76802203-76824611 GCA_035583135.1 Lophotriccus pileatus | reverse complement strand
GATTGTCCCACTCCGGTCTTCACTGGGGCGGCCTCAGCTTGAATACTGTGTGCAGTTTATATAAGAAAGATATTAAGCTTGATTAAAAAGTGTCCAAAGGAGGGCAACAAAGGTAGTGAAGGGCTTTGAGGGGACGCTCTATGAGGAGCAGCTGAGGTCACTTGGTCTGTTCAGCCTGGAGAAGAGGAGACTGAGGGGAGACCTCATTGCAGACTACAGCTTCCTCGTGAGAGGAGGAGGAGGGACAAGAGCTGATCTCTTCTCTGTGACTGACAGAACCTGAGGGAATGGCCTGAAGTTATGTCAGGGGAGGGTTAGGTTGGATAACAGAGAGTTTATGATCTTCAGAAGAAGAGGCAGGCCACTTGGGAGGACTACAAGAATGTCATGAGGTTTTGCAAGAGGAAAATTTGAAGAGCTGAAGCCCAACTTGAACTTAATTGATCTTTTGCCGTAAAAAGGTAATGTAAAGTACTTTCTATAAATAGCTGCAAAAAGGGGTTAAGGAGAATTTCTATGCTTTACTGAATGTGGGGGAAAGTACAGTGACAAAGGATGAGTACAGGTCTGAGGTAATGCCTCAGTCTTAATAATAGTAATAGTTACAACTATAATAACTACTAAAACATTTAAAAAAATGATAATGACTTCTTTTCCTTAGTCCTTAATAGTAATACCAGTTGTTCTCTTGGTACTCAGCCCTCTGAGCTGAAAGACATATATGGGAGGAGAATGAAGCCCCCATAATCCAAGGTGAAATTTTCAGTGACCTTCTACATAACTTAGGTGCACACAAGCCCATGAGGCCTAGATGGGATCCACCCAAGTGTACGGAAGGAGCTGGCAGAAGGGCTCAGCGAGTTGCTATCCATTGTTTTTCAACAGTGCTGGCTCACCAGGGAAGTCCCAAATGACTGGAGATTAACAAATGTGACAAGAAGGGTCAAAAGGAGGATCTGGGGAACTCCAGGTCCATCAGCCTGATCTCGGTGGTGGGGAAGGTGGTGAAGCAGATCGTCTTGACTGCCATTGCTCTGCACATGCAAGACAACCAGGAGATCAGGCTCAGGCAGCACAGGTTTGTGAAAGGCAGATCCTCCTTAATCAACCTGATTTCTTTCCACGACAAGGTGACCAGATCAGTAGAGGAGCGAAAGGCTGTGGATGGTGCTACCTGGACTTTAGTAAGGCCTCTGACAAAATTTTCCACAACATTTTCTGGGAGAAACTGACTGCTTGTGGTGTAGACAGGTGTTTAGGGTTTGTAGGGTAAAAAATGTCTGGATGGTTGGACCCAGAAAGTGCTGGGGAAGGTAAATTACATTGGCAGCCAGTCACTAGTGGCGTTCACCACAGCTCCGTGTTGGGGCCAGTTCTGTTTAATCTTTATTAACGATCTGGATGAGGAAATCTTTGTCACTTTGTAGATGACATAAAGTTGTGCAGGAATGTTGATCTGCTGGAGGACAGGCAGGCTCCACAGAGGGATCTGGACAGGCTGGATCAATGGGCCAAGGCCAACAGTATGACCTTTCACATGGCAAAGTGACAGGTCCCATGCTTGGGTCACAACAACCTCACACAGTGTTACAGGATGGGGGGCAGCTGGAAAGCAACCCAAAGGAAAAGGACCTAGGGGTGCTGGTTGACAGCCAGCTGAACATGAACAAACAGTGTGCCCGGGCGGCCAATGGCATCTCGGCTTTTATTGCAAATATTGTGACCCGAAGGATTAGAGCAGTGATTGTCCCCCGGTACTCAGCACTGGGGAGGCTGCACCTCGAGTACTGTGTTCAGTTCTGGCTCCCTTACAGCATGAAGGACGTTGAGGAGCTGAAGTGGGTCCAGAGAAAGGCAGTGAAGCTGGTTGAGTCTAGAGCACACTTATTATGAGGAGCTGCTGAGGGAGCCGGAATTGTTTCGTCTGGAGAAAAGGAGGCTCAGGGGAGACCCCCTCTGACAGCTAGTTCACTTTTGTCACTGGCCAGATGAATATAGCTATATCTTTTGATGGAATTACTTTCATAACTACGGGAAAATAAACACAGTACTACATATATGTGATGTGGGGAGTTTTTGTTGTCTGTTTGGGGTTTTTTAATATATGCAAGTGGAGGTGTTTCTAAAACACAAATAAATAAATACACTCTTAATTGCTTCTCTCAAATATTCAGGATAGAACTCATTTTGAGAAAAACCAAGTGTCAGTCACTGTTAACTTACGCCGCCCACTCCTTTTCCCCACTAAGTGAGATTTCTGGTGTCTTATGAATATTTATAACTCATAGGGTCTACTCACCTTTCTACATACTCTCACAGTATTCACATGAGGTAACACAGGTCATGGCATAATACTTGTGTAGACAGAGAATGGGTTTTGTAGAATTACTAGAATGCCATTTGGGTGAAGTTAAGATATGGGATATATACAGTGATTCCTTTTTACACAAGCAAGTTTAACAGATCTGCAAAGTCAGGGTTCAAATTCTTGTCACTGCTTTCACAGGTATTGTAACACAGATCCCAGCTTAGACCTACACTAAAACAGAAGTGGTTAAATGCAGCTCTGAGTGCTCATGCTGACAGGGTAGTTCCCCAAAGTTCATTCAGTTGTTGCCTAACCCTGAAAATTCAACATTTACTGAAATAGAGAGAAAGTGAGGGATTGTGACCTCAGAGTTGTAGTTTAGTGCTAGAGCACACTGCAGGAAATAGTGGGATAAACAAGAGGAGCAGCTACTGCAGGAGAGATGCTGGAAGTCCCACTTCACACAGTCCCATGAATTAAGCAGTGTTGAAAAATACACCAATATCAGTACACCATTCATTCATTTAATTTCCACCATCTGGCTGTTTCTTCTGTTCACTCAGACTGTTTCCTGCTCAACATGCCAGAGTTGGTGGAGGTTGTTGCTAAACACCAAGGTTTTCTCTTTCAGTTTAGAGGGATGTGACTAGTCTGTGTTTATAGATTTGCAAGGAGGCAGGACGTTTAAGAGGCTAAAGGCATTCCTAGACGCACTTTGTGGATCTAGCCGTTAGCAATTTTTCACTCTGGAGGTTGTGTAACCACTCTGTCAGAACCAGGAGGCAATAAGAAGGTCTAAAGTCTACTTTAAAGGTCTTGAATTAATAAAACATAAATGACAATAGCTTGGAGTCCCTTCTCCCCCATCCTAAAAAACACAGAAGTGACTTTTAGACACTGGGCATGGAAAGATTCCTGGACTGAGGCATGAAATTAAACAAAGGATTTAAGCAAAAGTACTTTTATTAGTAGTAAAGGGAAATGTGATATCTAAGAACTCTCAGATGCAAAATTTGATACAAAATGGTTTTAAAAGTTAAATTAGAAGCTGCCTGTAAAGAACTGGAAAATGATTTCACAATTTTGAATGCTCTCAGCAATGAAGGGTTGATGAAATCTGATAAAACAGAAAGAACTGAACAAGGGGGAAAATAAGTCTAACTATACATACACAGGCAGAGACTACAAATTAACTATTGCTTGAGAAGAAAAAATAAGGAAATATATTAGACATCTCTCTGAAAACATCAAGTCAAGCACTCAGTGTCAAGTAAAAATGTGAAACAGGATATTTGGATGATTAGGAAAGAAACTGTAAACAAAATAGAAAACATATATATATATATATATATAAATACACTGTATCGCTATATCACTGTATAAACACATCATACACTCTTATGTTGAATAATTCATGCAGCCCTGGTCATTCTATTTCAGGAGAAAGAAGGGCAAGACAGAGAAAGACTGACAGAAGAAGTAAGTAAATTCACAGGATATAGGACAAATTCAAACTATTCATCATAGTGCACTCCCCTGATTTAGGAAGCTTTTGAACTGTACATATTGGATATAGAGCCCTGAAGATATCTGCAATTCAATAGCTGAAGGTGTCCCTAATCTGCAGGGGACAGTGGAGGCCTTACAGTCCAACAGAACTGTACCCCTACCAAGTATAAGACACCTACCAGATACACAGGATTATGCGGGCTTGAGTCGGTGCAGCTATTCTTACTCTACACACAACCAAGTGTCTTCTTGAAAAAGCTGACAGACAACAATAGGCAAGGATCGTGAGGAAAAGTATAGGCAAGGTTAAAAGAAAAAATATAGGCAAAATAACCATGCTGTCCTCTATTCTCAGGTTACATTATAATACTCTTTTTTTCTCTTTTTCAACCTTTTTCTTGTAATACCATGAGGCTACTGAGGTAGCTGGTATTAAATTCCTTCCCAAATCATGCATCCAGTTCAGTGTCTGAACTCAGAAGGTAGGTCAGGCTGCAGTTTTCAGAGGTTATGCCACATTTCTTAATAGATTTTTTTAAATTTTTTTTTTGGTAGCAGAGGGTGGGAAGGTGCCACACAGCTGAATCCTCTCTAAGCACCAAAAGGTAAGTATAGAAAACCTCCATATCTGCTATCATACCAGAAACAGTGGCAAAATTATGCAAAATCTGGGGCTTGGCTAAATAAAATTAGCAGAAATATTAACTATGTTTTGATATTGCTTTATGCTGAGTCTATTATTGCAAAAAGCTGTGTGCAACTGAGTTAATGGTATTCTTTCAAATACATAAAAATTATATGTAAAAAATTCTGTATTATGGGGAGATACTATGACACCACTTTGTAATCTCATTTTTTTAATGATATGTGGGTTGTTATAAAACTTTGAGCTACATGTGATTGAAAAATAATCTAGGCAGAGTAGATTTTGGTAAGTTGACACAATGGCTATATGATTTAAATCTAGTATTATTTCAATAACAATGAAGAGAAATTACTGAGGTGGGCCTGATTCTTGAAGCACTGCTGAAATTGTGTTGACTCTATACCTGGTATGTTCTTCAGTAGCTGAGGTTTTTACATTGACAGAGAAGGTCTTGTAAACCTCATTGCTAAAATGGTACCCTGAGATGAGAAGAGTTTAATCAACTTAAACAAATTTCAAATTTAAAAAAAAATTTAAAAAGTGCTTGGCCATTGCTGCCATTTGAGAATCCAGCAAACCACCATTTACCAAAATCTTCAGCAAATGATGAACAACTCAACCAGTTAAGAATTTTTGGTAATATTTCAGTTATGACTTACACTTGTCTCCTCACTCAGACAAATTATTTTAATCCTATCCAGAGTCACCACGATATTCTTAAATGAGGCCGTTGTCTCTACTAGGCAATACTTATAACATTCCACTGCTAGAAGAGACTAAAAATGGGAGTCATATTGATAAGGTGTCACAACAACCAACTTCATATCACTCTGGTGTACACTCAAGATGAATGACTCATGCAAAGCTGTGTTACCCCGAAGGAGAAGAGAAATTTATCCAATGCTGTCCTCTAAAACTTATAAGAAAAAATATAGTGCACAAGTACCTATAATACCCTAAACATCAATACTTTGCAGTCAGAAGTATCAAGTGAAAAGTCTATATATGCCAAGGTAATAGAGTACTCCATTAACAGCAGTAGTCTCTCAACTGTCATACCAGTACATTGGCTAAGCTATAACTATGTCCAAAAACAGTTTCACTGGAGACAGAAAGATCCGAGCCTTTCCAGCGTGCTTTCTGATAAACTTTTCCAGGTAAAATGGAAGAGCTTTGAGGATGACTTAAGTGGAGAAATAATCTGCAGCAAAAAAGTGACTTCCTGTAAGCAGATCCGGTTAAAAATTTTTCAAAGTGGTTGGCAAAATGCCTTTTCTCAGGGAGACATAGAAACTGGTTTTGCTCTTTGCAGACTAATAATTAGACATGTCTGATCACCAAAGCAGAGGAGAAGGAAGTGAGGAAGGGATTAGACTGGCCACACTGCAGCTTTCTTATTCCTGAAGAATTCTTACCTTGGAAATCAGAGTATTTTAAAATGTCTGAGAGAATAAACATGGCAACTTCCCAGTTCCCTTCTAGAAACACCAATTTTCTAGGAAAAAAAAGAACAACCAGTCCTACATAATTAAAATAATTCCCAATTTTATCAGAAATTTTCATGAAAAGTTATAAAATTTACTCTTCTTACAATAAGCAAAATTCCCCTTATATTTTTCTGTAATAGTGAAATGATTATTTTCAGCTTTAAAAAAACCTGTTCAAATGTTTTTCTTCCCTTTTGCCATTCCTCTGTGAATGTTATAATTTCTGCTTCTTTCTGTTCTAGAATAAAAGGACATTTTAAAATGTCCTGGACTGGCTGGAGTATTATACTTTTGCTGAGTATTTCTCAACAAGGCCTATTAGTAAGTAGAAGCAGACTCCCATTAATTTGTCTGCATGAGAATGGCTAACAGAATGAATACTCTTTGCCTCTTGCTATCACGAGCAGCATCAGTAGGAGTAAATCTGTATCATTCCAGCTTAAACTTCTTCCCCAGCAGGATCTTTGGAAAGGTTTTATTTAGCTGCTTCTCCTTCTCCTTTGCTCTTCTATATACATATTTTTTGTATAAGAGGGGAGCTAGAAAGAAGATGGGGAAGCAGGGTTATGTTAGCATGAGGAGCTTCCAGGGCAGGCTTCCAGGGCAGCTTTGCTGGCTCTTCTCTCCCTAGCAGCATCGCCATGTCCTGCTTCACCATCCTCCTGAAATCATCATGCTCTTCAGATGTAGTCTTTCGTTCTTGTCATTAGTCATAATCCTCAGTTTGTCAGGTGTGTGTTCTGGCCTCTCCCATACACCTCTGTTTACTCTTCCTTCTGTTGCCAGTCTGTTCCTCCCTTCTTCTCCATTCCTTTCCATGCTTCTTTTCTACATTTCCATTCTCTAATCCCAACTACAGTCCTTATGCGCTTTAAAAAAATGCCTCATAGCGTTCACTGTGCCTCCAAACCAATCTCATGATCTTATGGTTATAACTCTTGTTTTGCTTCCCCTTTCTGCTTCCTTTTTCTCCTGCCATTATGCCATTTCTATTCAGGCTGTCATCTCTTCTGGAAAGGGATTTTTCTTGTTCTCTGTTTTGCAAAGCACCTGGCATGTTTTTGATTCTGTCAAACAAATAATAACAACAGATATGAAATTTGCAGTGCAGCAGAATCCTGATATCAGGAAGTAATAGAGGCAAATTACACTATCATTTTCATTGCCATGTATATTCCACTACTTGACAAAAATTCTCATTGACTGGCTAGGTAAACATCAATAAACTAAAAAATTCCCAAGCAAACACCTCTAACATGAAGGAAATGTGGTTGTGTTTCATGTTGGATCTCAATGAGCCACAGGGTTATAGTTGACAATTTCAGTATTGGAAACAAAGGAAATAAATGAATGAGGTGCAGTTTTTCAGATGGGTATTAGGATATAAAATTAAGCACTGAGAGAAGATGTAGATAACTGTTTAAAACATAGAAACAGGACAAAGGTGGAATGAGTGTGCTCAATTTAGTCTCTGCTATGTTAAAAAAAAGCATACACAAGGTAGATTCTAGCATATGAGCTAATAAAGTAGACTCTCCTTTAGCCTGACTGACCCTACCAGAAGCTCTTAGTATTGCTGAAGAATCTCGTAAAACATTTTAACTGGACTGTCTCAGTCATTAGGTATTAGGCACCTGAAGACAATGTTTGTTACTTGTGTTGCCAAAAAAAACCCCAACCAAACCCCTCCCCTCCAAAAAAAAAAAACCCCAAACCAATTCACTAACAAAAAAAAAACCCCGGAGCTTAAAAAATAACAGGAAAAAATAAGATGTGGATTTTACCATACGTTTAGTGACAGGCTAGTCATATGAAATGTCTAAACATTATAACTTTATCACTAATGGATGTAGGCCAGGCCTGAATGGAAATTATTTTACATATGGTTAGCAATGTCTTAACTAAATTATTTGAAAATTCCTCAGAGAAAAACAATTTATTATAGACATTGAGACAAGCCAATGTAACACTAATACTTAAGAAAAATAAACCAGCAGAGGAATGTCCTCCTGCTATACCAACCAATGTTCTTACAGTTGATTCCAAAGTATTATGTGTCATTCCAGCACATGGATTAGATTATTTAACAGTGTGAATCAAAGGGAAGATACTCATTCAAGAGAAGAGGGTTATTAATACATCATAGCATGCCATACATCTCTGTCACCAAACTGGACAAAATGGGAGCAGATGTTTTATAATAAACTGAGAAGAGGATCTGACATAATTAATAGCCATAATATCTGAGGCTTAGCAAACAAAAAGAGCTAGAGGAAGCAATCTAATGGAGGGACAGAATGTTTTTTTCTGTCTCTAGCAGTGTCCTACAGACTAATTTTACATGAAGGGAAGGTATTAACTAAGCTAAATCTCATTTCTATTAGTTTTTTTGCACCTGCCCTTTGAAGCCCTCGTAATGCATGGAATGCGTGAGAAAAGAATTCAGCAAAGAGGAACTCTGAGGAGAAACCCTTTCCAAAAGGAAGAATTTTTTACTCTGATAGGATCTTTTTACTATTTTGAAGACAAGTAAGCCTTTGAATTAGTAAAAATGATTGACATGTGAATTTATTCAAAGCTAAAGGCAAATGGTAGTCACAAATAGCACTTAGGTGCCTAGGTATTTAGAACCTCAGGTTACATTTATATTGGCTCTGTCTCTACTGACATTTTTTTGGTCAGCACCAGGAAGAAGGTCTCCAGATCAAGAGATTCATTAGACAGTTTACAGTGCCACCCTGGACTGTGGCACAGTCTTACTCTGGGCTGCACCTAGTACTAGTTTCAACCAAGCAGAGTTCAGGTACAAGCTAACAAGTATGAAACATCAACAAATGAGAGATGAGGATCCCTGTGCAACACATGGTAAATCAATGTGATAGTTTCCTTTCATCCATATGACCTAGCTATTCATTATCATAATGTTTAATTTCTATATGTCCTGCTGACCAGTGTCATTCCAGACCTGAACTAGTCTGTTTCCCTGGAAAGAGATTGAAACCTAAAATGGCTTGGAAAAACTGAAGGCTAGTCAAAGACAGTGGACAGACCCTCTGAGGTAGGAATAGGACTTCAATTCTTGGCTGCTGTATCTGTGTGATTGGATTTAGTGCTTACTTACAGAGTGTCTGATACATGCCAAGGCCTTATCTGCAATCAATAATGGGAGAAAACTAGCACATGCAAAAGTTATTACCCACATTGTAACTTCCACAGAAAAGAAACCCCATGAGAGCTATCTCTCAATATCATGGGTAAGCCATCATGCATCCCAAAAATCCAGATGTGTCAGGGATTCACAGACCCAAACCTCTTCTGAAAGTAGATGCCTAAATTCATCCTTTCAACAAGAGACACATGTAAAAGAAGGATCAAAGAGATCATATGCATTCCATCTAATAGTTGAGCAGTGGTAGAATGATATGGAAAGCATGATGCCTGCAGACCGAGACATAAGCTCTTCTGGGACATGACAGGCCACTCAATGTCTTCCAAGAAAAAACTCCATTTTACTCAAAACAGCAGTCTCCTCATTCCCACAGAAGTGTCATCAGCATGATTTTCAGAGTAAGAAGAGAGGATTTCTGAAAGGGAAAGGTGCTTCAGGAATGGAAGGGATTGTACAGTAAAGGAAGGAATTTCAGAGATAATTCTGGATTAGGCTTAGCCTAACCAACCTTTTCCCAGGCAAGCAGCTACAGCTCAAAATGTTGGGCAATATATGAATACCAAAATATGAGTCTCTCCCTTTCCACACAGAAGGTCCTTACAGGTCAGCCTTTTTGTAATATCTTTCCACAGTCCAGTGCTGTAGAGCCTAGCATTTATGCTAGACAAGGAGAGAGAGTGATCTCAGTAACAGCTGGATGTCACCTCTGTGAGGTACACCCATACTTTCATGACATGGCTTCTACCAATTTACACCAAATTCATCTGCTTACTAATATTCATTGACCTTAGCTAACAAGGACTTCCATCGCCAAAAGGCCTTAAATATAAAAATAAGGGCAACAACACAATTGAATTTATGGTCTAAGCACTGCCAAATATAACCTATTTTCTTGCAAAAGTATGTTGCAGTGGTTCCTTGCAGATACATAAGTCTATGCGAAGATGTCTGGCTTCTGTTTCTCTGGCATGTAAAGTGAAGCTCTGTTATTTTAGACTGAAAATTCAACCTTGAATATCATTCATCCACTTGTAAAAGCATTATGAAATATATAATATCCCTTTTTTATATTTAAAATTTACATAATTTGGTTGTATCTGATTTAAAAAAAAATAAAGATAAATTCAGCTTTACACAATCCTTTTGCAAATATACAAGTGTAAAAATAGTATTACCTACTTTGAAGGCTTACTTTATAAGGAGTTTTTTTTCCTTTTCAATAATTAGTATGACACTTTGCTATACTGAAAGCAGCTAATATTCCTAAGGTATATCGTCATGCTTTTCCAGCAAATAATTCAGAAGCAGATGACACAGGTAAAGCATTAATTTCCACACATTTTTCAATAATCCAGCTACATTAATTTCAGGAAATCCATAAGAAATAGGTTTATAATGGTATAAAAAATGAGAAGAGACTTTCCCCCCATTCATTATAAGTATAAAATCACAGAGGGTAACTATTTTCTCCCACTGCCCTGAAATAGTCCCTTCACCATATGTTTTGTTTTCTGCCATTCAGCTCTCACTTAGATTGTACTGCCAATAGAAACATTTTGATATTATTTTAAACACATTCCATTAGCTTGTATCATTGGTGTAATTGGGCAGTTCATGCTTTTCAGCTTTTCTGTATTCAACAATACCTCCACTCACCCCCAGTAAACACACTTTTTTCTTTGTTTGTTTTGATTTGTTTTGACCAATACTAACGACTTCTGCCTTAAGAGTGCGGATCTCTTAGAGAGGTCTCCATGACTTGTAGTTGGTTGTAGACAGACATTGCATTTGTTGTTGCTGGGGTACTAAAATGTTCCTTCCTCACTGTCATCTTCTATTTAACCCCCAGTGAAACATGGGTGCTGCTATGTAAGTTCAGCTAGAGAAAAATTAAAGTAGAGCATTGCACTGAAAATAGTTTCCTACCTCATGGAGGAGGGAATATCCCTCAAAGGCAGCTCTGCACAAGGAAACAAACATGGACAACTGCTGAGGGAATTTGGTGTTTGGATACTCAAGTAACTACGGCAAGAAATGTACTGTCTGGGAGACAACCTGTTGTTAGGCAAGCACTTCCACAGGATAGAAGGCAGTCTGTGGCTCAGATTTGCAACAAACAGCACACAGTCTAATTGGGATGCTTTTGCCAGCAAGTAGAAAGCATAAAAGAGGATCCATGTCTTGCAGAAATTTAGGTAATGTAGGCACTGACACAATTATTTCTCTTGAAAAAAGCCCTACAAAGAAATGCCCGAAAGCTGCCTTTTTTATCTTCCCTGCCCCCATTACTTCTACTGGCAGCGGATGAACTGAAGTGTAGGGAAGGTATATAACACAATGAAGACTTTCTCTCCACAACAGCAATCAATTGCTTGTCCACAGTATGGAAGCCAAATAATATTAAAGAAAATCCTCATTAGGAATACCACTCAGTACCTCGCTGGCCCAACTTCTTCCTGTAGACATATTGGCCTGGATTTGAATCTAACACTGTCTTTTCTCCAGCAGCCCATAAGGGTACAAACACTGGCTACTGAGGAAGGAGACACAGCTATTTTCTATAGACTAATATAAGGGAGGAATTATGGGCTACTTCAGTACACAAACCAGAAGAGAGACTTGGGATGAAACGGAGGACAAGAGCTCTGCAACTTTTTCACTTTCTGAACAAAATCCCAGTCCCTTTAAAAATGCCATTTCTGAGTGCCCTTCAGGAGCTATCTGGATAATTTTATTCCAGGCAAATCAGATTTCTCATGCAATTTACTATGTAAAACATTAGGGGTACAGAACATTTAATTTATGACTATGACTGAAAAGAACACCCTGGAGAGAACCAATCTGAGATTCCTGCACCTTCTTGCTCTTAAGCTATACATGTATTCTTGGCATAGGCTGTTTGGTCCCTGAGAAAAGGAAACTGAAACACGTTTTCCAGCAGACATCTTAAAAATGGATGTGCAGCCCTTCAGGAAGCCAGTGGAAGCTGGCATAGTAGCACAAATTGAAGGACAGTCAAGAAATTGCCTGAGCAATGTTTCTACAGACATGAAATGAGAGGGATCAATGTGGATATATTCTATCAATTATTCAGTCTAACCTCTTGCAAGTCAGATTTGAATGTACTAGTAAATATAATGGATGATTTTTCTTCTCCGTGAGATGGTATCTTTGGATCAGGAAGTTTGCTTCTTAGTGTAAAATTATAGTTTTATTGTTCAGGTTGTTAGACATCACAGTGATGGTCTTCTGGTCCAACCTCCCTGCTCAAGAAGGGTCACCCTAGAGCACAGCACATCCAGGCAGTTCTTGAATATCAACAGTGAGGGAGACTCCACAACCTCTCTGGGCAACATAATCAGATGATGATTTCTACTGTATTTGATAGAACTTATAGATTCCTCAGCATTCCTTCTGTTTTGTTTTGGCATAAAATAGGAAAGCTTTAGTTATGGACTTGATGTTATAATGTCTCCAGTTTATAAATGACTCAACATACACAGAGCCATGGAACTCTAATACCAGTAGCCCAGGAATGGCTTAAGCACTGTGTGTGTTTTTCAGTGTTAGCCATGTTATGATTCACCAGATGACCTCTAAGTTGTAGTTTTTCATTATCAATTATTATTAGCAGCACAATTCTACAATTGGTTATTTAGTTCAATTAAATGCAGAAGCCTTGGTCCATGGATGAATAGATTTTCTGTTCCTGATTTAGCTCTTCTGGCACCAGGAATTATGTCTTGTTTTGTCCAAGATTCACTTGGCTGGCTACACAGGTTTCGCCTGGCTGTATTACATCTTTTTTCATAGTCTATCAAGACACCAACTATTTTTTGACTTGTGCTTCTTTTTCAGTTGCTCTAATTACACATTAATTTTATCCAATTTGTATGGTATAAATGCTAAAATCTGCTATCATTATCCAAGACTTAAAGAGAGCTACTCTAAAATCTTCTGAGAATAAATATCATCAGAGTTCATGTTTTATTTTCAGGCTTTTATTGTAAAATTCTCCTTTCATGTCTTGATTTCAAGTCTGCTTGAATGAGCTGTGTATTACCAGTTGCTTTCCCATCTGTCTCAATTTAGTCTCTTTGACAAATTCCAATCTGGCCTGAGGAAAAAATCAGAGTACTGAAACCATGCCACATTAGATTATTAGGTATGTTATATTAACAGTGTCTCTTTACTTAAAAAATCTTGACACTCCTTAGCTCCCCTGCCAGCAGTGTCTTGCAGACCCCTACAACTTATATTCACACATTCTGAATGGCTTTACGCCTTTCTTTCCATTCCCTCCCATCTCCTGACTTCTCACCAGGTACAAAAGCAAGGCTTTCCCTCTTTAACTTCTCACCTTTCATAATCTTGCTGGATGTAACCTCCAGGGTCTGTAGAGCATATAAATTCCACATCACTCCTTTTACTTTCAAACTACCTAACCCTTATCCACCCTGAAAGTGCTCTGAGAATTTCATGGCTATTATAGACACACTAAATTCGTCCCTTAGCCTGTCCCAACAGGTTTGACTCTAAATGCATGTTAATTATTCTAACTTAAAAACCTCACAAAACCAAATCCTCCCACAAACATACCTTACATTCTGCCACTACTCTTTTTTCAGGATATTGCAGACTTTATGCCTGTGGTTTAATCTCTCATATTTTTCAAGTCTCTATATGGAATGTGTTACAAAAATGGTGAGTCCAGTCACCCTCTCTGTTTCACAGGATCAGTTTTTTCTTTCGTTTTAATTTTTTCTTTCCCAACTGTTGCATTCCCTCCTCCCTCCCCCATTCCTCTCCAATCCTTTTTGCAGGAACTTTAATTGCAGAATTGCTTATTGCCAAGTAAATAGAATGCTACACTATGCAAACAATAAGGATCTCTGTTTAAAAGTAATTGTCAGCTACATCTGACAACCCTTAAGGGAATATGAGAGAAAATATAGGCTGCTGCCTAGAATTTCTTGTTTTACTAGAAATTTGTTTGAGACCAAGACTTTTGAGTAACTAGTCTTGCAAATCTCAAATCTACCATCTGCACATCCATTACAAGTTAGTGAGGGAAAAAAATTGCCTGTTTCCACATATCAGTTAATTAATCAGAACTACAATTCTAACAGGTCCTGAATACGCAGAAACCCTGCTGTGATAGTTGCTCAGCAAATCATAGCACCAACTGTCTGAATACCCCTGAAGCACCTGCTGCCAGAATGACTCTTGGGCAAGAATTTGTATTGTACTTTTCATAAACAGGGCTTGTCATTCTGGATGGGAGCTGTTCTCTTCCACAAGCATCTCAAATGTCACTTGTTTAAAACAAAATAAATAAGAGAAACCAACCAACAATCAAACCCCACCAAAGACCAAATCATGAGCACATCAGATTTTAACCACATGCATAGAGGCAACGCATTAAGAATGTACTAACTCTAACATGTCACATGTATACTTTTAAAAAGTGAAATGACCATTTTTTGGCTGAGTTGCCCTTCACTCCTTTCACACCAGCCAGTGGACTGCTTCATTCCATTACTGGGCAACAGAAAGCTGGCTGAACCTGCCCCCGTGGCAGGGTGTCTCTGCATTGCCTGGCATTACGGCTGTAGTGACATGAGCACCATCTCAGTAGTAACCCAAAAGTCACACAATTTAAATAATTCTCAAAATTGCTGTATATGAATTATTTAGAAAGTTAAGGACAAATTATTATTATTTTTTATTTCAACTACTAACCAATAAATGTAAAAAAATACCAACAACAAACCAAAAATAAACCCCTTCATCCCGCACATTAAAGCAATAGTTATTGTAACATTCAAAACAGTGGAAACTATTCATTGTATATTACTATTAGTGGAGAAAAGCAAATTTAATTTAAAATCATTTTTTCAAACTCCCTCAGTGGATGCCAGGTAATTCAAGCTTAAACAAATATAAAAATCTCATTTTAAATGGAGAATAATACAGACAGAGCTCAATTATTGAGATATTAAGGGCAACATTCAATTTGAGATACATTTAAGCATCTTTGCCTCCTGGAGATTTTTACATGACAAGGCTTTAGATAAACATAGTTTTGCAAACAGCAGCTATCATATCTGATCACATAACCTCTGGACTAAAGCAGTATGTCAGCAAATATTTCTGATTATTCAAAATATTGAATAACTGTAATTTACTAGGCAGGTCTTCCTCAGAACAATCACAAAAATTTTCAAGAATTGATATCCATACACAAAAAGCATTTAGATGACCTGTTACAAATCTCTGAATAATAAAAGAAAAAATCACCTCTCTCTGTGATAAAGCCCAGTTTAAACACATTCTGGGATATACCAGTGGTGGAGGAGCTGCCTTTCTATGACACTCAGCTTGGAAAGGAAATCGTAGCAGCCAAGGACATATAGTGTAGGAATCACTTTACCTAAGTTTAACCATATAGATATTAGACACCTAATTTAAGCTAATCATCTGGGTTGCCTCTACAGGTAATGGAGATAAGCATTCCCAGAGGGAGATTCATCCTGCTTTTTTTTAGGCATCTCTCTTCCAGATGCTTGTAGGTGGATAAAGTCAAGAAGGATCAGCCTCACTGACAGCCTGATAATCTGTCGTTAGCAATGCACAATTTCCAAATTCAATGAAATGAAGCCAGAATTGAGATAATTTATTTTTTTCTATAATTTATCCTTTAATTATCCCCCTGACCCAACTTTTTATCCAGTTCCTCCCATGAATATCAACTTCCTCTGGCACTTTATTCTTACCCTGGACTGTGTTTTCCTGGAACCTGGGGAACTGCAACAAATGTGAATATGTTGCTGCTCTACCAGCTACAAATCCATTTACATGCATGTGCTTTAAATTGCTGTAATGTTCTGAACATATAGATAAGTTATCTGATTGATTGCGATTGATCGCGATTGTGCTTTCTGGGTCTACTCTACCACTTTCATATGTGTAAAAATCTGTGGCAACATTAAGGCAGTTAAGGTATATAGATGAATCCTAAAATACATTTACTATTCAAAGAAGATGGCTTAAATCAAACAAGGAAAATTAAGGAAGAAACACCATTAGGGCTCTCACTTGTACATGTGTGAGCCCAAGTCGCCACACATGCTTTGAGGTCTCTGTGCTTCAGAATATTGAACAAGTTCTAAAGGTGAAGCCTGTCCTCAATTCTTTTGCATTTAGGGTTTGTAGGTTCTCAGCAATACCAGCATTGCTGCACTGCACCTTTAATCACCAAGCCCTTAGAAACAGTAGCCGAGATGTATAAGGAAGCAGGTGTCTGAACTTAAGACTCCTAAATTCTTAGCTGGGTGCCTGGAGCAGCAGCAAAACTGACAAGCACCCTGCGCAGTTGCCCACAGATGCTCACCCCAGTAGTGAGGCACTTATCATTTGCTAAAACACAAAATGGATGTTTATTAGTTGTGTTCCAATGGCTACTTGAAGTGCCTTGGCCGAGTGCTTGCGTGCACTAATTTCAATATTGGGCATGCAGTCTATTCTGCGTCTTACTTCTACAGCATTTCTAGAAAATTAATTTTAATAGTTAAAAAACCATCTTGAGCTGCATACATGAAAATAACTCCATTTCTACTGAATGACAGTCTAATACGAAATAAGAATAGTCACCTTTTTTTCTTACTCTGCCCAAATCCAGGCAATAAATTAGGCTTCTCAGCATGACTGTAAAGTGCTGTGAATTGTATAAACAATCATATATGGACACTGAAAAATAACCCTTATGCACATTGCATTATAGTTCCAAAAATATATTTACAGTCTATTACAAAGATTACAAATGGAAGTGTCTATGTAACGGGATTACGCTTGTTAAAAGCTTTTTACAGATTTTCTTCAACAAAGGCAAGGGGGGGACAAAAAATTAGTATAACCAAACTGATTTTTCTAATCAATCAAATAAATAAAATGACAAATATAACACTGTACATTGATCTAAAAAGGGGGAGAAAAAAGGAGGGGGAAAATGATGCGTTTAAGTTTTTGATAACTATCTTTGGTCCTAAATGTGGGAAAACACATTATGTAGCACTGAATATACATGTTTGTTTGTGATGCTCTGCAAGTAAAATAGAAAAATATAGTGCATTTTCAATGTAGTCAGAGCTCACTACACATAAATGTGTGTACAAAACAAGACAGTATAAATAAAATTTACAAGTTTTACAAAGGAACATTTACAAGGTTTTTCTTTTGTTTTTATTTTTTTTGTGTGGATGCCCACATTATCAAACCAGACCAATTTATGACTGATCCCTGGGATCTTTCTCTATCAAAATCAATAGAAGCAGCCCAATTCTCTTTGGAAGTACAGCATTTCATTGCTGGGGTAGTTCACAATTTTCAGATTTTTTTTAAAGCATTTCTCTCCAGTTCATATACATTCTTGCAATACTCATAAATTCATAAATATTCATTATTGCTTGTGGAAATTAAATATTTTAATCAAACAAAATTCATATATAAGTAAATGGTGTAAAAACATATTCCATTGAGCAACTACCCTTGCATCTCTGTTCCTGATGAATGACTGTTGTGTCATAAGCATGTTCATTCAGAGCAGCAAAAGCTTGTTAAAAAATTGAAAATTTTGAACTGCCCCTTGTCTCATGCTCTACAGTTCTCATATGTCCTTATTCTGACAGCTGGACTGCATACGGCTTAAACTCATAGAAAATATACACCAGCTATTTCTCTCAGATTTGCTAATGCAGAGTACTGAAAAAAAACATGATGCACTCAGATTAAATGGTTTAGGTAACACTGGAGAACTGCACCTGTGTTCTGAGACACTCCTACAATCACTTGTCCACTCAGTGAAGTGTCTCAGCAGGTTAACAGTTGTAGATCTACATCTTAGAATATATCTCAGTTTAACTCTAGCCCATTAAAATCATCTTGCAAACAATTTGCTAAAAGTGCCTAGAACTACTTAGGGGTCATTATTGCTTTTCTTTTTCTTTACTTTTTTTTTTTCTCTTTTATTTTCTTTTAAAAGATAGTATATGTGTAACCTTAAAAAATTCTTTAAAAAATATCAGAGCTCTTGGCAACTTGCATTTTCCTGACTCCCTGCCAATTAGCTAGCCATGTCAATACGGTGCTGATTTAACAAAAGTAAATGGCACAAAAGGATACCAAGTTTGGATAGATATACATTGCTTGGTCATGCTTCTTAAATCTCTAGGAACTCAAATAATCCTTCAGAGGTACCCAGTGTAGTAATGTGTCATAGAATTAGCACTAAAAAGGTCCAAAGATATAAACATCATACTAAAAGAAAGTCTTTATGAAGAATAAACACAAATGATTAAAAAAAGATTCAGAAATCACAGATTTAAGGAAAATATTTTGTTGAATTCAACAATAATATCATGATTTTATCTGACAAATATATTCTTTTTTAAATTTTTTATGTACATTTAAAAAGTCTATTAGATAAAAAGGAGGTTAGAGAGCTCAAGGTGTTTGTATGTTTATTCAGGTAGTACTTTGTTTATTGTCACTGCTGTTTTCCTTGCCACCACTGGTGGATCCTAATTCCCTTTTCATAAATTCTGGTGGCACTTAGGAGTTCAAGTCTGTAGGTGCTTCTTGTAGCTCTTCTATTCACTGCAGGAAGGACCCAGGAAATCAAGTGTCTTCTAGCAGCACTTCATATATACTGAAGGCCAGTGCTGTTCTCTCAGTCTGTCACCTCCCTCATAAGGGAGAAATGTCTATCACACTTGGATGCCAGTGCCGTGTAAATGTAGCATTTGTGCTCTCATAGTCTGAATGCTGCTCATGATTTTCTTTTGATGACCAACCAACGTGATCCCTAAACTCATCACATCCCTGGGGAAGATAAATGCGTACATTGTTAATTTTTCAACTTAGACTGCTATTGTATGGTATTCAACTGTGAGTCAAAGCTACGTAGTGCTCTGGGCTAAAGGTGCTGTGCTGGAACCTCATCTCAGTACTGTGAAGTTCATATAGGCACTGGTCAACCTCTCAGCCAGGAGTGCAATTACATGGCAAGAGTCACGTAATTACACTGCCTGTCTCCACTTCTGAGAAGGAGGCCAGTATGTTTTGCAATCTTTCATTGTGGCTTTTAAGGACACCCGAAGACAAAGGCACTTCTGTTGTAAAATACTTTGGATGGCTTTCAGGACAATGTACAAATACAAGATTTTTGGGATCATACTCTGTTTCCTGAAGAGATGCCTAGAGAAAGCCTTTGCATATTGACCCATACCCATCATGCAAGTAAAAGTGGAGTTTAAACTCCACCACTTTAGTGCTAGAAGCTTGTGGGTTCTGATGACAGTTCACAAGCTATAGGCTGAGACCCCTAGTGAGATCAGGCAGACAAGAATAGTGTTGCAAACTTGAGAATTATTGGTTAGAAACTTGTTTTGAAAACCACTGCTCTCTGTTAAAGGAATTACATATGTTTGGCAGCCACCAGGTTGGTTGCCAAGAAAGTTGTTTGCAAGGTGCCAAGAAGACCTGTTTAAGATGGCAGTACTGATACAGGCCATGCTTGCCTTCAGAAAATTGTTTTGCTTCTACAGACTTGATGAAAATTCCTTTCTTGCAGGACACAGACAGCCCCCAGCCAATCAGAAGAAAATTCCACATCTTCCTAGTACACAATTAGGTAGTAGAGGCAAAGTGGTTATTTTCCTATACATACATATACTTTGAAATGGGCCACATTCTCCCTCAAATTCTAGTCCCTTGGTGTTACTTCAGTTGTTCTGACAAGCATAGAAACATGTGATGCCACACAGAGGTAGCAGGGTATTTGCCCTTTCATCAGATGCTCTAGTACAACATCGTCAGCTGCTAAAATGGCTGGTTTGACCCTGAGTACCATGTTTATACTCAGGGTAAAGTTTTGGAGTTGAACATTGTTTAATATTTTACCTAGAAATTCCCTAAATGCAAGTTAAACATGCCCAGTACTAACTTACTCAATAGTCATCCTGGCAACTGATTCAAGAGAGTTGTAGCCTGCTGCTGTGAAATTATCCTTATATCTTTCCATCTTAATAGCTTGTAACCATTCGCCTACGGAGCAGAAAGTGGTAAAATCGGGAGTGTTCTGGTCCAGAAGAGGGCTAATTGGTCTACGGAGAAGGAAAAAGGAAAGTAAGTTGTTTCCAAACAGAGTAAAACATCAGGGAGTATTTAGCAAGGTGAGAGTCAAATAAGTTTGGGGTATTAAAAATGTCAAGAGTAGAAAGTCATAGGCCTTTATACACAGTTTAGATTATTCTGTGAATAGCTCTTGACTACTCTGTAGCTCACAACATGTACTTCCTAAGCTCATTCACGTAAAAGATGAAAGGTCAGAGTGAGCAAAATCAGCCTAATGGACTACTGTTACCAACAGAAAATCAACCTTATTACCTAGCATGACAGCAGCTACAACTAAGTTGCTGAGTAAAATAAAGATGCTATTCTTTTATGCATCTTAGAAAATATAGAGGTAGCTATTCCCATTATTCAATTGGATGGGACAAAACAAAGACAAGGAAAGAGCAGAGACACAAAGTAAGTTGTTTAAGGTCACACAGCAAATCATTCAGTAGAAGAATCAGGAGCAGAACACAGGCCAGTTGATTCCCTAATGCAGTGATCTAGCTACCAGATCACAAGATTATTAGTATTAAATAATTCACCTGAAATTTATGAAGAAGCTATTAAAAACTACACCATGAAATACAATGAGATGCAATCACTGAAAGGAGTTAAAGCCAGAAAATGAAAGATAAAAATTTAGAGTGTAGCATGTCAAAGTACATTGGCCAAGCATGAGTACTGTTAATTACTTTTTCTACCATGGTAGCTACTAGGGCAAGGGATGCATCACATGAAACTACAATAGACAATGATCCTTGCTCTCCAGACTTTACAATTTTAAGAAACAAGGAAAACAAAGACTGTGAGTAGTAGGAGTGTGGAAAGGGGATGAGCAGGCAGTAGTTTACAGAGAAATGTGTTAGTTCCATGATATTTACTTTATTTTGGTTGGTTTTTTTTTATTTTTTCTTTTTTTTTTTTTTAAGAAAGTCCTTTTTTGCTTTGTTCAGCATGGTAAAAAAGAAAGGGCAAATGAAGGAAGGGAAGAACAGGGAGCAGAAAGAAGAAAGAACTGAAAGACAGATGAAATAAGTGTGAACTGGAACCAGCCACCAAGCAGAACATCCAGAACCTAGCCACATGCACCATCATAAGAACACACACTAAAGTTGTTCTTACCTGCTACAGGTTCCCAGTGGGGTTTTCAAGCTGTTTGGATTTCTAATCATTTTGTCCAGAATACCAACTATCTGCTCAAACTTTGGCCTTTCGCCACGTTCCTTCTGCCAACAATCTAGCATCAGCTGGTGCAGTCCTGCTGGGCAATCCATGGGTGCTGGCAAACGATAGCCTTCTTCAATTGCTTTTATAACCTAGTAGCCAACATAGTTAATTATTTTTCATCAAGAGTTATTTAAAGAATACATACTGCTACCCAGTTCAAAAAATATAAGAAAAAATAAAATAAAAAACAAAACCAACAATAAACTAAAATTTGCCATCAGTGTTGCAAAAGTATGAATCTGTTGTTTTGACACTAGCCTTCAGGTTTTCAAGTAATTTCCCCAACTTTATCTTTGAGCTTATTAAGTATATTGTTCTATATGTGCAGAACATAGCTAAATTAACTAGACAAGTGAGTAGCGGGGAACAACAATTAAATTCACCGAGGGAGTAACACATAGAGTGATAAATGGAGTTATTTCAGAAAGCATTATTACTTGCCTCAAGGTTTTTATGAAAGAGTGTGTGGTAGAAGCAACTGACTTTTAAATGGATAAGAGATCTGTGCATGCTCATACAAAATACAAAAAGCCTGAAGGTATTATAAAAGGATCCAAGAAAAATGTTTAGCAGATAGAAATTGGTAGGGACAAAAGTTATATTCTATGTCTAGCCATGTTATATTGACAATAAAGTAGCAGAAACGTGCCGTGTGAGAGAGAAAGACCTGGGTGAATGGTATTTTAATATATCGCAGAAAGTTAGATTTAATAAGAGATGCTGCTAGATGATGATATGATCGAAGGAGAGCATAAATGTCTAAACCAAGAATTACATCCACCTGTTGACTTCCTCAGCCAAGTCCATTTGGATTTAAGCAAAGAATAAAAATGGATGAAGTAAAATCACAGCAAACTGCTGTAAACCTTGAGGGCAGAATAAGAAAG
>JAWWES010000115.1:76756519-76802103 GCA_035583135.1 Lophotriccus pileatus | reverse complement strand
GATTTAAGCAAAGAATAAAAATGGATGAAGTAAAATCACAGCAAACTGCTGTAAACCTTGAGGGCAGAATAAGAAAGCACATCAGGAAGCAAGGCAGATAAGAAAAGCTAGTGAAAAAAGGCTAAAATACTGTTCATGGGGGATTTCAAGTATACTGACATTGACTGACACAGCAGCATTAGAATTGCTAAGGAAGGGTGCTTGTTCCTGAAGGGTAGTGCATAGGACTGTCTTCTCCTCTGATTTGTATAGAAAGCAAGATCAGAAGCTGTCCTGGGTGTAGTTCTAGGAAGCAGATCTGGTCTGATAAACAAAGTTACTGAATATCCAGGTTTTAGTAAAAGTAATAACCTCAGAAAATACTCCATAGGTTGTGTGAGAAAATGTAAAAGCAGTAGACTGCAAAGTAGACAGAACTGCAGACAATACAAAATGACCTTCAAAAAGCTGACTGAAATCCAGCCAGGTTTTGTATCAAAACCTTTTGCATAAAAGAAGTTTTGTGAAAAGAGAAGGCATAACCCAGTGGTAGGGCACTGACTGCAGGTTTGTGTCACAGAATGTCCTTCCGACCTCAGGGAAGTTGCCTCATCTTCCTAAGACACAGCTTTTTCTCTGAACATTTAGAATGACAGTACTGTCCTACAGCTCAAAAATGACTGAGAAATATTCAATTCCTGCAGAAATATCCACACCTTGAAGAATGAGTGCAGTGACCTTTTAGAAACGGTGAAGTTGTCTGTCAGAGAGGGTGTGGAGAGAGGTTTTCTGCAGAAGAACAGGGAAATGGAACAGTTTCTCTGATGAATATTCTGAGCAAGAAGGATGAAACTGGGAAATATAAAATAATGAATCAGCTAGAGATGGATGAAATTTCTGCCAATATTCAAAACACTGAAAAAATATTTTAAAATATTAATAAGTAAAGTAGGACAAGAGTCCACTCTGCTAGGAAGGAGATGGAGGGATCCAAAAATCAGTATTCCAAGATAATGAAATAGATGCAGGATTTTTTTTTTTTTTTTTTAGTACGCAAATCTACAAAGAGAACACAGCTGGAGTTCTTAGTAATAGAATTGATTTATATTTCCCACAATTAGTTTTTGAAATTGTGCTTTTGCTGCAAAAAGAGTAAAAGAGAATACTGCTAAGGCTCAAGTATGCTTTTATCATAATCAGGCTATCTGAGGATGTAAAGCATAATAGGAGAGGACCAGGTCTGTTCCCTTTACATACCTAATGCCAACAAAGAAGTACTAACTATGCGTAACTGGACAATAAATCTAGGAGTACAGCAAAGAAAAAATACGTAAGCCTAAATTCTTTCCCTTTTCTAAAGAACTAATCTGTACTAGAGTCAATAAGTGAATGAAAGCAAGAACACCATATGTCTAATAGTGAAATAGGGGTTTGAGGCCTAGCAGCAAGGATTAAGCTGAGGTGAGCCCACTGCTCAGAGAAGCTGGAACAACTCTGTCTATTATCTGTGGTCAGCCTGCTGTGCCTCTGCAGGGAGCTTGTAGGATGAGTGTTCTTTTGGTGCACCCTAGCAAGAAAAACTTGTTCTTGAGAGATCACAACACAAATTTGTATTCTCCATCAATCTAAAAGAATGACTTAAAAGAAAGAAAGGCAGAATTAAAGAAATGCTATCTAAAGGTCTAAAGTCACGGAGATGTATTTTTTAGGAGATCTGGTCTGGTCTATGACTATGCCCACATCCACTTTTAAGGCAAAATGATACACTCGAGATACATAAACTGAGTCCATATGCAAAATTAGAAGAACACATTTAGCATTTTTTATTCCAGTTAAATATTCCCACTGGTATCTTTGAGGGAGAATAAATAATAAATCATAAGGTGATTCTAAATTTTTGCATCATAGATTCATCTATGAGACTGGTAGGATGTGCATATGCTTTGGGAGGACACGCTTGAAGATCACAGCTTACAGGAATATTTGAAAGTATTTTACCAAGCAACTGATGCATCTTTTAACTCTGTGCTATTGAAGATTATCATGAAAGCTGCTAAAAACGGATGAAACTGTAAGAAGTCACAATTAGCTGTTTTTTGAAAAAGGCTCAATCATGTCCTTTACATGCAGTTTTCAATAGAAGGAATACTTTTCAAAATCCAATAACAAGCGTGGAAATACCAAAATTTCTCCCCTATTTAAAAGTTTTGCCTTATTGTTGCCTGAAAGATAGGTAAGGTTTGCCTTTGAGGCATCTTATATTCCTGTCAGACTTCTTTTATGTTTGAATCTAGTACAGAAGGAAGGTGTCAAAAGAAATGAAACTCTACAGGGTGTCTAGGGAATGTAAATATTTCTCTTTCTCTACCCCAAGGACTTGTTTGCCCATATTTTGACAGTCCATGAAATCTTTGACACTGAGACCTGTCAAATATTAACAACTTTGCACTGTGCCAAACTGACTCATCACTTACACTTTTATCTTTTTTTAACTTTGATGTTGATAATTCAATAAAAAATTAAAAGAACAATTAAAAGAACACTCAAGCCCCTACCCGAAGAACTTTAATTGATACTCTTTCTGACAACTTTTGCACCTGTATGGCTTTTTCCTGTGTAATTTCTATATTAATAGATACTCCTGTCAGAAATCAAGATTAACACCCATCTGTTCTATTACTGCTGACCTGTTGCTCTGGACCATATTTTATGCAAACAAGAGTACTGTTAAATCAGCATAATTAACTTGAAAAAGCCAAAGTAGGTCATTAACTGCCATTCAGACTTTTAACAACTTTTTTTGATTGATTAATCATTGCTCTAAGGTCAGAAACCTCAGAATTATTTTTTATTGGAAAAAAAATTTATTCCATGCTTAAGCATAATAAAGTGAAGAGCACATATTAATATTTTTGATGTTCCAGTTTTACTTGATACTCAGAACAGAAACCTACACTATCCATGTGGCAGAGGAAAGATTTCCATCTAGGTAAAAAGTGAAAGCTCTGTAACTTTTTCATTTTGTGAGAACCATGCCATCATTTTATGCACTTATAGTGAAATACATGTGTATGTGTTTGCAATATGTAATTTTGGTTTTACTAACACACACACACACATTCACAAGCAGACAAACCTACATCTTGATTTGACATGTCCCAGTAAGGCCGTTCTCCATAAGACATTACTTCCCACATAACTATCCCATAACTCCACACATCACTGGCTGATGTAAATTTGCGGTACTGAATGGCCTCTGGAGCCGTCCATCTCACTGGAATTTTTCCACCCTATGAAAAAAAAATGACAACCAAAAAACAAAGGAAGAAGAAGGTTCTCTTTTTTTTCCCCAAAAAATTTTCATATCATCTTCCATAGAATAGTGTTTATAATTATTTCCATCAACATGAAGCAGCACTTATATCATCTACTATGGTTGACCAATTGCAGAATTTGCAAGGCTGTCTAAGGCAGTTTAGCCTCTTAAAACACTTGGAACATAGAAACTCAGATAATTGTCTAAGCTAAGTTGGATGTATTTCTTTGGAAGAGCTTATCCCTTCATCGATGCTAATGGGGTGCTTAGATGTCTGATTTACACTAGTCATTTAACTCCTGACTGGTTGAAGGTAGGTGAAGTGAATCTCAACCTGTGCATATAAACCCAGTGACTTGTCATATGGCTACTCTGAAATCTCAGTCTGACATTTTTAAACCAGGATTCCACTTAGAGCCCAATGGCAGGAGTGACAGCTGTGAACACTGGTGTGGTTTCCTGGATCCCTGTGCCTGCTGGAGCAGATTCCAGGGGCCCCTCCTTCCCTCAGCATGAGAAAATAGGTACAGCGAGGCCCCATGGGTGGGAAAGTGGAGCTGGCTCAACAAAAGAATAAAGAGCACAGTGTGCCTGATGACTATGTATTTAAGAAAAGCGTCCCACCCACAAGCAAGGGAAAATATAGGAGCTGAGCTTTGTCACAGTTTAGCCTCAAGGTAGTCAACCTTTTGGTGAGATAAATCTAGTCTGAAAAACAGTAACAGCTTACAAAGATTTTAACTGACTCAGAGTAAATTAGATGATTAAAATTTTTGTGGGTAAAACTTCCTTATTTGTTCAAACACAAAATCATGAGGAAGGGAATAATGAAAATACTGCACAAAATTTTTAGAACTTTACCAAATACAAATGTATGTTCTTAGAAAAATATTATTTCCTAATTTCCTAATTATTTCTGCAGAGACTCTTACTTTTGACTGGTTAACATTTCCCAAGCAATTAATGTATTTGTCTTATCTATACTCTCTAGAAGATATGCTGCTTCTTCATAACCACATCTCAAAACTCTGAAAACCCATCAATTTTTCTTACGGTTGTAGTGTAGACAGCCTCTGGATCATCTTCTATAACTCTGGAAAGGCCAAAGTCTGATACTTTACAAACAAGATTGCTGTTGACAAGGATATTGCGTGCTGCAAGATCCCTGTGTACATATCCCATATCGGCCAAATATCTCATTCCAGCAGCAATTCCTCTCAACATTCCCACTAGCTGAATGACTGTAAATTGCCCATCATGTTTCTGGAGGGAAGAAAGGAGCAGCAATTCTTGTTAGTATAGCTGAGAAGAGAAATAAGAATTAGTTTTACAACTTCAGCTTTCTACTTCTTTACTCTTTCCGTGGCAATTCATCCTGGGGCAAAGAAACTCACTTCAAACGCAAGTTTTACTTTCTTCTAACATAAAGCAGTACACCCACTTAAGAAATGTGTGAGTAGTTAATCTATTAATAGTAGCAAAACTTGCTCATCATATACATTTCTGTCTAATTCATGGTAAATTGCTTCTAAGAGATTACCTGATGAAGATTACCTGAAGCTCTTATAGTTTGCTTCTATGCTCCTCATCTCTCAGTATAATTATTTGTATCAAGAAAATAAGAACTATCTCCTTTTTGGTACCTTAGCTACTGATAATTTTTATTGACAGTTTGGAGTTTATCAAACAATATTTCTGTTCTCTATAGAGTGTTTATACATCATCTCACACTGTCTTGCATACCTGGTAAGGAGTCAGAACTGGCAAGATCGGAACACGCCTAAAAAATGATAAATTTTTGGGAACTTGCATTTCTTCTTCCTTTGTTTGTCTCTTAAACAGAACCACAGTTCATTTAGGGATTCTTTTATTCTGATTTCCACCATGCTGACACAATAAAATGTTGCACCCAAAAGGCAGAAGACTGGGCTTCATGTATCAGTGGTTTTAATTTCAACTGGTGGCAATCATAAAACCCACTGTGTTTATGCCACATTAAATCACATAAATTCCTAGAATGTCTCCATATGATCTTATCTGATCCTCTCATTTTTGATCTGGTTTTGCTGAAATAACACAGAGAACTGCAAGTATTTGTCAAGCTCCATTTCAGCCTGAAAATAATTTTAATTATATTAATATTGTGCACCTATACATGTATATATCATGTATATAAACCATATTTTTTTAAAGTGTCATTATGTAATATATGTCACTCTAAATATCTTCATATAAGTTTTAATTTTGGTACTCACCCTAAGAAATGCATCTAAGGCCCCATTCTCCATGTATTCTATTACAATCATGACTGGTTTCCCTGAAAGAAAAGAGAAACTGTAAAACAAATGGAGTGCCTTTTTTGATAAAATAGATGTTATTCCTTTGAAGGACTGAATCACTGAGACAACGAACATTTCTGAGCCCTCCAGCACTGTTACTGAGCTCTAATTTCTTAAATATCTTAATGGAATGTGGTCATGATGCACAAAATCGAACCATACAAATCAAAAAGTCAGTGTGTTCTCCTACCTCCTCCTGTGTGAAAAGGACTCTGGAATAATGACACTTCAGATAATTTGAAAGGACATACGAAACCTTATCTCTCTGCATGGTCTTTGAGGCTAAATGAAACTAGAAAAATAATATGTTTCAAAGTACTTCATCTTTTAATCATGCGTACATCTAAATTTTTTTCCTCAGGTTATAGCATAAAGTAAGTATTGTTTTAGTTAGTTACGCATCAGGAGAAAATCCATTAGGAGTGTGCAGTCTGTTTATAATTCGAATCTTTGACCATGAATAAGCTGGAGTAATTTCTGACATGGTGTTGCTATTTGACTGACAGACTGAGCTGCTGCTTACCTCTGGTAACGACCCCTTCCAAGTGAACAACGTTGGGGTGGTCAAACTGTCCCATGATGCTTGCTTCACACAGGAAATCTCTCCTTTGCTTTTCAGTGTAGCCAACTTTCAGAGTTTTTATGGCTACTGCAACGTCTCTCTTGCCAGGAAGCTTTAGACGCCCACTGCACACTTCACCAAACTCTCCTAAAATGAAGTAGATCAATGCTGAATTGCTCCAACTATCAGTATTTTCCTTAGGCCTTGGTTCAACTAACTGGCCTAAGTGTGTGTTTAAATCTTGCATGTGAATGCTCATATTTGAAACGGATTACCTTGAATTGCCGACCCTTACGGAATAAACACTTCATGTTAACCCAGCCAACAGGACTGTTATTCAAATATTTTAAATTGTTTTGCATTTTGTTGCATTTGTTTCAAAATCAGGAAATAAAAAATGAAGTGACTTTCAAAAGAAAACACTATTATAGAGATAGTAATACAATTTCTAAGTGAAAATGTCATTCTGCTCTACCTTGTTTCCTTGCTATCTTTAGATCAAATGGCTTTTTTTCTTTCAAGAGTCAGCTCTTGCAGATCTGCTTTTAATTTAGCATCGTTATGGTGTTAAATGAAGCACTACATTATTACCTGCAAGCAAGATAATTTACTTTGCAGATTATGAAATGAAAGGTGTGACTTATAACAATTTTGTTACATTAAACAAACACAAGCAAATGCTGCAAGTTTGTAAAAGGTTCTAAACTAACAGACAATTGGAACTTGAAGAAGCATGTGATACAAACGAGGAAACAGTCAGAAAGAATACAAAAAAATAATAAGGGAGCAACAATCAAATTTGGGAGAGAAGTAACTAGACTCCATCAGACAGGAAAGAGGATGGAAGCATGTGATATGTGGAGCTGAATGGCAATACATCCACCTCAATATTAATGAGATTATGAAAGATTTAAGGATCGTCCCTAGCCTCACAGCTGTGTAGGAAGAGAGAAAAAGTGAGTTATCCAATACTGCAGCCAGAAAGAAAAATCTCTTTGTAAATATAGAAGAAAACGGTAGTAACATACACTGAATAAAGGGGAACGTCTCTTTAAAAGAGAAAGACTCATTGCAAAAGTATTTAATAATCTTGTACTTTGCAAATTCATCTGGAATATGGGAGATATAGTTCCAAGGCCCTCCTCCAAATCAAATCAAGTCAGAAACTTATCTCTTGCATACCTGTGTAGTGCCTTAACATTAAGCTGTTATGTATACACAAGTATGCAGACACACCTACATCTAAGACATGTTTTAGGAGGAGTGCTGAAAAAAATGATTGAATGAGGTAAGACACAGAGAGATTATTAGAGATTCCTCTTGGGACACAGACTGATGTCTTGAGAAACTTTGTGGGATCAGAACTTCAGCACACATACACACTGTCAAGATGTTTGGCTGGCAGTGGAGAGAGGTATGCTTGGAAATGGGTTTGAATGCCTGAAAAGGTAGACGTTGAAGTGTCCTAATGGATGGGTTCTGAGAAGTCTTGTTTAGGACACTCTCAGGGTTCAAACACTGTGGTTCTCTTGACAGCCCCAAGAGAAGAAAAGGAAAGAAAAAAAGCTGGACTTGGGTATCACTTTCAGAGTTCTCCAGCCAGAAAGGTAGAACTTAGACCATGACTTAATATTTCCAACTGACTTGTTTGGACAAATCTCCACTCAGTATGGCTCGTTTTATGAATCTTATAGGAGGTGACTGCATATAGAATCAAATTCCTCTCCCTCCTGCACTACGCTTGCTGAATCAAGGTTAGCTGAAATCAACTCCATATACCTCTGTTAATACTGTGCTTTACCTAAGCTAATTGGCCAGACAAGTGTTCCTGCCTGCACATTATCCTCAACTGCCCTTGGGCACTGAAGTCAAGGTCTAAATAGCCATGTCACAGCTATGAATACCATGAAGCATAGTTGTTACATACACAACAACTAGATGCTCATGCCCTTAGCTTGGTGCCTTAACCTCCCTCCTGCACTTCATTAGCAACATGGATGACTATTAATGAATTCATCACTCAGCTCACCCATAGCCCCTAGCCTCAAGAACTTACTAAAGGATTACAATTTTCTCTAGCAGTTCTTTGCAAATTTTTTTTTTTGTTCCACACCGAAAACAAGACGTAAGTGTGTGTGTGATATTTCAGAGCCAGGTAATTAGGATACTTGGCACAGAAGACACTAGGGCTTAACTCCTTTCCAGTTCTCTGTGATCTGATTTTGATTGATTTCCAATAGCAGATCATGCACACTTTGGCAAACCAGAAACTTGAACTTGTATGTTATGCATTTCAGACCAGGAGGCTAGCCAATGAACTACTTTTATTCCCAAGAAAATAGTATATTCAGCTGAAATGATGCCCAAAAATGAACCGGAAAATATGACAACAAGAGTGGGAATACTGCACAGCCACACAGCCACTAGCTCAGCATGTCAACCAGGCAGAGGCTAAAACAAAGGATGTGTGGTATGAACAACTTAACATAGTGGACACCATATTCTGTATCTGACAGGTGGCCACAGCGGGATGGTAATGAAAATGTTGGCAAGGAAAGCACATATCCCTCATGCAAATTGAGCACAAGCATACTTGCACCCTGTTTGTCTGAGAGACATGGCACTACTCAATAGTTGATGCGGCCAGCTTTGCTGATGCACATTGAGACTGCTAAGTGGCTTTTCTGGTGCTGTCACTAAAAGAAATTCCATATTCTTCTTTGATGTATGAGTTTCAGCTGCTGCTTTGGGTCTTTAACATTCTGTTGTTCCTGGACTGATTTAAATCCAGTTTGCTATTTACATCAACAGGTTAAAGCCATAGCTAAATGCCACACAAAATATGCTTTCACCATTGCGCTTCTAGTCAGAATGACTACTGACACACGTTAGTTATTTTTGCTATCAGTTATACTCATTAAAATCAAGAATAAATTCAACTGCAGTCAACAAAATAACATTCTGGAATTTGTCATAACAGTGAAAATACATTTGAAACTGTATACTCTGCAGCTCAAGTGTTTTCAGCATTTTGCTCAGAAGGCATTGGCAAAATCCAACTGAATATATCTTTGTGCTCTGAACTGTTGCTATGCTGGTAGCTTTCTAACTCAGAGCAAAAAACAAAGCTCCACAATTTGTCTATGCTAATCTTGTATAGTCTGTATTTATTAAAGGAGATGCTGCCATTCTAGTATCACAAAAATTCCCAGTTAGCAAGGGCTAAATTCTTATGCTCTTACTCATCTGAAGGAGTAATTTGCTCAGCAGTGTGGTTAATTTCAGTGCTACTACTCCTTGATTGAGACATGATTCAACATGAGTGGGGTTACTTTGAAAAGGCGTGAATTCTAAGCCTGAAGATTTTCTTACAGGTAAACCAGCTTATTTTAGAGATATTTCTTGTTCTGTTTTTAAATAATACCGCAGTACGTAATTTACAGTGCCAAACTACAGGGTGATTTAGAAAGTATTCTACTAATACTTGTATGAAACAACAGGAAAGCAAATGAACATTTCCTCCAGGAATCCAAAGTATTTGATATTTTTCTTACCCATGGAAACTTAATTTCACTACATGGAGTAGTGCAATAAAAATGTCACATATCTTATTAATGCAAACAAATGAAACTGCCTTTTTAGAGCATGAACACCATGGCTTAAGTAGGTGGTAGACAGCTCAAGAGGAAGAAAAGCAATGTAGTGCTGAAGCAATTACAATCAGTCATAAGAAGTTAAACAATAACTTTTTGTATTCATAAAATATCAAAAAGAAAAATGGTAGAAGAAAAAAACAGCCTTAGGGAAGATTTTGTTATACAGAAACAAGACCTTCCTAGTCTCTATTTAAGATTTTGTGCTGCAGCCAGTTTTCCTAACTTACATGAAAGAAGCTTCAGAGGTCAAAAACCCCTCTTGCAAAAGGCAAGTGAGCAGAATTTGCACAAATGTCTAACGTCTTTACTCTGACAGTAAATAATAGGCAGCAAAACTGGCCCACTCCCCCCAGTTCCATTTTTAACAGCAGATACAGGATTAGAAACCAACAAGCTTTCAATGTCAAGCAAGACTTTTAATTTACTCATTTATTTGTTTCTTTTGTTGAGCTTTTCCCCTGTTTGTTTTTACATTTCAGAAGTGAGTCCAGCTTCATTGCTCTCAACCACTCTAGCAAATGCAAAAAGTTCTTTTATACTTGAGGTATAATTATTTGCCTGTCATTATGATGTATGAGTTTCGATCCCAGCTAAATGGAAGAGTTGAATCAGGAAGCCACGGCAGCCTTACCTGCGCCAATCACACGCTCAATTTTAATACAAGAGGCATCTAGCTCCTTGGCGAATTGATGGACAGCTCTATTTGGGTCCTCGTAGGTTTCAGGGTCAATGTAGGTTTTGGTGCCTGGAAATTTAACTGTAATGATGTAAGAAAGCATGACTGTGATGAAGCAAAAGCACTTATTGTGCAGTCAGCGCAGGAATTTCATTATGCAGAGTGCTGCTTGGAAGACTGAACCTGTTTCCACACTGCCTGAGTCAGAGCCGCTCTGAGAAGCAACCTTAGTTTTAGGCATCATCTGCAAGCATGCTGACACAAGTACACAATCCCATCTCTAAAAATGACTAACATCTCCACCTTGAACTAAGTAATAAATATTAAATAGTGCTTAATGGAATAAAATGTAAGGGCTGAGTGGGAGCAAAAACAAAGGGGGGGAAGGGGGTATAAGACCAGCAGAGGAGGTGAAAGTTTCTTTTCTGTGTAAGGACAGCTTATCCTTTTGTCCCAGGATGCATAAACAGCATTTCTTCATGTTATTTCTGTCTTCTAGGGAGATTTGAAACATTTCTTCACCTCCTTCAATTTGCTGAAACTACTGAATACAATATTTTTTGCAGACTGTGGCAATAGCCAAAGTATTCACAGCACTTAGAAATTATATCCTTAGGTATATTTCTTGCAGTATAATATGAACGTGTTGTAGTCAACTTGTTGTAGTCAATTTCTAAAGGGATAGGAAGAAAAGTGGGCTCTGTGGCACCAATACTTCCCCTCTCAAGCACCTAAGTGAAAAATATGCCGCAACTTGTATTTTGCTCATTCCTTTTTAGTATAACACTTAGTGCAACTCAGAGGCAGCATAGTGCTCTGGTCAGCATGCAGTTTTTTTCCCTTAGTTTGCTAATGATTCAGGTAAATTACTTTTTGCTCTTTCGGTGAAAGTAGAAACTCCTGGTGATAGTAGAGCAGCCCTGAAAATCCATTAATCAAAAAATTTTTATGAAATAAATTTGCTCACAAAGATTATACTCTTGAGCTTTAATTAAATCAGTGAATTAAAATTCAATATCAAAATGCAAAAATGTTCCTCTGCTAATTGATATGCTGATATACAAGAACAGGAACAAAAGTCAGAACAAAACATAAATCATTTACAGTTGCTTTGCATTCTTCTAATATAAAATATTTTAAATTTGAAAATATATTGAAAAATAGCTTAGCAATCATGTATATTTGTGTTTCAGATGGTACTAATGACCAAAAACACACAAACCCTCATAAAAGGAAAAAACCTAGAGAAATTGCTTGAGTAATCTAATGAATTTACAACTAGCAATATTATTCGAAATGTTGCCCAGATGTTATTATCTGTCATGTTATGCATTTAAATAGATGTTCTTCCAGTTGCATTGATAATGCTGCAATTTTTAAAAATTATAAATATTTATTTCTTAAAACCAAAAGACATTGGAGCAAATGAGAATAAAGCCATAGGTTGTTCTAGTAATGCTTTTAGGCAACAGGATGGAGAAGGAACCATCCTCTTTTGTTTGTGATAAGGGGCCTGGATTGGAAGTAACCTTGCAAATCTCAAGTGGGCCTCTAATGGTTTTTATTCAAGCTGTCATACAACATTTTGACAGGCCAAGGCTATCCTGGCATAGCAATGTGAAATAATGCTGGCCTGCATTTGCAGACACTGTTAGATGAAAATGGGAGGAAGAAACCAAATATAAATCTGAATCGCTTGACTAAACTCCTCTATTGTAGTTGTATCCTCAAGTGTAGTACTTGAGGTCACAGAGAGATGAAGGGAACTGAAATGAAATCTGTGATACAGTGCTTTAAAATCTGCATTTAAAAATGTTTCCAAGGTTTTTTTGTAAGCAAGTGTTTGTTTTAAGTTATGTTTTTGAAAATCCAATCTAGTACCCCAGTGCAGAAGAATGTTGTCTAGATGTTATGGAGCAAAAGGCCACCAAACTGGTGTTCACAGCTCTGTGACCAAGCTGGTGACCACAGCAGTGGGTTTCATCTTGTTCTCTACATGGCTATCAAATGAAATGAAATACTACATCTACGACCAACAGATGATGAAAAACTACCTTGGCAAAAAGTTACTTGTATTTTGTGCCATGATTTAAAAAAAAGATTGTGTATGCTTAATCTGCTGACTGATTTGCTGGATAACCAGATTTCTTGAAAGGATAATGAGGGAAATCAACACTTATAAAGTGTCATCATTTCTGGATCAACGATCAATCATTAAGTAGCAGTTTTCATATTAATTAATTTACATTTTCACTGAAACAAAAACAAATGTCACCAATAATGAAGATAAGGAAAGAAGTTATTTAGCTAGCATATTCCTTTTGTTTATATAACGAAATACAAGAATACATAGCTGATCTTTAGCTTCAAGGACATAATGGGGATTTTAAAAGTGAAAACAGTAGCTCTTCTGAAAATGTGAAAAGCTTATAATGCATTATGAGAGGCAAATTTTAAATCCATCACTCCAAGAATAGTAACATTTAAGCAAACTCAGATTTTTGATGAATTCTTTAAAATCAGCTGCATTGCAAAGTATGTTATAAATAATTCTTATTATTATTTTCTATCTTTCTTTCACAGTTTATTAATTGATTGACTAAAGCTGCAATGATGCCATTACTTAGTTTGACACTCACTGCATTTAAACAATTTACGTAGGCAAACACTCAAACTCAGAAAATGGGATCAATTCCAGCTGACGTGATTTTTTTCAGGGAAGAAAGGTAAAACAGAACCTTGATCTGATTTTGAGTGGAGCTTTGGCTAGAACTACTCACTTAGGGAGGAGTGTATTGAGAAGATGCTAAGAATTTATGACTAGTGGCTACTTCATTCACCATGTAACATTACTTTCTGATAACAGCTCATGACTTTATCAAATCTAAAATAAGATAAATCCTATTGCTTTCACAAAAAAAAGAAATCTGAAGGATTTAAGCTATAGCTGCAATTATTTGTAGACAACAAAGGCTACATACAGCATAGCATGACTAAATGGCAAGTTGTACTGATATGAGGGTGATCACATATGGGAGAAACCCAGGCACTGTTGTGTATCAAAACTTATGTTCAGTTTAATTCTATTATGTGATTTTACAATTATGGTTGCTCAAAATAATTTTGCAACTTAGTTTTATTGCAAATCCTGAGTTAACGACTGTTTCTAAAAGAAATTAAAACCTTTTCAATTTTTAATGTCAAAATGGTATTACAATTGAAATGAGATAGGGCTGAAATAAGAAATTTTTTAAACAATATTTGGATAAAAATGAAAGTACTCTTTTATAATCCTTCCTTTACATTTCCCTCACATTTTCAATTATCACTAACCCAAGAAAGATGTGTTTTATTGAATTTTCCCAGAGTTCTAGTATAAGTTCAGATGGTAGATGCAATTTTAATAAGAGAGGCTTTAGGTGCTACTCTTGGTTAGGCAAGTGATTCTAGGACACAAAACCATAACAAAGTGGATGCTCTTTCTTTTCATATTAAATATTAAATTTTTAAGGACATTAAGTTTTGTAAATATTGATGGTACAGTATTCACAGCAGCAGAAAACAGCTTTTGAGCAGAACAACTTCATTTTTAGGGTGATGCAGTGACTCACTTTCTTAATCTTTAGTTTGCCTGAGGTAAAGATCACTTAGGCAAAGGTCTCAGGAACACTGCACCTCAGAGGGATCATTAGGACAATATGAAACATATATTCAAACCAACAAGAAGCAAACAAAAATGCAGAATGAAAACAACAGTATATCATAGACATGTATAGAAATAAAACCATCTGTATGACCAATGTTGTCTTTAATCTGCATTCCTTTTCTGGAGGTCACATTTTTACAGTGTTTAACTTCCTGCTTGTTATTTACACAGCATTTTTGAATTTCCTATGGCATTGTCTTTCATGAAGTCTTGTTTTAATATTGTCTACACTATAGTATTGTCTACACTATTGCAGTTGGGAATTTTTGAAAGGGGGGGGAAAAAGCAAAACACTTACAATGAAAGTAAAGTTCTTCATCCCCTTCTTGATCCGCTTTGCTATAGCCACAATGCCTGTAAAGAAAGTAAACCACTAGTTTTACTGGTAAATAACTATTTACTTCTCACGCCTAAAGTCCTGACAAAATCAGTTCTGCAGGCTGGGATTTTCATGCACTGAGCACGTAACTGCTGTAGGCCCTTTGAAACTTTCACCTATAATTCTATTGACAGAAGAGTTTTAAATAAATCATGAACAGTTGCAATCAAAAGGCTTTTGTATCAAATACCAGTCAGGACAGGTCCTAAAGAAAAAATTCTAGTTCTGGTGAAAAGCTTCAACAGATAAAACAGAGGATTAAAGAACTTGAAAGTAGAACACTGTTTTACATGAGGGTATTCTTAAACTTACTGCTGTGTCTCTTTTTCTTGAATGTAAAGTCATTTAAAGGCTGATCAGATAAAGTGTCAGATTTCTCCATGTGAGAAAACTGAACAGAAAGAGGGACTTTGAGGAGTACAGTTAAAGAACCTGCTAGGGGTTCCTTTTACAGCACATTTACATAGGACAAAAAGAACATCTTGATTTAAGTGTCTTGCCAAAGTAATAGGACAAACCATATAATTGGTAAGGGAATTTAAACGAAAACTGTCCTTACTGAAAATTATTTCTGTTTTAGTTTTGCAAGTTACTATCCCAGAACAGACCATGTCTCAAGAGCTCACAAGAGCAGGGTCAGATGTGCTAATGTCCATGAAAGATGCAATACCTTCGTCCGATGATGAAACCAAACACCATGAAGACCAGAATGATGGTTCCTGCCACAGCAACCACAGCTATGATAATAACAGGATTCTGTTCACTGGAAACAGCTGTAGCTACAAAAAGAGCACAGAGAAGACATTAGTTAAAAATTAATCCCTACAATGGGACTGCAAAAATTTAACTCAATCATCATAAATTGTAGATTGCCTACAAAGTTGTAGACTGCTTTTATCTGAAACTATTATATTGATAATATTCGTCTAAAGAAGGGCCTTCATTGGAAATTTAACCCAATGCTGTATTTGTAAATGATTGTCTACACTGAATAAAAAGGAGCCAAGCTGGAATTGGTCAAAGCACTACAGCCATTAGCTGAAAGTCAGCACCGCTAGCACCAGTCAATTCCACTCCCTCCTACTGCTGTGCTGCCTCCTGTTTTGCTCAGTTGTTGACTCCCTCCTAAGAGGTAAGACCTGGATAAGGAGGTACAGTAGGGGAATAATCCCTGAAGAACTCTGCTGCAAGCTTCCCCTCTAAAGCTCCTTGATATGACTTTGATGGTTTCCAAGAAAATAGTGTCTTAACTCTACAAGAAATGTTTGAGCTGAAATGCTATTAACACAGATTACCTAGTTAGCATATTTCAATCTCTTACTGCTAATAATCATTGTAAATAGCTATTATTACTTATCATTTGTTTCTGTTAGCAACAAAAAGGTGCTTCCACATATACAAAATGGACTTTCCATGCTTCAGAGAATTTACATGCTAACATAGCCACACATTATCGCTCTTTTTATTAATATATGCCAATTCTATTAATATACGCAAATTTATGCATGTCACATTAATGTAAACTGAGTATGTAAATACTTAGCCTAAGAAACCTTGAGGTTAGTTAAATACATTGCTTGCCTGACACCTACTTAGGGTGGCCATGTATTCAGCTGTATTAAATGAGCACAGTGCTACTGAACTCTGTGGAGCTGTGCTGATTTGTAAGTGAGGATCTAGACCAGCAGATGGACAGAGGAGGAGACAACATCAGGCACTTGGAATCATACAGTCATAGAATCATTAAGGTTGGAGAAGACTTCCAAGATCAAGTTTGCCTCAGCCCAGTGATTCAGATCCCTCTGCCGAGCTTTCCTACTCTCCAGCAGATCAATGCTCCCATTCAATTTATCTTCATCTGTGAACTTACTGAGGGTGCACTTGATTCCCTTGTCCAAATCACTGATTAAGAGTGAACAGTACAGAGATAAACAGACTGGCCCTAACACTAAGCTTTGGGGAATACCACAGGTGACCTTCTGCCAGCTGGATGTGGCACCATTCACCAGAACTCTCTGGGCCTGGCCATCCAGTTAGTTTTTAACACAGCAAAGAACGCCCCTGTCTAAGCCACGGGCTGTCAGTTTCTCCTGGAGAATGCTGTGGGTTGCAGGGAGTCTATTCTGCTCCTTGTCTCTGAGTACCAGCTCAGAGGGCTAGTTGCAGCTGAAGACTGAGGCAAAGAAGGCATTTAGCATCTCAGCCTTTTCCTCATCCTTGGTTATAATGTCTTCCTCCGCATCCAAAAAAGGATGGAGATTTTCCTTGGCCCTCTTTTTGTTGTTAATGTATTTATAAAAACACTTTTAATTGTCTTTCACAGCAGGGGCCAGATTCAGTTTTAGCTGAGTCTTTGCCTTTCCAATTTTCTTTCTATGTGACCTAATGACATCCTTGTAGTGTTCCTTAGTTGCCTGCCCCTTCTTCCAAAGGTCACAAACTCCTCTTTTTCCTGAGTTCCAGTGAAAGCTCCCTATTCTGCCAGGCTGGTTTTCTTCCCTACTGGCTCATATTTCAGCACATAGGGACAGATTGCTCCTTTGCCTTTAAGTTTTCCTTCCTAAAGTATGCCCAGCTTTCCTGGAACCCCTTTGTATTTAAGGGTTGTTTCCCAAAGGACTCTCTGAACCAGTGATCTGAACAGGCCAAACTCTGCCCTCTGGAAGTCCAAGGTAGATGTTTTGTTGACCCGTTTCCTTACTTCATCAAGCATTCAATCATGTTGTGGTTGATATGCCCAAGACGGCTGCCAACCACATTTTCCACCAGCCCTTCTCTGTTCATAAAGAGCAGGTCTAGCAGGGCACCACCCCTGGTAGGCTTCCTTACCATCTGTGTCAGGAATTTATCTTCCACACACTCCAGGAACTTCCTAGACAGCCTCCTCTCTACTGTGTTCAGTTTCCAGCAGACATCTAGCAAGTTAAAGTCTCCCACAACAACAAGGCCTAGCGATTGTGAAACGTTGTCCAGCAACTTACAGAATAGTTCATCATCCTCTTCATCCCGGTTGGGTGGTCTATAACAGACTCCCACCAGGATGTCTGCCTTGCTAGCCTTCTCCCTGTTCCTTACCCATGGGCACTCAACTTTATCATCACTGTCATTGAGTTCTATACAGCTGAAACACTCCCTACTATACAGAGCTACCCCACCACCTCCTCTTCCTCTCCTATCCCTTCCTAAGAGCTTATAGCCATCCATTGCAACACTCCAGTCATGCAAGTCATCCCAAGTGTCTGTGATGGTGACTATGTCATAGCTTTCCTGATGCATGGTGGCTTCCAGGTCTTCCTGTTTGTTATCCATGATGTGTGCATTGGTGCAGATGCACTTCAGCTGGGCTATCAATTTCACTCCCAATGCTGGCATGCTGCCCTTAGGCTCATCTCTAGCAAGCTTGGTCTTATCCCTTTCCCCCTTCAAACCTAGTTTAAAGCCCTGTCAATCAGCCCGGCCAATTCACAGACTAGAATCCTTTTCCCCTTTTTAGACAGGTGATTCCCATCTGTCTCCAGCAGGTCTGGTGCCATGTAAACCACCCCATGATTGAAATGCAGCAGACAGGTGAAAGAGAAGAAAAAAAAAAGGAAACTAAACTACTAGCTGGTTAACTAAATTGTAGGTGGTATGATAATTACTACTGGCAGTGGTAACTGAACAGCAATGTCTACAAGATTTTATGAATTTCACAGAATTGGGTTCCTGTTGCAGACTTCAGAGGTTCCCATAGAAACAAATAAATAAATTTTTTCTTGGGAGAAGTGAGCCAATCAACGTGATTTATTTTGGCACTGACAGTGACCTGTACCGACTGTTCTCCCTCCCCCTGCCCCAAAACAAACCCCTTGTTATACTACACAGATTTAGAATAATCCGCACTGGAGGAAAATTACACACACGCACACATTCCCTTCAATTTTATTTCCTAAAGAAACTCTGTACTTTTTCTATATTCTACGTAATGCGGTTGCGAAAGATCACATTGTTAATATTACTCTTTACCTGAAAAAACAAATGCTTATCTTTGAGTAACTATAACTTTCTGAGATTCCCAGGTCAGTAGGATGATTCTGCAGGCTTGGCTGTATCCCACTCATGGAACTTCTAAGAAATCAGTGTTAACTGTCTTGTGCATGAGTGTAAGTGCGTAAGTAATACTCAGTTCCTTTAACATAATCAGGCCATCAAAATAGACAACCCCAAAGAATGCCAAATTTCTGTAAAATACAGCATTTCCTTAAACTGTTCCCTTCTCTCTTTGAACTTCAGTGCAAATCTCACTTGGAAGTGAAGAAGAGGCAGCATCCTGTCACAGTGGCCAGGGTGTGAAGCTTAATCCATCAAAAATGTTTGGAAAAATCCCCAGCCCAGCCTGTCACCTAATCCAGTAGCCAAGATGAGAGCATAGAGGCTGACATATGTGAGTGGGTTGCTCTGTGTAACTGCCTCACAGATTTTGGATACTGGCACATTCTGGAAGCAAGCAGAGGATGCTTTGTGGGCTCTGGAAAATGTTTGGGACATGGTACACTGGCCAACTGATAAGATAGGTGGGATGCAATTTTACATCTTTAAAAAAAACCAAGGCTTGATTGTGGGCATGGTCTGGTATGAATTCAGTGACAGCATTCTAAGATTTTTGACCCTGTTCAGGTACTCCGCTGATTCTCTCTTCCATGTGATGAACTCCGTTAGTGTAAGGGTGAATCAGAACCCAGCTTCTGGAATGATCCCTGTGGTTTGGCAGAAATAAAGATGCTAGAGTATTCTTAGAGGAAAGATTTTGTGATGCAGAAGACCCTTTCAGGGAGTGCCTGGCATGGTCACTGGTGTCACTGGTGCTGCCCCAATGGTGGTGACAGGGAATCAGCAGCGGGACAGAGAAGTCTGTCCTTACCTCTGCTTAAACTATGCTCAGACACAGGGGGTGAGATAGGGAGCTGGTATCTGGGCTGATATCTGATCTGGTGCTATGATATGTGCACATCTAATGCACAATGCTTAATTTAATGAAAAGCACCTTTTAAATACATGGTTGTAGGGATGAAAAATGGATATCTTAACACCCTGGACAATTTAAAATGGATATCAGCTGAAAATGCTGTGCTGCTGCTCCAGCAACCTTTTAGCAAGCAAGCAACTTGAAAATACAATTTGTAAGAAAGAATTTCTGGTGAAGTCCATCACAAAAGCTTCAACGATAATTGGAGTCATGTATACCAAATATTTCCTTCTTAAATATTTTGCTTTATGCCTTCTATATAAACTGTAGTATTGTTATTTCAGACATTAGAAATAAATGCTACGTGTGCATACTGCTTTAGTTTGTTTGATTTAAACTGATTCATGGCAAAAGGAACAAGCAAAGACTTTGTCATGCCAGGTCGTGTCAAGTATTTTCACTTTAACAGTGAGAGCCATAACAAAGTCAAAGATTGGACACAAAGATCTCAAAGGTCTTTTCCAACCTAATTGATTCTGTGATTCTGTAAGTGAAAAAATCTGCTTCAATTACAAAAAGCACGGGATCATCTTTAGGTCCACTGGCCACAAGCCATTTAACTTGACTTTTAAATACTTTAGTGAACCAAGAGATAAAATTGCCACTTAAGTGATATTCCATGCATTCCTGTGTTTTTCCTGAGGGACTTCTGTCTCTAATAACCAGGCAACAAAAAAATACAACGACTAGAGTCACTGACTTGAACTGTGGCAAACATACTATATAATAGAAATACTTTACCTTTATAAAGCATGTTTACTTCATAAATATGAAATTTTTACATAAATATTTATGCAATACCCACACATATGATATGCTCCAAATACAGGCTATGTTCCAATAAATATCCTATGTTCCATACAGGATATGTTCCAATAAAATACATCCATTTTAAATATCAGTAATATTATTATAATGGATGTAGTTCTTCGAATAGTGAAAAGTGGCTATGCAGTTTCTACCACAGTTCAGAAAATGGAGCATGATACAAAAATCTACTTAATTAACAGCATCAACCAAAAGCACCAACCAGCTAAGTACCCGGAGAAACCCACGCAGGCAACACGACTACCCAACTGTAATGGTCATTATATATATTCTTACATAATATATGTGTATATTTTCCTCTTGAAACACTTGGAAATTTTTAAAAGCTGCATTCAGAAATCCACTGGAATAATGAGAAGATAATGCCTCTAAACTGTAGCATAATATTGGTTTTGTGTTCAACAGTACAGTACTTCACTTGAGGCATATTTCTTAAAAATGATCCAATAAATGTCTTAATTTAAAATGCTAACAAAAGACTAATTTGATTAGCCCACAAGTTTTCATAAAACTATAAATAAAATATGAGAAACACATACTTTTGTGTAAAATTATTTTAGAAGAATTTAATGAGATTTACTATCTTTTTACCAACAATTATTTCTGAAAACTGTATATGGGAAAATGTGGAACCTTATCCTTGATAGGAATTATATTTTAATGTCCTCTCAAGTTAATGGAAAACATGCCACTTTTAAAATTTTCTTTAATGAAAACACAGGACATTTTACATGGCATCTCAAAACACAAAGCTGGCTTGTGACAAGAAAAACCTGCTGTGCATGCTGGCAAAACATCTTTCTGGTTTATATGCATTTTTTTACCACCTGAGTGAGAAAAAAGGTACAGGAGCTTGGTCAGTGATGCATTTATTATAGGATTTCCTAATCTTCCATATGTTGACCAAACTCTAGTCAAGACTGCTTACCTCTGAAATTATCGTTGTTAATCTTAGCATCTTACCAGAATGCTTACATTTAGTATATAAAAAATATGCAGATAATTAAGGAAATGTTGGGGAAACATTTTGAAAAACTAATTTTAAACTACTATGGACAATAAATTAGCTAATTAGCAGAAACTTATGACTGATTATGACAGACTTTTAATTTGTTTTGCAGAAAACTACCAAAATAAGAAATTACTTCTGGCTGTACCTTAGGTTCCCATTCTGCAAAATGGGGATTCTGCTACTGACTCTTCCAAAAGCAGAACTCCACAGATGGAAAGTATGCTATTAGACACAGAGCTAATAATATTAGTAATAACAGCTTATTGCTGCTATTATGGTAATTACTGTTTCAATTATGTCTATTAGATATGTGGTATTATTCGTTATTTATAGTTTTTACATTCTGTGTGAAACTAAGGTGGAATCAAGACCTAACCACTATGTTTTAAGAATGCCCACAAATTGTTCAGGTGACACCTGGCTGCAATTAATAAGATGCAATAATGTGTGTCTGCCCCTCAGATATGCTGCATAGAATGCAGAGAGGGTATGGCATCCATACCCTTTGAACTTGGAGGCTGTGTATTCCCAGCTCCAATTCTGGCTGACCTGCTGTCAGGCAGGTCAGCCTGAAGCAAATGCTCCAAAACAGGGTAACCAAATTTGGGTCTGCAACAGAGTGGTGGAGCTGCCAGAAACACAAACAGTTCCTGAGAATGGGCTCACAGCTGCCAGGTCTCACTGATGGAAGAGTTTCTTTCTGAAGATTCAAAACGTGGAAGATTTTCTCTAAACACAGATGCACTACACTGGTGACTAAAAAAAGGTATCAGTATGATTTTTAGGCAAATAAGGGCACAATTCATTGACAATGAATTCAAAATACACTAAACATGGATTTAGAGCTTAAACAAGACACACACATAAACAAAAGTATCAAGATTTTTTTCAGGAGATCAAATGGAAAAAATGACCCAGAGAAGCCTCTGTGGGTTGAAATCTTCTCCTTCCTTGTCCCCAGTTACAGAAGAATCTAGATGAGTTATTCAGCTCATCACTATTCACTTCTTTTGTGGGGTGAAAGAAGTGTGTATTTGAATTAAAAACAAAAAAAAAGTCTTTATGTTAGAAGGACTGCAGAGGAGATGAACCTGACATATTACAAATCTCCTCCAGCCAATTATAAGACTAATTTTCAGTTCTATAGTAAAACAAATTATTGAAGCTCATCCTTCAAAATACAATTACAGAAGTCCACCTGCTTGTATAACTGCAATCCTTCTAATTGTAATTATACTGCTTATAACCCCTCTCTTGCTTTACTTACTACATCTACAGAAAGGGTTAATTTCCTGTAAACCTAATTGCTTACCTGTGGCTTCTTCCAGTGTGGCAACATCCAGTCTAGGGCTGTAATTTCCATAACCAGCAGCAGTAAAAGCACGAATCTGGAAAACGTACACTGTTCCTGGTTTTAGGTTATTAATAGAAGCTGAAGTGGACTTGGTTTTCAGTGTTGAATAGGTCCTCTCCCTTTGATCCTGGAAACAATAAGACAAAGATTAAATGACATTTGCAGATCAGATTTTATCATGGTTGCACAACAGCAACTGACAGCCAGCCTGAGTAGTTTATTTCAATTTGCTGAATGCTCTTTTCCCCCAACATAAAAAATAAAGCATACTCTGTGGAGTATTACAAAACATTGTCAGTGCAATGAAGAGCTCTAAGTGTAACATAAAATTCAAATGGGATGCTCACGTTGTTGCTCATAAAACATCTAGACAAAAAAATGATTGCTTTTTTGGCTCTGATTACATTTTGTGAAATTTTGATGAGAAATAACTCAACTGCAGATTTCCAGGGGAATCCGTGGGGTCTAAACAGTTCAAGGACAGGGAAATTTGCTCTTTCATGGTAAGAACATGACAAACATATAGCTGTGCAACCTGCCTTCAGTCTGCATTAACCTGGTTTTTGTTGTCAGCTTTTTCTTATTTCTGGAGTACTTCAAAGTTATCATGAATGGAGTCCCAGACACTGTGAAATGAATGGCAACACTCCGACTGACATCATTACTTTGACATTTTACTCTTCCAACACCTTTAACAAATACAATATTGCCAATGTATAATTGGTTGGATTTTGTACAATTTCTGAGGTCCTTAGCTCAGTTTTCACTTCAGATTTTTTTCCCCTTTGGCTTTTAGTCTTTTCTCAGTTTTAGACTCTATGTTAAAAAGAAGAACCCAGGGAAAGAAGCTCAGTATGACACTCCCCAAATTTAAAGCTGTAAGATTACAAACCCTATGAGTAATAACTCACTTTCAAATAGTACAAAAGCTGTATCACAGATCATTACAGTATTCAAAAAGCCCTACTTATTCATCACATTTACTGACACAGATTATCTTTCAGCATAGATATGTGCAGCCCTGTTGATTTTTGGTGGCAGATGCAACCCTGATTTGAAGGGCAGAAGAGATGAATTAACCAACCATCTGAGTGCACCACATGACCAGAGAAGCATGAGCTGTACGCAGCAGTGCTAATGAGACAGATACAGAGGGAAGGAATAAATTTGTACTCATTTCAATAGTACTTCACCAGCTAAAATTTATGGAGAACCTTCCCCTTTGCAGGCAGTAAAGCAGCAAAGGCTTTTGCTGAAATACAAGGTTAAACAGAACATCTGTGATTTCTTTTCTGAGATTCAGTAATGGCTTTTCCTAGTTCTTGCCCAGTCTATTATTTGAGCAAGCCTCAATAGTCTTGGCTAGCAACAACTTTTTCATATCTTTTCCAAGAGGATTTAAATTGTCTGTAAGTGAGGACCACAGTGGAATGTGTGTTGGTATGTGAGAAAGAAAAGAAATGCTTGAGAGACGAGAAACAAGTGCAAGGAAACCATAAACAGGTTTGGGACTGTAAGCCACAGTGGAATTTCAGAGTTTGGATTTTGATGCATAAATGAGGCTTATTTGAGTTGCCAACAGTTCTTGCATTCAAAATAAATAAATAACAAAGAAATAAAAATAACCCGCACTACAAATCTCACAGGACAGGCTTACTTTTGAGATTTCAGGCAGTTTCCATTCCAGCCCTAGCCAGAAGTGAGAGGTGAAAAAAACACTTATCAGAATATTTCAGAAGGACAGAAATGTTTGATTTAATTTGGCTCTAAAAGGAGATGAAAGTTCAGATTTTTATTTTTTTTTTCCTTTTCATTTAAACCAGTGGAACAAAACTTAAACAGCCTCTCTCATTCTGAGCAAGATTAGGAGGTACTTTTAAAGCTGAACTTCACTGTTTTGGAAGGACGACAAACACTGAAGTATTTGTGCAAAAATTGTCTCAGTTAAAGATATATAGCCCAGTTTATCTGTGATTGTAGAAATGAGCTTTGTATTCTCTTACTAATTTCACTGTAATAAGGATAATACTAGAAGATTTCCTTCTATTAGAAAAGAACTTTAACATCAGTTCTTCTCTTTGCAAACACAGCAAACTGGCAATGAAATTCTGCTGCTTATTTAAAGTCACATAAATATATAGGGAAAATAATATTCTCAAAGCCACATTCCAAAAGCTATCATTGTATGAAAAATCTACTATATTGGTAATTTCTCTGTCATTTTACACTACCTATTTAAATTATTTATTATATTTTAACAGATTAGAAACTGCTCTGTATATTAAAAAAATTCCAAGGTTTTTGGTTTGCTATTTTTTTTTCTTTTTGTGCAGAGGACAGTTTTGCCCTTGTAAATATGTAAACATTTTTTAAATATATGGACTTCAGTTACATGAGTATGCACACACAAATACTGTCAGAACAAATACTACCTGCAAAAATTAGTAAAAATTCTTTAAAAGACTTGTTTAATTACTAAAATTTCTTTAAAGGACTTGTTTAATTATCTGTACAGATATGATATATTTTGTTGTAAGAGTCTTTAGAGTCAGCAACTTAAACTGGAAGTTAGCATCAACAAATAAACATTGTATTGCTTTCCCAAATCATATAAAGATCTTTTGATAAGTATATTTGTGCAATTCAGCACTGAAAATCAAATATGACACTTGAGATTAGATCCAATCTGGTCTGAATTTACCTAATTCTGTGTTACCTAATAAACTGACATGGTCTTTTTTGATATAGAGGTACTATTACCTTGTTTGCAGACATGAAATGTGTTCACGAGTGATCACAAAGGAGCTCCTTTGGTAATTTTTTTTTTACTTTATTTTGTTGTTTGTTTTTCACAGAATGTTTTATAAAAATTAGGAGTATGTTATGTTAGGTAGTCAATTTACCAGGGAATCTGGAGTAGACACACTTATTCTGGGTCCCATGACAAACATATAGCTGCACAACCTGCCTTCACTCTGCTTTCATCCAGCTTACGGTTGTCAGAATTTTTTATTCTGAAGTACTTCAAAGTTATCATGAATGAAACCTTAGACACGCTGAAATGAATGGCAAAACTCTGACTTGACATCAGTAAGATTGCAATTTCACTCTACCAGAAACAGAGATCACTTCATCTACTACTGAAAAGCAGCCTTCAATTCATTATTGTGTTGAGAGAACAAGTGAAAAATAAATTTCACAATGCTGGTCTTTTTTTAAAGGGCAAATAAGAAATAATTATTTGCTGAAACTGTAGGAAGTGTTTTGGAAATTTTCAAATATCAAGTCGAAGCTGCCTAGTTCATATGGAAATACGAAATGCAGTCAGGAGTTGTATTTCATACACCATCTCAAGACTAGAATTACAGTGATACAGAAGGAATGAAACAAGCTTCAAACATGGTGTAGAGGAGACAGCAAAACAACAGTATACTGGTAAAATATCTAAGTCCAACCTAACAATTTTTTAAAAAGGAAAAAAAAGGCAGATTTCAAGGGTATATTTCATTTTTAGTATGCCAAAATACAATATATAAGACATATGATAGCAATAATAATTGCAGGATTTAGCTAGTTATTAAAAATAAACAAAATCACTGACTTTGGAGAGACAGGGTAGTTGATAGCTGATGCCTTTAACACTGTTTCACAACACAGCAAGCAAAGATAAAACAAACAACACATTGTTGTACATTACAGATAATCTAAGCACTTACTTTCTCATAATACTTGATTTCATATTCAGTAATGACTCCATTGGGATGTTCTGGTTCCTGCCAGGAAAGCTCCACGCTCCTCTGCAGCACTCTTTCTTTCATTACTCCACTAACTTGCGAGGGAGCTGTTTGGACAAGATGTGTCAATAAATAAAAAGCAAATTTGTTGGATGCCTAAAATCAAATGTCATTACTGATCCACCCCATGCTGAGGCACTTTCATTAAGGTATAAGAAAGCACCTTTTCATAACTCACAATACAAAGCTAATGAATATTCAAGCAGTACCCTATTACTGTTCAGGAACTTAGAATAGAAATTGAACTGAAGTGCAAATAGCAAAAAGTGGCGTTTTTCAAGTTAGTGCAAAACTGAGATTGATGGGGTAAGAATAACAATTAGGCAAATTAATTCTGAGGATGATAGTAAAGCAGATTTTTAGACTGATGTGTAGTAAATTAAGAGTCTAAATATTTATTGCATATGTTTCTGAAATGCACATAAAAAGAAAAATAATATTTTAGAACCAAAATCACATTTTAGGCTGATTGGATATGACTGACTCCAATTCTGCTTAAAAAACAATCTGTCACACTATCTGATTATGACATGACTTGGTGATGAAAACAACTTTGTCAAGAGACTAAGCCCACTCTTTTTCATTAGTTCAAACCTTTCCAGGAATTTCTCTCTTTCGACCTGAAGTTTCCATACTTGGTCTTGGCATTTTTGAAAGTGCAAGATTTAATTTAATTTAATTGAATTCAAGAAGTAGGTCTTATGAAAGAAAGGGGACACTGTTTTCCTCTGCCTCACTCTACAGAGACAACCATACGTGCACAAATATACATTGAGTTTTCTAATAAACATCACCCACAACAAGGACCTTTTGAAATAAAAAAAAAAAACCAACCAACCCAATATACAGGCATTACAGAGCAATTGATTCTCATATAAAATGTTTAAGAGAGAATGTATTAAAATGTGAGAGACAAAAAGTAACTTGCTTTATCAGCTTAGCTCGTGTTTAACAAAAAAGACAGCAGATATTTTGCTGATGTGCAGCACCAAATAGGGCCAAACATCACAGTTTTCCTCAAACATACATACTGCCTATATGAATAGAGAACAGAAGTCCTCTAAAACTCTAGTACTTAAAAAAACAATTATGGTACTGGAACCATGCAGAACTTGATCTTGTTCTCCTTCAGTTCAATGAAAATCAATTTTGCTCATGCAAAAGATAAAGAAAGAAAGGATCTGACCCTCAGCCCCCTACAGTTAAGAGCAAAATTACATTTATATGTACAAGGACTTGGTCTTGGAGCAGACTCAGGCATCGGAAGGGTGTCTGAGATAAATTTATTAGAGATATTAGAGATTAAATAAGAGATAAATTTATGTATATCTTTTTCAAGCTCAGAATCTAGTACTGATTCCATACTGAAATGTTTGTTTGAACAAAAATTCTGAAAATTTTAAATATTTTTCTGTGTAGGAAAAAATCCCACTATTTCAGAATTGAATATAAAGCTTTCACTACATACAATAATGTATAGATCCTGATGATGTTCAGATAAACCAAAAATCCTATGCCAAGCAGCAAGCAGGTGAACTTCACTTTCTCCAGGTAATTTAAATAACATAAAACATCTAGAACGAACACTCCAGTATCATTAAGTATAAAACCATAATGGTTAAAATAAAAATATCTACAGTACAATCAAGAAAACAATCCTCTAAACAACTAAAATTGGACTGTTAACTTCTTGATGTAATTTTATTTTTTTTTTAAATTAAAACCTCTAGGGTTTTAAATTAAATTTATTTACATTTTATTAGAGGCTTCAAGAGTCCATGAAAATCAGGGGTTGAAGCCATACATGATAATTTTCATTATGAACTATTATGCTGTATATAATCAATGTAATCAAAGTTGAAGATAATCTAGCTGCTTAACTGATAAAGTCTTAGAATTGTATCAGGCAAACACCATGGGCTGATGCACAAAGCCAAGATCATTCTTTTTCACTCTCCTTGCATTGTCTTTCTAAAGGCTTAGAGATTTTCACCCTTTAATTAGTATAACATATTTTTTTTGTAGCTAAGACCCCATAATGCAGCAAACTAATTTACTCTGTCTAGTTTTCTTTGTCATGATGAACTAGTTATCTTCTTTGTCTAAATGAGTACCACAGCATCCTGAATGGATTTTCAGAGAGGTCATTATGTTTCCTGTATAATTTTCAATCTCATCTAGATAAATGTTTTTCAAATTGCTAAACTTACATTTTTAGATGTCCAAAATTGTTAATGTTTGTACTTATCATGAAACAATTTTATATTACCTAGGTCACTGGAGTTTGCTCTCAACATTTGCTACTTTTTGGTTTGGCTTATCACTTTTTTTTCATTCTATTGGCCACAGCAGTCATTTTTTTAAAGCAGTGAAGCAAAATGAACTTGTTTCCTTTTATTAAACACATACACTGAGTATTAGTTAACTCTGTATGCAGGAAAGGAACAGCAATGCAGAGGAGGAGGAACAGAGAAAGGGGAAAGATTTTAATTGGTGAAATTAAATATACTATGTGAGATTCTTGCACCACAAACAGGAATATTCCATTCTTAAAGAATTTCCATTAAAAATAAAATAACAGTGATTTATCAACATTGCAGGACAGCATTCAAAACTCTTGAATAAATGCTCTCAAATAAATAAAGATAAAAGAAATAAATAAAGTTATTTCCTGTCAATTAGTACTCATTTCACTTAAGAATGGTCAAAGACTGGTTTGTTTTTTGTTTGAAAGGTGTGCTACCTTTCAGTGGTAGGAGAACCACGAGGAAGAAGAGAAAGTCCAGCCCTGCAGTAGACTGCATGTGTTTGTAGCTCTGAAGACAATTATGTTGCATATAATTCCCATACCACATGAGATTCCTAAAATGCAGCATGCTACCTAACCTTATTTTGTGTCCTCATGTTTGTCCGGGGAAGAAGGGAATCATTAAACTGACTGAAGCCAGAGTATTCTCCTCTGGCAAGGCACACCCATTTGTTGTCACTGCAAAGAAATCTCTGCAAACTAGAGCAGCCACATAAGCCAATCTATTCATGTGAGAAACTAAATGTTTATACTATCTTTATCCTGCCTTTTGGGTTGCATTTCTTGATCTGTGCTTAATGAGAGCGTACAGGTCAGAAGCATTTTGTTCTTTATTCTAGTATAATAATTTCCTCTGTATTCTCTCCATGGCTTTCTTACAGATGGTTTTGCATTAATATATTATTTGTTCTGGCTTTTTGACACCTGTTTTTAAAACTTTAGCCAACTTCTCATTGCCTATCTATGTTAACTAACTAACAACCTTTTTATGGTTTTGAAACAACTATATTTGAACAAGCGTGAAAATTAGTTAAAGCATATAATTCATCCTTAAATACAAGATAAAATAGGGTACTAAATTACAAAAAAAAAGATAAATCTATAAAAACAGGATTTAAAATAACATTTCTAGCAAAACAAATAACAACAACAACAATAATAATAAACCACAACTATTTCAGTTCTCCTTTTTAGTAATCTACTTCTTGCCACTGCATCTCTAACAAAGTCTTTCATGACAAAGACATTTCTTACAACATTTCTAGACAACTAAATACCCAGTCCTGAATGACTTGAGCCTGCATAATCCCTACTGTATCATTTCACGTTACAAAGAAGCTTCACTTGTCAGAATCATTATTTCCATAATATATTACACGGGGGGATAAAGGCTGTTCAAAACAACATTTGCTATCAACTTTCTTTCTGATATACCTCATCTCCTGTTTTGCTCTTTCCTGCTGACACAACATCCAATGCATCAAACACACACAGCCTCTCAGGGCTAACAGGCAGATGTACCTACACACGTTGCATAAGAAAGTACTTTGAGAATGACAGGCCCTCAGCACACTCATTCACCTTTTTAAATGCTTCAAATATACCATTCAGCAAAAGGAAAAATTGATTTTCCCCAGGTTTCAACATCACAGCCACAGAGAAATATAACTCTGCTGGGTTTTACTGATAAAGCCTTCAAGTTATATAGATTTCGAGCTGGTCATCATTTTCAGATCAAGTTATAGAAAAAGTTAAAACTGAGGTGACAAAAAGAGCAGGATATTCCAAGGATATATTCTGTTCCAGAGAGAATACTGAATCAGGTAGACTGTTACATCCGTACTGCCAAGCCAAGCATATGGTAGATTATTAATATGTGCAAATATTAGGTATAGAAAACTGTGGCGATTATTTTGGAGAGCACTACATTTAGTTCAGAGTGTGCTTTCTAGAAGACAAAAGAGTTTGGAAAATTAAATCTTCTTCGCTTTGTATCAGAACAACTAAAAAACAACCAAAACAAAACCACCCACCAAAAACCCCTCAAACAAAACATAACATCAACAAAACAAAACCAAAACCAAACAAAAATGCCAAACACCTGAAAAAAATCAATTAAAATGGAAAACTGAAAATATGTAAAGCTGGACTTTTACATGTAAGAGGAATTAGGCAAATGTACCAGTTGCTAGCACAAAATCAGCTGTAAATATATTTTTATTGAAAACAGGTAATTCAGCAAAAGAAACATACCAGTGAATTTCTCAGATATTTCTTAAAGTCCTGAATCTTGAATGTGTCTCAATTCCATCATTGGTTGTGGAGACTTTTAATTTGATACTTTTAAAAAAGTGTCTCTAGAACCAGCATCCTGGATGTTTAGTAGTTTATGCATATGAAACAAACTATTTAAAATCCTTAGAAATAAGCATTTTAATTCTGCAGGCACACTTCATATAGCAAGTTTCATAAATGAACACGAGTCCAGGACTAAACCCTATATAAAAAATGCTACCAAATCTATATTTGCTACTCCAGTTTCATGATTTGATACAAAGGCTAAAGAGTGAATGGTCTATTAGCCTTCCTTAACATTTTTTTTGTATTCTTTATCTTATAAAAGTAATAACGTGCTGAAATCAATCTGAGCTTCATCTTGTACTTGCCAAAAATCAGCAATAACACTGCCACTTGCATAGCACAGGACCTTTACAGCCTTTCCTGAAGGACAAAGACTCTTGGCTTTTGGCCTCTTTTCCTATCATGAAGATACGCAACAATCATTCAAAACCACCAGCTTTTCATGCGGCAGCAATGAGATCAATTTTACATCCCTGTAAAACTGTATCTTAGGGCCCAATATCAGTCTTATATTACAAGAAACTTTACATCATTTTTCTGCAACACTGTTCTACAGCAGTTGGAGGGTGGTTTGAGTACTGAGCCCAAAAGGGACATTGCTAACAGATGCAAAGTGTGGAAAAACAGAGATATCGGCATTCTAATGGTTACAACGTATTATTTCTTTTTCAAATGTCTTTGCTGTCTCCCTTCTCAGCAGAAATCTTTAGATAACAGAGTTGCTTTGACTCTACATCGATTTTAAGTGAGACTGGAATCTGGCATTTTACAAACAACAAATGTAAAATGAATGCATGTGTGTATATATATATATATATATATATATATGCACACACATATGTAGACATATATATATATATATATAAAATAGCAGCAGAAAATTATACTATTGTTAACTCTTAAAGGGTTATCAGTCCTACACCCAGATTACCCACAGGGCACCCTTCTGCAGTGGCTTTTACATTAATTTGCTCCCAAGAGAAAGCATGTAAGTGAAGTCACAACCTGGCCTCCAACCATGCTCTGGTTTGCTCTGAAGGGAAACTTTGACATCAGAATTGCCGAGTGGAAGGCAAACAGACTGCAGACCTTGAGGAATTACAGCTACTGCTATCAGGGGCCTGAGGGTCAGCATGTGGTATCACACTGGTTTTTGTGCTGGTCTGAAGCAGGATGCCTTAGGATACATGCCCTCACTTGCTTCAGGATACATGCTCTTGCATGCTTCTAAGGATCTGTCTGATGTACATAGAAGTCACTTAAAAACAAACCTCGACAAGTGTTTGCAGGTACTGGGCAAATTTTAACAGTTTACAGTATAGATATTTCCCTTATTTATATATGCTGTTTCTTAGAAAGATACAAAATCTGTTTGTCAGAAAAAGTTATATGTGTATATAAAATATATTACTTACAGAAACTTTTAATTTTATTTATTATTAAAATTATTTAAAATTTTAGGGCACTGTAATATGGCACTCGAGTGCTACTAAAATCATACTAGAAAGCTGCCCCAGTTTGTCCTTGGGAAAAAAATGCCTACATTTAACTTCGTGTTTATACTAATATGCACGGCTATTTTCATGTTATTCCATACAACAGTTCATGCAAAAAATAACAGAAACCATTAAAATAGTTCTTACACTAGAAAAATATTAATTGTATTGATAGAAATTGATAAGATTTTCTGGTTTATTAGAGTGTATTTCTCTCCCCTCAGTTAAGCCTCCACATGACAAAGCAGACCATGATAAAAGGTTATTGAGTACCACTATATTATGCCATTAGCACCCATTGCTTTGGATCAATGGCAGAGAAATTCCCCACTGTGTTTACAAGCTGTGGCATTCAAAAAGAGACCCAAATAAATCAGATATTTTACACTAACAATATCCTACAGAGAAGTCATTTTAACTTCCTCTCTGACACACTTTACTTTCCGGCTCATAAATATAACACAGTGTGCTTACAGTGCTTTGTAAGCCATGAGCAAAGGCATACACAGTTCTCTGAGCCACTTGGGGATGTCCTGAGTACATGGTAACAGACAAGGTAGTCAAGTAATACTCCACTACATTTTTTGCCACTACTTTTGTCGGTTGAAAAACTCTCTAAGTAATTGCTGGTCTACAGAGAGGAACAGCAGCAGTAGCTACCTGAATATTTTTGCATATCAGTTAATGAACAGAATTACAGAATATTCTGAGTTGGAAGGGACCCATCCAGAAAAAAACAATAAATACATTCCGATCTCCCCTAATATTATTAGCAAATTTCTAAGAAAGCTTATGGTCAAATAGCATTATCACCAAATATGCAGTGATTTACTAATTACCAATATCTTTCATATCTGAGGCATTTAAAATACTTAATGGTTTGGTAATTCCTTCATCAAACTCAAAACTCAGAAGTTGGATCAGTTCTATAAGCTCTTTACTCTGGCAAAATTCTAGGGAGGGAAAGCAATAAAAAGAACCAGCCAGAAAGAAATTAAACAGTTTAGAGAGATCAGGGCTGACAGCTTGTCTGTCATGTTTTTCGATTTTTTATTTTTTTTTCTGGTCACAGTCCACATCTAGATCCATTCTATGAACTCCCCTGTTCCTCCTGCCTGACATTTGATACAAATATTACTGTTATGTCTGCATCTCATTTCTTCCAAAACTGGTGACTTGGGCATCAATCAGTGTTGAATGGATGCTGAGTTGCGTAACAAGTGACAACATCGACTCCCAAGATATCCACAACTCTTGTTTTGTGAATAAGTTTTGACATGTCAGGCACAAACCTGATTCTTACAAATGTGTTAGAGTAACAAACCAGCCTTACAAATAACAGAGAGGAGCCTTTGTTCTCCCGAAGCATTTGTTTTCCTTTGCAGAAGAAATATTTCTATGTTAATTAGCTTTTTCTTTTGTCCTGTGTTCTTTTGCAATTCATCTTTCATAACTTTTTTTTTTTTTTTGAGAGAACCATCTGCCACCAGCCTTGCAGTAAATCCTTGACACGCAGATATTATTCTTCATTAAAGAAAACAAAACACCACAAAACTCCCCAAAGATGAGGATACTCTTTTCCCTGGTGGGCTACTCAGACACATTATGTTCTCCTTCTGTCTCCAGTCATCTCTGCTGGCAAGTGTCAATTACAGACATAGGTTTTAGGGAGCAGAAGGATAAAACACAATTTACAAATACTTTCCTCTGGAAGCAGACAGGTGTAATGACTGAGACTGTTTGCTGTAATTGAATTTCATGCTGTCATCTACTCAAGTCACAGACACATGTCAGCTTCAAGGAAGCCACACATGGGAAAAAAACCCCCAAAAAGTCCACAAACTAACAAAACCCCCTTAATATGTTCTTATTGCTACTGTATAAGCTAAGATTGCCGCTCTAGTTCGACTTCTCTAAAAGTAAAAGTTGCTTTTGCTGGAGTGTATGAGGTGATTTAGAACTGTGGCTTTGGAGGTTTACAGACTAGTGTGATTATGTTTATTTAGTGTAAGATGTCCAAGATACAAACTGAATGAATGCCAGCCCCATAACAAAGCATTTTGTTTCAGACATAGACAACCAAAATCTGGAAACAAAGTGCCATGCCAAAAAAATTAAAACCACTTGATCAAATATTAACAGAAAAAGCATATAAATATTCTATAAAGATGTCAGCACAAAACAATAATTATCACTGTGACAGAGGTTTGATCAAACTGATGCTTCCAAAGACATAATTGTTCAGCAGGGGGGAAAAAATTACTTCACTAACATTTCTAAAATGTGTAACAACTTCTGTTCCAGCCTTCCTGCGAAATGCCATCATAGTGGCACTGCTAACAATGGGCATATTTCTGAAAGCAACAGGGGTAGTATTCGCAGGGAATGCTGGAAGAATTCCTTGCAAAAACAGTTTGCATTTTCTTTCACATTATGAGGTGCTCTTCTCCCAAAGAGCATTAAATCTCTAGATTTTAACAAAATGGATAAATATCCATCTGGGAATCTCTGCTACAGTGATAAATATCAGAAGTAGCAAGCCTGAAGTTAATGCCTACTGCATAGGAGGGAAAGTCGTATCGGTGAGGGGAAGGTCAGGCACAGCAGTCAGCCTATGACTCCCTGTGCCAGGGCGTGTAGAAGAAGCAGTTTCACTGGCCAGAGTGAGGTCACCACTGGGGAGAACTGTTACCGACATAAACACAGTATTGAAAATTTCCCTTGATGCATAAAGATTCACGTACATTGTGACAAGCAAGAAAAAATTCATTTAATACAATGTTTATTGCCCCAAATGAAATAACTTTGGAAGTCTGCATGAGCTGTTCAAAAAATAGTGCTGTACAAAAGCAGAGGGAAATCTTTGGGGTAACATATTTTGTAAAGTGAAGCTATTTGATTGATTTAAATATACAATATAAATTAACATGTGCCTAATCAATAGACAAAATTACTTTGGACATAATGCACATATTTACTTAACAATAAACCCCACAAATTTTGTAGCAAAATATTTTTAATTTGTTTACGTTTTATCTTTTTTTTTGGGCATCAGCAACGTTGTTTTGGGCATCATGCAACGATATATGAGAAACTCGCATGTTTTTAAAAAAATATGTCTCTACCATCTATTACATAAACAGTAAGCTCTAAACATAATTTCAAAAGGATCTTAAATATTCGTCACTTTAAGGAGACATTGGTTCATAAATCTCCTTACTGCTGAAAGTAACCTTTGATTTGGGGGGATTTTTTTTTTGTTATTTGAGAACGTGCTATGGTTCAACGCTTCTCCAGCTTTTGCTCACCGGAAGACTTTGCACAAAGACTTTTCTGATGCAGAAATTTATTAAGCTCGAAACACATCAATCATTTAATGAAAGAATTTACTATGTGGTTTTAAAACTGTACGGAATCATCCTTTTTTTTTTTTTTTTTTTTTTTTAAAAGAATTTCTAGTGGCTTCACTTCCCTGAATGCTATGAGGCTCTAAAGGAAAGCCAAGTTCTATATTCAAAGGTTAACTTCTTGGAGATGAAGATTATGAAAATGTCAATTGCACAAATTATAAACCCATTTAGCTTTCTGATTAGTTCCACATTTAGCATACCATTTAGGGCTCAATTCTGACCTCTCATCAATTATATTTTAGTTTAGCTGCATTGATTTTATCTAAGTTATCCTCGCTTTATAGCAGTGGAAACAAGATCAGAATCAGGTCCTAAGGGTAAAGTAATTAAAAATGTAATTACCACAACTGATTATGAAACATAGCTACATCATTAATTGGCTACAATTTTTTATATTTTTAAATGAAAATATTACTATTTATTTGCTAATTTCAGAGAGATAGGTTTGTACTTTTTTATTCAGAAATAATTCTGGATGGGATCCAGACAATCTAACTTAGGCACCTGGGTGCACCTACCCTTTAGGCAATTACAGCATACATAAATTAAGTGATTAAGTTCACCAAATAGCTTTGCTCCCTGTGACAGGGAGGTAACTGTACTGGAAAGATCAAAAAAGAGAGCCTGCCTGTTTAAACCGAGACCCATAAATTGTAAAACATCCTCACTTTAAGATCTTTGAAAAACTTTCTCCACTGACTTTGTAGTGAATTTAGGTATAGATTTTAGAAGAAACAGATGACCTAGTACAGCAAATAAAATTGTCATGTAACATTTATGTACTTTTTAGGTGAGGTAAACCCCATTTTTCTCACGCACTATCTAGAATTTCTTCCTTTCTCCTAAACTTTCCTTTGAATTTAAGGAGCTGTATTCCATGATTCTTAAAGCACTTTTAGGTAATTAGCCTGGAGTTTTCTATGACTTACCTGTCATGCAAATCTTGTAGGATCCAGGTTTCTTCATACACTAGTATAAGTCTAATTCCTGATGAGCTCAGACGTACTTAAACTACTATCTAAATACTGTGACTACATACATAACTCCAACTTCACAATTGCAGAAAATGAATTTAATGCTGAAAATATTCTTAAGTAGTATTGAAGATTGAACTAAAATTTTACTAGGAGAAAAAAACCAACCAACCAAACAAAACAAACAAACAAAAAAACCCCAACCAAAACAGAACAACAGCTTCTGGGTCTGATTCTCTTTCAATTTTTCATATGTGAATAAGTAGTGACTGCACTGACTCCTTTCATCCTGAATGTTGAACTTTAATCAATATCCAGGATGAAGCAGATGAAAATGGAGCTCTTTGCAGTAACACAAAACCATGAAGTGATAAGTCAGAAAGGTTATACTTAAAAAAAAAAAAAAAAAAAGGAAAAAAAACCCCAAACAACAAAGCTGGTTCTTTTACTGTACATTTACTCAATATATCAGAAAAATAAGCAAAATTGCACAAGCATCTTTAAATAGTTTAATATGATTTTATTTATCCAAAATAATAAACTTCTGATCTGCTTGTCCATTCCCTCATAGTTAGGGTACTGGGAGAGTGGAGGGTTGGTCTGTCTTTCAGACTGCATGCCACGTATGCTGTTCTGTTAAATAAAAGTATGGAAAAATGGTGTCCACATCTTACAAGTCCTTCCAGGTTGTAAAGGATACAGCAAAGAGGCGGTAAAACTGGAAGGGTACAAAAGCAATTAAACTTGAGTTGTAATTACAGCACTATCCTATGTCTTAATGAAAATTACTACTTTCCTACACAGACTGCGTAGATAATTTTTCAATTTTTTTTTCTATGAGAGTTTCCAAGTCTACAGTAGAAATTACTGTTGCCTACATGTATGTATAGCCCAAATGTTGCATTTGTCAGCAACAACAAGAGACTTAAATTTAATGATTCCAGGGCACATCACTAGTAGGGCAACTCAACTGACAGGAGTGAGCTTAGTGTACAAAATGTGTCATATTTAGATTAGTCAAACAATAAAACATAATTTAGACCAATAGTGTATTAAATACCAGAATGTGCAAGCTTGTACGATATGCAAACAGAAACAGAAATAGGACTATATCCTCTGAAGGACATTCTAATGCCTTATTAATTTGAAAAAGCCCTAATGTAATTATTTATACTCATAAATGTATTGTAATACACTTATTAAGATGGATATACATCAGAATCATGAACATCTACACCTTGTTTCCTTAATGAATATGGTCTCAGCACTGCTTACTGTAGGAAATGAAAAAACTAAATTATTGGTACTGGAATTTCCCATGATAATAAATATACTGAATGTTCATTACTCGCTCTTAAATGTGCATGTAAAAAACCTGACTTAGAAAATAGTTCTGCTAAACCACTTAGAAACTCCTTTTATTATCATTTAATGACAAAAATACTCAATCTATTTATTACCTAGGTATGAGTATTTGTAGCTCTTTATGTGAGTGCCACTGAAAAAGCTGAAATATTAGAGGGGTTACTCAACTAATCAAAGCTGTGCTGTACATATACTCAGGGATAATAAAAACAGAAAAAAAACTCCTCCTCTTTTCTAATTAGTGGCTGAATTAGTCACGAAATAAAGCTGGCAATGATAAGGGCACATCTTATTTTAAATCTCTACTTGAAGGGGTTTTTTTACCTTTTAATTTATTTAATCCAAACTAAACTAAAGGTTTATGAAATATACATATAAAGTCAGATAATAAAGTCAGAGAGTCATGGCATTTTTTTTTAGTAGTATTTGTATGCACAGGAACCAACCAGAGCTTCAGACACGCAGTACGTGTGCAGTTTAAATAGAGTAACTACCTTCAAATGGACATGACTGCAAACTTACTTCAGAAGTGGAGCACACAACTGTCTTCCCTTTATTAAAACAGGTTTTGCTGCACACATTACAGCATTCAAGGTAAAGTACAATTCATCAATAAATATAATTCTCCTTATCTGAACACAAATTTCCACACCCCCACCCCCAAGCGTTCAATACCTGCCTGGACTGATTCCATCTAATTTTTGGCCAGAGATATTAAAATACAAGTCTGGCCTCATTAAGTTCCTTTCAATTAGCAGAAAAAGTAATGCTGTTGGTCATTCAGATTTTAGGCAAGCAAGTCTTAGATGGGCCTTTAAGCTAGATTGTTCCTCCAGGTATGTCCTGAAATGGAATCTACATCTGAATCTACATCTACAACATAACTAGGAGGACTGTTTCTTCATTCTACATCTTTCATAGTGTTTGGTTTATTAATTATATATATATATATTATATTACATATTATATTTAAATAATTATTAATTATTCAATTTTAAATCATTAGAAGATTGAATAAATTAGAGTGAAATTATCCTTTTTGTGCCTTTCCTTTAGTTTTCATACTAGTCCATATCTCAGGGAATATGGCACAAGAAGGAAAATGGAAGGGAAAGGGAAAAGTTGTGCGTTTTTTCAATCAGTGCGTGCTTTCTGAGAAATCAGATTCCTGCATCTGCCTCATTGACTTCAACATGCAGAAAGCAGAATCTGGAAAAATGTTGGCCCAGTCCTGACTGTATAACAGTAAGTGAGGTGCCATGACTGATCTTGAGTACTGCATCAGTAGTTCCAGAAGGTCAGGAATGCAAGCAGCTGTCAAGAGTTTAAAGGAAGCTTAACTGTAGGGGGAAAAAAACCCAACAACCAAACAAAAACAAACCAAAAAAAAAAAAAAAAGCCATTTTAATGACTTAGCAGAGGCTTACAGAAGGTTAAGCTGTCTGCATAGATGCAAACAACGACAATAAAAATGTTAAAGGAATTCTCCTTACCCACAGAATATCAATGTTTATCAGAGGAGCTTTATCTTCTTCTTAACAAGTTGCATCATGCAAATACAAGATCAATAAGAGAGGATGCCTTTAAAGTTACATGATTGCATAATGAAAATTACTTTGAAGAGCTGGCTGTGTATTCATGGAGAGTTAGCAAACTGTCCCTGCAGGCGCTGGTGACATTAGGCAGCTCAAAATACAGTATCTCACTCTAAGCACATCTGACTCATTCTATTGGCAAAAACATCACATGTTTAGCATTAACTGCTTTTACAACCAGCTTTATAAATATAGTTTGCTTCCCTTTCCAACGGCTGTCTTCTCCTTTCTTTTGTTGCAAATATTTTTGCTTGTTACTTTTGCCTCTGACAGTTTGACAGTTATTACCTTAAGACATTGCAGGTGTTCTTTAGTTCTTTTCAAAGAAACATTTAGGTACCTAAAGCCCTCAGCACATTAACAGGTGACTAATTTTTAACAGTACACCTAAGAGAATAAAGCTCAAAGCCAGAAAATACAAATAAAAATAAAAGGTGACAGGAGCACTTTTGTGTTTTTTAAAAATCTAGTGGTATTATTTTTATGGTAAAATGAAGAATAACCTAATCACTGGCATTTTATAACACGGAACATTAACACTCAAGTTATATCAAATGGAAAACTCTACTCTCTTAATTAGGCTACTAATCAGCAGACTTTGAGATTGTCACCAGTTATCCAGATAGTGGCAGTTCTGAAGGAATACTGGTTTTGCTTAAACAGCACTCTTTGGCCCACTCATTCTGGGACTGAAAGTAAACTCCCTTATTTCCTCTGTTTCCACAGCAAAGTCCCTCTTCCAGGAATCAGGACCTAGGAAGAGCGTGCACAAATGTCCCCTAGCCTGTATCAGCTTTTCCTGGATAGAGCCACAGGCTTGTCTGAATGGAAGTTGATACAGGCAAAACTCTTTCCAAAATAAAGCAGACAAGAGAAGAAGGAAGACCAGCCTTCCTTCTATATTATCTGTTACCCTACTATCTTTCCTATGAATGCATGATGAGACTGATTTGAATTTTTTTCTTTATAGACTTCCTGTCTTCTTTCCACCTTCTCTTGTTTTGCCTATATTGAAATGTAAAAACAAAGTGCTTCTAGCATTGACTCAACTATGATTAATGTTGCTTCATGCACTCAAATGCACTCAACATTTTCAAATAAAGTTGTGATGTTTGAATAACAAAATGTTAGATCTTAATGAAGCCTAAATTCCAAAGAATTTGCAATATGAAATGATGACAGAGACTTTAGGTGTCTCTACTGTGGAAGAACAAAAAAGCATGGAAAAGGCAACCTTCTTAAATATAGCAAAATAGAGTAAAATAGAGATATTGTAAAAGGAAGGCTATATCCAGTCACTAGAAGGATGGATATGAGGTGTGACCCAAATTTACATATAGTTTAGAGCAACCTCAGGAAGTTATACTTCTAGGGCTCCTCTAATATTACTACAGAAAACCTTTACTTAACTGTAATTTAACTGAAACTTATATAACTTAAACTTTTATTTACAACAGAAGATCTTACTATAGAAGACTTTTCTCTGTGATATTTGCCCATGGCAGATGAAGAGAAGGATTAAAACTTACATACATAAATCAGGAATGTACTTGCATTGAGTGGTTTGTTTAAGAGAAAATGATGTTTGAACAGAGATTGTCCAAACTGGACTCTTTGTACATCCTAAAATTATCTTTCATCCTCTTAATTGCAAGTGCTAAATTCTGTTTAAAATAACAAACAGGACATGGTACCCCTCTCCATCCCTCTCCATTTTGGAACAATGACCTAAATCTAGTTAGTAGATAGCATCCATACTACCAGCCTGCATCCCCCAAGGGACTGGAAAGTATGTGATACAGTGTGTAGGACCTCTTTCTTGAGAAAGAGGCCCCAAGAGTAGAATGCAAAGGGCTGGAAAACAAATTAGGTCTTTTCATCATTGGAGTGATGCAGCATCGTGTTAAATCACAGATATAAATGTTAAAAAAAAAGAAAATTATATGACTAGAATAAAGAAGCAATCTTAATGAAATTAATCTTTGTTCTGTTTAATTTTCTTCTGACTCTTTTGTCATGGTATTCAAACACAGTTTTATTCTAAATAGAATTTGTGTTTTTTCAAATTCTCAAAAGATTTGCTTTTTCAAGGTAGTTATTTTGAAATTGCCTGTCTTAACAATGGTTTATTTAATGCACTCTGCAAAAGTATTTCTCTCTTAGACATATACTTTCATTTACTAACTTGGTGTTTCCATCTTTCTTTTTAACTTTCTAAGTTTATTTTACTACTTGAATTCTTTCACAGCTCTGAGGTAAACAACAACCTCACTATTTTAACTCCAACTCTCTGTCAATGAGGGCTGTGCTATAGTCTTTCATTCAAGATGTATCACCTGCCACTTTTTTTGTTTGTTTGCTAAATGTATTTTCTGGTCTATCTGATTCATTGGAGCATCAGTTGTGAATAGAAGCTAATACACCTGTTTTGTTTTTACTGCCCACCAGTTAAATAATTCAGCTCACCAGAAACAATCAGTGCTACAAATGACTTGTGCATTAATGACATTAAAGAAACCAAAAAATGTTTAACTGATGACCCTCTAATTATCACATCTTTATTGAGGCATGGCTGCATATTTATAAATGCTGTTGGACTTTTATGTTGCCAGGACATTGATTTTTGCCAATTAATGAATCTCTGTATCCTGACAGAATACTATCTTTCTTGAGCTAGATACAGATTTCTGATTACGCAAAGATGTTCTTGGTAAAACACTGTAATTTCTCATTTTAATGTTCTTTTATTCATGAGAAATAGTGAAATGAATTTGCTGGGATAATTAACATCACCCAACCAACCAATAATAAATGTCAGAAAACAAACAAAATCCACCAGAGTGATGCTGATAATACAATAAATCACTGCATTACGTTTCCCTGGGAAAAAAAGAAAAAAGGTAATATGGGCATGTGAAGACAATGCTGAGTTTTGCAATACAGGTTTTATAGCAACCAGCTGCTACCACAGCAAGTGTTTGTCTGTTTTAAATAGGTTTTCTCATTTGATGATCTAAACTTTCACAGTCATAATTCCACTTAAAATATGTATTGCTTATTAGCACTTACTAAAACTTTCTGTGAAATACTAGTTTTGGAGCACGTTGATCAGAAAAAATATGGAAAGTGAGGAATTTCATTACCAACAGAAATACTGCCACCTTAGGTGTTAGAGATTTTTATCTAAAATGGAGCTGGGGAACTGAAGCACCTTAAGCATCAGCATCTGCCGCAGTGATGGAAGGTGTCTGGATGCCTCATTCTCCAGTGGTGATTTCAGAACAGAACACCCAGATTGACCATCATGAAACTTTACGCTGCAAGTGACACACCAAAGTTAAAAATAAAATCTCCAAGACTCCTTAGATTAAAGTTACATTCTGACCTAACATCCTATGTCTAGTTCTTGGATTCATGGAGTTTAAAAAAAAAACCCAACCTTTATCACTAGCATAAAGACTTCTGGTTAGGTGCTAAACTTGAAAAGCACTAAAATTAGGCCTGAGTCCTTATCTAGAAAGTGTATGTGACTGAACTTATACAAATATATGGTCCCAGGGGAGTCTGGAAAAGCAGGGTTTTTTTCAAAATACGATCTACTGTGTGATTCCAATCTCAGTAGGCCAATGCTTGCCAGAAAGGTCAGCAAAGCTTGCATAAGGTATAAAACAAAGCATGACAAAACACTGAGCAACAGCCTAACAAAAAGACGTTTCAAACTGAAATGAACAACACTTACTCCCTCATTCATTCTTAACTGTGGAAATGGTGACATCCCTTTCTAAAAACAAGGTGAGAGGAGAATTCAGGGCACTCAGTTCACAGTGTTGTTCCTGTGTTAAAAGCTGGGTCTGTTCAAGTGTAAACATCAATCTAGTGATATACGCTAATAAGATGCGGGGAAACAAAATCATGAGCTCACTGCATCTCTCTTTCAAGTAGGTTTTTTCCTCTGTAGATGTAGGACTTGGCCACAGCTCAAGGAGAAAATGCTCCTGCCACTCAAAGAAGCTGTCTCGGAAATGCCATTTTAACATTTGCTGCTTGTATGACTTAAGATTACACAATGTTGAATATTAAATGCTCAGTTTTTACTTATTAATTACACTCATGTATTCTTGCTATTTCTTCTTACATGTTAATGTTAATTTATAGGAAAATCTCTAGGAGTTCTGCATTGCAAAGAAAACTTATGATGTATTTTAGCAACTATTAGTGTTGCCTGTGAGAATTACTCTGGAAAGGAACTGAGTGTAAGGAGTTGGAGTATCACAGGAATCATCGGAGTGTGTGGGTGAGACACCCTGACACTTCTATATCACAGTTGTGTATGAAATACGTTCCTTTAATTAAAGTCAATTTTTATTCACTTGATGTAGAAGAGGCTTTCAAAGGCAGAAGAAAAAGTGCCTGCCATAAAGTTATCTTAAAAGTGAAAGCTTAAGGGATACTTCATCTACTCTTTTATTTTTAAATATAGACTTTTTCCATGGGGATATAAGGTTAATTTTTTAGCTGAAAGAAATCAGTAGAGTGACAGGGCATGCTAAAACTTAATTTCTATTTATGTATTACATCTGTAAATTGTTTTGGTTTTGTGAACAATGAACAAAATTAAACCATGTAATACAACTTCCTTGAATTGCTAATTCAGATCGAAATTTAAATTCACATGTTCTGATGTTACACGTAGGATTTGGTTTTCTTCATTATAACATGATTTTTTTTGTTAATACAGTAATATAACTTAAAACGCTTTAGCAGTAACTCAGTGTTTGCTTCGTAAAGGCACACATCTGTTATGCATGTACACATTGAAATATTAGGGTATTCTTTGAAAAAAAAATTCTGTACTACTATAAGTCACATGATTCATAACACTAGGATTAAAAAATGAGCACTCCAGAGTATAATTATATAGAAATGAATATCTATTCTAATATATACTATATTACTGTTTCTATATAACTGTAATATATAATCCATATATAATATATGTAATGAATAACACTTTAAAATTCAAGAATGAATAACCTCGTTATAAATACTTGGACAAAAGTATCTATTAATTAATACATTTATTTATTTATTTATTTATTTATTTATTTATTTATTTATTTATTTATTTGGATTTAGTTGTCTGCCAAAATAACACCACCAGACACAAAAACACCAAAATAATACCATTCAATACTTTGTAACACTTATAATTTCAGCAAAGTTGACATTGTCACAAGAATATTTCCTTGATAATAATTTATATTCTTTTAATAGTAAAACTATTCTAATATTAGTACTGTTTCTTTAAAAAAACCCCACAACAATCAAAAATTACCGGGATAATGACTTGTTTGGATAACACAAATACTTTTTTTCTGGTTCTTACTGTGAGGTTTCAAACCTGAAGTCTGGTTAAATATGTATTTCATCAGTTTTTAAGAGAAGTTAACAACTTAGTTAACAAGTTTA
>JAWWES010000115.1:76731541-76750456 GCA_035583135.1 Lophotriccus pileatus | reverse complement strand
TTTCACAGTTGGCTTTTTAACTATTTTGAAAATCTTAATCTCTACATGTTCTCAAGGTGTCACAATATATTTACAGATACAAAACCACTACCACCAGGAAAAAAACTAACCTAAAACTGGTGTTACACCACTGAGGCTTATAAAGAGTTGCCTCAGTTTAAATCAAATCTATTTTGATTCCATTCATTTGAATTCACACTAAGAAAGCTTCTTTCACAATAGGCAGAAAGGGATTATGCAGATATATAAATGCTCATCAGCATAAGTATTAGTTACAGGAACAGATCCATTCCATGAAAATCTTACGTCTTAGTCTTGTGTCTTAAGCACACGTTTGGGATTCCTGCTTTTACACTCCAGAAATGTGTAGGCAAATTCTCTTCTTCATCTCCTTTTCCTTTACCACGTAGATTTTTTTTAGATGTAAAATTTCATCAAGCATAATACTTTAAACATGGTTTGAAAATACCCTTTAAGAAAATATGGAATGTATTGTCTAATTTCTCATGACAAACTCACAGAGGAGATTGTTGTCCACAAAAATTGGATTTGTTACCCACTGTGCAACAAGGCCATGATTACATAGTCGAGAGAGACACTGAGTATTCATTTCTGAGTAGTGCAAGCCTGGGTGCTCAGTATTCCAGAAATCAAGCACACAAACTACCAAAACTTTTTACTATTTATGAATTTCAGCAAACAAAGGAATTAGTGTTCACTGGCTACAAGTTACATAGTTTTATTAGTAGTAGTATTCTATCTTCTATTAGTTAATGATACTCTTGCTTCCAATGCTAATTAGTCCCATGCTCAGTCTTTCTCTCTTTTTGAACTGGTGAATTTCTTCAGCCAGTAATCTATGGGTCAGTGGCCACAATCTCCTGCCAGAATTACCTTTTACCCAGTTGGAGTGGATTTCAGCACAGTTGCTGAGTTGTCTTCATTAATTTCTTCTTTATCTTAGGAGTTCTATCAGATCTCCTTGTGGCCCATAAATTCTGCATTCTTTGTTTCCACTATCAATTGGCACCCTTCTTCCCAAGCTTTCTTAACCTCTCCCAGGTCTGAGGTCATTGAAGCATGTCAAGCCCTAAACCTTAACATGGTAATTCTACCAACAAGTAATTTGTTTTTCTATCACCTGGATGTCACTTAGAGCTTGTTAGCTGCTATCCATTTAAGGGACTAAACCTCCTTCTTGTTGGTTAGGCTTGAAAGTATACAAAGATCAAACACTAAAGAACACCCTTTATTTTATATATTTCACATTTTGTAACAATATGACTCAATACGCTTGAGGGTTTTAGCTTTTTCTAAGCTCTAATCAAACCTGCAGGGGCTGACTTCTCTGCTATGATGCAGCCAATAGATTCCAGAAGCATGATATGCTCTGTCCCCGACAAGATATGCAACAAAATACTGAGACCATAACAAGGCCCCATGATTGTTACTGTCAGTAATATTTCAAGACTAATTTAACAGTTAAAATATTGTACCCAGCTAGTTTTATTAAATCAACATTACAAATTTTTTATAACATCAAATTACCCTTCTGCAGTCATTGTCTTACAGGTTTTTATTCCGAATAACTTGACCAAAAGTCATAAATTACATCCACTGTGGGAACCTTTTGGGTTGAAACTTCTGTAGACCAGCTGCTAAAGGTTTAGAGAAAGTTTTAGAACTCAAGGCCACAACAGCACGACAAGGGTTAAGATAACTAGAATGTTACGGTTAAGCAAAAACGAAGAAAGTTCTAAAAATAAGAAATGTTATTAGAAATAAGATATGGTAGTTACCCAATTAGGATGCAGTTTTAGGTGTGTGAACGGCTCGTGCACAATGCATGCAGCCAATCAAGAATTAGATAGTCGTGTGTAAAAAAAGGAAAAAACTGTATAAAAGAAAGGTCTGACTGTTAATAAAGTTGGAGCTTTTTGAACATCATATTGATGTGTGAAGTGTCCCGTTTGTTCTCGCACGAAGAAGAAGAAGAAAACAACAATCCACACTCAGAAGGAAGCTAGTACCGACACAGGAACATTCCTGAGGTAGCAGGCTATCGTTTTATTAATTCATTATACGTGGCATATAAGAAGACCCTGTCTAAAGAAAACAGAGCTACCATACCTGAGAACTTCTTGACTGAGGTCATTTAAAGATTCAGACCAATCTTTAAAATTTCTCATCTTTCTTCTTGAGGGGAATAAAAGATATTCAAGAATTTAATTGCCAAAGTCCTTCTGCTGTGCTCCTCACAGGAAAAAGCTCAACTATTAAAATACCAGGTTGCCTCTCACAAGATGAGTCTTCAGTTGTTTGCACACAGAAGACATGAATCATAAGCTGAACTAGCTAAACACTTACAGATACTTGGTTATTCACTTCTAATTAACTGTTCTTCATCCCTCCTCCTCAGTGTCCACAGAATGTTATAAAGAATGCAATAAAAATTTGCTAAACTTCTCTAGACTGTTATTCCCTCTTTATCTTCAGGAAACAGAGATTGGTCATAGCTGCAATATCCTAGACCAGATTTCTGTATTAGAAGTAATATGAGACAAAGAAGAGAGACAGAGACATTTAAAAATTTCATTTTACTGAGTAGAGAAAGTGACGCTCATCTGTCTGCTCTTTGTGGCACTCCATGAAATGCACAAATCCTCTGCAGCAGAAACTGCATATTCCTTGTCTTCCTCCACGACACTTTTCTACACTCAACCTCCCTTCTCCTAATGAAGGTTCAGATACTATAACAAAACTAGAATTGTTAAAAACTTCTGCATTGTAAGTTCAAAAAGCTGCACAAAATGCAAACATTTCAAGAAGCAATCGTTGTTTCACCCCTTAAATTGCAACAGTTGTATGGAAAGGATGGACGGTTGTTTGTCAGAAAAAATTACATTACTGGAACCCTCTTATATTTGAGCACAATTTTCTCAGGACATTGTTGGGAATTAAATTGTTTTGCTGTGATGGCAAACAAAAATTATCTGTGGATTATACAGACTTTAAATGAAGAAAAGAATTAGAGAGCGCAAAAAAAAAAAGACTATTAAATATACTATTCAGATTCTGGGAAGAGCTAAAAAAAAACAACCCACAAACAAAACAAAATGAAGGAATATTTAAGATCCTCCTTGTAAGCATACAGGTGTATTGAGTTTATTTTACTTTGGGGTTAGATGGAATAGAATGCTTTCACAGAGGTATTCCTTAAACTTGTATCTTCTATTATGTCATGCCAAATGTAAGCTGACAGTGTTATCCGAAGCTTAAATCTATGTGAAAGTGAGCCTTAAGACATAGGGCGATGAAGGGCAACAAAGTTGGTGAAGGGTCTGTAGAGTGAGTCATATGAGGAGCAGCTGAGGGCGGTGGGGTTGTTTAGCCTGGAGAAAGAAGGCTCAGTGGAGAGCTTGTGACAGGATAAGAGGCCACAGCCTCAAGCTGCAACAAAGAAGGTTCAGGTTGGATATCAGGAAGAATTTCTTCACAGACAGGGTTTTTAAGCATTGGAATGGGCTGCCCAGGGAGGTTGGTTCCATCCCTGGAAGTTTTCAAGAAACAACTGGACATGGCACTCAGTGCTATGGTCTAATTGACAAGGTGGTGATCAGTCAAAGGTTGGACTCAGTGATCTTGGAGGTCTTTTCCAACATAACTGATTCTGTGATGCCTGCTCAAAAGATGTTGTACCAGACACTGCTTCAAATCAACCAAAACTATTATCTCCTGATTGCTGCTGAAACAAGACTTCAACACCCCAGGACTTTGAGTTTCTCCACCCTCTCTTTCTTTCTTGAGAAACTTTCAGAAGTTTCTATTGCAACCATATAGTTTCTACAGAGTGAGTATTTAACATTCTTTTTTGACAGAAGGCATGAATTTGCCTTCCTTGCTATCAAGTTCACATAGCCTGACCAATAATGTGCTTATCAATCTTTGCTTAGTTCTTAATCACAAACTTTTTTCCAACTTCCAACTTTCCAATTTCCTTTGAAGTGCTGAACATCTGTTTTAAAATAGATTTATTTTACTCTTATTTGGGTTTGGGCTTTTTTTTGAGGGGTTGTTTATTTGTTGTTTCTTTGTTTGTTTTTTTGTTGTTTTGTTTTGTTTTCAGTCCTCTAAAATCCAGGGAGTATTGACAATTCTGAACACAGTGGATAAACATTTTAAGAAAAGCCACTTCCATGGAGTCACAGCTTGATTTACATATTATGATTTGGGAAGCTCTCCATCTCTAATGGAACAAACTAAGATAAGCTATAGATATGTCTTCTTGGCTGATACACTTTTTAGTGTAATCTTCTGTTTGGTAATACATTGTTTAATTTTTGGAATTTCTTGGAATGAGTATATAAATCCTGACATATCATCACACTTGTAAGCCTGGGAAGAGATGCCTGTATCACAAAACCTAATTCTCTGTTAACTATATTGCAGATAACACTATGTAGTCAGGACATGAAGATTCATGAATAATACTGGGGGCTTTGCTGCTTTTTTGACTGAAAGACTGTCCTAGAATGAGATGCATGCATTTTTAACTAAAGGAGTATTTCCTATCTGCCTTTCTCTTAATTAGAGGAGGCAAAATACATACCTCTAACATCACTAAAATGTTTGGGAGGAGTCAATAAACAATAGTTTAGGTAGAAGAGAAATTTGAGTGGAAGAGAACTGCTGCCTAGGAAGCCTGATGCCAAAAGTGCTGTGGTGAAGGGGTAGGAGGTAGAAGTGACAGTGGGAAGGGAATGAAGCAAAGGAAGCAATATCATGGAAAATCTGATCTCTCTCTCCTTTACAAGACTCAAACTCCTGTGGTATGTGATAAAGCCCAGACAGAAGTATTCTTACAAAGCTGCTTTCTGGACAACCCACTGATAGACATAGTTCTGCTGAAGGCAAGTTTATTGTATCACATCCCAAAAGAATGAATTATGTCTCACTCCTTTTGTCTTCCTTGGATTATTATCTTGGGTGATGATGATGATGATGATTATTATTATTACTATTGGATTGTTTTTCTGCCTCCTTTTGCCTTGGATTATTTCAGCACAGGCTTTTCTAATGGTGCAGAGAGCTGGAATACACCCAGTCAAATTACGATTACCTTTTTCTGCACAGCCTGCCAGCTGCAGAGCAAAACCAGACAGGATGCTCCTGAAGTTTGTTCAAGCTCAGAGAGTTTCCCTGAGACAATCTGCCCTATGAGAAGAGTAAACATCTACCAACATCAACACAGTGAAAGAGGGGATATTGGTTTTGCATGTTACTTTTCCTTCCTGATCTTTCCCTGGTCTTGGCTGCCATGTGGCTCTTGATGCCCTATTTGAAGGATAAAATAGATAAACTATTCAGAACTGATGAGAAAAAAGATATAGAGAAAAAAAATAAGAAAGGTAAATAGGAATAGAGATGGAGGGAATTTTGCTGAAAGAAAATATATGGCATTTCCAGGTGTCTATCCAAAATATGAACCATGTATCAGGCACACTGTCTTCCATTTCTAACACTTCAGTTGAATAAGGTTTATGCATGTAGCTTAAACAGACAATTCTGTAAGAAAAAGTAATTACATTATAAATTACTATCAAAGCTCACATCAAGCAATCAGTCTGATTAAATGACTAAGGGACAAAACTTGGAGTTGAGATATTTGGATTCTTTATTACACTCTGCCAATTATTTCCCTTAATATCTTCAGTAGCACCTGATATCTCTCCATCAGAAATTTCTACTGCAACATTGGATAATAATTCTTACTCTTATTTATGGTGGATATGACGATTAGAAAATAATTAGTACATCACATTTTGCTAGTGATTTTTCTATACTTAGGACATGAACCCTACAAGGCATATCTCTGTGAAACCATAATGCAATTACTGCATTAAACAAAAAGGTCATTGACTGACCCGGCTATGTCTATTTAATAAGAAAATTTTTGCAAAGATAAGACTATTACTATTATTTGTATTTAGCAACAGTGTGTGAGGCAGTGAGATTATCCTTGCCTCTCTACACCCACCAGCGATTTTTCTTCTCCCAGAGATGACAACCATGAAAAAGTCTTGCTTTGTAATACAAGGCATCCTTCTGATTTATTTATTATTATTACCATTATAATACAGCTTTTGAAAAAAAATGTATTAGCTATAGGTTCTCTCATGATTAGTAGAAAATAAATACATAAATCTGAGAGCATAAGATTTATTAATTTCATTATATTTTAACAGACTGATTTTTTAATTGTAGCAGCTACCACACAGGAGCATCTGGTTCCAGAATCTTTAAATGAATGAATCCATCAAGCCTCGATGTGTAGGTTGTGAGAAGTCTGTTTACTATTACAAAAATGTTTGGTTATCAAAACAAAGCGAATTATGCTAAGCAGGGTGAAGAAGAAGCTTCCTTCAATTTCATCCCAACTTATTCAGTCATTAACCTTTCATTTTATGAAGGCAGCTATACTTTACATTACAACTGAGTGTGTTCACGTGTACAACAAGAAAAATAAACACAGCAAAGACTTTCCATTTTTATGTTATTGATGTTATTGATACTATTTCTTCTTCACAGTATATAAAAGGAGATAAACAAGTTGCTTTGCTTTGCTAAAACAGAGAGAATGAGGAAGAATGAAAAAAACCTATAACAAACAAAGTGGTAATGTGGAAGATCAAATTTACTAAAACCATCCAGGACTTTGGCTTCCCAATACACAAGCAAATCCAGAACCTTGACTTTATAAGCAAATCAAAACATCAAGGCAGCATTACATAGCAACTCTAAACCAGCACTTGCTTATATCTCCCTCTTTCAAAACAATTACACTCAAACTCTGCTTGACTTGAAGAAAGAAAAGGATAAGGAAACAATCATGTCTCAGGGGTCAAGCAACAGGAGGAAAATGTGCAGTCTCTGTCTTAGTTCATCAAAACTTTTAAATAGAAGACTGGTTTACTTCGTTCACTGACTCACTGCTGTTTTTCCAGGTATAGCTCATTGTTGTATCATTAATGTCCCAATAGCAATGGTAAGTCAAGTGTATCAGTATATGTCTGGAAAACTAAAATAAATTGGTGTCTTCGCTAGGACCACAATATCCCCTCCAATAGTATTTTTTATGTAAAGTACTTCCTTGCTCAGAACATATCCATACTAATTTCTTTATGGCTTGCTATATTAAATTTTAATTTTCAGGTCCTAATCATAACAAACAGATTATGCAAGGACTTTTATTCTTTCCCTGTTTATAGCAGCTGAATCTTCATCCAGTATTTCCGCCTCTTTGTAAAACACAGTTTAAATATGAATATTTTTCTAATTTAGATAATTCGTATTGTCTCTGTTATCAACTATTTTGGAATACACTTCTGATTTCAATACCTTTCTGAAAAGGCTAAATCCTGCTGGCATACTCTGTAGAAAAATTTGCATGAATAAAGATATGGTACTAAGTCACATACATATACTTTCTTATCTACTTATATTTTAATATTCATCACCAATTGTTAGTGAAAACTGCACCTGGATTTAGTGCAAAGTTCATCTGCTAAATTTTAGTCTCATATATACCATGAAAATAAAGAAATGCAGCTGAGATCAGATAATTTCTTTCTTTTTTTTCACACCCATAGTTAAACTATTGGTTTATTAAATGTTGGATTTCATTAAAAATTAAGAGCAAGTGTGCTTTTAATATAGTGAAATTTTAGTAAAATTATATACTATTTTAGTGAAAATGCATGTATGTTATAATTTTCTGAATTGAAAGAGGAGTCTCAAAAGATGAGCTTTATATTTCTATTATATACTCTGTAGTTGAAGAACAATTATATTAGGTTTTGTAAAAGGAGTGCAGACAGCAGTGTGCAAAGTATTTTCATCAAAGTTCATTACACAAAGAATATATCCCCTAAATCTTCATTACAGTTAGGTGTCATAGAATATAATTTTCATAATTAGGTGCTAGACTGGCTATATTCTTGAAAAATCAACATAAAGCCCAAATTGAAAAATAATAAAAAGAAAAGTTGTGGCATATCCTTTCTGGTTATCAGGTTTACCTACAATATACTAAACTGCGTAAATGCAGGTCTAAAATTATTTTTTGACCACAGCTTGCATACTTGTGGTAATGCTTAGTGCTGTGGAGGCAGTATGGTCCAACACAATTAGTAAGGCCCTGAGACATCATTAAGAAACTAAAAAGTGAGATGAGAATAAGCTTGCTGACTCATATGTCCCCAAAAGAATCTGGACACAGCCAGGAGATAATCCCATTTGCAAGGGGTTCCACATGTCCCTGCATACCATATTACAGAAACTGTATTTTCTGTCCTGGGGAATTAGCACGAGTTGAATATGTGCAGCAAACCTACTGCCTTATAAAACATCATGGCTCTTTGTGCTATTGTTTCACCATCATTAAGCTTGCATAATTATGCCATTGCGCCGCCGTTGGGTGAGTGCACTGGAGTGCATAAATGGGTATGTGCTTTAAAAAAGGGACACTGCTGTGCTTTAAAAAAGGGAGATCACCAATTGGAATCGTTGACTAATATTTTTTCCTGGTACAGTCTATGACTGAAACACCTTTAAATGCTGCTACATAATAGTTTTCTTGTGCAACTTTCCAACAAGAAAGTAACATGGCACCTGAATTCTGTACAAGTTCATATTTTCATGAAACATAGTTCAGTGAAAATGCAGGATTAGGATGCCTTTCTGGCACATTTTCATGTCTCCCAGGATGGACTATAATGGAAATTGGAACAAGCCCCAGGAGATTTCAGCTGAGGAGGGGCTTTCTGTATTATAGCAGACTCCAAGGATGCCCTAAGGTAAGCGGAATTGCTCAGAGTTCGCACAATGCCACACGCTGTTATTTTGTTATTGAAGGCGCCGTTACATTTTAGTACCCTGTGCATTCACAACCCACCGGCAAAGAGGTGACAGGCATCACTGGTCATCTAGCAAAGTAGTTTGGTTCCCCTTAGACTGTCATTTATAACGCAGCCATTTTATACGCCCGGAGAGATACTTTTCTCTGCTACCTGTGCAATGACAACAAAGGAATCTGTTTCAGAATATCATGTGCCAAAAATGAGGCAAAAATTCTTTGCTGACTACAGGATAGTAATGTGCATGAATAAATCTTGCTCCCCTGTATGTTACCCCATCTGTATGGGAATGGCAGTGGAACAGATCTCTGCCATGCCAGTGCTATCAAATGTTGTGTATTATGGAGATGAAAGAAACACATTCAATTTTTCTTCACAGTCCAGGATGCATCTATGATATTTCAGAAAAACTTGCACAGTAAGAAAATTGTACTGGGAAAAATAATAAGGGGAAAAAAATATAGTTATGAAACTGTTCATCCTTTTAAAAAACTAATTCCAGAAATACCATTGAAATCAAATTAATTCCTGATATAAATGTATGCACTAACTAAAAGAGAATAACATACCACATTGTCATAAGACTGCTGTGTGGCTAGGGCCACAGAAAGAGTATACTTTTGTCACATGCTCATATTAAGATTGTCCTAAGGAGCGTTAAAATGAAATCCTTGTTTGAAATGAAGTTTTCAGTCTCTGAATCCATCTTCCTTCTTTAAGACTCCCTGGCAACTGGACTCTTCACCAGTGTTTGTACAGTGCCTGGCACAAAGGGACATCAAGCTCATTGTGTGCATTAGACACAACTGTAAAATCATTACTGTCTATACATATCTGTTCTGTTTCTTGGTCTCTTGCTATGATTCATGTGCCCTCTCTTCTCTCAAACTCCCAGATGAACGTTCTCATGTGTGAAACAAGAGACTACGTTGGTAAATATGAACTATACAGATTCTGAAATCTGCCAGCAAAGCATACATGAGAATTAAACATCAGCAGATGTGTGTTATTTGCTAACTAGGCCTTAAACATTCTGGGTTACACTCAGGACTCCTCAGGCTATTTATTAAAGCATATTAATAGCAAATGTTTACCTGTTTTACATATTTTTTTTAGTTTTAGTTTTAAATGTTTAACTTCATGATAGATTAAAAGTATTCTTATGAGACCAGAGCACTAAGAATTAAAGAAATTTGCTGCTAGATGATTTGATGAAGTACCATCTCTGCTTCCAGACATTCCCGCTTTTAGCATCTTTGAGCCTGACATCAGTTTTGGATGCAGCTAAATGCCAACTATCCCGATAAACATGTACACTACCAGCTGTGGCTCCATCTGCTCAACTAAACATTTTCACACCAAATCTGCCAGGGGAAAAAAATATTGGTTTTGGAGTTGGTTTGTAACAACTGAAATATTAAAATCTTAACTCTAGGTGGCCCTTCACTTTTCTATTTTCTTTGATTAATATATTTAGAAGAAGCACAACCGTCTATTTATAGCCTGCCTCAAATCCACAAAATCCAATGCAAGGAATTTGTTGCAAAAAGCACAGATAAATAAAATGTAAATCCAGAGCTGATAAACCTTCACTTTGCCTTTTTCAAAGCTCTTGCAAATGCCTACGTGACTGTGTGACCTGACCGATGTGCAGCAGCAGCTATAAATAGCTCCTGGTCCCTCTGCCCCAGCCCGGAGGCAGGCAAGCCTGGTGTCTTTGTCAGCCTGCTCCCAAAGCGCTGCCTTGCAAACCCAGAGTGGCAACTGGCACTTCAGTACTGTGGGATGATAGCTGTAGTTTTTCAGAGCCTTTTATGAAAACAAAAGATGCCCCCTTTTTTTTTTTTGTTTTTTGAGCAAGAATACCTGTAGGAGCAGGGCAGATAACATCCTAGATGAGTCCTAGATGTGCTACCAGTCTGAATAGACCTCCACATGTACAGAACGCTCTGAAGTGATAGCTGCGTACATCCCTTTGTATCAGGTAGAGAACCAGCTCCAAATCTGTTAAACTCTTCTTGCATTTGAACATTCAGATCTTCTTAAGAAATAAAAGTCCTCAAGAAATGGCAAAGCAACACTGAATGTGGCTCTTGCTTGAACTGCCAAAAGCATGTTAGAAAGTTCAAGTGGTAATGAGAAGGCACTAGGAACAGCACCTGCCACTGTGCTAGTGCAATAACCAACATATCAAGTCTGAAAAAGGAACAATGAATAGCACTAAGCCAGGGCTTATCACTTTCCACTCCCCTGCTGTGAAACCAACAGAAAGTGTGGGGCAGCCCCAGTTCTGTCACCATGAAAGCCTGAGCGTCTATTGTGAAACAGGGATAGCACAATAGCTGAGAAAGAGGAGAAGACTAATCCTAACCACAAGAAGCTTGAGAATGTGTTTTCTGCTGTACCTGCTAGGGCCTGTAAATTGCTCCTTCTGGAGTCCTCAACTGCACATGCCAGAGTCCTGAGGTAATTCTTACATCTTCATGAATAACAGTTTCAAAATAATGGATAAAAGTCTATTTAACTTAAAAGAACAGCTGATTCAGTCCAGCAACTGCTTTGAACGGTGTCATCTGATAGGCAAAACCAGAACAACTCCCCACCTCAGTTAGGGCTTTTAAACAGTTGTAGTAATATAAGAAGTCAGAAAACGGAAAAATAATGGATGAATAAACTATACTGTCGTTTAAAATTCAAAGAAATCCTAGTGGAAACTCAAGAGGGATGAAAAAGTGTGATGCTCCTGCAACTTTTGTTAATGAAAGCCAAGAGTAATTTTATTGAACTGAATGGAGTAATGCAAAAATTTTCATATTAAAGAGCCATCAGACTCATTTAGCTCCGAAGTACTCCTTGACAATTGAATTCATACCTGATTTAGAAAGTTAAATTTTATTTTGGATATTACACCTTCTTCTGTTTTTTTACATATATTCCTTATAGAAATGAAATAAAAAAATAATCTCGCTACATCTAATAATTTCTATTAATTAAAAAAAGTCATTGAAGTAGATTTGGCAAGCAATTAACAGCTTAGATACAAGAGATAAGAAGTCTCTTAGATAAGAGACTTCTGAACGTTTTTGATATAGCTTTCTCTTGATTTTATTCTGAGTTTATCCTTACTACCAAAGCTTAATACTTAGGAAAGCCACAAATTTTTTCCAACTGCTGAAATTAAACAAGACAATTAAAATAGTCATGAGAAAGGTATCCAGATTCTGCATAAAGATTTAGGTTTGTATATTTTATCCTTTCTGGTTCACTCAGTAGTGACTTGTCTGTCTGCAGGAATACAAATGTATCAGTGAAAAATGTACTATATTCTATCAACTAAATTAATCGCCTCACAGTTCTCACTAGTGAACACATTGCAATCTAACACTTACTGCTGTTGTATCTAACAAGTTAATATAATTAAACTGTGGAAAAATATGCCTTTCTATCCTTTCAAATTTTTGATTCAAGTAACATTACAAAAACCCTCAGTAATAAAACCAATTGTGGGAGACATGAATGCCAGAAATAAGGCAAGTATTATGAAGTTATGTGCAGAGGCACATGTACATAAACCATTTTACTACCTTCTGTAGTTTCAATTTCTCCAAAAGAAGTACTACTAGCATCAGTCAGGGAATAATGAAGTGGAACATGTTTTTGTAAAACAAACAAAACTATGAAGAATCTAAAAACAAGATCAATATCTAGCACCTGTACCAAATAAATAGGGCTTTCTATTGTTCAGTAACCAGCCTCTCTGGCTACTGGCTAATAGTAAGAAATAATATTAAAAAAGACATGTCATTACATTTATTTCATTATTTTAGTATTTAACTTCAGTATAGATATTGCAATATTTTCTATGTCACTAACAACAGAACAAAAAGTAATCTTACAGCTTCTTTAGAAGAAAACCTTATGATACATGTAATCCAGCAAGTTCTTGTAATAATGATTTCACATCTATACAATCATCTGTTACAATTTGGCCTTTTTTCACTGTAGTCCTTTGAGCTCTACTATTTCATAAAGCCAGGGATATTTACAAGCACAGAAGCATATAAATATAATATGCATTCCTCATCCTTTCTCAAGGAGTAGAGGGAAGGGTAACTGAACATCTAAGATGCAAAGTGCCTTTTTGTTCTGCTTATGGATGTTTCTGTGTAACTATCAAGATAAAAGCAAGTCCAAGAAATTTGCATCACACAGAGAAATAAGGCAATATTTCGATAGTCATCAGATTCCTTGGGAATTAAGTCAGAGACTTTGATGCAAACTGTACTGCTGTATGCTTTCTCCTACAGATAAGCCCTATATTTTCTGTGAAGAAATCTACTGAAGAACTTCCAGCAGTGAAACTATCAAGCACTGAGGCTTGAGATAGCCTTTTAGATATCTGGGCCCAGGCCAGAGAGTCTTGAAGATAAGAGTGAAGACTGAAGTTAAGCCTAATTCTCTGAAAAGCCAGTGTAAGGCAGTCTGATGTGCTCATGGTAGTCTGAGCTGCTACAGCCTTTTGTACTAGATAACTTTCCCTGCCCAGTAACAGCTTTATTCTCAGGTATACTGTGATATTATCATCCAAGGGAGAAGCAGAAATACAAGAATAACTGCAGACAGTTCAACATCCAGCAGGATGAGGTACACTGTCTTACCCAAAGAGGGAAGATGGACAGTTTCATTTATCAGATGCCAGTCTGCGTCAGCTTTAGTGTCAACACAGAATAAAGAAGTACTCCTAAATTATAGAATGTATTGATCAAAAACCGATGTATAACTTTCACCAGAAGCTCCTACACTGGGCCTGGAATCTCACTGATTTCCTGTTGCTAGTACCATCTCTGTTCAGTCTTAAACAACTATTCTTTATTTCTGTGCTGTTTTCTTTCAATCAGTTGCCACAACAGTGAAACTGGAATTGTCACAGGGCTCAAAGGACAAAAGCAAATGTGTATGTTCTGCGTATTTCTCGAGCATACCATCCAACCTGTTCACACAGTAGCCGAATATAGATACCAAAAAGAACTACCAATAAAACTGATTCTTGAAAGACACCGGAATAGAGAATAGAAAAGCAGTCTGCCCTGACTGCTTATTGGATGTGTTTGTCTGGGAATAATGCCAACCATTTTAGTGTATTACTTTGGATCCTGCTACCTCACTCAAGTAAGAAACTACTATCTCTTGATCAGCTGTGTTAAATGATTCAGACATGTCTAAAGTGATGAGAATAGATGCCCGTACTGTCTCCACTGAAAGGAGCAGATTACACATGCCACTAAAACCATTTCGTGCCCTGTTTTAAATTCAGATTGTGCTGGATCTAGATTTTTATCTTAATTTGCTTAATGCAGTTGGCCTTTGGTTAGCTTATCTATGAGCCTGCGAAGAGTTTTACAATTATTCTGTGTCTGTATGTAGGGACAGACAAAGAAAGATGATTACAGTTAGCTCTAGGGTGAAATGTGGAAACTGTTATAGAGCACATGGAAATGCTACACAAAGGTTTGGGACAGGAAATGAACAGTTAAATCCAACTGAAGCTGCAGGGGGAATTACATGGAGGTGAGGCGTAATTATTCAAACTGGAATTTGCTCAGGACACTGAGGGTAACACCTCTCCTCTTGAAAATTGTGTCAGGCAATAGCTGACAGGACTTCAGGGGGGTTAGTTCATTTGAAAAGCAACAAATCCAATTGCAGAATTCTTTTTTCCACAGGGGACAATGGGCTCAGCATAATACAGTGAGAAAGAACTATCTTCTGAATCATCCTTAGCACTTCTTTCAACATTTGGATTCTCACTGTGGGTATCCTGTTAAGTAATACTACTCCCCAGTATAACTCTATTCAGTCTGATAGGTGAAGAGAAGTAGCTTGAATAAGCATAGCTATAGTGACCATGAGTCAAATACTTGTGTAATTTAACAATGCCAACTAAGTAACAAACAAAGTAACAACATACAATGAACTAAACACAGGAGAAAATATACTGGAAAATTTCTAGGTTGTTACTTTAAGGTCAAACGAGTGGTAAGTAGATGAATGAAGGTTAATAAACCCCACATAAATGTTCACACTCTCCCACATATAAAAGAATCAATTTCATGATGTTCAAAGCTGTACAAAAACTACTGCTATATCTTTGTGGGATTTTGCTGATTTTTCAAGAATGACAGATCAATTTGTTAAAGGAAGAAAAATGGATTGAAAATCCACAGTGTTTTAAAAAGCAGTTCCTTTCAGAGCTCTACTTTTTTGATAAATTAACTATGATCAGCAATGGAGGAATCCATTTTCTTTTCTATCTAAGCTTCAAGTAATGATATATAATAATAATAATAAAATGTATATAATTTATATATATGTACTATATAATTTATATATATTTATAAATACTTTCAGAAGTGCCTCTACTTTTCAATTACTTTGTTTTTGTAACTCACTTCACGATTTTCAGAGATGTTAATTGCTTACAAGTCCAGTGGCACTTCAGTGCCAATTTTACTTTTTCAGTAAAATACTTTTGCTGAGGAGTCTGGCAGGTGTTTGCTTTGCTGCATTCCTGAAGCCTGATTGACCAACTTGGTGCAAGATGAACTTGTGTCCTATCACCACATCTTCTTTCCTGAGCCTTTGAAAGAAATAGTTCCTCACAATAATCACTACTGAAAATCAGGTCATGAGCATTAGTCAGTGGGCATCTATCACTCGAAGCACTCAGAGAAACCCAATTTTAAAACCTTGATCGTATTCCACATCATCAGGCAATTATGCCATTACTTATAATCTGTAATCTTAAAAAGACCCTCTTCCAGGGGTTTCATGCCATAGAGCAAGTTAATGATCTCATGATTCCAAACTTCATTTTCATACCTTGATCATGAATGACAGGTTTCTTGTTTCACCTCCTGTAAGGTGCTGAGTCATTAGCAGCACAAGATATGAAAGCACAAGTTTTAATATTAACAAAGCTAGGATAAACACAATCTTCAAAAGAGTTCTTTGAACTTAGACACCACATAAGACTATACCGTTATTATCTGTAGCAGAAAAACCTTTTAGCATCCAGTTTTTGTGCAACACAAAATAAGGTAAAACTTGTTTAAAACGCATCGTAAGACCAGTTACTATTAAGGATCATAAATTTGTCTTCTGGGTGTGAACTACTGATGGCATACTACAAAAATCTAAAAAAAGAAAATAAAAAAAATCTATTTTGAACTCATTTACCTGTAGTACCAATGTAAATCAGTATTTTTGAGTACTCTTTTTACTGACCATAACAATTGTCCTCCCAGAAATTGTGAAAAAGTGAAAAAATGTTTTGATGAAAAAATGGTTAAGTCAGAATACAGTCAAAAGTATTTTTAGCACCAATGATGTAGAACTTAGATTCTAAAACATTAACAAATGAAACATTCACTTGAAAATAAACAAACTGGGGATAAGTGTTTGCTCGCCTTCTGAATTTACGCTATCCAATGAAACAAAACTTTATGCTTTATCAGTCTTGACATCGATATTGAAACAGCTTTGCAAACTGCCATAAGTGTTTATACATCCCTTCCAGCCATTTCAATGCGAACAGTGTCCGCCTTGTTTCCCTACCCTACATGCAGCTATTTCATCATCTCCAGTTCACATATCAATTACCAGACTTATGCAATCCCAACAAAAATTTTTCTTTTCTATGTCAAATCTCTCTTAAGCAATAAAAAATACCACCATCAAATTACAGGTGAAATGTTTCTGAGAAACCAGAGAGCATAAAAAAAAAAAAAATTAAACCTAATTAAGAAGGCAGGAGTAGAAGGGTACTTTGGGATCACTGTGTCCAGGCACCTGCCATCTCAGGCAACCACGTGTTGTCATTTCTTCCAAAAGAATGTCCTCCCTCCATCTTAAAATCAGATTATGTCTCCCACTACTCCCGTCAAAAGGCTGTCTCAGAATCTCACTGCTCTGATGGCTGATGGCTAAGAAAAGTTAAAATTTCCAGGCTAAGTAATCTCATGTTTCAAAATCAACCATTTGTTTTCACATCAGTAGCAGTCATTCCATTAAGTTGGCATTTCATTCCTACTTTTTCTCCCACATTCAATCCCAGTGTATCTCTGAATACTAGTGAAACCTGCGTCAGTGAGGAGTCTCTGTCATTTCTGTTGAATTTCTGTCATGTGAAAGAAAGGCAATAGGAGAGGAAGAAAATTAGGCACTAGATGTAAACTTGACTGTGGACTAAAAATAAGAATATTCCTAAAGACATGGAAGAACAATAAACTCAGCAGTTAAAGAAGGGAACCAAACCTGACTCTCCCATTTCACAGGTTAGAGTAAAACACTGGAACAGCATTTCTGAGTCATAGCACCCTATTTTAACAGAAGGCTTAGACTGTTCTTTTCTCAAAAAAAAAAGCATGAACACTGGCACACTCCCCTCAGGACAGGTTTTCTGGCTCTCAAACCGACATATGCTCCAGTGCCAAATAAAAGGCAGAAGGAAAGGAGCTATGTTTTCAGCTAAGCTGTTTTTCCAACAGCTTTTCTTCCAGCATGTTTTTCCTCAAATCTTCTTCTGAGTCACCTGTCTTTCTAGAAAGAGGGAGTGAAATTTCATCCTCTTCTTGATCCTTCGTAATAAGGGGCTACTGACAAAATATTCTGGTTCTCCTCTGTGCTCAAAACCTCACTACGCCATAATTTCCTTTACATGAGATGTCTGGAACCAGATCTTAATAGGCCACTGTTCTCTTGCCTCCTTCACACTGGAGTCAGGATTACTAATGCAGAACCCAGCATTCAGTACCCAGGCTCCTTCAAGCACTCTGTATAATTTCTTTTTTAACTGTAAAATGGAGCCAATTATCACTTTTTAATGTGGCTTTAAGCTACGTTTGACGTTTCTCCTGGCTCACAGGTGATCACAGAGCTGAAGCAATAGAAGGAGGGTCAACTCTGATGGAGCCCACATCGCACTCATCCTGAAGACTAAGTTACGCTTACCAAGTGGTCATTCTTGGATTTTTCAGAAGCAAATAACTTTGTCAAACTCTAAAATATAAATTACTTCACAATTATTAAAAAGAAACAAAATCTATTTTTTAAAAACTAAATCTAAAGTACAAATGATTTCATGACTACTTTAAAAACTGATCTGCAGTTCATTGTCATTAATCATACAGCCATTACTACACTTCTGCTTTCACAGTGCTTTTTTATTTTTTTAAGATCAGTTGAAGACAAGAAAGCAATAACAACAATACAGCACCTAATGTCACAAAAGTGAAGAATTTGCTTTCAAATCTTACAGGAGTCTAAGCCTCATCTTTTTCATTTTTTATCACAGTTAATCTCTGCAGATATTACACTATATTAAATCTGCACCACAGCCATATATATCTTCAGTTTTTCTGTTATATGTGTGTTCATGTCAAAAACAAACAGAAAAACCACAAATCATAATTCCCTAAGATGTCTCATGTCATGAGGACATATGTGTGGATTTCCTTTAATTCATAACCAAAATCTAACTAATCTTATATTTTCCAGTATAAGATCTGTCCGTCAGTACTTCAGATTTACAAACTCCAACAAAAAGATTAATCATTTTATCCACTGTAACACTGTAATCATCTTACATTACTACTTTTTCTTTTTGTTCACATCCCTCCCCCAAAATGAATTTAATAGTACAATTAGTGTTGGTCATCGAACAGGTTAATTTCCTGAAAGGTTAAAATTTATTTTAGAATGGCATTTTCAGGTGCTCCTATTATGAAATTACATTTGAGACAATTCAGTGCAATAATCTATAAACCTGTATAACAAATCTGCAGCCAGATTTTTCAACACTAGCCTGCATTTCAGTGCAATCTGTAGGCACCAGAAACACCAAGCTATAGAATAAAATAAAACAATTAGCAACTCAAAATGGATGCAAATTACTAGCAAAAAAAAAAAAAAAAAAAAAAAAAAAAAAAAAAAAAAGAAACCC
>JAWWES010000115.1:76681008-76731441 GCA_035583135.1 Lophotriccus pileatus | reverse complement strand
CCCTGACCGGGAATCGAACCCGCGGTCTCAAGGGTACCAACCCTGCGTCTTAACCACTAGACCACCGGGGGCTCCCACATTTTGCATACGTGCAAATAATAATTACTGATGTCTATGAAGTCATTAATAATACTGTCAAAGAAAAATATTATTTGCAGTTGAACAAATTTTTCTTTAAAAATATAAAAAATGATATCACCTACTCATTTCAAGGTTAACAGAATAATGAAAATTCATATGGGTCCCTGATGAACAAGGTAGGATTAACATATTTTCACCTTCTCTAATAGAACTGCTTTGGTACAAAATACATTGTTCTGCACTGTCATGATGTATAGCTCATATTTAGAAATCTGACAGTTTAGGAGTGCATTATGGCATTCCATTAAACTGAATACATTTTTGTGCTGCACAGGGAAAGATAAAGAGGCCACAATTCCTGTCTTCTTTTTAAAGAATAATTACTATTCTCACTGCCTTAGTGAAAATTTTAGTAAATGTGGTATTTACTGGACTGCTAAGTTCTACTCTCTATTTCAAAAACCATGGGGATGATATAACTCTTTATTTCATATAAATCTTAACTACTTCACAGTAACATGAACTATATTAATTGATAGAGGTGTCAGCTAAAACCCTCACTTACAACTGCAAAAACAATAACTCTGAAAACCTTTGGAATTTGCCCTGTAAATGGACTGTGATGTTTCATCTTCTGAGCAATATTCATTAATAATGTAATTGTAAAATTCCAGGAACACCGGTGATGCACTGTGATTTCAAAAAACAAAGCTGTGACACAAGAAAAAAGGAAAGAGAAGAGGTAAGAAGAGAGGCTTGAGAAGGGAAAGAGGACTAGAAAAGCACGTGAGACTTAAGGTTAAAACATACTAGTGCAAGGTCTCCTTATTCCCATAGTGACAGGACAATGTTAAGTTGTCTACGATCCCCTGAAATGTACACAAGGCATTAAAGTAGTTTATTATATTTAACAGACATTTAGGGTTGTACCATTACAAACCCAGCTATATCACAGGTGTTATTAGCCCATTGTCCAAATGCATAAAATTTCCTTCACCTCAACAAGAATGTAGATGATGCTTTAAAAGAAGTTTGTAAGTTGACTTTTTTCTTCAGCAGTATGGTTTTTACCTTCCCTTCAGTTTTTTACCCAAAGTTCTCAAAATGAAGTTGAATAAAGACACAGTTTTCTGAAGATCTGTTTCCCCTATTGAGAATCATGTAAGTTAGTAAATCATGAAGAAAAGCAAATGGTTGTGCATGGCTAGAACAGGGAGAATATACCACTGAGTGGGAGTCCTTTCATCACAGGATCAAAAAAGCTAGCACTCTCAAAGCTTCAGCTGAGCATTTGAGCTTCTCTCTTCCCCTTATGGTTGAGTCAACAAAATACAATGTGGAGCAAGAAGGTGGCAAAGTAATCATAGCATCACACTGTAAATGTGCGAGGCAGAATGGTGGCTTAGAGAAAATGTCAAAGGAGGAACCAGAAGGCCAAGGCTTGATGGTCCTGCCTTTGTTCGCCATCATCTGGAGCTGTAGGAAATTGTCCTCTGTGTTTGTATCTAAAATGCACTCTGATTATCTTCTTATCAATGATTTGAAAATTTTCTGACTATAAATGACTTTAATTATATTTAAAATAAAAATAACAAGTTTGGTCCCCAAAGTTTAGTATGTTCTGCTGTTCTTTACACCTACTTTTGTGTGATCTTAGAGACCATCTGGGTAAAAATTGCCTGCCCTGCAACCATTGGAACAGAATTTTAAAAAAAATTATGCCCATATGTCTGAACAACCTCTTGAGCTTTAATGATGTTGCAATGTGGCAGAAAGGTGATAGCAAAGCTTTAGAACACTTCCAGTATAAAACAAATCTAAGATCTCTCCACACAAAAGATAAAGAGCAATGATGCTGTCTCCATAAAATTATTCCTCTCATTTGGAGCAGTGGGTTGAGAAAAAACATGAGCCATGAAAAAGCACTTTAACGTGACCAATCTTGTTATTTTAGAGTACTGGGTGAACAGCTTATTAACTGCAACAAGGTCCAGATCTTCCCACGTGCAATTAGAGAATGGAGGAATGCATCAGTGTGTTACAGTTTAAAACCTGCTGTATTAAAGACCTGCTTTTATCCCACGGGAGACTTACCTAGAACATTGCAGAAAGATTCACAAGGGTCAGGTTGCCAAAAAAATGTCACAATTATTAGTGATTAAAAGCAAAGTCCCAGCAAGAACAAACTATTTCAGAAAGGTCACAATCTCAAGATTTTCCTTTAATAAGCATATGTATTATTAAAATATCCTTAAGGGTTTACTCTGCTACCTGCTCACTGTCCGAGAACTTGGAGGTTCCTGGGGAGATTTGTTTCTCTTTCATATGCAACACTGGCAGCTATCCAGCGCATGCAGCAGAGCTGAAGGAGACCCAAGCTTTCTTAAAAGGCTGGTGATACACTGCACTAGTCCTATTTAAAATCTCTCTTTAAGATGTGGAAGGATTAAAATATAGAGGGATAAAAAAGCCTGTTTGGAGAGGTTTAGAATTCGAGTCATGAAGAACTTGGCTGTTACTGAACAAAGAGCATCAAGAGCTCTAGATTAACATGAAAACAAGAATTTAATTCTATTATACATTTTAACAAGAAGGACAAAACCCCAAAAAAACAAACCACAGGAAGATAGATAACTTTAACTTATCTTAGTATTCATATAGCCACTAGCAAAATAGTATCTAAACGCCTCACAGTCACTAATGGGTTTTTCTTCACAATGCTTCTTTGATGCAAAGAAGTCCTATTATCCTTATTCTTCTCATGAAGAACAGTGTCATGGAGAGATTAAGTCATTTATCCAAAGTAACACAAGATGCCTATGGGAGTGACTATGTAATTTATCATGGATCTCTAGAGCCCCAATCCAGTGCCTGAACCAGTAGACCATTCTCTTCTTAACAGACAAGAGCTACTGTACAGTACCTCAAATGACCTTTCAAAATGGCTATTTTTTATATGGTTTTCGCTCTACCACCATTCTGAAGAAAGCTGTTAAAGCAACATACTTTGAGAGAGCTTAATTAAGCACCCTGTATCTTGTCTCAACACCAGCTGTGAAACTTTCAGACCAAATATTACGCATCTCTTCAAAGTCAGAAGCAACGCTACAGCTCAGCAGCTTGGCAGCTGGAAAAGATCCTTCATGCTCTGCAAATGACCATACTTTATTAAATTCCTTTAAAGCCTTTTTCAAGGTTTTTCGTATTCCTGAGACTGAAAACAGCTACTAGACTCACAATACATGTCTGAATATATGGCAGGAGCCATTTGGTAAGTACCAAAATATGTTCTTTCCTGGCACACTGCAAAGAAAACTCAAGAGCTACTTAACAAAAGACAGTCAATTGTTTTCTCTTTACGTTACACAAATGGTTTTGGTTTGAATGTAATTCAAACTACAGGAGCACCCATGAGACTGGCAGTCTAACACACTGGGTCAGTATTTTCCTCTGACAATTCAAATTAATTAAAAAATACTGTTTAAAGAAAAAAGCTACTAAGGTTTTAGCTTTATCCAGAGTAAGTACAATTCACATCAGCAACTTAAAACTCTCCAGCCACTCTGTTCACCTGAAGGTATCACGACCAGGAGTGAAAAGTTTACTAGGTTACGCTCTTTTAATCTTACCGTCTATTTTGAGTGACTGCCAAAAGCCTTGCTTATGACGAAGTTTATGAAAAAGAAAATGAACTGAGATCATAATTTAAATTCCACAGAGTTCACAAACAACTTTCATATGGTAACAATTTTTGGTCACTGCTTGGGTTGACTGAATTTGAATCGGTGACCTAAAGGTGAAAGATTCTGCATTCCAGTATCAATCTCCATGCTGTTTATTGTTCCAATTTTCTGAAGTTCAAAGTCGTAGAAGCGAGAGTTACACAGTTGTCTCCACTTTTATCCAGTTAAATATTTTCAGACATTGCTCCTTAAAATCATTCTAAGCATAAACCACAATTATACAAATTTTTCTTGTATATGGAGAACTTCTGATCAAAAAAAAGACAACCACCTCCATTAAATAAGAAAACAATCTTTTGTAAGATAATCAAATTTTAATATTTAAGAAGTCCTGCAAATAGTAAAGAATAAAACTGTGCTACAAGTTCAATTCTGCCTTTGTAAAACTGTCTGCTTATTTCAAGGGGATTTAGTTAAAAGCATCTAACAGCCTCCTTTGGCTAACTTAAAAATTTTAACACGAAAAATCCTATGATATTAAGATTTCCTTCACAAACCCTCGTATTTTCTTAATTCCTTTAAAGAAGTTTTTTTTCTAATCAATCCAACAATTCTATTCTGTACTTAAAACATGAAACTTGACTAACATACTACTTTATCAGCTTCAGTGATAAAGTAAGCAAATTCAATTCCAGGAAACAGATTTGTGAAAATTCTGAAGGAATTCTCAGCTGTATCTGAGGTAAATCTTTTTCTGTCAATGTCTTTTAAAAAAGCATCTGTTATTTTTTTTATTTAGGGAATGGGAAGGAACTGACAGGAAACAGAGAAAAAAAAAAAAAAAAAACTTTCAGAAAAATTAGAAAGGACTTTCCAAAATACAATGTGTCTACATTGTAGGCAACCAAATTAAATATTAGCACTAAGCATTTATTTATTTTTGACAACTGAGGCAGTATTTTTTCAGCTTTCCAAATACCTTAGCTCTTCATTTTTAATGAGACAGGCATAAGAAAAAAAGAATAGCCTCACCTACGATTTTATTGCCATACTACTTAATCTGCTGGTTAAACAGTACATTTTTAAAGGTCTATCTTTTACATGTAGAGTAATAAAATAAAAAACTGAATACAGCTTCAAATCCCTAATCTGATATTGGGAGGGGAACTTCTAATTTATCCTATGAATGCATCAGCTCTACAAAGTAACTCTTTGGCACACAGAGCTTATACTGTGAAAGCTATACATTATTCAGAAGCAAAAAATGATTATTTTCAGTACCTAGTTTCACAAGCTAGTAACTATTTCTTCAGAGAGTGATTGACTTTTATGATCTGTGTTACATTAATTATTTTTTTATCAGACACCATTTTCTACCATTGCCCTTTCCTGCGTTACATTATGCAAATCTCAACTATGCCAACCAAAGCAACTAGACCACAACATCCCTATGGACCCATTAAGCTAAGGAGAAAAAAAAAAAAGATAGAAAAAAAAAAAGGACCCAAAAATTGTTTCATGGCCTATTTGGTTTAACAACAGACCCAATGCCCATTCAAGCACATATAATTCAGAAGGCCTGCCTGCCAGCAATAAAGACTGAAATTGGATACTTTCTGAGATTAATTACCTAGATAGGGCATGATAATGCTAGCCAAATGGGAAGGTAATTAAAGTGCACCTTCCATGAAAATTATTCATTGCTGATGGATCAGGTGACAGATAAATCAAAAGGCACTTAAAAAAGCTACAGGTTAACTTGTGGAAGGCCGTTCCTCCTTGGAAGTTCCTGTAACCGTGGCCGCTTGCTCCTGTCATAAGACAAAAGGCGGGAGGGTAGAGTGGCCTCCGAGAAAGAAGAACCCAGGGAAAAGTTATCAGCATTGTGCCTGCACACAAAGGGTCAGCTAGAGTGGAACCAGTCGGCTGGCAGCCTTCAGATTACTAGATCTCTCTGCTTGTATGCCATAAAGGGGTATTGCAACCATAAAAGGCGGCAAGTGATGAATTAATAAGTTGACTAGTCCCCCGGGTGCAATCCTTACAGGCAGAGGACATGCTGCGGTAATCAAACAGGGTTATAAATTGTGTACATTGAATGGCACAAAATGCATCTCACTTCATCACCGTTAAGTCAAGACTTCCTGAATTTGTCATTAACTCTTTGGCTTCAATATATTTATTTAAACAGTAGAAGTAAGAGAAAGGGCTTACAATAACAAAAGGGCAACTGATACTACCCAGTGGGATATACAGTCTAATGGAGATCATTGACTCTTACTTTCTGAAGCTACAGGGGTCAAACTGCACTCCTTTTACACCAAAGTTCCCCTTGAGATGTACTGATTAAGTTCAAAACACTCAACTGTGTGCATTTTTGAATGCAGGAAAAAAAAACAAAAACACAGGATCAAGTCAGTGTTTACAGCTAGTTTACGCAAATTCCTGTTTACTCCATACTTGAATAAAATTGAGCTACTAACACGGGTAGGTATTTCTCAGATCTCAGATTTTTACAGGAAATTTCAAAACAGCCTTATATTGGATGTAATGTCTGATTATTAAAATGTATGAAAATGGATAATTGAATAATTATCACCTTCTCTCATTTTTTTTTTTTTTTTAATGTGGGCTAACTCCCTAGACTGTGATACTAGAATGATACTGACTGTTCAGTGGTAGGTAAATGGAAAGCAATGTTGTGCCACCCTTTTTATACTGAATAGTAATTTTCAATGGCTTTGATATCTATCAGGGTTAAAGGAAAACTTACCACTGACTTTGAAACAGAGCATAAACAGGTAGTAAGACACTTTTTTAATAAAATTATTTACTTAATTTCTTCTACCAAAAAGATACTTGAGGTTTTCCCACATTTGAAACCACAGTTCTGTGTGCTTTATCAACAGCTTCAAATCAGTTTTACTTATCCTCTGAATATTATTCCCTTTCCTGGGCTTCATAATGAGTACTGGAAAGGAAAATTTAAGTGAGTACTGATATGTGATGGAATCTTAAAAAAATATGAACTACAAACTGAAGCCTTTTCTGTGGCATCAGTGGAAAGCATAACCCTTTTTCAAAACAGAATTTATGACACCAGCCATGACTGTATCCAGGAGTGTTCTACATTTACAGAAGTTTATACGATCATGTGACAAGCAGAGGCACAGTACCAGTTTACCAACTTCACTGCAGTCGGCAGCTGTGGTATTCCCCTCAGAAAAGGAGCTGTGCTGATTTTATGAATAGGTTTATCACTTTGAGATTAGCTCATTACAATATTTTGTGAGAAGTCAAATTTATAGACCTCCTGATCTATAAATATACCTCTGCAGCCTTAGTAAGCTTAATCTAGTAAAGGAAATGGTGCCAGGGATGAGAATGAACACATGCTTGTCCATAACATTAAGTTGTTAGCATGCTTAGCTAGTTGGTCATAGTTCTGGCAATCTCAACACGGGAACACTGTGTTGGGAGATAAAGAAGCTGAACCTTGCAAGCATGAGCCCTGACATGCCAGGAACAGAGGATGAACTTTGACCCCTTTTGTACAGGCATAGCTTTGGGAAACAGCGAACATACATTAGCTTCTTTAAGAGTCCCACTGTCTGTCTGCTAGTATCCCAGTGGGTTTGAACTATTGATTTAGAACTACAGATTGCTGAACGGGACAGGACATGTCTGCCTGAGAGATCACCATCAACCTTTACCCCTGTGGTAGTCAGCATAGGTGTGAAAGGCAGTCTCTTCATCGTACAGAAATTACCCTCCCAAGCATTTGAATGTGATAGTACTCTGAAATCCTGGGGTATCTGCTAGGGCAAGCATTGAAAAATGGCTCCGAGTTTAGTGAGGGAGTTCACTTTCTCTATTTATTGCTCATTGAAGGTTATCTGCTTTTAATTGTTCTGTGCCGCTCCATGGCTGCGTAAATTCATTGTTTACACAGAAGTATATAACACTGAAGAGTGGGCATCACTGCTTTATTGTATGCAAGATAAACTGCAAGGCACCTGCAGCTCTCCTAATGGGGACTCTTAACTAGCATTACAATAAAAAGAAAGCACAGAATAAGTATTTTGTATTTTTTAAACATTTTTAACATAAATGCTATGAAGTGCAATCAAGTGAAATATCCCTATTTTTAGGACACACCTGTACATGAATATCCTCACTAAGCACCTTGGTTAATTCAGTCCTTGGCAGAAAGCTTCAAAGTGTCTTAATGACATAAAATACTAATAGGATAAGCAAATTATTTATAAGAGTTTAAAAATCCCACGTTACTTTTAAATTTGCTTGCTTGCTTAGTATTTTCTTGAAAATAAGTAAAAGCATGTAAATATTTAATGTTAACATTGTGCCAGAAATGAACATTTGCATATGTGGGGGTGGGAGGAAGAGGGCATTCAAGTCATCAAGTTTTGGCAGTTAATTTAGGTGGCTAAGTAGGAAGGTAATCTAACGCTTCCTCTGTAATTAAGGACAAGTCAATGTACAATTCCTAAATTTGGCTCCTGTTCCAAATCACTCCCTAAAGAAACCTATCAATCTCCACCGACTACAACAATGTAAATATCCACCAATGATTCAAATGCTAATGTTTAATGCTGACATCAAAGAGCAGAACGTTTAGCCCTAAAATACTTCATGTTATTAACTCTACACAATATAAAGAGCAATGACACTTTTCCCGCTTCATTATCAGTTAAGCTGCAATATAAAAAATTAGAACTAAGGGTGAAATTTTGATCTCAGCTACACAAGGGAATATTTGGAGTAATTCCACAGGAGATCCACAGAGACACATCATTAGAGTATTGGCTCTGAAATATTAGCATCCAATTCCTCATTTCACAGCCATGATTAGAGGCTCTATGAACTTAAATAGACTCTTTAGCGAAGTAAATGACATTTTTCCACTTAAGCATCAGGGTTTACTGGCTCTGAATCTGGTCTGCTGACTCAGACACTATTGCCTGATAGGAGCTTGGGTGCTATGAAAAAAAATTAGCTCTTCATGATGCATTAGGAAATAGGATTCTCAAAAATAAAAAAGAAATGCTTAGGTGACAGACAGACAGAAAAGGTTAAAAGGAGAGATGGCAAACAAATCTATCAGCAGATATGAGATGGTAGATACAGAAACTGAAGGGTCTGCTGCTGCAAAAATATACACATGGGAGATAATCCCAGATTCAATGGATAACTGTGTACAACAAGCTGTTGAAATGCAGGTAAGAGTTTAGGAGGTGTCATACATAAAAAGGAAAGCTAAGAATCACAGTGACAAAACCTCATCCCTAGTCTTAAACCCACTTAAGAGGAAGTGGGATCTGTCTTAAAAATTCTGAAAAATGCGCTAACAGACTAGAAGAAAGAGTGGGTAAAAGGAGACTGAGCTACATGTATGCATGTGTGTGCCTGCAGTCATCTGTGTGTATGCCTCTGTGCGCATTTCACCCCCTCTCTTTTTCTTTCTCTATGCCTGTATACATTAGAAACCAGATGGAAGTAAGCTATGAGACATCCCATTCTGCACTTCTAAGATTTCTTGAGTTAACTTTGGAAAAATGCCAGCAGTTCTGTGAATATTTTTCCTTAAGGTTTTCTGTGTTTCTGCATATGTGGGTTCTCTTGTGTCTGGTACATGATTTAGCTCATTCAGTAAGAACAAGTCTTCAGTGGCCCGTTGACTTCAAGTAAGAGCTTAAGATTTCCACCTCTCTGTCAAACATAGTTTAACCTGGTCAAAAACTGCTGACAGAGGAAAAAGAAGCTGAAGTACAATCTTCCAAAGAGATGTACATTTAGCACACACAAATAGCTTTGTATGTTTATAAACTTTAGTTAAAATTAACTTTTCTTAATTAATATTAATATTAAAGCGGCCAGAGTCATACAACTTATGACACTTGCTGTGAAAATTTAAAAGAAAAGCATCAAGTCAGGAAGTTTAAACTACAGCTATCATTACAGTCTGATTTATTTTATGGGCTGCCAACATAAACAAACTACCTTATGGAAACATAAAGAGCAGCTTGTTATAAGCTCAAATTTAGGACATTTATATTGGTTCCACAATGAGAAGATTTCTGTGTCATTACCATGAGCATAATTTAGTTGTATTATGTTCACATGTAGACACCATTATGTAACACTTAGCTCAGACAAATAGCTCTGTTCTTGATCTTCCTTATTCTACTGTAGTTAATGACCAAATATTGTTAAAATTGGGACACTAATTATCTGATGTCGACATGTTATGGATAATTAAGAATTGCTCACTCTGGAGCCATGTTAATTGTTTTTCACAGGTCTCCTTCTATCGTCCTTGTGTCCTCAACAAAGCAAGCAGCTACAGGTTTATACGTACATCTCTGTCACGTACTTTGTCACAGAACATACATCATCCTTTCTAGCTCATCCACGATTAATTTTGCTGGCTTGCAGCTATTATCTCTTCCTTTGTGACTGACCTCCTGGTAAATGGAGTGCATGATCACTGGACAATTTTTTCCTGCGTATTTTACCACTTAATTGATCCTTGTTGGCTGCCCATAATAGAATACACTAAATTTAAGTCATAAAATGGTTGAAGTTGAGAGAAAGTAGTAACCATGTTTTAGCAATTGTAGTTGACAGCCGTAAAAATCAGATCTTGATAATGTTCTCTCATTTACCCTATTACTTGGATCAGTTGGTTAAAGCTGTTAATGATCCTCTTGGATCAATGTCGTTTGCTTGTAGCTGTAATTTACTGCATTGGTGGATTAGTACAGATGTTTTCATAGATAGCTCTGCATCATTCCACCAGATTGCTGTCTGCATCAAATTTGCTTCCATTCATCACTAACGAAGCAAAGAAAAAGATAATCAGCATCTCCTATCTTCACATTAACTATTGAACTTGGGATAACACTTTTATTGTTGTCAATTTGCAGCCTTCAACCATGGCTTACTCAGTAAATTGCCCTATGAGTTTTCTCTAGAAATAGAACCAATTATATATTTTGACTATTACAGGGAAAAACTACAGAAATGCTTAACTGTAAAAAACAATTCATATGCCAAAGAGTAGTAGATATAAGTGTTCAATTATGAATATGTCCTCTGGAGTTTCTATCATACACAAAGCAGAAGAAACTACATAGGGCAGCAACATAACAGAACTGGCAAAAATTGTCCAGACTATTAATTACCCAGACTGTTTCAGCACCCAAAAAATGTGCTGCCACTCATGGAGTTGTCATAGAGGATAAGTCAGCAAAGGCTACAGCTATTAGGGAAGATGTCTCCCTTTCTTATTATCCCACTAGCAACAGAAAGATCAAGTTCAGCTCTTCATAGACATTGGCTATCTTCACCCTTTCCTGCCAGAGGTGAACCATTTACTCTTGGGCCGTTAATACTCCCCAAACTGCCAAGAGCCAGAAGAGGAAGATTTGTATTTTTCAACTGAGGGCTTGTTTAACCAAACCTCTGTTTTCCCTTCTAAAAAAACAGACGTGCTGGCACATGCAACAAATATTATAAAAGTAACTTAACAAGATCTGTTCCAAAAGAGCAGCAGCATAATCACTGAGTATTTCTAAGGAAAATACCTATAAAAAAGCAAACTAGAAAATGCTGGACAAATCTACATGGCATCTTTTTCTAGAAAATTAATTATGAGAGTGAACTACATCCATAAATGGTGGATTTGAACCTTGCTTTAAAAAAGCTCTAGATTCAAGACATTTTTTATGTAGTCCTGTAGTGCATTTTTGGCATACTAACTCACTAGCTGTGATAGACTCACCATGAAGGTCTTCTAGCTGTTCAATAGGCACTAGTGTGAGCAATCTCTCCCATCTAGAAGTTGCGCGTTTAGCTATTCTACTGTTTAAGCTTAACGAAGAAACTTCTTTAGTTCTCCCTCTATGTGCTACCTGCTTTCTTCTAAAGATTTCCACAGGAGTCATTACAGTAGGTTGGCTCCATGCCAAGCTCTCATCAAAAGCTTCACTATATAGAGATGTTCCAGTCACAGAATTTTTTAATTTACTACACACAACCTCAATTAGGATTTCACTTTTGGTAGCACTTTTACACTTGCAATAGAGCCTTTCAGCAGTGATGCTCATTTCTCATTGAAAAAACATCTGAGCAATTAAAAGGTTTTGTTTGTTCTAATAACAATAGGAATTCTTCAAAAGGTCTGAAACAAATAACGTTGAGTTCAGAATTCCTACTGATGATCTTCAGTACTTATTTAGATCCTGAATCTAGTTACCATATTATAGTTCCCAGGAAGCAGAAAAAGGAAGATCTGGAGATACAGTTCTGCTGCCAAAATCAAAGGCCTGTGATATTGTTCTTTCTTTGCACAACAGTTAATTAGCTACTCTAGACTGCGTATCACCAAGTATAAATGTATCAAGTGATTTGTCTTTGTACTGCAGCTATCTTTAAAGTCTTTAAAATTTTTGGATATTGGCAGAAGTATGCAATAAAGTTCCCAAAAAGTATCAATAAAGCTCAAAGAGCCATTATTTAGTTTCTACTCTGTTGAAAAAGACTTGTGGTGATGAGAAATAATCTAACTATGGATTAAGTGAAAGAAGAAACCAGACATATCTACAAGGGTCTAAAAACCCACCCTGCAAGTGTCACAAGCAGAGCTCTTTAATTTTACAGACCCTTCTGGGACTGGTCATAGTGTAATATTAACACACATACTGCTTTTCAAGATCAGGATTAGTTTTTCATCACTGCTTTTATGAACACAATTGATTTAACTCATAAACATTAAGGAGATATATGGCCCTTTTTTTTAAAAAAAAAAGGAGCTCCTAGTTGTTTGTATGACATTAATAGACTAATCCCTCCTTTCTGTGGCTAAACTGTACTTTATATAACTCATTTTCTTCCTCAAGTACACAGTTTTTTATTGTGTAGCTGGTGAGAGTATGCTTGAGTACTGTACATCTGACCATGGTGACATAACCTGCTATTTCCATAGCTCAGTGCACAGGAAAGTCAATAGCCCTGCGGCTGTCATGCTTCTCTGAGCAGGTTGCTACCAAACATTTAACATACATAGCTTAATTGGACCATTTCTAATTCAGAACTTTGATTTTGTGAAGCTGAAGCTCTATCTTTGTGCCTAGTTACCCTATAGAGTAGCTGCCCACCCTTCTTACCTCTAAATATTGTAAAATTCACACAGTCACTACTAGAAAAAAAGTTTCTTAGCAAAAATTATTATATCTGTTTCTAAAATCTTTTATGGTAGAGCTGGATAGGCAAGAGTTCTGATATCCATCTGAGGGAAAAAAAAGTATTTTTGGTATGCTTTAAAAAAAAGTTCAAATTACATTCAGCCACAAGCTGATGTGCAAAAACCTGATACAGTCAAACTCAAAATGTGATACGAAGTTAAAGTTTCCTTTCAAGATGAGAGAGCACCCATCGCTTTTGTTCCTGCATGTTCTGATAGAGCACAAGGTTCAAATCCTGCTCCTATTGAAGTCAATGACAAAACTTCCATTGACTTCAGCGGTGCAGGATCAGACCCTAAGCAATACAGCTAACATCTGCTTTCTTTCTTTCTCTCTTATATTTCAGTGAAAAATATTCGAACAAATAGAACTAAATATTAGAAGAAAAAAAAGGAATTAACATCAATTAGCTATTCTGTGGCAAGTTTTCATATAAAACATATTGCTTGTCGTTTCGATTTTTTGTGTATATGTATATAAAACATTATCAAAACTGCTAAATATACATATGACATGCCATATTATAGCCTATATAGATGTCTCCTTCTTTGTGAAAATCCTAAAGAAAAATCTAACTTCTAATAATCTTACAATAATGCTGCAGCCTAGCAATTCTGCAGTATCTCTATAACCTTGTGGATTTCACAACATTAAATATGACCTGATACAATCAGTGAATGAACAAACTGTTTTTCTTGATCTGATGGTATTTGCTATACAGAGATTGGAATTCTTATCAAGTTTTTATCCATCAGTTTCATTCAGGCATAAATTCAGTTATCACCTCCTGTAAAAATATCTGTGATATTAGTTCAGGGTAATGTGATTGCAGATCAATAGGCAGTCTTAACTCCCCAGAAATAACGCAATCCATTTTTTTTAATGTACTGAGAAGACATCTAAAAAAGTAGAAGAATAATAACTATCATATGTAACTAATTTCTACTCCAATTTTTCCCTTTTTAGTCAGTCACCATGGAGTTCAGAACACTTACAGAGCTATCCTGTCTTCCTACTGGTTTAGGAAAAAGTTTTAAAATATTAAAATATATTAAAATACATCTTAAATTTTATTAAGAATAACACAGACATCCATATAGCTCCCATTAAACAAAATAAGCAAAAAGGTAACCCCAAATACAGTCATCATCACATACATATTTCTAAAAACCACAGTTTAATGAAAGTGTTTATAATATTAGTTTTGAAACGTGGCTTTTCATAAAATAGTTCCCCCAGCTCAACAGGTGGAATGCATTTGGTAAAAGAAAAACATTATTTTTATAATCTGAATTCTTTTTACATGAAGCATTGCTTTTAACATATATATATATTAATATATATATGTTAAAAGTATATATAAATGATGTATATATATTTAACATATATATACATATATATGATGTAGCCATATTAATGCGGGAAAACAGATCTACATTTGGTGGTTTGAAGATGAATCATAGCTCAAAAAGTAAAGTCACTAGCAGGGAATATCAAATGAAACCTATAGCTAAAGGAAGTCCACTGAAATAGGAAAACATAGAAGAAATGTTAAGCTGTCCACTGAAGCTATTTGTAATAAGCTGTCATGTATCACCAGAGGTGAACATTAGATGGAAGACATAGATGAAGGTAGATTAAAACAACTTGGTGGCAGCATGGGAAGAAGCCAATATGGCCTGGGGAAAGGAGAGAAGTGAGAAGAGAACTAGAATGCTGAGGTCATACTGACTGGGAAAGCCGCAGGCATCAATCTTCTTGATTGCTGCTTCTGCTGGGGGACAGTTCATTGCTGAAGAAAAGTCAGGTTTAAGTGAGACTGACAGGGAACAGGAAACAAATAGACGTCAATAGTGCAGAGACTATGAAAGAGGAGACTTTAAAAAATGAGCAGAGATAATTGAGAACTGGGGAAAAAAGCAAAAAGAAACAAGAGAAAAATTATGAGCAGCAAGAATGAAAGGAGAATGCAGCACGTGGGAGAAAGCAAAGTATCTCCCCTGTTTAGAAAGACTTCAGAATTACCTAAGAAAGGCAGAACCCACCTCACTCATTTACATTTTTGCATTCAACCACTTCCTGTCATGTAAATCAATGGTGCTGCTGCTAATAGTCATGGTTTTATAGCACATAATGTTTTCTCCATTCAGGTTGCTGGAATAATGCCATTTTGAAAATATGTTTCCTTTTTTTTTTTTAACTGTGAATTTTGGGATCTGCTGTTTGTACGAAATGGTCTGAAAATTGAACTCTCAGATGTAAAAATGGAATAGCAAATTAACATATATAAATTGTTACTAAAGGAGAATGGTTTTAGAGAGTAAGCCTTGATTATGGAACTGAATCAGGGTTTTTTAACCACTTCAAGTTGTCAGCATTAAGTGCATCTAAAGGCACAGTATGACCTAAGAGTTCTGTGGGGCACCTTTCTCTTGCTGTGAAGAGGCAGCAAGCACTAGCAAGTGTTCCGCACTACAGCAATTTAGGAACAGTTATTGTCATTATATTTTAACTTCTGTTTGTCATGTTTGGTTACAGTAATAAGACATTATGAGTGCTTCCCTAGATGTGTTTTTTTTTTTTTTTTCCCCAACAACTCCAAAACCAACTAAAACTGGCTCAGGACACATACTAAAATTTTCTCAAATCCTGATAAATGTTGGGATTCGTCCAAAATATCTTAATTTTTATCAAGGTGAGGGTATGTTGGGTGTATATCACCCTTTACCAGAGGTTAGTCCATTGCCCATTGAGATAAATTCCAGAGGAAGGATGCAGAAATATAGTTTTAAAAACACACCATCTTTGCAAAAGTGTCAACAGAAAAATTATAAAACTGTTATTGAAACATATTTTCTAAAATATTCAAAAATGTATAAATGTCAAAAATATGACAAATATTCACCTGCTGGGAAACCTATCCAATTTCCATTTACCTTTTGAGTGTTGTATGGGAAAAAATGTAAAATTTTGAAAGGTATTGGATGGTTCATAAGGAACTACCAGTACAACTAAAAGGTGACTTTTTTACACGGGAAGTGGTAAATTTATCTTTGGTAAACAAATGTTCAGTAAGCCCTGCAAAGGTAGTGCTTGTCAGCTGTTCACCAGGTGCAGCTCTCCAGTACATTCATTTATTGTAACTGAAGCTTAGTCACATTTAAATCTGAATCCTACAAGGATGCAGGGATTCACATAGATCAGCTTGCAATACTGGGATGACATCCTGTGTTCTTTGTATGGTGCTGGATAGGCAAGATATGAAACAAAATGGTTTACTCCTGGGGGACTTACTCTACTTAATCTTGTCAAAAAAAAGAAAACAAAAGAAACCCAAAAGCCTCATGGTTCTTGGCTGAAGCATAAAATTATGCCACATGACAACTGATAGCCTAGTCACAAAGTCTTTTTAAAACAAGGAATGAATAGCAATGTGTCATACATATATATATAAGCAACGTGAAATGATACCTACCCACTTGCAGTCATTTTATTGTGTTATTTCCACAAATATAAATAGGCTTTTATTCACCACCTGGTTCTTTTATGTGACATGCTCTCTTTGTCTCATCAAAGCTTGTTATATGTGGGTGAAGAAACACTGAATATATTCCATATTCCCATTCTTTTATCAATAATATCCTGTTATCATTACACAATGATTTGAATTCTGTGACTATAGCCATAAAGGACCAATTCAATTAAACCAAAACTACAAAGGAAAAATCTCATTGCAATCCTCTGTGCAACTGGTGAACCCCGTAATTATATATAGCCACCTATTGTGCTAGCATAATAACATGTGAAGAAGGTTTAGTTAGACACATTTACACACATAAAAAGCAATATGGGCATAGAAAAAGTCAATTTTGCCAAAAGTATAGAATAGTCACACAGTAACAAATGAGAGCTGCATGAATCCTAGTTTACTTGGCTATAAATAAATCCAACATTTTCTTTCTCTCCATGGTAAAATAAAATAGGAGCACAGAAGCACAACAGTCTCCTTTGAGCAACCAGTCTCTTTCTGTTCAATTATAGTCATCAATCTGTTCCACCTAAAATATTTTCCTCCTTGAGAACCCAAGGAAATCAGTATTAGGATCCAAAACATGCTGTTGCAAAAATAATGTAAAAGAGGTCTTCCCTTTTAGTAAATGCATTTGTTCTGAAAGCCTGTATTTTCTTTAATGCAAATTTTGTAATTCAGTAAAAAAAAAAAAAAAAAAGGCTTCATTTCTGCAGCACTTAGAATCAGAAAATCTTGAAGACCTTGGAAAGGAGAAGTGAGGGTTGCCTTCATTCTACAGACAGAGAAAACTGCAACAAAAAGAGTTCAAAGCCATTTTTTTTTCCAAAATCTGTCTCCTATATATATTCCTTTTAGATGCCCAATTGGAAGCCTTTAAATCCTGGTATTCAGAAGTGCTAAACAGACAAAGCTTCAGTTGTAGGAGTACCCTTTCTCTCAACAATGACAGCGTCAAATCCTGGGAAATGCTCTCCTGTGCATAATCCCACAGTAAACCAGACAGTGGGGAAGGAACAGAGTCAGGTCTCCTGTTTCCTGCTTCATGCTCCTAGAAAACTTACCTAGGAGGTTGAAGGATTTTTCCATTTCTTGAAATCTTTAGGTAAAGTCTAGATGTTGTCTCTAATATATACAGAAGCTATAAGCTTCACTAACATCTCTGGCCTTGGTGTGAGGATCATTTCATAAAATCATATAGCTTGTGTTACTTATACCATAGCACAGGATAACCATATTATATCTTCTGACCCAATAAAACTCCTGTAAATCTATGACTATGAGAACACAAGATAATAAACTGTAATGAATTCTTGGGGAAAACACAACAAAGTTGTGATTAAGGCTTTTGCATCTTGCTGAGATGTGATAGTAGCCACCAAATTGCACTGTTTCTTCCTTTACTCTGTGTGCCACTGAACCATCAAAGCACATAAAGTAAAGCCAATTTGATTCAGCTAAATAGGAAAAAGTCCAAATCCTCTTCCTCATGTAGTAGTTCTGTACAGTCATCTACAGAGAGCAGTACACTGTCCACCTGCACACATTTGAAGAATTACAAAGAATTATTTTAAAGATGAAAAATCAAGGTGCCAAAATAATATAATCTGTGGTGCAAAAATAGTTTCAGGGTAATTTTTCTCTGCTCAGAATCTCATCACAAACTTCAAGAACTGAATGAGCACAGAGACCAATCCTTTCAGTCACAGAGATGGTTCCAAAATAATATAAAATGTGCATTTGGAATCCAGGAAAGCACTATGGGGAGATTAAATATCCCATAAATATTCCAGCCTAACTTTAACAACCATATAAACTGTCCTACTTTTGAGGAGAGGGAGGAAAGGTTTTGAACTCAATTTCTTGTCCCTTTTTTTTTTTTCCTGAGATGACCATCTTCAAAGTACAAAATAACTACAGTTTTTCCTGTTTGTCATTGACCCTGTATAGCAAGTTTTTTTTTCTTATTTCATAACATTACTGTAGGGGATCATTTCTACCACACTAAAAAAAATTCCACGATCACAGTCATTGAAATTTCCTCCAAGATATAAGTATGAAGTATCCTTTAAAACATTAGTTAGCTGTTCTTACAGGAAGCATCACATCAGTTATTCACTTCATATTTTCTTTTAAGGCATTTCTTCAGAAGCCAGATCTTGCAAATAATGTTCAGTTTAAGATCTTCTGTTCAAAGTATAAAAGGTTAGTTTTACTATCCCTTCATAAAACCCACAGCACCCTATTGCCTATAATTTTATCAACAAGCAACTCACTATTTCAGAAACCTAAATCACATTTTTTTCATTCAGCTGCAGACAGCTAAAGCCCATATTCCCCCTGGGGTGATATGCTAGTTTGATTTTATTTTCCCTGACATTTCACCTGTCAGATTATGATAAATAGAAGAAACAAAGAATAATCATCACATTCGCACTGCATCTCATAATCAAATATCTGGAAATATAAGATAAATCAGAAACATTATCCTGAGGGAAAACATTAACACTGAAAACACCATCAGATATCCAAATCATCTTCCAGTGACCTAGGACTCCCACACGTATTAAAAAAATTCAGAAAGGAAGCCTGCATAGGATTGTCACATCTACTTTTTTTATCTTCAAATACTAGAGAATGACCTACAATGAAGTAAGAAGAAAAAAAGCAAGTTACAGAGTTAAGAAATTCTATCTAATAAAAAAGCTGCGTGACTTCTTTAAGTCTTTTCATCAATGCTTTCTGAAAGCAATCCTGAGACCAAGAATCAGGAGGGGTTATCATGAAATAGTACAAGCTCAAATTAACTAGCTGGCAAGGTGAAAAGATTAATGAGCCAGAACACAACAAACATGCTGCTGATTTACTGCATCTGTAGTTTGCATGTTCCAAATTTCTCTCAATCTCACAGTGTTGAGATTCATAAGTGATGAAAACTTACCTGCCTGGCCGGTGGTAATACTGACAGCCGCAAAAAGCCTCTGGGAACGACTCAAGTCAGAAACCCCATTCACAGCTTCAACTTCAAACGTGTAGTTAGCGTGAGCTAGCAGGTCCATGACAGTGACATAGTTATCTACTAATCCAGTTTGCTGGGGCATATATCCAATATTACTCCCACAGGGAACACACTCGCCCTGCTCCCAGCTGCACCTCTTGCACAAAATGCGGTAGGTCACATCACTTCTTCCCCCGTTGTCGGCAGGAGGACTCCACTCCAAACTCACAGTAGTCTGGTTGATATTGAAAATTAGGTTCTGTGGTGCAGATGGAGGTCCTACATTATACACAAAAAAGTGTAGGGTAATTACACAAAACCACAGTGGGACATATATCCAGCATTTAAATTACTGAGAGAGAAAACAGTTGAAGCATTTTTCTCCACATAAACATTTCATTATTTTTATTACAAGCTGAATAAAAGCTTTCTTGAACTCATTTGGTAAGAGCTTTATTTATTTTCCATTAAGGCATCAGAATAACAATTGTCTGTATATTTACTGCAACTGACTTTAGCCGTTTCTCCTCTGTGCAATTAAAAGGAATGGTTAATGTACATTAAAGGTTCTGGTTTATAGTTTTCCCAAATATGGGATTTGTTCCTCTCTTCTAAACATACCGCAGAAACTGCATCTAGTCCTTTGTTATCAGCTGCGATATGATTTACAGAGATATTTGGTGTTCTTTGGATTTAGGAGACTTCCACTATTTAAACCAGCAATCTGTGCAGGCCAGTCTATGTGCAGTTAGAAGGTTAAGTCAGATTCAACCGCAGTTCAATCAAAGCACAGATCCACACAGGTTACTTTCCATTTTTCACATTACTAATTTTGGTATTGTATCACATAAAGCACACTGTCTACAACAATTTTATGGCCATGGGAAAACTGTGCCTGTATTCTATCTATTACAATGAGTTACACACTTATGCAACATGCAGTGTTTTCCAATGCTATATCAAGCAAACGTGAAAATTACATTTATGCTGATTCCACACTCCCTGTCAACTCTTTTTCCCTCTGCTTTTCAATTTCATTTACTGTTGCAAAGGTACTTTTCAAACACGGGAAAAGCCAGACAAAACTACTCGCTGCAAGTTGCTGCACCTGGTTGGTTAAGCAACGTCCCTTACTATTAAATTCATGACTCACTCACTTGTGCATGCGACATATGGTGGATCAGAAGGTGCTCTATAATAGCTATCTTCACAGTCACATCTTGAAGATCCTTCCTTGTCAGAGAAGCTGTGAGTAGGGCAGCGGGAGCACTGCAGATCTTGTGAGGAGGATTTGTAGAACCCACGGCCACAAGCTAAGGCAGAAAAAAACAAATTAAGGTTCAGATTTGCATGGACTTCTGATCTTTTTTTGCTTCTGTTACATCAGGTACACATTCCTGTAAACATCCATACTGCCCATTCTGTTAGGTTGGCTCCAGCGAGACATTATGCTAACAATTTCTTTTTCTTCAGATGATGATGTTAATGATTTTGTGGCATTGTTTATGAGTTCAAGTATACACTACATATACCTGAACAGCTGGCAGTACAATATTTTAAAATAGAGAGCCGCATAAATACAGCGAGTACCTGTTTTTCACCAAAGAAGAGTACAATAATGGTATGAAACACCTGGATGCCTGTAATAGGCCTAAACAAGGAGAACCCAGTCTTGAGATCTGATCTAAGGCCACGGAAGTGTTTCTGGTATCTGAACTAGTTGTTTTGGAATTAATGGAGCAAAATTTTTTCTTCCTTGATCTGAGAAACCCAAATAAGCTGTAACCCACCAGCAAAGCCCTGATCCTGAGGAAAAGAATGAGGTGTGAACAATGTTGTTGGAACAATGACTCTGGTAGGAACAAACAGAAAAAATAGAGCAGACAGTGTAAACTGCACAATAGGTTTTTCCAGATTCACAGAAAGACACAAGTAGGTTGAAATTATTAAAACTTTCAAGAAATAGATAAAAGGTAGACAATTGGAAATATTCACAGAAGTTGATTTCTTACTTTGGTAAGCCTGCTGTGAACCCACGAAAGTAAAAAACTGTGTTGTGTTCTAACACTGATGTTCAGAAATACGTCTTGCAGTTCCCAAGGCATAAACATCCATAAAACACATCTACCATGATACTTACAAACAACCTGAGCACTGCAACCTAGACAGCCAGATTAAGAATGTATAAACTATGAGGACTGTAGGGAATGAGGAAGAGGGAAGTGGGGATCAGACAACTCTAAAACTGGAATCAGATTAAGACTCAATTTCGGCACTGACGTTATGGGCAAACTTACAATCACTGTCAACATGCAAAACACAAGTCCTCCAGAACTTTCTAATAAATCAGAGGGTTTTTCAACCATTCTTTTTTTTCCAACCCCAACAGACAGTCTAACCTTCTTAAGCCATCACCTGTAGGCAAAGACAAGGGACAGCAGGTGAAACTTAGTACTGGGTATCAAAATATTAAAGCTAGTTAAATAGTCATTCTGAGTTCAGAGAGACAGAATTTACTTTGGTTATATTCATATTTGCTTGGATATTTTCTCAGAAGAGAAATGCAAAGTATCAAAAGACACTGATATTTGGAACAGTTATTTCAGTTGTCTGGTACTGCAGTGATGGAAAGAGCATGAAAACAATGAGCTTCATCCAAATCTCACTAAGTCAATGAGAACAACCTTTGACTTTCATAGCCCTTGGACTGGACCCATAGCATAGCTACAGCAACATGACTACTATTAACCCAATTAATTTTAAAAAAAGGAAGCAATACTTAAGATAACAGCAGATTGAAGTTGATGACTTACGTAAATCAATAGTGTATCACACCAGTATAAACCAATAGGAAATACTAGCACTCTATTACTCTATCTAATAACTTTTTAAAGAAAAATATGCTTAAAGGACATAAATTGCCATAACATTTAGAGTTTGTTGTGCTGAAAAAAAAGCAGTGGGTGGAAGCTAAATTACCTGCAGAGCAAATTAGCATGCAAAGCTTGTATCCTTTGACTTTGACAAAGGGGCATGAGTTTGCATTAGAAGAAAATCTAGGCCTTCTTGAAAAATATGCTGTAGTTTGATTCTACCATAGTAGCTGTTATATATGCTATTTAAAAAAGAAGACAAAGAATTTTGTGGAAGCACTTCAGATAAACATGACCTGTGAATTCATAGTTGTGGCAAATTCAACTCAGAATTATCCTTTTACACCTTCATTCAATATTGTTTCAGAATTTCGTGACCAAAGAGCACAAAAGCTGAACTGATCTGTATGCATGTACCTAAGACGTGTTTAAACTTCTGTCTACTTTTTCAGTACTTGCAATTGAAATGCAGCTAAAATTACCAAATAACAGTTTCCTGCCTTTTTTTAAATAGTCATGTTCCTCCCACACCAAACAGAATACTGGACAAATACACAGGATCATCCAACATGTAGTCCTCTGCAAAGTAAAGAGCAACTTAAAAGGCAAAGAGTCCCACTGTTTTTCCAGTCTGTCCTTCTCAGCAGGGAACATTACACAGCAAAGATGCAGAGAGTAAGATTTCAGACAGAAATAACAAAATGTAAACAGAAAACTCCTTTTCAGTTTTGGTGGTTTTTTTTCTGATGACTTGATCAAGACATTTATATGCTTAGTCAATCACTATTTAATGTAAGTGTGCATTTCTTACTAGAGTTCAAAGGATCTGAATATCTGTGACTAGTTTACATGACTGAAAGCCAATTATTCTTCTCCACAGCTTACCACAGGCAGCAGTTTCAGGCATTCATACCATGCTACCACTCCATTAGTTTTTTGTCCACTAAGAGGCTTGTGACGACACTTAATAACCATCCCTTCAACTTATAAATCCCTGAGATATAAAGGGCAGAATATTCCAGCACTGAATTCTTTAACAGTATGAAAATAGCACTTTTAAAAAGGATTTTTAAAAACTCCAGAATTCTTTAGAAAGGAGGCTACACAGGCCTACACACTATAATTAAAAGTACTAATTGGAGGAATACAACTAAATTATTCTATCCATCTTCATAAAATTAAATTTGTCACCAAAAAATGCATTTTTCAGACTAGCAGTGGAATTCTTCTATTGCTTAAAAACTGGGGACCTATGGATCCTTATTGGTTTTTGACATATATCATTGTCCCTGCAAAGAAACTTACAACTGAAAACTCTACCAAGACAGTGTTGCACAGACCACTTGTGAAGGTGTGAGAACTCGACAGTGAGCTATACAGATCACAGATGGAAACGAATCATTCAAAAATACTTGTTTGACTATTTTTCCTCCTCCCTTTTGTTCTATCTTTCCAAATTGCCATAGTGAATTTTTTTATATTACAAGTAATTTTTAAATATTGTTTCATTCTACACTATTTTAATTCCACCTATTTTGATCCAATTTAGCTCTTCATGTAATATTTTTAAGACTACAGGGACAGGTGGTATAAAATCCCCACTGCTACTACCTCTATAACAGACATTAAAAAAATGATAATTGTAAAAAACAAAAACAAAAACACCCACATTAGCCAGACATCAATCAGAGCTCTGTACTTTCAAATCTAGAGGCATAAAAAGAGGCACCTCTCCACAAAAGTATCTCATGGCAAAGCTTGAGGCATTCCCATTCATTAGTGCAGGAGAGTACTCATCAGCAGCACTCCTTCCTTATAAATGGAGCCTATATTGTAAATTAAGGCACAGAACTCAAGCAATGATAGAAGTTATGCAGGAGGGTATAACTGGTGAGGCAGCACACTGATGTTTTAGTTCTAATCCTCTTTTTATTGATCTGAGTAAAATGTGAACTCATTTATGTTCCTCAGGCACTTTAAGATTTAGGAGTAGTTTTGCAACTGAAGAACTTCTGGGGCACTGGAAACAACAAGGCAGGAGTGGGAAGAAAGGGAAAAAAGCCAGCACAAAATATGATTTCCTTCCATTCAGTGTCTTGTGTCATCTACAGCTGCTAATTTAAAAGAACAGCTCTTCCCTGATAAATCATCCATTTTGTTCAAACAACTGCTCCAAAGTCCTACATGTTACTGACAGCACAAAGACACAGAACAGCACCCACCAGCCTGACCTCAACCAGTCTTCAAACAACACAAGAATTAGTTTTTCTTTCCCCATATACTACAAAATCAATAAATACAGAAGAAAGTTTTGCTTCAGCCAAGGCACAATTCTTTGCTTAATATCTTAGCCTCACAATCATTAGGGACTGTCCATTAGTGACCCTCCCAGGGCTGACCAGCACCTTGGATTTGTTCACTTGTCTGCAATAGACATGGCAGCTCCTGAGACCAAATCTTCCCACCTCCACTGCAAAGCAAAGAGAATTCTCTTGTTGGCAAGCTGGCAGAGTTCCACTGTGAAATACAAAGATCATACAAACAAACTCTCTTGGATGAGAGAGCTTCTTTATGCCGTGGAGCTGCAGTTTGAAACTGAGCAGGGCATTGCCATTTCATAATTAAACTTTCTTGCCTGGAAGCCCTAAATAAAGTGGTACACTATCCTGGCTGCACGCCATGAAAGACCCTGGTGAAGATCATACTAGCAGTCCTTCTTGGCTTGGACTAAGTTGCTTTCCTCTTGTACATCCAGGAGCACTCAGCCGTAACAAGGACGTGCGGGTGACAGTAGAGCCTGGCACACGGCTGGGCAGTTGCAGCATCAGTGCACGGTACCCGCTTGAGTACGTGTTCAGCATATGCCACTGCAGTCTGTGCATTCACAAACATTTTTAGCTGGTATGTCTGGTATCCTTTAAGGGTCTATACAAAAACTGTAAATAATGGAATATTGCAAGGCCAAAAGTAAATACTGAGGAATTAACGTACCCTACTAGGAACTATGATGCCACGTTTGTGGCACAAGAAGGCATAAGCTGCTGACTGCAGTTTATGGACAAAAATAGCAGCTTCTCTGCTGTGAGCTCATCCCATGCTTTAGTGGCCTGGTAGAGATCAAATAATGTACATTCTTATTTTCACATTTATTAAAAAAAAAAATCAAAGAACCCCTGGGGAAGAGAATTAAGGCATATGTAGAGAGCAACAAACAGCAGTGTGGAGTCTCACTTGTGGGACAGGAAAGAAGGGACATGGTAAGTACTGTTCGTTTTTATGTCACCATAAACACTATGAGACTGCTTTCACATCTAGGAGAGCTAGGGAACTTAAACTGGGACAGATAATGGAAATATGGTGAGGGCTATGAGTGACATATGCAACAAGTGATGTTTATATAACCACAGGAGAAAGAATAAACAGTTATAGGGCAGACATGCATTAATCAAGAAAATGTTTTGCTACTACAATAATGCAAATTTAAAAAAAAAAAAAAAATCTCTGTTTGTAGAAGTACACGGTTTCCCAAGTGGCATGTCAGCTTAAGACTTACAGGGCACACAATTGTTTCAGCATATTAGACACCTGATTGAACATGGGTTTTGATAATAATTTTTGAGTTTATATGAAAATAATGAAATGTAATGAGTCGCAAAGAGGTGACTGCACTAATTACTGTTTGATCCAGTTATAAAAAGTGTGAAAGGAGAAAAATACTGTGCTAGCAGAACTAGAGAGCTTGTCTGTTTATTCTGATTTGCTTGCCATTCCCTGAGTTTGTCATCACTAGTAAGTCTTAGTGGTGCATGTGACACAATTTCATGCAAACTTAAGGAGACGAAACTAACATTTAAAATACAATACTTTTTCAAAGCCAGTGTCAAAGGAGTAATCACAGAGTTTCAATGACACTAGTATTACTTATGAGCTTGGGGTACCAGGCTTATCCCACTGAGGACCATTGTAAATCGACTGCCTGTCTTGGGAGAGCTCAAGTTTTCCCCTGGGCTCCTCCTTTCTCTTTACTTGAAGAAATTGACTATATATTAAAGTGGTCCCATACACTGAACTTTTTCCTACAAGCACTGGCTAGAATTTGTTTTATATCTGTGAGAGCATAACTCTCCATTCCTGTGATTTGTTATCAACTCCCTATCTTTCTATCCTCCTCAAGCCTGAAAAAATTAAAGACAATTCAGCTAACCCTCTTTTCACAGAAATTATGTATATACACAGAAAGTGTGTGCAGATGTTTCCTGGATGAAGTTATGCAGCTGCAAAGACTTTATTAATTATAAAATGCAAAATGGATTGTTCTGTAATTGAAACTCTCTGGGGGTCTGATACATTTGAAAATTAACATACATATATGTATGGTCAGGACCTGGATGGATGCTGTTAGATTGTTTATTACCAATGGATATTTTAGCTAATGCAGAAAAAAGAGATGGTCTTTCTCCACTAGAGCTTTCAAATTCTTGCTTCATATTACTGTCTGTGGTTCCATAACTCAGGACTAAAAGCACAGCTTGCAGAAACAGTACTCCCACTGCTAGTGTTGCTGACCTCATCTACGATGGACAGGTCTAGAATCTTTATTTTAATCCTATTGACAGTGCCTCAGTGGGAGTAATTATAACAGTCGGCCACAAATCCAGACCTCCTGTCACTGATATATTAGTTTTTTTTCACAACGAAAATGAGCAGCAGGCAAGGAGGATAAAAGCAACATGGGGTAATGATTATAATAAAATTTGTCAACCCCATTCTGTATTAACCTGCTACAAACACATGACAATTTGGCATGGGAGACATCAGAAACACAAAAGGTTTAATCTTTCACAGTATCAAAATTAAAATTTTGAAAATCATTTGGGGTGCCTTATTCTCTTAAGAGATACTTGGCTGGTAGATCACAACATCAGCTACAGGCACTTTTTAGCCAAAGTCTCAGAACAGTTTAGATAAACTGAAAGCAGACCATTATAAAACAATTCCCAATTGTGGATTTCAATGTGAAATATTAGACATAAGAAATCCAGTAACAAAAAGAGATTTTATAACCTCTGATCCTCTTTTCCAATAATTTGTGTATGTTCAAGTTGTGACTATGTTTGAAACTGTAAATTATTTTTATAGTGAAAGATGGCATCTGTTATGCCTTCTCTGGCACCTAATATATATTGTTTTATAAGGAGCTTAGACTGTAGTATTTTATTTGTCTAACTACTATGCAATGCTAAATGTCTAACTTAAAAAGAAGTTTATTTTAGCTTGATTTTTAAACTGCAATAGCATCTAAAGATTATTCATGTTTCAGCCAAGGAATTATGTTGTATGGTTTAGCCATAAACTCAAGACTGTTAACAGTGCCTCAGCTATAGTGTGAATGACGTATCTAAACAGGGCTGTCCCATGGCTGCATACCATCATCCACTGAATGTTTGTTGTTGCCTGTCAGGAATCTCTCAGACTTCATATTCATTTCCCAAGCCTACTACGCCCTTGTCCAAAATCCTGCTAATGTCTTTTGAGAGGTGTTCACATACTGCTGATCACACAAATAGAGATCTGGAAAGAGAATGCTTGCTATTAACTTGTTCTGATTTTTCCACCAAATGAAGTGAAAGCTTCGCCTCTCTACAAATCTTCTTAAAAAACAAAGAAAACCCCCAAAATTGAGCATGTCATCACGTGTGCCTTTTTAACTTATCTAGTTACAAAGAAACATAGACATAAAAAAGTACTCTGCTGTTTTCCTGGCTAATTTATATACAAGGACAAGGTAATCAGATTGAAGAACATATCCTACAAATCAAAGAATACCCAATGTCACTATACCATAACAGCAAAATTACTTTGAATCTAATCATTCTAAATGAGTACATAAAAGACTACATTTAAATGGCAATTAGAGATACTCTAGCATATTCTGAGGAGAATTAATTAACTGGGGAAGCTAAAAGTTGTGCATTGAGGCTATGACATAATGTTTCTCTAAATTTTCAGTTTACAAGGATAAGGCCTCTGTCATGGTTCAAGTAGGTTTTGTATTTTATTCCCTCTTTCCAAAATTGTTTTGGAGAAACTGTTCCTTTAAGAGCAAACCCCTCTCCACAGCTGGCCAGGGGGTGAGCAGGAAGGAGTGAGCACTGGTATTCCTGGCTGCTAGGGTGGAAGCAGAGCTCTCTCCATCTTGGACCACACCTCTGGCTGGCAGAGAAGAGAGAGAGAAAGAGAGAGACTCACAGACTGTCAGAGCCGCCACTATACACTGGCACCTTCCCCTGCACCCCTGCCAGGGACTTCTTGAAAAGGAGCTGCCCAGGACCATGGCAGAAAAATGGAGAAAAGATATTCTGGGGAAAAAAAAGATATTTCTGGCTTTCCTGTTCATTCTTTGCCTATTTTTTCCCCTTTTCTTCAGCTATGCCCTTCCCTCAAGATTAAGTTTGCAAGGTACTCAAGTAGCTTCTGCACAGAATTGAATGACAGCTCAACTCATTAGCCAGCTTCGGAGCAAACGCTCCACACTTTGCAGGACTTGGTGTAGGTTCATCACAAAAAAAATGAAACCATGCCTTAAGTTTTGTCAGCAGTAGAAACTTTATCTGTCTTTTTCAGAAGGTTCTCAACTAGTCAGAGAATTAATGAAAAAATGCCCCTGATTTGCTCATAGTTTCTGCATCTTTACGTTTTGGTTACTGCTCTTTCCTCTTTTACTGACTTGAAAATATTTAATTATAAACTTTTTACATTTTTTCTAAAACAACTGTTAAACCAACATTGACTAATAATTCAGCAAGTCTTAGACTATGAACTAACTTGTGTTATGGAAGATATGATGGTCTGATAGGAAAGTTATATGATCATCTAATTGAGCAGAATGACCAGCAGACTACAGGCAACTGATTCATCAAAAAGAAATTGGCTATGCAAACTATAATGTAAGGGGTGTTTTTTTCCTAAACATATGTATGAAAAATTTATGCTAAATTTGTCACATTCCTGTAACAATTTCTTTGTTGTTGGGGATTGTAGGGTTTTATTTTTTACTTATACATAATTCAACTCAGCCACAAGCTAAAAAAACAACAAACCCACTGGTAATAAAATGCATACATGTTTTAATGATTTTTTTCTTTAACTTTTTTGCTTCCCTATTTGTGGGGTGCAGGTCAAACAATAAAGTATCAAGAAAATCCTTACAGCCTACAACGTAGCCAGCTTGCTAGCTTATACACTTAAATAATAAACAGCTTACTGAGTTCATCTGGGACTTTTGACTAAAATCCTCTGATGTCATACACGTTCTGTACAGCCATATATTGTCCATACGTAAATGAACACTTTGAGGTTCTTTGCAATTGACAGCATGCCTTAGGTAAGTTTTCCTGTTGTTATGTAAAGAGAATGAAAAACAGCAAAAAAAGGTCCAGGCAAATGAAAATAATGAAATTTGGGAAGGGGAGGGGCACATATTTAGTGTTTGCTTGTTTTCTAAATAAAAATATAGTAAAATCTGACCACTGACAAATTGGAAAATAATTTTAAAACAATTTGCAAACACATCTTTGAATTTAAAGCCAATAAGATTCCCATGATCTTCTTCATCTTCTTACCTGAACTTCCAATGCAGCAAAGGCCTTTGGATTTAATGAAAAAATTTTAACCTCTAGCACTGCATTCAGTTCTGGGCCACTCTCTAAAATAAAGACATTGAGGTGCTGAATCGTGTCCAGAGATGGGCATGGAGCTGGTTAAAAGGTCTGGAGCACAAGTCCTATGAGGATTAGCTGAGGGAGCTGCAGTTGTTTAAGTTGGAGAAAAGGAGAGGCCTTACCACTCTCTACAGAAGAAGTTGTAAGGAGGTGGGATTTGGTCTCTTGTCCTAAAGAACAAGCAATAGGACAAGAGGAAATGGCCTTAAGGTGCACCAGGGTGGGTTTAGTTTGGCTGTTAGAAAAAATTTCTTCACTGAAAGGGCTGTCAAGCATTGGAATAGGCTGCTCAGGGAAGTGGTTGAGTCATCATCCCTGGAGGAATGTAAACAATGTGTAGATGTGGCACTTAGGGACATGGTTAAATGGTAGACTCAGCCTTGTTGGGTTAATGATTGGAGTTGGTGATCTTTTCCAACCTAAATGATTACATGATTCTATGATGCTAAAGGTAGAACTGTACAGTGGAACCTGAAAGTACTGAGCACTAGGTAGGATCTTTTTCTTTCCTTTCATTGATTTTTAAGCAACTCCATTACTTTATAATCTTTTAGCCTCATTACCTCAAATCAAACAAACAAAGTTGGTCGCTGTCTAAATAGCAACCTTATTATACAGTACCACTGCAACACAACTACAATATCACAACCTCTTATAAGGAGCAGTGGACGTGTCCCCTGACATGAGAATCTCTAATGCCTATTAAGCCTCCCAAAAGCTCTCATTTCCCTTGCCAAATGAACAGCCATAGTCTTGTCAGAATCCTGTAATCAGAGAGTCACTGTGTTTTTTCACCAAACCTTACAAAAACATTTTAAAAATATCTGAAAAACTCTCTCATTCCCTGGCTACCCTTATTCTCCCTTCGTGGGAGCAACACTGAGAATCTTCCAGGAGAAGAAATATAAAGTGGTGAAGGGAAGATTTGTGATGATAGCTTTTCTGATGGAGTTACTTCTAAATTAACATTGGAAGAATAGCAGAAATAGGGGTAACTTTCGGTCTATCATTGACATATGTCAGCCAGGTCTGCCAGTGAAGGGGATCTAAGTGTGTGAAGAGATCAAAGTTTCCAACTTGCCTCTCATCCTTCAGAGTCATTCCTCAAAGGTTGAGTCTGGTGGCTGTGGGGGAGAGATGGCTTACGTTGTCCCAGGAAGAGCAGATGCCTGCAGCTAGGCACTTTTCAGGCTGTCCACAGACTGGATTTGCCCCTCTACAACTTTCCAGGAGAACTGACCTACCTGTCTGACCCTAACCATGGGCAAGTATGGGTGGCACAGTGTTGCCTCAGGTCAGCTGGAGGATACCAGGCCAAGTTTTCCTTCCCATGGTGCCATGAACTTCACCTAATGCTTGCCTCTGAAAGCCTAGACACACAGACTGACTGTTTTTTGCTCAAAGGCTCAACACCGATGTCCAAAGTACAATGTAGACACACCTGAGCTGACAAAGGAGCTCCCCAACAGCAATCTACTTCTGCAAAATATAAAGATTACTTTATTATACAGGCATGATCATTCATACGTCACTAAAGCCTTATTTACAAAAGCTTGTGACTACTCTAAATTTTGTGTTCTTTGTTTTACCGGTCCCTCAATCCAGTTCATCCTACAGCCACTTAGCATCTCTGAAGGCACTAATACAGGAACAGGGGGCTGTGAAATTGTAGAAACACTCATTTCAGAAATAATGTTTAATCAATGCATTAATAACACGTAAAGTTAGTAAAACTATAACCTGAGTAGCTTCTTGTAGTTCTGTAGAGAGAACAGTTTGATCATTCTGTCTATCTTTATTCCACAGATTCCCTCTTCACATAGATGATTCCCTCCTGATACCCCAAAAATCCTGTTCTATAATTGTCCAGGTATAAATATAATAGAAGAGTTTCCTATGAAGGCCTCACATAAACTGAAATCATTTTGGTCCATGTGAAATAATGAAGGTCCCTAAGGGGAACCTCAGATCTCTCTCAGATCTCATGGTTCACAGATAAAGTTCTCTGTAAAGCACGGGGTGCAAATGGATCTATTCTATTTCTTCCTGAAGCTTTGAGACAATCACCTTGATGTGGATATTTAATTTAACTGTAATTGGCTGGCAAGAAATAACTCTGGAGGGCTTACTCATAAAATAGAACAGAAGCAGGCATCTTTATAAGCTTTCCAATTGAAATGAAATTAAAATAACTTAATAACACATTTTCGTTTCCTTTGGACAATGACCTACTATTACCATACCAGGCCTCAACCCAGAAGAAATTTTTCACAGGTTTCTGTAACACATTCCTAAAGGCCATCATTATACAGCAGGCAAATCCATCCAAACAAAAGACCAGCTTCCAAGAACCCGCAAGAGAAAAATTACTCTGCTTCTTCTCAACAGTGCTACAGAATCTAAAAATATCTTTACTTGCACATCCTGGTCTCAGATATTCCTACATTTAATGCTGATTGTCCTGCTTACTTAAAAAAATATGCTCATGCCTTTGAATCCATTGTGATGCTTTTGAAGGAACATTAATGAAAAAAAGCAACTGTTCCCCACAGTTATGTTTGGCTTGGAACAGGAAGAAAACAGAAATGCTGCCAGAAAGGAAACAAAAAATACACTCTAATTTCTTTAAGAAGAGACTTCCTTCTAGGTTTACAGAAGACAATAACATTTTTATCAATGCATAGACTGGAAACTTAAACTTTGTGTGTAAGTATTTCATGATAATCCTTCAAAATAAAAATGGATTTAACCTCTTTATCTAAAGATTACAGTGTTAGTTTATTAAGAGATTACAAACACACAACTCTCCTTTAATGAAAAAAAAGTAAAAATATAAAGGAAAAGCATTACTAGAGTAATTCACTGATATGAAACTGAAGTGGAATAAAACATGAAAAAACTTCTTCTGGGTTTGCTTCAGTAAGCATGTGGTAAGAAAGAACACCACTAATTCTGACAGATTTATCTGTAGAAATTTTTTATGAGAAAACTTCCTGGATTCATACAACGCTTTAATTCTAAATAGTGTAGCATGAGTTGTGATACTGTGAAATGAAGTTGTCTTTACTAATTGCATACTCTGAACAGAAGTGTGTCTTATAGCAGAGAGCATATCAAATCTGTCTGGCTGATCCTTATGATTTGGAAATGTCACTTTCTACTAAGCACAGAGAAAATAGGGAGGGGCAATAAAGTCGCTCAAAGATAGCAGCCATCCGAAAAGATAAAGAACACGCTGAGGAAAAGCAGACAACAGATTGCAGAGACAGAACAATCACAGATGGAGGCCAGGTGGGTGGGTCAAGCTATTTTTTTTTATAAAAGGTTTATTTTCATATTTAAACAGTACCCCGTTGTGTAAATGTTCAGCAAAGAACTGATAAGAAAATGGATTTGTAAGTGCGTTTGAACAAACAACATGTCTTATAGTCAAGAGGGGCTTATTCATATATAATTAAGGAATAACGTGCATGGCTGAAGGGTGTATGATACTGCAAGTGATTAAATGCCACTGCAAAACAAAGAAGCTAGATATCCCAGGAAGCTTTACGGAACCAGCATGGAGCAGTCTCAAAACATGAATTTTATTTTTTTCTAGAAGATGAGGATATTCATCTAATGACAAAAAAGCTTTCTTCACTGAAAATACTGTGTGCTTCCACGCTGTTTCTACCACGTAATCAAGCTCTTTAACTAAGATTATCGTGCTTTCTGTTTCAGTGTACACTACTATTACATTTAATCCTTTAAAAACCCCTAAGAGAAGCGCTCTGTACACATACAATGCCCAGGTTCACTGGAACTGTGTGCAAACTTAGTTCTCTGCAAATTTCCAAAATCTTACTGGCATTAGTCAGCTGAGTAATTACAGCCCTGAGGGCTTGATCCAAACCTACTGAAGTAATAGGTGTCTCGGACAACACATGACATGAATCATGCAATAAAGACAAGGAAAATGAGGAAGATCAAAGGTCCACCTAGACCACTGGTTTTTCATAGCAAAGACTGCAGTATAGACACATGAACAATCTCCATTGCATCTTCTCAGCTGTCAGGCATATTTTCAAGAATACTAATATTCCAAGACATTTACAAAACTTTTAAGTGTTTGGAAATTTAGAATTTCTATTTTGGGGTCTTTGCAATTATCATTTTTTATTGGTGTCTTGGGTTTCAACTTGTGAAAACTGAAAGGGAATAATAAGAATGCTAATATAATATGAATGCATTGACATTCACACTTTTGTTTGGATACAGAATGCACTTTTGAAGGGATTTCCCAGTCATCCATGCTTATTGTGTTTTTTATTTCCCAGCATAGGAGTCTCAGAGCAAGTGAACTGATTTGTTTTCAGAGGAAAATAACTAGAAGATGCGCTCCAAAAGTGAAAGTAATGCATTCCAACTACAGTTGGATCAGACTAGACCTACAACAACCAACCCCCTCCTGAAATTTATAGTGTGGACATCAAGTCCTTAGGATGAACTATTTTGCTCTACAGTTCACTCCTATTGCTCCACACTCCTTGCTAGTGACACAATCATGAGGGGAAAACACAAATTCTTTATTTAGAAAAGGCTTAATTGTTGGCTTTGATCGACAAATCATTACACAAAATATATAACAGAGGTAGAAGTGATTCAGCATCCTAATTGTGAACAATTTGGAACTCAAATGATTATTTTGTGCAAGTAATTCTTAAAACAGTTCTGTGTAGTTTGTTAGAAAGACAAATTTATAGATGTTGGTTCCTCGGATCTCAGGAAACTGCACATTTCTTTGAAAAAAGAGATAGATACTGAAAAAGAAAATCAAAAACAATGAAGGAAGCAGGTTGTTATAGTCACAACCAAAGAGAAAACAGAAAAAACAAAGAAAATAGAAGATGGTTAATGAAAGGAGGGGGGGAGGGAGAAAAAGCAAACTTATATAAAGTTCAGTAACAGTCAAGGAGGCCCAGTTTGTCCTTGCATAACATTTATGCAGCTCCCAGAAGAAACTGTCCTAGGGAAGTGCCATCACAGCCCATGGCAGAATTCAGTTTTCCACTTAGGATGGAGTTTAAGGCTTTTAATTAGGCAGCTCTATTCAAAAATTATTCTTTCATTCTCAAAAGGATAGACTGCCAAGGAAGAAATAAAATATAACTCAAGAAGGTGTGAAAGTCATGGCAATGACCCAAGGGACAGCAGACAGTGTCACTGATAGAAAGCATTCCCTGATATCTTCCTGGCCTCTAATACATTTCCATCTTCAGTTCTGCTACATTACACAAAAGCATCTGGGTCCCCTAATATGGCTCTCCTCCCCCACTCTCCAAGTTTTCTCCATTAAATATTAAAATCTTTTTCTGAATGATAAAAAATATAAGTAATTTAATATAACAAATATAAGTAATTTAATTGAAGTTAATTTTATAATAAAGACAAACACTGAACAAATTCAGAGAGCTGAGTGGCTATGGAGGTCCATTAGGAGCCAAGGAATAGGGCTGAACAATGGGAAACAAAACAGGCATGCAGTCCTCATGTGGGGCTCAGTTCCACCCCTTCCCAACTTTTTCTAATCGCTCAGCCAGATGCATTTCCATTACACAACCCACGTCCTTATCATCAACACACACACCAGTCCAGCAGACCCACTGATTTCAAATGGGTCTCCTCTGAGGCAGTGACAGGAAAGCTACACAAAGGAAAAAGGTTGGCCAACTCTGACACTGGATTTAAATACAAAGTCAGACTGGGACTTCGGCATCCTGAGTCTGCCTTGAGGGCTTCAGCAGGGAAAAAAGGGGCTATTGGGAGGGGAAACATCAACAAAAACTGCACCGATGTGATACAGAGCGTGAATATTTTTAGAGAAGAAGTCATCCAAATTAATCTGCTGATCTCCACTGCCCAGCTCACAACAGGGCACAGATTAAATACTCAAGATGTGTTTTCTCCCAAGATTACAACACCTAATTTCAGCATCAATGTTTTAGCGGTTACACATGTAATGAGTAGCTTCTTTCTCATTGGAGTCTATGGAGACCCAGGACTCAGTTCTGCAAGGTTCTCAACTAATGGTCAAAAGAATACAGATCTTCTGTGACACCTGTATCACATCTGTCAACCCACACAAATGTTCTGCATACTATACACCACCTCAAACAAGACCAGACAAACACTGTTTACGAACCCAACCACAGCCTCTTGCAAATGGTCAGTGGAATTGCTCTCCAGTCCCCAGCTTCAAATAAATCCTTCTCTAAGTTACTTGTCCTGGCATGCCAACATATAGAGCATCCAGTCATAATGATTACCAGTAATCCTCAAGTGGCATCTAACTGCACAGTCCCATAAAATATGTCCTGATGTAATAAGTTCATCTAGCATCCTATGATAGCTGGGTAGTGATGGGAAATTAGAACAGTAGATTATCCACAATTCTTTAATATAGGTGCCCCTATCAAGTACAAAATAGATCCATACACAGTGTTGTACACCTTTTTATAGCTTGTCACACAAAATCTTGGCGACTGTACTGCAATAAGTAATGTATGCCTACAGGGAATGAGATATCCAGCTGAGGTTTGCAAATTTGAGCTTTTGAGTAAAGAATTGGTATACTTTAATTAGTTCTCAAAATTCAAAATAAAATACTGGTGGAGTCAAGCTATTTATGACTATGTTAGGCTATTATGATGTTTATGTGGATGGTGATGAAAATTAATTTCATATGAATGCAAACACTAGCTGGCAATTTCCTGCATTACAGCAGCAGTACAGATAGGACACACATTTGAAGAATCTTAATTTGTGGGCACATGTGTACCCGTGCATGCTCCACGAGCATTCATATTTCAGTGATACAACTCTCTCTACTGGCCTATCATGCAGCCAAAGATGAATGGTGGTAGGAGTAGCAAATAGTTTGGGTGAAGCCAAGAACAAGTAAACATACTCAGTTATTAGTGACTGCAGAAAGTTATTAAAGGCTTTATCAAGTACACATTGATTATTAAGAGAAAGAAAAAACCCTCTGTTTTTCATGTTTAATCTTTCTTCAAACTTTGGAACAAACTAACATATGACATCATTGAAATAGCAGATGCAAAAGCCATATATTGGGCTTTTTGCCACTATATGCATGAAGCTGCAACAAGCACTAATTATGGACTCTTCTGGGGGATCTCTTCTGGGGAATCTCTAATTAACATGCTACTCCCTGCACTACAAAGTGTGCCAACCCCTTTGCCCAGCCACTAATTCTTATGTTGAATTAATAAGGCACCTTTGTGAATTTTTGTGCCCTTTTTGTTTCCTTATCCTATAAGGCCAGTGGTTGAAACTGTAATATGCATTGTTAACTTTGTCAAAACAAAATGTCATTCAGAATAAGGAGCTCTAAGACGTAAAAGGAATGCAAAGCTCACTGAAATCTTCCTCAAATGCAGAGAGAGGTTTTGACTATGTGTGCAAACACTTCTGACGTCAGAGTGACTTTACTGGACATATTTGCAAGAATGAGCCCAAATGTACATCAGCACTCCAGGCATGCCAGTTTTCAAACAGTAAGGTTCCCAGCAAGAATCCCCAGATAAGCTAATATAGCCTCCAATCTTCACTCTGCACTTACGTTTTTCCAGTAGTATCAGAGATTTCAAAAAGCTCATACTTTGTGTTGGATTTTCACTCATCCTCCTTCAGTCCTGAAGGTAGGACATATTGTGGATTAGCAATCAAAACAAAACTGTTTCATCAAAGTCTGATAATGGGAGCTAGTGAAAAAGAAATGGAATTTAATGTGAAAATAAGTATTGCTAGGGTTCCTGTACTGACTGCTTTTTTTCTTTCTTTTTTCTTTTTTTTTTTTTAAACTGAATTCACTTACAGCATCTGCTTTGTATTTGGAGCGAAGCTGCTATAAAATTTTCCGTCAGCCGTAATTGGTCTGCAGAATTAAGGGCTACTGCTTTAAAACTTAGAAATACAGTTACTTGACCTTTTGTGTGATGATGTTTCTACAATAGCCTTTGGCAGCAAAGCCCATAGTCTAATCGATCGTATAGTAATTGTCCTAAAACTTAATATAAATTATTCTTGACATTGCTTAAGCACATAGCACTTTTATTTACGTCCACTGACATATGGAAATAAAATACTCCTTTTTCCTTTGTAGCACTCTGTAACAGGTTGGCAGACTTAAGATTTTACATAGATACAAGTGCTCATGCGTTCTGACCTGCTTAAAAACAACACAGCTCCAAAAAACCCCTTAAGTATCTCAATCTTACAAACGAAGACAACAAAGGCCAAGTCATGCTAGTAGATGAGTAGCTTCCACCAATTAAAAAAAAAAAAAAATCTTTCAGATGAGAAAATCAGAAGAGAACAGGGGATGAAGGAAAACCTCAGACAGACCTAAAATGCAAGATTAGGTAGGGCACATGTTGTTTTACTATTCAATCAAATCCAATACCCCAAAACTTGAGGAAGGGATTGAGTTGTGGTATTATCTAAGTCTATACTGTTCAGTTAAAGATTTGACAGGTATATATAGTCCACTTACATGCAGCTCTTTACATATGCAGCAAAATTTATGTCTCCTGCTCAAATTTTATACCAGTTCCGTTAGACTTAAAAGATTGATTGCACTGCTGTTCTCATGAAGGTCAAACAGGCAATGCAAACTTCTGCTGCTTTTTTTTCCTAAATTTCTGTAGAGTTACCTTAATTCTGTAGTGTTTAGGTCTATTTTATTAAGGTAATTTTCCTGTATAAAAGAATAATACATTTGGTAATCCATACATCTGCATTATGTCCTTAATTTTCCTTTTGCATCAAAACCAGTTTAAAGCTGCAGTCCCTTTCTTTATTCTCCATTTCTTTAAGTAAAATTACTTTAAATTTTCAATGAACTTGGGAAAATATTCCCTTGAAGAACCTATTCCTTTAAAGAATCATAGATCATAGGATAGCTTGGGTGGAAAGGGACCTTAAAGATCATCTAGTTCCAATCCCCCGCAACATCCCCACCCGCTGTGGGCAAAGACCTTCCATTAGGCCAGTGGCCTTGAACACTTACAGAGATAGGGAATCCACAGCTTCTCTGGGCAACAAATAAGTTGCCTAGAAGATGAGCGCAGTAACTTGCCATCATGGTAATTCATCTTATCTCTTCTAGATTACCATTTTTATATCAGAGAATGTATATGCTGTTCTTCTAGGCATACTGACATCTTACTGCCTTGTCTTCTTCAGCTTTAATTCCTGACACTGAGTACACCAAACCAATCTGCCAATTTTAAACTCCTATTCCCTCATTAGGGAACACAATATATTTTTTCAGTGGGTCTGTCTTCATAGGCTCTTACTCCGAAGTGACCAAGCCAACAACAATATGTGCAGTGTGCCTATGTCACATCATGAACAGTGCTCAAAAAGAGAAGTTTAGTCATTCTTTTCATACATTGTTCCAGCTGATGGCAATAGAGCCAAACAAAAAATACAGGTTTTACTTCAGAATTACTTTATACAAATACCTGTAAGCCTAATGTATATTTTTGTATCCTTGCCTTTGTGATGATAGCCATCAAATCAGATTTCATATGAAGAGCTGCAGAAAGGTGGATACCCTACTCTTTTCAAGTTTCATTAATCATGATGAGGTACAGTGCAGCCTAAAAATTTAAGTCTTATGGCTCTGTTCTGTTCTAAGCAGAAGTATAAAGCAGAAGTGGAACAAATCCATACCTGATTTTATTTTCAGATTTCACTCTACTTCTTTGTTAACTACAGTAGGTATTTGTCCAGTTTTACAGGCTAAGCAGCCTTCTTCATAGGATAAAACTATTTAGAAGGAGCACTGCTCAATAACAATGGTCCTAAGTCTAAATTTTTATTTTGGATGTATCAGAGCCAACTCAATTTCTCTTGTTTTCTCTGTCTCCTCGGGTTAAATAATGAAAATTAGGAGCAAAGAGGGAATATACTCCCATTCAGCATATGGACAGGAGCACCCCAGAATCAACTGATTCCTCTTTTTAAAGTTTGGTTGAAACATGTAGGCATTAATAAACAGCCTTCAGTAAAATCTGTGCAATTTCAGAATTTAAACTGGTCAAAGGAAAACATCACTAGAATAGAGAATACTTTCTAACAGCCAATAGAATGAATAACTGACTCTCTTCTCCACCAAAACAAGAACGAAGTGATAAAATTGAGAACAGCCTTGCTGTCAGCCACAGGATGTACCTAACAGACAGGCATATTGAAGATAAACGTTTTATTCCTGCATCTTTTTTCTTGTGGGTTTCAGGAGACGGCTGTGGGGGTAAGAAGGTAGACAAGGGGCTTTTATTGATTTTCTCTGCTGTATTTGCTCTTGCTACTTATTAAGAGAGGTGGAAATTGCCCATAGCTATCTTTTCCCATGTTTTTTTCTAGCTGCAATACTGTCACTCCTGTCTTTGTTCATGTCCTGGAAAGTAGTTCCTCTAAGGACCACTGCTACAACAGCAGCAGACACCTAAGTCATATAAATGAAGACAGTAAGAGATATGCAAACACCTCACAATATTCCAGATTTTCCTATTAACACTAAAAATCATTTAAAGAGGTGAAGACCTTCAACTCACAATACCTACAATTAAGACCATACAAAAGCACATGATGGCAAGAGAGATCCCATAGGATCAGGCTGTAAAAGACTGGTTTGGCTTTAACTGTGGTTCTTTTTTTCAACTAGAGTAAGACTTATTGCAACTTTCCTTTAAAAATTTGCAACGGTGTCAACAAGAGCGGCAGTAGGGACAGCAGCTTTCCAAGCATCTGCCATGTCAGTGCTAGGGCCATCATCAGAAACAGATTATGCTAGAGACAGTTGTCCCGTGTGAATCAGTAAGACTCAGTCAAATCTCTCCATTCTGCACTGATCACTGATGAAAAAGGATTTTCTTCGAATTGAAGGATAAATGTTTTAAGTTCTCTGTATGTACAAAAAAACCTTCAGCATGTTTTATGACTTACTTTCCCTGATTTTCTCCCAATAAATGCACATTCCAATCTGGTAAATATTCCCTGTAGAGGCCCATGCATTCTGCTGTCCAGACACAGGGTGAGGGGTGGGGGGAAATTTAAAAAAATCAACCTATGGATGACTAAATATTGATGAGCGTGGTGTGAATTCTGAGGCAGCTTGTCCCCCCCTCTGTCTTCCACTTACTAATTTACAGAGTCTGCAGCATTTAGAGTCACAATGTCAACCAAAGTCAGAAGAAATAGAATTCTAGAAAGCATTACAACCATCATTAGCACTCTCTCCCCGACTACTTATCAGACACATATAAATCTTGATGCCTATGTGACTCACTATGATGAAATTAAATGAGAGCAAGCAGAGCAAATGCATGTCTACTGCTTTTATCTCTAACCTAGTCAGACAGTCATCAATATATTTGAGCTACTGCAATATATTCTGTAATATTTAAGAACATTGTTATCATTTTATCAACCCACATATCTTTAGTATTCACTCCTTCTATACCCCCACAGTTTTGTAATCAATTGCCCCTCTCCAGTTCGGACTGCATGATCCAGCATTTCATACAACAGTCTCATTTGCTCCTTGTTCTAAAAAAATACAGAATTTCTTTTCAAATATACATTTAATTTATGCCTAATATGGTGAAAGGAGAACTAAAATCAGCATGCACAAAGGCAAGGAAGCAAAGCAGTTAAGAGCCAGTAAGGATGTGAAAGCATGTGGTATCCCTGTTCATAGCTGCATGCATTGCAAATGCACAGAAGCTGTACGTTCACACCAAATCAATCCTCCATTTACCCTCAGACATTTTAATCTATTTCCTTAAAAAGACAGGTGCTGATAAAGATTTGAAACAGAGACCGAATTAAGAAAATGACAGGAAAAAAGAATCCCTGCTGCTACAAAACAGCGCTCTCACTGGGATTGCATTTCTTAAATATTCTCCTTCAAGGAGAGGAGCATACCATTTTTTATATTTAGCCTGGGAAGGTGACAGACTGAAATCAGAGTTGCTAAACCCAACGCAGGTAGTGTGAAATCTAAGGAAGTACAGCACTGGGAACCTAAAAAGAGGAAAGGGCTTAATTTTTTTTTCATCTTTAGAAAGTCAGTACATTATTCCAACTGAGCTAACATGCACAACTGTACTGCAGGATTACAAGGAAGCTGAAGACAAAGGTTTCATTCACAACTCTACCCTTTTACAAGGGATAACCTCCTACACAGATGTAAAGTCAAGTCACGTCTGATTAAGTTCACTTCTCCTGTAACAGTGGACAACACTTCTGGAATCAAAAAGAAAGAGAAACCTCGATCCTATATTGGTCATATACATTGTCATATTGTCACATTGTCATATTGTCCTGTACATTTTTCAGATCAAAATTTAGTATAGAAAGTGGTGCGTGTAGATAGTCATTATAATTATGCTAAAAATCACATAGAAATTTTAAGCTTCCTTCTCCTTTTTACCATTGCTTAATTAAAAGTTATGAAATACCTTTAAACATCACTGATTTTCAACCATTTATTTTCTTTTACTGCAGGTAGGTCATGTTTAAAATAAAATTATTTACAATGCTTAGAAATGTACGTCCTCTTGATGTCTGTCTTACGCACACTCTGCTTTGTGACATCACAATTAGCTGTCATGAAAATGAATGTAAGATAATATGCTTTGGGTCAATTCCTGGTCCACTTAAACTAAGATTCACACCATTCACTTCACCAAGACCAAAATTTCACCTTTTAACTTTCACTAACAAAAATCCAGTGGGAATAGCTGAACAGAAAATGGTATCCAGTTTTTATGCAATGCTTGATAAATAAATTCAGCAGGAGGTTTGGCATTTGTTTTCATGAAAACATGGATGAACCTATCTCATGCAAATAAGCTGTGGTAGCAGAAAAGCATGCATAAATTGGAATATTTTACAGAAAGTGATATTTTTCTCACAAAGCTTATGATTTTCAGGAACTTACTAGTTGTACCAATGGCTGAATTAAGAGAGATCATTCTACAAACAGGCAGAAAATTATTTTGCTTGTTCCTGACTTACATATGATTTTGTTTTCTTCTGAATTTCTAGCAGTGTATTGTGAGATTCTATTAATTCTTTGTGCTTACTGAGGCAGAAAAGTAGAGTATAAGACTTCTGATCATGTTAGAGCGTTATCTTTTACTACATTACTTCATTTTTGTAAGTTTGCCAAACTATGTTCAATCATCGTTTCAAATTGAAAATAATAATGTAAAATTATCCATATGATACATTAATTAGGACCTACCTTAGACTGAAGCAACATCAGAAAGAGAAAGTGAAATGTAAGACAGAAAGCTGACACTAGAAATATTTTTAATCTGTTTCTTATCTAATATGTTAATATTTCTCATTTATCACAGAAAAGTATCATGTGTGCTGACCTAGCACTGCAACTTTTTGCAAATGCACAATAGCCAGCTACTGACGGCTCTGAACGCTATTAGTGCATTGTGGTGAGAATAAATGTATCAATGACTTCTTAACGACTTTAAATGTGATGCCTCTGTGAAAGTAGCAAGGACAGGAACAAACATAATACACTGTGTTTTATTAATAGAAGAACAACCATTTTTAACTCCAAGATGATCCCCTTCAGACTTGAAGTGCACCAGAGGTGATAGCTTTGTGACAAAAATAGAAAGAGATTCTCTTAGTCACAGAATAATACTCCCCAGCATGAATTGCTTTCTTCCTCTGGAGCAAACATATTACTTTGGACTCTGGAACACAGCCCCAAACAAATAGCCCATGTCTGAAAAACACATCTCAACAAAAATCTTTAAACTCCCTGCCTAATGAATGATGGGCATACAGAAGGGTTAACTACGGGAGGTTCTCCTTATTATTGGCATTGAAGACCTTAAAATATGAACATTTCCATTTTTCTTTTTTGATTATTCCTTATAACTTATTATCTTCTTTTGGTATCCTTAACTACACAGCATTTGTCAAACATCAGAAGCGTTTGACAGCTTAGCCTTAAAAGAATTCGAGAACAGAAGACTGAAATGCATTTCTCCAGGAGCTGATACTGTACAGCAGTTAAATAGGCATAAAGCTCATAACAACACTAGAAGAGCTGGCAAGAGGCACTTCATACAATGACACAAATTCAGACTTATATTATTGTCCAACATAACTTTTCCTGCACTTTAATTTTAGCACAGAACTAAAAGTTGCTCTCTCTGTTTCTCCCCGTTGGTGCAAAGAAATTTGGTGACTGATGGGGTGTTTCAGTTAATTCAGCAAGAGCAGTAGTTGATCATTCCAGGAATGTTAGAGGTCGTAACATAAATGGGCAGCGGCAAGGCTGTAAACTTCTAAGGCTGTATACTGAGAGAACTGTGCATTACTAAAGTGGAAGTAAAAAATTACATGCAAAGTCGAAAATGTAGTGGAATACAATTTTGAAATAACCAGACTGCTACTGCATATCCAACAATTTATTCCCATTTAGAAGTCAGTGGCAAAGAGACCAGACACTGGAACTCATAGCTAAACATCTGATTTGCAAGCTGAGGATTACTGCCATCTTCACAGGCAGTTGTTCCTGATTATAACCATGCAAACAGAATAAGACTTGTTCCTGTTTAGTTTAAAACCTGGATTCCCCTTGACATGCTTGTTCTGCACCAACAATTCCTGTTTTATCCTGCACTCTTCAGCATGGAGGAACAGGTGTGCCCTGACTAGAAACCTTCTGCTGCTCAGTGTAGAAGGATATTTCCTCACTCTTAACCTAAATTTTACCCATAGGGAGACTCCAATTACACAGGCATTGGAATGCAAGTCCTGTGCTCCCTGATGTGCTGCATGAGCTGTGAAAGAGCCAGATCTTATGTGCTCAAAGTCCTCTGCAGTCTGGCAGTTGTATTTTATACATGCAGGCAGTAGCAAGATTTCATTCCAAAAGGGCCTCTACAGTCATATGGGAGAGAGACAACTATCCATGCTAATGGTCTGCTTGGTGAATTCTGCAGGAAATGTGCTTAGTTTGCAAGAAAAAGGATGGGTTTCCTATTCACCAGCAATACAAAATTTTCACTTTGGAACTTTCAAAAACCAAAGGGGTTTCTCCTCTCCCCATTCCTCATCAGTGGTAACAGTGTTTCCAAAAGTTAAATTTTGTCATTGTTTATACATATGCAACAAATAAATATTCTCCCACACTTGGAGATACTTTGCCGATGATGGATTCATACAGGCAAAAGTTGCTTCAACTCATTATGATTAGGCTATCACAACTTTTGAAGCAGTCCTGTCACTGGTGTTTGAAATTAACTAAGATCGTTGGCTTACTCATTCAAGATACATTGATTTATCATAACTAAAAGAAGGCTAAAAAAAAAAAAATAATCCCAAATTGATATGACCAAATATAAAAAAAGAACTTTGCAATTGTTTTAAGTGAGAATTTTACCATGGACTTCAAAATCTAAGTACACTTGAGCATATAAAGTTACCAATTCTTTACTTCTTTTTAAATTCATAATCCTAAACAAATTGATAATCCATTTTATATTCCAGTTCTAAGAATCACATGGTTTATTGTTATTGTTGTTTCTGAATGGTCATCTAAATGCTGGCTTGAGATAAAAATAGATTCTAGTCCTTCTAGTTGTAGAAAATAATTTGAAAATATGATCCGACTACATTCAGAGACTGAACAGATGCATACACAAAGATTAAACAATAATGATGATTTCAGACATATTTTGGGGACCCAAATAATTTTAGCTACATCAGCTATGCAAGCCTGTCTAAAGCTTAAGAAGTTAAAGAAAAAAAAAATAAACTACAGTAAATTCTGAGATTCAGAACCCTTCTACTTTTGTGCAACTCATCTTTTAATTTCCAGTTTTTCAGGCACTTAGGGATGGTGGAGAGAGAAAAGAGACATTCCATCTTGCTTAATGAGAAGCACAGAGCCCAATCGCCTTAGGTCAAGATCATAAATTCAAAATGCATCCTCTTCTTTTTTTCTAAAGTGATCTTACACAGTTCCTGTCTCTCTTGCTATGTGCATAAAACCCAGTGAAGTCTTTTGTACAGGTAGTACAAAAATCTAACCTTTGTCACACCTCCACCATTTGAGGGGAAAAGAGAAGCAGCAGAAAAGAGGAAGGACGCACCTTATTCTCCTCCACTAAATAAGAATATTGCTGCACTTACAAATGAGCCCTTTTTGTTACTTATGAAAGGCATTTTCACATTCACTATTGATTTTTCATCTATTAAAACAGTGATCTTTTGTGTGCATGTGAAAGGCACTTTGGAAACTTTACAACAAAAAACCAAAACAGAGGCAGCGAATAGACCTTAGTGCCTATGAAAGATAATCTCCCAGTAACTTCAAAGGGGCAAGGTCAGGCCTCACCTTTATTCTCCTGCATTTGCATTATTGACTTTATGAAACAAAGGCAGAGCCCTAAGTAAAGAACTCATCATACAGACCAAGGGTGCCTGCATGATCCTGTGTCATTAGCGACGGGCAGCTCCCAGGCACACACCACACACTGGCTGAGGCCCTGGCTGTTTGCACAGCATTCAGATACCACTTTGCTGTGGTATGCAAGAGATTAAATGCTATGCCTACCACGGTGATCAAAACTCCTGCTTTCAATTTGTATCCATTCACCTGTTGACACATTCATTGCCTGGCACTCTGAGATATAGGGTAGATGCTGAGAAATACCTCCATCCTCAAACTCAGCCCATGCCCAAAATCTTGTCTTCAGATTGCATCTCCTCACTTGTCTGCAGTCCCTCATCACTGGCTTACCTTCTCCTTCTCTCTCCCCTGTGATATATCCCCAGGCTTCAGTTTGACAGCAGGTCTTTTAAGCCATTCAGTGCTTTCTGTGGGTGAAGTAAATTACATTTCTGACTTAAAAAAAAAAAAAAAAAAAGAAAGAAAAGAAGCAAAGGCTACCCTTGTTAGCAGGCAAAACAATAAAGTGGTACATTGCATTGAATATTTTTCCCCATATGGCAAATTTTATTTGTTGTGAAATCATATATTTCATAACTGGTAGGTTATTTACAATATTTCTGATCTGTCCAACAAAATGGTACACAGCTTAACTGTTCTCTTCGAGGTGATTCTTTATTAGTCATATAATCCATTTTTCTACTGATTAGGGGAGATGAGTCAGTACTAAATATTCTATCTCCTCATACAATTGATTTTCCTGTGCTCTTTTCTTCCAATATTATTTTCTCCAACAGAGTTTTGATGGTTATTCTTTATTAGTACAAATCATCTGCAGATGCACTAGAGATTTCATACTACAAATTCAAAGACCTTTTCTAGAAGCTCTGGAGAACAAAGCAATTTTTCATATCAAATTCCACTCTTCTCTTCCCCACTGATGTAACTGTCAAATAAAATCACAGCTATGCTGACAATGCAATACAAATGAACTTGGATCCGTACAGACTATTTCTGCAGAGCCCAAAGTCCAGAGGTGAAAATGATATACTATTCTAAAAAAACACAACCAGCCAAAAAATCTGCTATTGAAGACTTCACCTCTTACAAATGAGATTAATCAGAAGCAAAATCAACCTAGCTCCAAGCAACAACATCAGATTCTCAGTCCCTTACAGACTTCTTCCATCAGAACCGCCAGACAAAGAAACAATGTCACCAGCAAACTCACTGTTGGTATTGCCAGGCTGATTCCTACCTTTCAACAGCAAGAGAGACACCACCCCACACCCCCACAGCTCACACCTAGCTGTGCCCCTATCCCCTTGATGAATCTTCTGATGACATTTAGTCCAAAGAATCTTTTGTTCTGTTTTGTTTAAAGAAAAACAAAACAAAACAAAAACAAAAACAAAAAAAACCAAAAAAAAACAAAAACAAAAACAAAAAAAAAACAAAAACAAAAACAAAACAAACAAACAGGAAAGTACATTAAACCAAACACTTTCAATTTATATTATTTTTGGATCACTTCCTCAGTGGCCTGCCCATGGAAAGCTAGCATTTTGCAAACTTTCAACTAAAATAAGAACAATATTCAATACCAACAGGATGAAATGAATCAATTTGCCCGTTGCTTAATTCACAAAGGCAAATTTCTCTTTCACAGTCTCATCCCAGAAATAGGAAATAAACTTCTGTTCTTCTGTATCCATTTCTGCTGCAGGAGAGGGCAAAACAGGGTCAGTTTGCTGTTTCTTTTGGCATTCTACACTTTTCATAGGATAAAGCCTGACAAAGGGACAGACTATCAAAACTGAGCCAGAAATGAACCGATTTATAGCAGAGTAGTAAAATGAAAATGTGACTCAATCTGGTTATTACTCAATATAACTTACAGAAGAAATGGGCCTTTGTAAAGTCTTGAACAAATTAATTTGCTTGCTTAGCAGACTTAGGGCTTGTTAAAGGTCCACTAAGGTGCCTCATTGTTTTCAGTGCTCTCTGGCTCACTGCTCTTTCCACACTGTTCAGTACCTGGCTGTAATTCTGTACTTCAGAAACTTTTGTCTAACTTCAGGTATTTTCAAAATGACTGTAGAACAGACTGAATACAGGATTAGAGGGGGCATGGGGGTTGGGGACCTGAGTTAATCTATCTGGACAAATTAGTCCTATCAGATACCCCATTAAAATCAGTCTCAAACTAAAATTAGCCCTTTAATCATCTGAGCTATGTGACTGAACCATCATATGTCACAGACAGCACACAAATAACCAGAAGTTAATGAAATACAATGCTGTACTTCCAACAAAATCAATCATCAATTTCTTAAAATTTCATCCAGAAACCTGAATTTATTTATCGCCTTTTTTTTTTTTTATTTCAAATCCCATCTGGTGGGAGTTAATATTGAGCAAAGGCATAACAAAAAGTCTAGCTTGATGAGTTTCTAAGGAAATCTGTTACTACAGGAAACATGTTCACTTCTCTAACAGGTACAAACAAACACAACTGATGGGAAGAACACAATCAATAAAATAGTTTCCAAAAATACTAGGGCTGTTTATCTTAAGATCAGATGTGAGTGATTTCAATTAGATGCAGATCTGTTCTGGTATTTCTCATCTTTGCCAGCTTGTCAGATAATTGCCTCCCAAGCAACTGTGGTTATATGGCTTTCTCAGTTCAGCTATTAACTCATTCTTTGACCACAAAAAAAAGAAACCATGGCACTTCGAGTTCTTCTTCAAAACAAAGGTATGGATCACATCCTGAAAGCTGCTAACTATATTGCAATCATAATTCAAATGTATTTTTAATACCAACACCGTGGTATTTTCTAGACTCCTGTTACCTGCTGCTGCATTTTGTAGACAGCAGGGAAAAACACGGTTATGGTGAAGTTCACTGGTTGATACAGCTGAAAGTTTTTATTAATAATGACTACTCATCCTGCATCTGTGCTTTATTACCATTATTATGCTTATCTCTCATAAGGTAAGCACACTTGAGCCAGAATTATAGCTAATTTACAAGAAAAAATAAACCAAATCAAACTATTTTTTCACCTCCCATACATGATACAGGTTTATACGTTTCCTCAAATCAGAACCACAGGCTGCTGAAAAATAGCACTGTGCCTTAAAAAGAACCGTAGTGTTTCGCCCCAGAGTTGCAACATATGTTTGACACTGGCTTTTACACAAGAGGAGTGCAGATGCGTCCTGTTTGTACAGATCTGTGGTGGGTTTGGGGATCTGTCTGGGTGAAATGCACTGTATAAATACGCAGTTATCATCAGTATGCTGCTGTCTTAGATAAGCTTCTGGCAAAGTGGAGCCTATAAGAACTATTCAACTTTCTGTAATTAAAACAGTATTAGAATAATCATGTTTCACCATGACAAAATATTACTGGAGACAAAGGAAGACCTTAACTGTTGCTTTCAATAGGCCTTTCAAAATAAAAGCGTTTGTTGGGGTTTTTTTATTTCAGTGATATATTTCCTTTCATGAAGGTATGTTGCGAAACAAATGCTATTCTTCATTGTGCTCTAAAAATGTCTGCTTTAAACTATTTAAAATATTTTAATTACTTATTGTTTTATCAGCATAAATAAAATTTGCTCACTGGCCCATATATTTCTTATCTAAGTGAACCAAGATACTTCTCCCTGATCATTTAGTGCAGGTTAGCTGGGCTTTGTGAGCAGTGTATAATCATATGCAAACTAAAACCATAACTTTGTCAATTTAAGGTCAAAAAGGCCTATTT
>JAWWES010000115.1:76633641-76680908 GCA_035583135.1 Lophotriccus pileatus | reverse complement strand
CAAAATATTACTGGAGACAAAGGAAGACCTTAACTGTTGCTTTCAATAGGCCTTTCAAAATAAAAGCGTTTGTTGGGTTTTTTTTATTTCAGTGATATATTTCCTTTCGTGAAGGTATGTTGCGAAACAAATGCTATTCTTCATTGTGCTCTAAAAATTTCTGCTTTAAACTATTTAAAATATTTTAATTACTTATTGTTTTATCAGCATAAATAAAATTTGCTCACTGACCCATATATTTCTTATCTAAGTGAACCAAGATACTTCTCCCTGATCATTTAGTGCAGGTTAGCCGGGCTTTGTGAGCAGTGTATAATCATATGCAAACTAAAACCATAACTTTGTCAATTTAAGGTCAAAAAGGCCTATTTGCGGTTATTATGGAAATCAGTTTAAATGCAAGGTTCCTAAACAATGCGTCTTTGCGTACTGGCTCAGCAAAAAACCACAAACAACCTGCCAACATCTGCTTTTTGAAGTGTCAGATAACATTATTTCCAGGATGACATCAAGGGCCTTCATTGGCTATGCATAAGGTCAGTGAATATTAACTTCATTTACACTTGGCTGAGAATTGGCTGGTGCCAACAATAGAGGTTTAGATCCTCTGCTGAGCAGGGTTAAAAACTGACAGAAAGCTGCCATTGAGGAAGATGGATGATCGTACTAGCTGACCCTATTCCTCCCCAAGTGTCACAGCTTCAGCCTCTTTTCTATCTCCACAACAAAAGACCCTCTCTGAGCTTCCCAGTGGCCTTCAGCTTTATTGGTGCTAACAGGCCCAGACATTTTCATCGATTGGATTCTCTACCTCTTAAACACAAGAGCTTGCCCTCCCTGGCTAGCCAAACCTTGGCACAGATGTCTTTTTTTGTAATTGCTTCTCTGCTGTCTGTTGGGAAGGATGCAATCGGACAGGCGAACATCATGTCAACACAGAAAATGCTTCACCATTTATCTCGGTTTCCCAATGGCATTTTAAGGAAAGTGATATGCTGCTTGCCTGGGGGTCGGGGTTTAACCCTTCAACAGCTCAAAGTGTCTATAAATGCAGAAAAGGAAGTTGCTGTAATAAAATTTTACTGTATTTGTCCTACACATAGTTTAAAAATGATGAATTAGTTTTTCCAGTCAAACTATTTCAAATCCACATCTCTTAACGCACAGAAATCAATTTAGTGTTGTTACTGTGGATGCTTCTATGTCAGATCCTAAAGAGGCTATTCAGTCAAGTTCAAAGTACACATTTAAGGCTTGAATAGTTAATAATGCAAACATCTGTAGAATTTCCAATCTCTTTAAATCCGAGGCCACAAACATAATAAAAATCACAAAAATACACTAGAAGCTTAAATGGATTAGAACATATCTATAGCATGAAATGAAAACAATCATTCTAACATTTGAATGACAAAATGACTCAAGAAAGGATATAAAGGAAATATAACAGAGCTGTATAGAATGCTTCAGGGTTGAAGAAAAACAAAACTGATGTTCTTTTATCTTTTTTTATTATTCCAAACATCTGCTATTGGACATTGCTGGCAGAAGAGTAATGGATTTGACAAGCCACTTGTTTGATCCAATACAGCAATTCCTGTCTTTCTGCATACACCATGGAAACACCCGGCCTCCTATCATAATTATATTTTTTCCCAGATTCTGGGCTGCATTGCATGTGCTCTGTGCCAGACTGATTGTCCAAAAGCCACTTTAAAAACACTGTAGCTAGCACAGGACTGGTCTACCACTGAGGTGCAATCAACAGGATTATAGCAACCCTTGTTCTGCCTAACATAGATTTATAGCCAGAAGTGAAGGAACACGGATTAAACACCCCTATTAACACCCAAGGCTCAAGTTATATAGCAGGGACTGGCACAACTCTCAGAACTAGCAACGAACAGATGAAAAAACAAATGGGTGGGAAGACACAAAAACTGATCCTTTACAGAGATATGGGGTTTCTATTAAATATTATGGAGCAATTCTCTCAATTATTAAGGTAGAAATACCAGATACAGGGAGGTCACAAAGTTAGGGAGGAAAAAAGCAATCCAACTTAGCAGTTCATCCTATAAAGGTGAACGGAAATATCAGCCACCAAAACTACCTCTCTGCCACAACATAGTGTGGCAAGATGGATCAAATTATTTCAGTTCTCGAATAGCTGTAGTTATAACTGAGGGAGGGGAGTGGAGGGAATTGGGGTGGGAGTGTAATCAAGGAAAAAGTCAAACATTTTCTGCTGTAGGAGAGGGGAAAATGGCACCATTTTCAAACTACCTGCTATCAAAAAAAAAAAAAAAAAAAGAGTTTACCTCAGTCATAAAAACACTAGAAAAGAAAACCCAGTCATAACTCAGCCATAAAATGAAAAGATGTACTATGAAAAAATATGCGTGAAAGTAGCTAAAGTGATTTTTGAAAATACTGTAATACATATATTTTTTGGAATGAGGTGTTTATTGCAAACAGCCTACTGCAATATAAAATAATGCAATTGTGTGATTGTACAACAAGATTCATGATGACTTTTTTTTTCTTTTTTTACACTGCTAGAAGGGAATATTGCCACAGTAATGAGGAAAACACATTTTTCATATTTGTAGTAATTCCTATTAAACAAACTGCTTTTAGCAAGGACAGCAAGACTGGGCCCTTGCTCTTTGTGTTAATAACAGATGGTTATGACATGGGGCCAATTCCTGTTTTTCTTACTCTCACAAACAGTCCCAAGGGACTCTTTATTCTTAAAAAAACCAAATCAAAACAAAACAACAAACAATCAAGACTTTACCCAAGGGAAAATAAGCAGTTTTGCAACAGAAATGTTTCTGGTGCCCTTTTCCACTGGTCACATCAAAACACCTTGTCAACTCCAAAGGAAGCTTTAAGGAGATGCAGGTACTTGGAAGAAACAGAGAAAGAGAAAACTGGCACAAAAATATGAAATGATAACAGCTCTCAACAGATTTTCACAATATGCTTCAGAAACTGCTATCAGGGACAGAGGTTGGCAAGGGATTTCCAGCAGCACACTACTTCCATCTGGGCTAGGTAGAACTATAATGTCTCCCAAAGCTGAAAGTTATGGGGATTTTAGAGAAGACAGGACAGATAACTTACAGAGATGTATAATAGCACAGAACAACAGGAGTTTTTCCCCCATGGATAATCACAGGAAAAGGGTTCCAGTCAGAAGATGTTCTTTTCCATCACCTTAATGAGCAGCCCTCCTTCTGTTTTAATTAATAAATTCAAGTGCATACTATAATATATTTGTAGGCATATTCAGAAAATTAAAATTTAGAGAAATTATGAGAAATAAGTATCTATGAAGCAAGTGCTTATCATACATTGAAGATGTCCAGGCTGTTCGCCTACACAGGAAAGTATCATCTCTCTAGAGGGCTATACTGCCCATACTGTGTTTCTTTAGCTAAGTAATACCACTGCTGTACAAGCGTCTACCACAAGAAGCAGAAGTAGCTCAGCCACTGTTCGCACAGCACACAGGCTACCCAGCCTAGGGCAAATGTAAATTTTGTGTGACACACTAAGAGCTTGCTTATATCCTCCTCTAAAAGGAGGTGTGAGGGTGCCATAAGGGTGTTTTTATTTCACTGAACGTAAATATGCTACCGACTCAAGGAAATTGAGACAACTGGTATGACTGCAGATATTTCAAACTGACTTCTGAAGAGACCATAAAGATTGCAAGATTGAAAAGCCTCTTCTACCTCTGCATTTAAAGGAAATATAAATTAGGGGTTGGGGATTTTCTTCTACCTAAATTAAAAATTACATTAGTATATATCTATTAGGTAAGTACGTATAGTACTTTATAGAGCAACATCAAAAATATTGCTTCAACCTAAATGTTTAAGCACCTCAGTCACTCACAGCTAGAAGCAGCACAATGACATGTTACCCATACTTACCAGACCAAACAAAACTCTTAGCTGGTGACCACAGTGCAAGAAAGTGAAGGCATAACTGACAAATCAAGTGAATTTAGGATACATGGAAGGATATCCTCCCTTTAGAAAGAAGGGCAGCCCAAGCAGATCTTTTTGTGTACGTGGAGCTGATCTGTAATGTTTCCGTGTATTCAGATGACCCAAGCAGGTTGTTTGTGCATAGTCCCAGAACATGTCCATCAATCAACGTCAACATTCTTCCACTCTGACTGGCAACTGACAGTCAGTCATCTCCTGAATGTTAATTAGTAATGAATACCCTTGTCACTGCTTAAATACACAAAATATCTTTAAATGGCAGAAGTTTAAAAATGGGGTTTGTTTTGTGAGAACAGGGATTGCATTTTCATTTAGTCCTTTATTAAGGAGAGAAATAAAATCCCTCACTTAAAGATCGCACATAATTTGTGCTATCAACATGTGCTTTATTTTCTAAAAACTACTCATCTCCACTTGTGTCATGCAATTTTGAATCTCATATTCCTGGATACATGATTTTTTACAACAATAATACACAATACAGTGACTGTAGCTCTAAGTATGACAGAAAATCTTTAAGATAAAAGATCAAAAGTAAGTATGTCATTGTCTTCTCCTCTGTCTCACTGGCCCAGGGAAAAGAAAAAGTGTATTTTAAGAAGATGTTATTTCTCTCCTTTGTTTATTGACAAGGCTTTTTTAACAGCAGGCCAAATAGAGACTTATTTCAACTGACAAACTAAAGCAGACAAACAAGCATACACATTGTAGAGACAAAGAATTGCACCTTTTAATCAGAAAATTAAGTGAAATGCAATTTAAGTGGAAAGTAACAGAAGAGACAGTCACAGATCACAGATTGAATATTCTTTTCCATCTGCACTAGGGAACATGACTTTCAACCCTGCTTATGATTTTAAGCACATGATACTTTCACACTTCTCAGAAGCAGGCTGCAGATTAAATCTGGCTGAGACTTCCATAGGTGAGATAATTAGGTGACAATGTGGAGCCTTGGGATTTGCTAACAGTTCAAACAATGTCCATTTCCTTTAGGTATCATTTGGAGGGACTTTATCACTACTCTTTTTTTCTACTTAGTATCAATAAAACTGTCCACATTTTCAAAGTTGCCCATTTTTCTTTATAACAGATAAATGTGTCTCTACACAAATAGGACAGAACAATGTCACAATTATAATATACTCAACAAATAAAATAATGAATGTTAATTTTTTGCTGAAGAGCTACTGGTATGGAAAAAACTTTTTCAATAAATTGGACCAAAATGAAGCTGGAGAGTTACCTAATTTATTTACTGTGCAAAAAAAATGATTAAGAAAAAATGTTGACATTTTGAAACATGAGAAATCAAACATCCAAGTTCAATGCTTGATTTCATCTAAGACTGTATGATGGACCTGATCCAAGACAACAACATCAAGTAAGAATACTCTCTCTTTGATAGGATTCCAGTCACATTCCAAAAATATCTCTATGTAGCAATTAAAAAAGAAATACCAAATATTATCAAAAAAAAATCTGTTCCTTCTTTCTAATTACATTTTCTTACTTGATGTTTTAAGACTTCAAGCAAAACTATACATTCTAACAGATACAAGAGAAAAGATCAATATGTCTCCATTTGCCTTGACACACAAACACATCACTTGTATAAAGAAATGAAAAATCAGTAGAACTTTTCCTCCGGTTCTAGCATTCACCTCAGAAGTTTGCATATATATACACAGTGGAAATAACTGATCAAGGCAAAAATATGTCAACATTTGGAAACACTAGAATTCAAATATCCAGGATTAATAAGTGTTTTTTATTTACATGTGTGTCTGTGTGTTTTATATATTATATGTAATTATATACATATATACACACATATATATACACATTTATATAAAAAACAAAGCTCAGAGCATAGGCGACTGGAACCCTTTGACCATATGAATGGTTCTAACTGCTAGACTATGGGAAGTGCAAGTTTCAGCAGGAGCTAATAAAACCTTCTAACAGTGACTGCATGTTGGTTAATAGGCATGCTCTATTTGTAGCAAGAGATCCAAATTCAAATTCTCCTCAGCAAGAAAAATAATTGACCTAAGCCTGGAAAGCTTGCGTTGAGTGAGATCATGTAAATATGGCCAGTGTTCATGCCCACTCAGGCCATGTTTCACAGACAAGTTTTTGAACATGTAATTTGTTCCAGCATTAACAGAGCTGAGCTGTTTGGCACACAAAATGCCCAACTTTTAGGAATAAAATAAACTTTACTTATAGAATCTCAATTGCCAACATTCTTCAAGCATATTCATGGTAGCTAAGCAAGGGTTCCAATATTTTACTTCTCACAAATGAAGACTAGTTCATAAACTGAGAGGTTTGAAGGGTTGGAGACCTGCAGGTAGTACTAACTTTTCAGGTAAGTGATCAGGTCATTAATCCAAGCTCCAGACAACTGAATTTTATCTTGATGGTCCATCATAAGTAGATGAAGGACATTTTGCCCCTCTCCTACCACAGAGGTTTAGACTTCTATAGAGAAATATGCGCATGTACACAATGTCATAAGACTAGAACTAAAGCATATACACGGTCATTTGAGAAAAAATAGCTCTATTAATTATAAAGGGACACTTGCAATTTTATCACATCATGAGGATACATACAGTAAGATAGAGGGAATGTACAGTAGGTCACATGCATATGGCTACATGAGACCAACATAACAGTCAACTGCCAGAAGACCTCCAAACATCACTCTCAAGGTCCTCCTAATTCAATCCGCTGTGTTCAATCTACTGGAAAAATAAACACAGTCGTCTACACTGCATAATGTATCACATTCACTAAATGTAAGAAAAGAATAATAAGACTAACTATGCTAGAGATTACATATCTCATGTACCATCAGTGGAATTTTTGGGTTCCATTTGTATTCACCCCTCTGTACACATTTATAGCAGCACAATATCTACAATTCTGAAAATTCTAATCAAACATGTATTTAAATATGTTTCATCAGCATAAAAGTTTTAGGTTTATATATATGCTTACACTTACCTAAAACTTTATGGCTTTCCTCAGTAGGCAAATATCAACACATGATATTGCTCTCATTGAGTTAGTGGGATTTTTGCTGTTAAGTTCTAGGGATGGTGTCTCAGCCCATAGTCCTACAGATAGTTATCTGCATTAGACATTACTTCCTTAAAAAAGTTTCGTTCAAAACAAACAAACAAAAAAATCTTCAGCCAACCTGCTTTAGACTTGCTACAGACTCTCAAAAGCCTTAGTGTATTTCACAAGTACATCAAGAAATAACCTTTTGCATTTATCTACATTAAACACATTGCAAAATAATAACGGTAATTACATTTCCTAATCATGTACATCCTTTTTTCCCCATCAATCGCACACATTTGAAGTATGTTCAGATACCAGGAGTTACTAATAATTACAGTCAATTAGACTTTTATTGGAAAAATGCTAGATACTATTACTTCAGGAGATATTGCAGAGAGTCACATGTAACTAATGCAAACCATAAAAATTAAGAAGTTAAAGTATCAAATTACATTGGGTAAAAAACCCTGATGTTTGTTACAGATGTGAGAAACTTTATCCTCCTTAAGACAGACAGCGGGGCCACCCAGCTAAATAAAGCTGTGCAGGTACATTGACACAATCTGAACTCTGCAAGTATAATAACTGAGCCCAATTCTTATTGCATATAGGTTTTATACTTGGTTGCCTTTGCTACTCTGAATTATACTTATAAATTAGGTTACTATTAATCAAAGTTTCCCCAAATGCATACGTTCAAAGAGATAATTTTTCCTAAGTGGAAATCTCTTCTTAATGAAGAGAAATAGAAATAAGGAAAAAAGTGTTACTGAACAGTCCCTTTCCAGTATGCTGGCATGTTGTGTTTATTAGAAGATTCTGTGAAGTCAGAATCAGTCATTAATGGAAAAGTATACAAAAATACTCCTTCACCAGAGCCACCAGGCACACACTGCTGATATGTCTGAGAGCAAGAAACAAAACATGAGATTACAACAGAAAATAAAGTTTCTGCTGTGAACTATTAACCAGATACTATTCACTTTCACATATATTTTTCATTAATATTAAGGACGAGAGAACTCACTGTGACATATATAGGTAGCAGAAAGATTAGGAAGCACACAGGGATAAAAGCTTCTCTAAGTAAGGAGAAGAGTGCTCATAGAAGTGTCTTAAAAACATTTGCTATTGATGCTGTTTTCACAATAATGGAACGTTATAGAAGAAATTAGACACACCATCCTCTAAAAAGAGATTGCTTTTTATGAAATTAAAGGTGGGCAATGCCAAATTAAAGAGCAAACCAGCCTTTTTTTGTTTCTATTTGACACCACAACGTTCTGCGAAGGATTACGGTAGAACACATCAACATATTTTTCCTGTCAAGTGCTTGGCTTTCAACAAGCTTCCTGAATACAGTTTTCTAATTCTTTGAAGGAAATTCCTAGAAACTGTTTTATTCTCAATTCGGTTTCAGCCTTAAGTTTTTATTAATAAAGTAGTATTTATAGAATTTTAGGAGGGGTAAAAACAACACAATACGTATTGAGTATACTTCAAAAGATCCATCTTTGTATTTGCAGATATTAATTTCAAAATGTTTTATTTCTTTCCAATCTAAAAAGTTTTACTTCACAATAAACCAATAAACTTTGTACAACTTATTGTTTTTAATAACTGTCATTGCAGACAGAGTTTGCACAGTATAAGGAAAACACCAGGATTTAATGCTTATAAGTTGAGAAACAATAATTAATTTTTGCTCTATAGTTCAAGTAATAATAAGCATTATTAAGTAATACTAAGCATATAAGATATTAATTGAAAGCCTATATTAAAACTATCTCCACAGTTTCCCAAATAAAAACAGAAAGATATTCTTAACAATTTAATACTGCTTAATATATATGAACTGTTGGTGGGTAGCAAATATTTTAACAATAACAGAGGAAGTTTGGGATGCATCAGAATTCGAAAGCAAACATTTTGCCTGCATTATTTTCTAGAGATTTTTTCAGCTTCAATACCAAACACAGATTTCTCCTTACAGTTGTCCCACTTTTCAAATAAGAACCTCAACTTCACTCCTTTACTTAAGGCTCCTTATTTTCAGAGAAAAATTTATTCTTTGAACCACAGTTTTCTTGAACAACTTTCAACAGCATTTCAGGATTTAGATAATAATGTTTTACAGATACATAAAGTAGATTAGGTAACAATTCTTATTATGTTCTTCTTTTTTCTGTGATCAGTTCTTCTATTAAATGATCCCCACTTTCAGTTTCTCTGTAACCTACAACTCTCTTTTTTCAGTCCCTGAAATCTTGTTTTGTGGATGGGGTTTGTTTCTTCTTAAAAAGCTAAGTCATATCAATGGAATGCACGACACTTGTGATCCCCTTAGCAAGGCTTATATGTGTCACTTCTTCCATTTGTACTCAGAAATCAAAGAATACTGCGACTTATTTTTAGTGGCCTAATTCTGAGAAGTTAACAGAAACCCTGGACTAAAACAAACAAACAAAAAAAAAAAAAAAAAAAAAAACAAACCCACAACATCAAAACAAAAAAAAAAAAATCCAAACAAATAAAAACCCACACCAAGACAACAACGAAAAAAAAAACCTCTAAATTTCCAAGCAAGAAGTTTGTTTTTCATCTAGAAATTTTTTTTATACTTAGAAAGTGGTAACAAAGCTATCAGATACCTCTCACACCTTTCACAAAAGGCTTCTGGGCAGGAAAGTTAGTTTCAGAAGCAAGATGTATGGTTTTGGGTAACAGACTTGACAGGATGAGATTTCACTTCTAAATAGCAACTAAAGCTTCATTTAGAACAAACAGGAAATAGACTTTATGGCTAAGGAGTTAACGGCCCAGCTGTTGAGCAACCATAGCTAATTCAGCAGTGACATCCCAGACCTGTAAAACAGACAGTTTTAGTGCCTCCCTGTAACTAAAAGCGAAGTTACTAAGATTCTGTTAGATTTCATTGCTGGCTTTGTTTTGATTTCAAAATCCATGCACAGCAGTGAATCTCACCAAAAAGAACAAACAACAACCATGTAAGAAATTTAGTTTAAGAAACTGAGATTCATCTAACCTCTAGTAAAATGCAAAAATAAAGTTCATTCAGAATTAAAGTAGTTAAAGCAGAATCTGGGAAGAAGAACAGAAGGGCAGGCAGGAAGGGGGTGGAGAAGAGAGGCTGGAGCGGGAAAGAGCTCTACATTCAACTCCATCCTACAATTTCACTTCTAGGATCTGGGCTCCTGACTGCCCACCTGCATGTGCTATTTCACTTCTTTCAGCTCTTCTGCAGCAAAACAACTAGCTTATTGGAAATTAAACTTGTTTTCAGTAGCTCTGCAGTTAATTCATTTTAGGGATCACTCTCATGGCACTATTGATGATGTGGTGGTTTGGACTGCCTTCATCACTTGATCACTTCAACTTCTGATCACTTTACTTCTCACATGTCTTCATGAGCACACTTGAGATCCTGTATCACCAAAACTATGACAGCCAATAATCATCCTAATCAAACTAATTCAGACATTTCAGACACTACCAAAAAAAAAAAAAAAATTGTATCTTGGGGCCAAAAGACATTGCAGACGCTTCAGACCTGAAGAAAATGTTATGAAGCATGAAGGCCCCCATTTTTTTCAGGTGATGGCTAGCCATGATCACTGAGATCACAGGCCTCATGTTACTTCACTTGGAAACACTTTTCAAAGAAGGACATGACTAACAGTGGATGTAGCTCCTCTCCCTTTCTATTCTCTCTGCTTACACATCAAAAAAACTGAAGGATGTGAACAAAGTAGGTCAAAGAAACCCAAATTACTTAAGCAGACTGATAAATTGTGACAATCATCCTCTTTATGAGCACTAGACTGTTTGGAAAAAAATATAGCAAGAAAATATATCTTTCTACCATATCTCTGACAAGAAGGACAGTCAGAAGAATCCAGGGTGAATGAAAGCAAAGACATTAAACTTTCTAGAAACTCCAAAGTAGGCTGGAAGCAGAAATCACAGCTCTGCATTTCATAGTAGAAACACCTTCAATATTCTTGAACATCTAGCTAGGTCTTACTTTTACCTTGAAGTGTTTAGTATAGTTTTCTGAAGCCTGCTGGGTTCCTTCGGAAATATATTTACTTTTTTTTTTTTAATTAAAAAGTTCATATTCAGCTGTATCTTTGACCTGATATGAGATCCCATTGACTGTTCTTTTAAAAGGAACAGAAAAATTAATTAATATGTTAGGGAATAAAAAGGGAAGGAGATAGATGCTCTCCTGTTGAACTTCTACTGGCTTCTGAAAATGTCAAGACTCAGAGTTCCTCAATTCTCTGCTCTGGTTCAATTTGCTAAGACTAATTACATTCTCTTCCCTAGAGTAATTTTGGAGGCAAGTGGAAGAAAGGTAACTCTTCAAAAAAGGAAACATTTAGAGACTTGATGATATAAATGCCATTGAAAAGTTTTCTACCATTTCTCCCCACCTCCACAAAGCAAAAAATTTTCAAGTTGAAAATGCAGGAATGTCAACATAGGTTACTCAAACTGCAGGTCACCCACAGCTTTTGTGCAACTTGGGCTTTTTGGAAGCATGGTAACATTTTTTTAATGACAACTTACTTAATTGTCCTCTATTAATAAGCTTGTGGTACATCAGCTCCTAAGTGGAGTAACATAAAAACCAAAACACACAAGAAAAAACAAACAAACATAACCACACAGACTTTACCATAAATATATGCTGTACATAAGGCAAATTCAGTTTCTGGATCTGTTATCAAGTAATATCTCACAAAGTAAAGAGATAAAAAGTTTGTCCCAAGAAGAAAAAAGAAAAGGAACTGATGCAGCTTGGTGTCTGGCACATTGTACAGCACTTGACAAAGTCTGGAAAGAAAAGCCTGCAGCTCCCCTTTTACCTCATCAAGACAAAATGTGCAAATAGGTGTAGTCCCCTCCTCATTTGGAGGCCAATAAAACAACTGTTAATGCCTACGCTATTATAATGTTTAACAGTAAAATGCACCCATTTGGCTTCCCCTAGGAATCTGAACTTTTGGACTTGGTGCCCAATCATCTATGTAATTTCTCAGTTCAGTAATATTAAGAGATGCTTCCCACCTTCTGAAATATCACTCTACTGCTCTGATTGAACTAAATTAATTCTCTCCCTCTCCACCCCCAACTAACATGAAACAGATGGAAAATACATTATACTAGAAGCTCTCACAGAATTATTTTCTCCTTCAAATACCAATCACTGATGGCAGTGTACTCCTTACACACATAACACATCAAGTGAACTCCACTGTGAGAAAAAGTCAGATGTATTAAAAGTTAGATGTATTGGGAATCCACTACAGTTACTGGAAAGTCAATTGGGCTGTTGTGGTCGCGTTTTTTTTCCAGAACAGATGCAATACACAGCGTTGAAAGAACTGATTATGTCTAAGTACCTTCTGTGTACCTTTGCTAGGCACTGTTCAAGACAATCCTGTAAAATGTATGACTTCCATACCTAAGCCTAGCACCACATACTAGCAGACATAAGACTAACACTGAGGAAATAGTGTCCTTGCACATAAGCAAAAGAATCTGCAACTGAAAGTTCAGAGGCTCACCTAGTTTTCTCATGTTTGTTTCACACAAGTTTAAGACTTTGCTTTAAATTACATTTGTGAGTACTGTATATATCTGAAATTTGTCTCTCATGTATGAGAGTTATCACAATAGACCACTGAGGTGGACAGGATTCTTTGGCACTCCTATAGTGAGAAGTAATCAATGTACATAAAAAAAAAAAAAAAAAAAAAATTCAGTTTGAAAGATTGAGCAATGAAAAAGAAACACATGCGATATAATTTTCCAGGTTATATGTTTCACCACTCACAATCGTTTTCTTCCTTATCCTTCCCAGCAATACCAGTTACTTACGTTCTTAAAACAAAAAAAAATTTCTGGCAACACGTCCAGTACAGAGTTGTGTATAAATCAAAATTCAATTGTTTCAGTAACTGAACTCAACAAATTTCACACACAGGAGAGGAGCTGTATGCAGAAGGAAAACATTATTCAATCACAGCCAGCCAATCAAGCTAGCGTAACACAGATGAATATCCCCACGGAGTTACAGGCTGAAGAGCTATTTGGAACTACAATGTGGCCATCTACTCCTACCTTTGCTACAACGCAGTCAGATAAGGCATTATTCTGTATCTTTAAAAGACCATCCTATTGTGTTAAGTTAATTCAGCAGAGCTTTAGCAAGTGTGAGAGAAGAATCAGACTTCTGCCCATCCTGACAGAGCACAATGCTTTCTGCCCTGAGTAGTCCCAAAGAAGTCATGCAGCGTGCCAGGTACAAAGCATGTGCAGAAGTGAGCCTTCAGATAGGGCTGCAAAAGCTCTGGGTTAAGGAAGCACTCACCAACTTCCTTCTGCTTGATCTGTTACACAGTTTGACAGTAACAGATAGCCAGTTGCATGAGTGTCAATGTTCAGATAAGTTTCTCTCAATATCTGTCACAAAAACCAGACATTGTATCACTGTGCCAGCTGTATTATCGGTCACTACATAGTTAATCATACTTAATAACATCCTCGAGCACAGACATGGCACACAGACAGCAATTACTGTGAACCACAGTCACCCAGATCATTCTGACTCGGAGCTGCCAACTCGGTGCACTCTCGACAAGTGCCTGCCTACCACCTTTCCCTTTCAAACACATTAGCTTGCCTCAATATGGGGCCAGAGTTTGTTTTGAAACTCTTAACAGGATCACTGAAAGAAAAGAGGAAAAATACCATAAATGATTCTCTGGACTGTTTCCAGAGGAGCATGTTCTCCTAGCGATTGCTTTGGAAGCAAGCCAAAAATGGGAAGTGTTCTTGCAAATGAGCACGCTACTATGCTCAAGTACAAGTTATCATTTAATTCTTTTGTCAACATCAGCATGGAGAGAAATTAAGAAGCCTGTTTAATAAACAGGTTACCTGAATTCCAGTTACCAAACATCAATTTCTTCTCTATCCATCCCTGCCATGCTCACTCAGCTCCCCCTACATACTTCCCAACATACAGTGGTTTCTTTTTTGGATACTTTCTCTCCTTTATTGAAAGTGTAATAACATTAATATATTTATTACATCAACCATAACAAGGTCTGCAATCAAGAGCAAGTTAACTAAGAAAAGGAAAGAAATCAGTCACTCAGAAGAAAATATTCAAAAAACCTCAAAACAAACTTCTATGGGACACAGCAGTTAATATTTTTAACAGAGTTTTAATACAGTCTACTGAATGCTTTTGTCCGGGCAGTTTTTTACATTAGAATTACTCCTAATGAGATCACCTTCTGCCATGTATAAGCCTCATCCCTTCCCAGCAGAACAATGAAAGATTTGTGTGGGGCTACGAAAGCCTCAGATCAGCTCCACTCATGTCACCTTTTACTGAATTTCCTCATAAAAACTCGTCAACAGCATAACTGTGTTTTTTCCTGAGGACAAATTATTAATAAGGAGACTCATTTCCTTTGGTTTAGAGTGTCCTTAATCCTCTACAGATTTTGAAGCCCTCACACAGGCACATCAGACCCACTGACTGCTGTCAGCTTTGGTTTTGACATTATTCTCCTGTTCATAGATTTGTGAGGGTTTTTTTCCAGTTTTTGACTTACACCATTTCTCAACAACAAATGTCTGCCTATCTTACAATATGGCGATATATAACTCCTTGTGTTATCTTACAATAAAAATTACAGATTTTGTATTCAATGTACATCAAAATACCTGTCTTCAAACAAACTGCTTATTCTCTTTTACTCTAAGCAAAGACAATGAAATGTTCTCTCTTATGCTAAGCAGAAATGTCTTAACGGTTATAGCCCCAGAGACAGCAATACTAAGGATAAGTATCATTCTAAGAACATGGCTGACTGAATTAGTCCGAATTAGAAAGTAGCTTCTGATTTGCTAGCACTTTAAGATAATCACCATGATCCTACAGCAAGCCGAAAGTTTAGTTTTATGCAAAAATATATTGTAGAAAGGAAACCACACTTTATCCTGGAAATTTAATATTCTGTTTGAAAGATCTATCTTGTGTTTGAATTTTTACACACTTCACAAAAATCTCTCGGTTTTTATTGTGTGTATTCTTCCCATTACTAACCACATCCCATTCTAATTTTACTACTTCCATTTTAGTTTCCTTATAATTCTGTCATAGATCATCTGAAAGAACAAAATATTTACCTACTTATACCTGATGTTATTGATACAGTGTTCTGTGATAGGTATGACTTGCTCAGCTTTACCAAGAAGCACAAGAAACAACACCTTAACCAGTTTAAAATGTTAGTCCCAAACCTATAGTTATACTTCACACAACTTCAACTTTTTTTGTTTAAATGTAAAAATGCAGTATGCAACCACTGATTTCCATAATCGGACTGGCTGACTGCTTTAAATTAAACAGTGTGAACTTTACAGATTGAGGATCCAAAAACTTTAAAAGCAGGCTGATCATGTATTTCTCTTGAAAAAACGAAAAATAAAAATAAGCTGGTAGAACATGACCTATAATTTACAGCAAGTTGTGGGTTTACTTACGTTCACACGTGTCTCCTTTCTGCTGGTATCCTGCTTTGCAGATACATTTTCCAATAGGCACTAACCATTCTCCCTCCGCGCTACAGTGCATCTTCGGCGAGTTCTCCGCCTCTTCCTCCGCACTGCTGACACAAGTTCCTCGCACTTCTACTAAAGAGGAAAACTCTGAGCCAGTCACTGTGTCAGGAAAAATAGCTAAGTTCTCAATGATGGACCAGCACTTCTTGTAGTAGACTTTGACAGAGACCAAAGCAATGCAGGCCCCTACATCCTGAAATGCAAGATAGAATCCTTTTTTGGACAAAGGTCCAATTTCTCTCACCTCTGTGTTAAGTTTCATTTTTCTTTCCCCAAGATCACCCTGGGTAAAACTTTCATCTGCTGCAATAGTGTCTATTTTTACATATTGGTTTTCCCGGATATTCCTGCCAGTGTCGTAGTCTGTTTCATAATAATACAAGTTAAAAGTTTCTTTACAAGTCCCCAGAACTCCAGGAAGACTGTTACAATCCCTCAGAGTGAATTTCAGTTCTACAAAAATCCTTTGTGCATTGCTTTTTGCAATCCAGTTAGTCCGAAGCCAGTTGTTTTGGTTTGATTCCATCACCTGGCATACCTGGTATGTTCGTATAGGAGTGTAGTTTTCATCCAGTCCACTAATTTCTTCCCACTAAAAGGATAACAAACAGTTAGTAATACAACAAGAAGTACGTCACCAGATGTAACTACTGTGTATTTTAAAAAGCTTCATATAACTCATGTCTTCCTTTTTAACAGTAGGCTATTTTTAAAAATACTCTTAAGCATCTAAATGAAGAAAATATCTATTAGTGCAGCAGTAGGCTCTCTCTGCCTCCATGTCTTTTCCACATATAAATAACTTATAAAAATCATTGTCATAACATGGGCAGAGTTGTAAAGGGGGACCCTTAGAAAAGGCTGTTTAGCATATCAGGTTCTGATTACACACTGGGCTCACACATGTTTTGTTAAGGTCACAATGGTTTTGGTAAGTAAAGACTGAAAGGAGGGAGGCAGCTTCTCTTTCAAAGAAACCTAAAATCAGTGAAGTCTTAGAAACTGAAATTGCCTAACGTTACAGTACATAAAACTTGTCAAACTTTCAGTGCAGTTGTATAGAAAGCATGGGATCAGGTTCTGAAACTCGCGAATCAGATGACTCTCACTCCTCTGTGATTAGAGTGGCATAGAGAGAAGGCAAGAGAAAATGACAGAATTAAAAATCTGAAAGCAAGAAAACATTTTGGTTTTCCCCTTTTTGTTCAGGCCACATTCTGTTTTGTTTACAAACCAAAGAGGTAAGAGGCAGCTCCTTCTCATCTCACATTTTATCCAGTGGCTGCACCCACGTTAAGAGGACCAAACTTCATTTAGTTTTAAATTCAAACAAACCATGATATTACATACAGAATAAAAAAAAACCCACATGACTGAAAGTTCACTGGTTCAAAGCCTGGGTCTTGTTCATGTTCCCTCTCTTGGTTACCAACTATGTAACGAGCTAGTAAGCCTGCAACAGCCCTGAAGTCTTTAACAGCCTTTGGTAGCGTGGGAATTTGCATCTCCAGCAATAGCAAACCTTCCACTGAAATCAATCAGGCAGATCTGCCCAGGTGTAACCAAAACAATATCAGTCTGTCACCTTTTTTCACATTTCTTGTAACATTTAATTGACTGCAGAAAACACAGCTGTAGTAAATTAGAGGAGGGGGGTGAGCTTTCCTCACCCCATGATACAGGCAACCATGACTTCTCTGTATGGCACTTGGCCCTCTGGCCCTGTGTCAATAATGCACTTAAGCTCATGCTTAAGATCAGTAAAAGTACTTATGAACTTAATGGTAAGCATGTGCTTAAGTGCTTTGTGGGACTAGTATACTCAGCACCTCTGCAGGATGGAACATCCACTGACATTCCTTACACGGGCAACAAAACAAGTGTGGAAGGCACTGGTTTACCAGACCAGGAGCCATACAGTATACAGTACTTTGCAAGCCTATTTGACAGCAGATCATTTTAATGCTGTTGTTAGTTCCAAGAGAAAGCAGATGTGGCTGATTTGATGCTGGAAGTTATCACCACAAAATATATCACAGCTGCAGATGCTGAAATGCACAGAAGTTGTAAATATCAAAGCACATTTCAAGGACCAACAGTTAATATAGATTTTGTACATATGGTATTATATATGCACATGGTATTAAACGATTGAAATACAGTATTAAATGCTCATGAAGTTAACTGAAGCATATGGAATTGCATTAACTAACCTCAGAACAAAAGAAAGTCTATCTTCATAAGAGATTTATTAGATCTGAATAAGTAATATTTTTTCCACCTTTGTAAGGACTAGTACAAACGATAAAAAATAAAAAGGAGCCCTAGACTGACAGGATTTTGGCTGCATCACAGTAATAACAAACATCTCCCCCTCAAAAAAACTCCCAAAAAAACAAACCACCAAATAAAAACGCACAACAAAAAAATCTCACTAAGATAATATAAAAGCCTAAAAAAACATAAAGCCTAAAACTTTACTGATTTTCATGGTCTCCATTTCATACCAAGTAGTACTATTTGCTTTGGGGTTTCTTTGAGTTGGTTGGTTTAGAGGTTTTGTTTGGTTTATTTTTTTATCTTGTGTAAGCATTCTTGCCTCCCAAGATAGATTCTGCAATGAGATATTCAGTTAGACAATGTATTGTGTCTTTGAAGTGAAAGTAACTCTAATGCACCACACAACAGAATCTGTTTCCTCGGATTCTGATGTGGAGTGCTTGACCAAAACAAACCCCCAGCCCCCTCAAAAAAAAACAAATAAACTGAAACAAGCAAATAAACAAACAGAAACTCAACTAACAAACAAAATACATTTTACAAAATCAACCTATTTTTTGTAATACAACACAAGTGAGTTTTCTCAGAGACAAGCTAGTATGAGAGAGATTCTTATGCTACAGTCAAGGAATACAATACAAAAAACTAAATTCACACAAAAAGTCCTACTTTTTGCTATCCCTAGCATTAATACATTATTTTTTTTTTCTGCAGAGAAAAAAAAATACATTAGTACTTCAGGATGTTGTCACCTATGGCATCTGAGCTCAAACTTCATTCAAGTCTTTTTATAGCAATCAATTCTATCATAGCTTTTCCAGCAAGAAAACTCAACTTTTCTTTGTCCAGCTGCAAAATATGGTGATACATACGCAATTCCATTTGAATGTGTCCTGTTCTACTGGTTTCAATTTATGGCATTTTAACTTCTTAGTTATCTTAACAATGTTAAATGTAGCATTTGCAATTGAATGAGGCATTTATCAAGTGTCTGTCTGACATATTTCGTACTGTGATGATGCAGTAGTTTCTCAAGAAGATTTTCTGTGTTTATTCCCATGAAGTCTTCATTGCACAATAAAAAATTCAATAACTAAAATTTACATTATTAAAATGGTACTTTTACAGTAATTTACAGGTAACTTTTTCTGAACACTTTCACGCATACAAATCCAGCTAAGAGTTTTGATTCACTTCTCATTCCTGACTGAAATTGGCTTTTACCCCCGAAAGTTGCCTTTTACTATCTGTTGAATTTGACTCTACATTCATCCTTCAATATGCTGACATATGTAACATGTGTTGACACGTCTTTCATTATCTACACGTTAGCCTAATATAACTGCCACCAAGCTAATCTTTCAAACACCCCTGGTAAAGGCTTCAATCAGTGCAAAATGCTAATGCCGAGGTTATTAGCCATCATATGCATTGAGCTCACATTACATTCTCTCTGAAGCCCTTAGATTAGTTTCCAGTTTATGATTGTATTGATATTACAATCTTGCTTTTAATGAAAGACACTTTCACATTTTCATTCTTTTTATTTAAAGGGTTTGTTACACTTTTATATCCCCACTCACACTTCACGCTCTTTTGGCTCCAGCTTTAACACGCTGAAGATTAAGGGACTGATCCCCAAAATTCTTGCTCATGCAAAGAGTCGTAATAGATTCAGCAAGATTGCTTCCATAAGTAAGAACTGTTCATATAATTTATGATTTGTCAGACTGAGCTAATGTAGGACAATATACCCGTTATATCTTTCTGAACATCTTCTTCCTCAAGGCTGGAGGAAGAAGGGGGTTTATAACATTGTAATTTTTAATTCAGATTGAAAGCAGCATTTCTCAACTTTACATGTATAATAAGTAAGACAATAACACCGATGTTCCTAAACATCTCATTTTTTTAAATGGTGTATTTTACAGTGTTACAGTTCATATAGTGCCTTTAGATTAATTTTTAAAGAAGCTGGAGGTGGCCTTAACCACATAATTTGTGCCTAGTTCCAGATATCAGGCTCCTCAAGACTTGGAGATGTTTCAAGTTTGGAATGTCATTTCAAACATATCTGTAATATACATGTTTTTATTCTAGAGCTCTTCAATCTGTGATATTCAATTACAAAGAAAACATCGTAAACAAATTTATGATCACCCATTCTACAGAAAGTGAAAAACATATTTTTAGAAAGTTTCCCCATAGAAGCAAATCTGATGTTTCTAAAGGAAGAAGGAAAAAATTTATTTAAAATATTGTATCATAGATAGACAGTGTAATCATCTGTACAGCACAAAGGAGTACACTACAAAAGATAAGGGTACCAAGAACATTTAGGTGAGTTTCTTAAGAGACTTTTGCTTTTAATTAGCTTGTACATTTGTACACTGTAACCAAGGTTTCATTCTAAAAATGAAGAAGCAATAAACACTTGGTATGGTTACTGAGAGAAGTATGAGGGAGAGCTAGTTTAAAGCAGGTCTTTCAACTGCTACAGTAATTACTTGTCTCTAGGAACTTAGTTTTTGCCTGGAGTACTTACCCCATTGGGAGGAGAGGAAATCCATTCCAACTCTGTCTGTTGTGCTTTAGAGTCCAGCAATATTACTAAAAAAGAGGAAAAAAATGAAATTCCACACTTTGTTGAATATAATAAGTGGGAATATAAAACTAAAGAACAGAATCTGAATTTTAAAAAGTGATAGAATTAATACAAATTTTGTACAAATTAATAATTTTTTCATATTATTAAAAAATTATTTTCAACCACAACTATTCCTTTACTTGTAAATAGATTATTAAAATATTATGTGGCATCCACATGTAAGCAGATATACATTAATCTTTACAATTTCATTGCTTATAACTATGTGGGGATTTTTTTAGTGCTCTAAAGTGTTACTAATCAGTCATTAAGATGCATGCTCTCTCCATCTCCTTTGTCATAAGAAGGACATTTCCCATATGCTGGTTATTTCAAGCAGCTTAAAACAAACAAATACACACCAACATTTCAACATTTCCAAACTGACAGGACTGGTCTATGCCTTACTAAGAATCACACTGAAAAAGCCATGATCTTTTTTGAGTGTCAAAGTAAAAAATATTTCCAGTTAGATGACAAAATAGTAATTCGATAAAAAATAACAACCAGGAATACAGAAAATAAAAGACTCTGCAGTTACTTCACACCTCGCATTCACAAAAATCAGACTAATTCACTTTATGATAATGGCTTACTAAAATCTTCATGCCATTATACTCCGTGACATTTCTATACAGAAAGACATCAGTTCTAGTTGCATCACAATTATTTCCAGATGAATGTAACCTCGCTTCTGAAAGGGGTTTATCACAGCCTAGTAAACCAACTCTTTAGTAGCATTTCTAATTTGAACCTATTCCATATATCTTTAGCTATAATGCTATTTATAACTTCATACACATTTAAGGACTGATATATAAATGTTTGATTTAAGGGTGTAACTTGAAGCAACTTTTTTCAGGTCTTTTGAAACAGCTATAATTCTGGCTTTGGCCCTTCCTCCTAGCATAATTTAACACAAAATTTCATTGAATTACTAAAAAGATGAGATGGCTAAAAAAGTTATTTAAAGGTTCATACAGTAATATATGGAACGTTAGCTGAACACAAAGCGGTAGCTTCCAGGCCTGTATTTCAGTAATGAAGTGGAACTACTCATTAAGGAAGTTTCATAGTCTCCCTCTAGAAAGATTACCTGCTTATTTCATTAAGCTCGGATTCAAGGGGCTTTACTTTGTAACACTTTCTATTGTAAAGCAGATGCTCTATGTGGTGGTTTGTTAAACAAGAACATTTATAATCGCCCTGAAAAAAATGGTACCATGAAAAAATTTAACCATTTCAGCACCGGTACAACACCCCATGGCTGCAATTCATTATACTTTTTATTTGGCAATAATTCTCCATCACGTAGCAACGGGTGGGCACATGTCAGAAAAAAAGACAAGCAAACAAGGAGGAAAAAAAAAAAAAAAAAAAAGAAGAAAAAAACCCAAATACACACAAACCCCTGCTCTGCAAACACTCCTTGCAAAGGAATCCTGGCGTTCCTTCCGGCACCCAAAGTTACCGGGGAAGAGCTCTCCGGGCCAGAGGCTGCTGCCCCGCTCCCTGCCCCGGGAGCCGTGTGGCAGTCATGGCTCGCTCTGCAGCGCGGGGAAGCGATGCGGGGGGACGAGGTCCGCAGCCTCCCGTGAACGGAGCACACCGGGACCCCGGCGTTTTGGCCCCGCGGGCCGAGAGCGACGGGAGGCGGCGGGCGAAGCGCAGGGGCGCGGCCGCGGGAAGGGGCTCGGCGGGGCCCCGCGCAGGGAGCAGCGTCCTCTCGCCTCCCCGGGAGCCGCAGCCGCGCTCCGGGAGCTGCGCGGGGCTGCGCTCAGGCGGGTCGAGCCGCATCGGAGCGCCGGTCCCGCCGCCCCCGCCACACCCCCTGCAGCCCGGCAGCCACTGCCTCGGGGAGGAAGCGCCCGGGACGGCAGCCCCGGCACGGAGCCCCGAGCTCTCGGATACACCCCCCGGTTTTCCCAGGGGGAGCGGGCCGCCGTGCCCCCGTGCCTGAGCTCGCCCCGAGGGTCCCGGCAGCGGGCAGAGGACTCCGCAGGTAACGCGGTCACTCCCTCGCTTAGAGAGCCAGGCAGACCCTGCCCCGCTCCTCTCCAGCGCCTTGTATTTAGTTACAGAAAGGAAACTCGCAAAACTTTTCGGTGTTTCACCCCCTCATCCCTCTTCCCTACTCAGCGGGGAGCGGTGGGTAAACGCGCTGGGCTCCTGCCGCCACCGGCCCTTTGGCGGGGCTGGCGGTGGAGCTGCAAAGTTACTTTTTTTTTTCCCCCCTTCTTCTTTAAAAAAAAGGTCGTTCTTTCTTCCGTGGGAGTTTTCTGCGCTTGCAGCAGGTAGCCGCCATCAATCCCTGTCTGCCGCTCGCCCCCTCCTGACCCTCCTTTGGCTAGGTGATTTTGTCTGAACGTACAGTCATTATACACCCACACTTTTAGGTATAGATGCGTACATATCCATCCATACACGTATGATTAAAAACGGGGCAGGCTACCGCCGGGAAGCACCGGCGCAGTCCCAATCACGGAGCAATCTGCAGGGCAGAGAGGGACAGACAGCCCACAGTCTCTCCACATTCCTCCCTGTCCGTCTGCCCGGCCCTTCTCCCACTCCCTACCCCATGGCCACGCGTTAATACTCCCCGTGTGAGGGTCTCTGTGCTTTACAGCCCCTTTAAATAAACTTTCGAAATGCTACTAGGGAAAGGCTCTCCTTTCTTTCCCTCTCTAACCTCGCCATTGACTTCTTCTCTTAAGGGCAGAGGACATTTTAATTGAGGGGGTTTTTTTTAAGCTACATTTACAAGCTCAAAATGATATTTTACTGCATGCCAGCGGCTTGATGAAAAATATTGACGCATCCAGCTGAAGGGTGGCGGGGAGGGGGGAGTCACACAAACGCACGTATATGCAGAGGCACCGAAAAAGCCCTGACTCCCCTTTCCCTGTCATGTCGTGTCATGTGTGTGTGTCCCCCCCTCGCTCCCCCGAAGATGGAGACGGACCTTCGGCTGTCAAACGGGAGCAGGGCGCTCCTTTAAATCATTTTGGATTTTCTAAGCGTGAGAAACCAAAATCCCAGATGGACTTTGTGAATTAATTTTAAACACCTTCATCAGTCTGAAAAACTGCCTGGTTTGGCTCTGTGCGAGGGGGAACCCAGTGTCCGGGCTTCGCCTTAACATAGATACCAATGTTGGACCGATGGAAACCGGGAAGCCCCGTTGTGATCCTCAGACGATGTAAAACGTCCATCCCTCTCTCTCTCTCCAGCGATGCCGGGGGAGAGCACACACGTTGCAAGGCACACGACGCCAGGCCGTATGCACCCTCTAAATACATGCCCAGCCTGCATGGCCGGGAAGTGCGAAACTGCCTCCGATGCTCCTTCCCGCGGTCTGTGCCCGGCCCCACGGGGCCGGAGCGCTGCGGGCCCCCGGGCGGTAGCGGCGGGGAGCTGCCCCGCAGCCCGAACCCCCGTGCCGTGCCCTGCCTTCCACGAAACGTCCCAAGCCCTAAAACTCGACCCTCGGCCCCTGCCCGAGGAGCTGCGAGGCAACCCGCCCTCCCTGCACCTACCTTCTCGGGAGAATGAGGTCTGGCAGGGGACAGCGAGGCACCTCTGCACGGATCCCCGGGCCGAGCTCTCTCCCCAGCCCCATGCCGTTTCATCACGTGCGAATGCTTCCTAAGCCTCATTCCTGGGAGCAAAGGCAGTTGTCCTGGTCTCTCACACATACACACGCACACCCCCACCACTGAATGCCTAGGTCTTTCCTCCATCCTATCTCAACTAAAAAAAAAAGTCTTCTTTTTTTTTTTTTCTTTTAATGGGGGCTGACAAGCAGCTGGCAGGGGCAGGCAGGTCCCGCGCTGAGCCACCACACAGACTTCGTGGGCAAAACCAATAAATAAACCCAAACTTTTGTTTTCCGCATCACCTTACCTTCTTTTGCAGCCTGTGCCTCCCCCGTGTGTGCAAAGCGGAACAGCCAGACGGAGCACAAAATAATCCAAGAAGGGAGCCTACTTTGGAAAGCCATGGTGCAGGAGCGGGATGATTTTATATTTCTAGCTCTAGATTTCTAGACACTGCCACTGCCGCCGCTTCGTGGGTGCTAGAGGACGATGGAGAATTTGCTGTGCTAGTCTGTAGCTCGGCGCTCCCTCCCTCCAGGCTGCCTTTCTCTTTTGTCGCCGCCTCCGTCTCCTCCTCCTCCTCCTTCTCCGCCGCCTCCGCGCCGCTGCCCGGCTCCCGCACCGGGCCGGCCGCCCGCCAGCCCCGACTGCAGCCCGGCCGCCCGCGCCGCGCGCCGATAATATCAATGAAGGCGAGGGGGCGGGACCGCGGCGGCCGCGCGGCCCGTCCCTCACCGTGACTGACAGCCTCTGTCGGCCAATCAACAGCGGCTCTCGGCGCCCGCCGGGCCGAGGCGGCGCCTGAGTGGTCGGCGCGGGGTGGGCGGGGCCGGAGGCGCCGGCCAATGAGCGCGCGGCGGTGTCGGGTGTCCGCCGGTGGCGGAGCGGCGGGCAGCGCGCGGGGCGCAGCGCCGGCACGGAGGGACCGCGCTGGGAGCGGGCGCCGAACGCGGGTGGCTCCGGGGGTTGCCCCGCACGCCTGGAGGCCGCTGGCCGGGTCATCCTCCGAGCGAATGAGACGGACGCCCAGACGGACGGACGGACGCACGCCACCCCCCCGCAGGGTTCCGTGTGTTGTCCCCGAGCCGCAGCCGCCGGGGTAGCGAGGGAGAGGGGTCCCGGCCGGGGCTCGGCTGCAGCCCCAGCCCAAACCCGACCCCGAGCCGCCGCCGCCGGCGGGTCCCGGCGCTGCCCCCGCGCGGTGTCCGTCCGTGGCCGGGATGAACGCGCACCTGGGCTGCTGCCATCGAAAGGGAAACTTCGGCGGGAGCTGCGGGATGGTGCCCCGAGGCATCCCCGTAACAAAAGTCAAGTTCCTTGAGGCTGGCATCACTTGGGCTCCTTTCCTTCTGTTTCGTTGGGGTTTTTAGCCCCGCGTCTCCGATTTACCCTAAATACGAAGAGCAGGTTAATGACAATATAGTTATTATTTGGGGAGGAGAAGGAGCGGCTGCTTCCCCTCCGCCCCTCCCCCCCCCCCCCGTCGGGTGTAACCTGAAGCGTGTGTAATCCTCCAACAATGAGACAATTTAAATAGGAGAGGGAGAAAAAAAAATAAAACCGGAGGGAGAGAGGAACTTGCCAAATCTCTTTTGTCAGCGTTCAACCATGGACCGGGAGAGCTTTTCCCGGGATTCAATCAGGCCCCCTCCCCTTCGCTTTCCTTTCTCCAAACCCACCCCTCGCTCCTTCGACGAGTGAAACAACTGAGGGGTGGACACAGAAACTTAACCGCTGCCCGAGCGAGGTTGCGGGGCGGAGGGTGGTGCGAGGGGCACGATGTTTACGAACCCTCGGCAGGAGCGCTCCTCTCCCTGGCCGCGCCTGGGCCCCGCATCCCCCGCGGCGAGAGGCGCTGGTCCCGACCGCGCTGCCCGCTCCGCGCACCCCCCGCCCGGCCCCTGCCTCCGGCTCTGTCCCGCGCAACCTTCCCGGGGCTGATGCCGAGCGGCACGGACCGGGTTTTCTAGTGCTCCGCTAAAAATGCATCGCCGTGTCCTTTCGGAGGAGTGGATATTGCGATGTAAACAGAATAAGTGATTATCGTCTTGGAGGCAGGCGAAGGCAGCGAAGAGCGGGTGGTGTAATTGCAATTCTGTGGCAAGATTATGCGGGAATCTGAAACAAGCCTTGCGCAGATGGGGACGCTGATATAGAAAATGTTATGCCAAAAATGGAAATTTAAATTGGGGGAGGTTTGTTTATGGAACCTTTATAGGTAGATAAGGCAAAATTGGAAATATTATTAATAATAATAATAATATACCAACAATAATAACAATACTATGGTCAGAATTGTCGGATAAACAGCCACCATACTCCGGGCTTTGAGCACTTTCCCTCTGGGCTCCTCATTACTTCCGAGAATGGTGTGGAGAAAGCCTCAAAAATGTGCTGTATTCCTTTCATTTGCTGAATAATTAATATGGCTTAGAATATGACAGGTTTTGCTTTTCCTTCAGAATGCTCTGTTGATACGCCGGATACCATGATAAGTGTAGGCAAAGTAAGGGCTCTTGATTCTCTCATCCTCTGTCATCTGTCATTCCCATCCTCATGCGTGTGTACTCAGAAAGGGGAGCTGTACAGAACAGCGAGTTTGCTTACCTTCTTTTAAAAAGGCTGTTTTGTTTCATAAATACTTGCGTGCAGGTATTTTGTAACTTCTTGGCAAATTTTCATAGGTAAAGCTGGTTTTCATGTGGCATATATTGTAACAGTGATTAAAGTGGATATAGGAAGTCTTCGACCTAGTTTGTCCTCCATAATTTCCTAGCATGAAGTGCTGGCATTTCACTACAATGTCATTAACCCAAAAAAACAATTTTTAACCTACAGAATGTGCTAAAAAAACCATAAAATTGTATACACTCTTTGAATGGCTGTGTTCATAAAAATGCAGAAACTTACTAAATTAAAAAATCAACAGAAAGGCTCAAATGGTAACGAGATACATTCATATCCTGCATATAGTGTTAGGCCAGACACTCACTTTCATCATTACCTGCATTTATACAGGTTATATTGTACTCTATTATACAATCTAATATTGTATGTGTATAATACATGTATAAGAACCGTATACCTATAAGGGTATACTTAAAGGCATGTAAATATGTTAACCACATAGGAAATAAGAATGTAAGTGCACATGACTGAGTATATAAAGAAATGAAAAAAGAGGGTTTAGAATTAGATTTAGATTTTAAAAAAATAAAAGTGTATATTCCTCTTCACAACAAACTCATTTTAAATGCCCTATCTTCCTGATAGCCGTAAATGGAGCTAAAGATGACATACTATATGTACTGCTTTGTTAAAACAGTCATGTATATATTCGCAGGCACACCAAAATAATTCATGAATCTTCCTGAAATTGATTCAGAATTTGAAAGCCTTATTAGTGAATTTGACTTTTTTTCCCTTTTTCTCTACTTATTTGTAGTGTTTTGTAATACTTCAATTGTATTCTGTAGGACGCGCAGCCTGTATTGCATATCATCCAGCTGAGAGTTAGATCTTCTGCAAAGAAAAACAGAAAAAACAAATATTACAATTGAACCAAAATACTTAAGCTACATGGCCTACAACCCTCAGATTTGGTAACCAAACCTCTGAGAGAAAAAGAAAAGAAAAAAAAAACCAACGGGGAACTTCATTCAACTCAGTGTGTTACAATTCAGACACCACCACAGTAAATGGTTAACTGAAACAGAACAATGCTATTCAAGATACATATGTCACTTTATTATTTTATTCTGTGTTGTCCTTTTTGTTTTTCCTAACTCAAAGTCTGTACACACGTTCTGTCTTTTATTTTTACTCACAGTTAGAATGGCTTTCTTGACATTACCAAGCTTCCCTATGCTGATATTAACTTCAGACTAGTTGTGATTCACCACACTGAATTGCAATGGTCTAAGCAAACTCTGGAGATATATTTAAATAATTTCCCCCTTAAAATTGGCTAACTCTATCTTCAACACATAACTCGATCTGAAATTGTGATACAAGAAATATGGAATGAATTCTGAGGCTATACAAGCATATGTAAGGAAATGAGCATGGCTTGAAAATGGTTACAAAATTCTGTTTTCACAAATCCCCTTTTTGCAGAAATCACACATTCTTTCTTTGCTCTATGCAGGGCTGAAGCAAAATTTCAATAGTTTGAAAAAGATGTTGAAGGTTAGCCTCAGACACAGTTCCTGTAAATGGTATTGAGCTTGGTAGTGTCCATAAGAGAAGAAACCTTAAAATTAGTTTTGACAAAAAAATATTTGAACTGTGTTTTACAGTAGCAAAGGTAGAAATGAAGCCTAAGTAATAGAAGAAGATATTTTAAACCCAGAATTTGCGATTTTAGTCTAAGCAATCTCTAAACAGTTCTTTATCTATGCATAAGATTTTCTATGAAATATGAAGTACACTTTTTTGTGCATTTTTGGTCAATTTTTTTATATTTTTTTAATATAAAATTCAGTGGCATAGTGACACTTGACTTATAATTAATAGGTGTATAATAAATTATTTTAACAGACTTTGCATTTAATCTTACAAATGTAATGGCATTTACATTCCAAATCAGAATTTTCCATACAGTGTCAATTTCAGACCTTCTGGTGGATTTATAAGTCACAGTAGCTCTATTATAGGAAATAAAATAATGTATTAAATAATTATTATTGTTTCATAAAGAAATTGTAGAGAATTGGGACTGGCTTCTTGAAAAGCGTGTTCATATAAAAAAATTCTTTTTCTAGATAAAATGTCAGCTTTTTTTTTTTAACTATTTTTGTTAACACAAATCAAAAATAGTGCTATAAAGCTTCACATTTAAAGTCTTTACTTATATCAGTATGGTAATAAAAATTCACTGTCAAATTTTCTCTTGGGAGATTTAAAGTTATACTCTGCTAAATAAATACCTAGATCACGTTTTCCAAATCTGTGAATTTTCAATACACTGAGAAACACTGTCCAGAAATAAAGATAAGAAGTTGTATCATCTTGCCATTTAATGGAAATGAAATACATTCCATAGAACAGTACAAATTAAATTCACGTTTAACATATATGTGAACATGAAATGCCTCTGCCTTTCCCAAGAAAAAATAGCAGAGTTGTACGGGGTCCAAAAGCATATTTGGGTCCTTTGAGACTACTACCCCGATAAACCTGAATTTGAAAACTGTCTTACTGAGGAATAAGAGGCATTGGAGAATATACAACTTCTTTGTTGATCATTCTTCAGAGCCTGTTAGTACACCACATTGTGTGGACCTTCCTGTGGGAAGCCTGAGCAGGACAAGCCAATGTCATCATCCTGTGATAGCATCTGGAGATATTCTGAGACGAGATAATTTCTCTTGCTCACCTATGCGTTGAAGGAATGTCTTTGAACCCAGCTGCAGCAAGAAGCATCTGCACATATAAGCACATGGTTGACTTCAATATTCTGTAAGATTCAGAGTTTCAATTTTCCTAGGATGTTTGTCATACTAAAAACTGTGTGCAGAAGAGCCTGACCATAAGGGCAGATAATTCATATTTTAGTTAATTAGTTGTAAGTAGCAGATAAACTCTAGCAATATGCTCCAGTGAGGGTAGTATCTTCCTCTTCTTATTCAGTATAAGTGACATCTGATCACTTCCATCTGTGACAGTCCTAGATTCTTCTTTCAGCCCAGCTGAGGTGAAAAATCAGACCCAGTGGATTTCCTGTTTCCACATATTACCTCCTCTTCCAGTCAGTCTCAATCTCTCAATTTCCTTATTTCCTTCTGTGAGAGAGCATGAAAGTGTCTCTCCTCTCAATCTCCCTTCTGTGTTAGGAGGTAGGAGGGGAAAGTATAAAAGAACAGATGCAATAACCCTTATTTAGTTCTGAAAGAGAAAATACAGATTGCAATGGCAGGAGTTCCACTGCTTTCACCTCTAGATCCAGGAAGTGTAGCAATGTGAAGCATCACTACTGACAGGAAAGCTGCCAGAGTGTATGGGAGAAGGTGTTCCTTGAAGTAGAATAATTTAAGAATCGCATCCCTTGGGAGTACAACCCTCTGCAGATTTCCCTCTTTGCCGTCTTTCACATATTCTCATACTCTGTCAAGTTTCCATTCAGATGTACTACCTCTTCTGCCCTAGTCTGTCGATTTACCTTCCCCCAAAACTCTCATTATTCGCTGCAAGTAAACCAGATTTCTGACAAGTAATACACGTATTAATCTGCAAAAGTTTGTTTTATCCTCAGATAATTTATGCTTGCCAGATACACTAAATTACAAGACCTTAAATACTTTATCTCCTTCAAATATGAAATTTCACCTGATAGTGTGTTTCGTGGGTAAGTAATGCTTTATTTAGGATGCATTTACTTGTGGCTTGAATTTGCCAACTGTAGTTTTGGGTTGTGATTTCTTTAGTATTTTTCATAGTGTAACAAACTGTCTTTATATAGTCAATTCTGGTTTGTCTAATCTTCTAATACAAATGCAGGGATGGTGCAAATCCTCTATAAAATTAAGCTACATGACTGTATAATGGAGCAAAAAGTTTTGTTATGGCTGACCCTAAAGGGCAAGATAACACCTGCCTGGATCCGTACATACAGACTTAGATATAAACCTATTACTGTAACACTGCCAGTGTGGATCCCTTCTGTCCTTCACGCAACCAGATTGCCTAACTCTATCCCCACGATACTGTGCACCACAAAATGGATAATTTCAACACAACTCTGAATAGTTTTTTTTCCTTTAATTATTATAATTCATATATATTTACCAAGCAAATTCTTAGTTGTCTTCTGTCTAAAGCCTCAGTTCAGATAATGTTTTCCACATGTAAGTCGTTCCGTTGATCTAGGTGAGAGCTAGCTGCTACTCAAGCTTAGTGAGTGACACTCTTAACTAAACACTAAGTATCTTTCAAACTCCTTCAGATGGAAAACACTTAATTTCAAGAAATCCTTTTTTTGTCCTCATGTACATATCTTTCTTGAGAAGGTGATTTGAACTGTAGCAGCAAGAAGAGTTTAAGCGGTGTAGTAGGGTGTAGTTTCTTCTTGTAGTTTTTTCAAGACCATAGCTTCAATTGTTTGCAAATTATTTTTTTGGTGGTTGTTATAAGTTTTGTTTGTTTTGTGGATGGTTTCAGTGTGGAGTTGTCTTGTTTGTTTTGCTTTTTTTGCTTTTTTTTCCTTGATGGCACAATTAGCAGTTGTCACTGAACTGTAGTGTTGCCAATGATGTCTAGGTCTTCTTCTTAAGTGGTTGCAATAAATTTAGAGCTAATCAAAGTGACTGAATAATTGTTTTTTTGGTTTTTTTCTTTTCTTCTTCTTTCTAGTGAATAACGTGGCAGCTGTCCACAATAATTCATCTGTCATTGTTTTTGTCATTGTCATTGCCCAGTTGCTTAGAGTTAGGGTTTCTAATCCATGGCATAACCTTTTTTTAGGTTATTCAGGCTAACCTAAATAATCTTTTGCCACACTGCGGTCTACAACTTCTACAGTAGGTAACAAATCTATTTGTTACTCATAGTACATATCTTGGAGCATCCTATAATTTTCTTGAGTTTATTATTAAATCAACCATGTATTTGCTAATGCACTTTGTTTTCCATCTCATAGTCAGACTATAATTCTTGACGGTTGTCTATCTACCACTCTATAATTATTTTGGTCTTAACAGTGTACTTTAGGAAAATTCAACAGCTACCATGTATCATTTTATTTGAAATTTTATTTTGTCCCTTTTTAATAGTACAATCCAAAACATTAAAGTAAAAGGCAACCGTGATACATGAATGAATAACATCTTCTACTTCCCTTTGCTTTTTAAATTTGTTCATTATACCCTTTTCAAATATAACCACATATTCAAATAACATTAAACGAAAGGAAATGAATTAATATATCTGGCAGATTGAACCTTAAAACCAAAGAATTCAGATTTATGCTGTCTGTGAGGTAATATGATTTTTTGTTTTTTTCACTTATTTTATTAGTACACTACCAGACAAGTTTGTATAACTGCTGTGTTACTGTAGTAAGCCCCACAGTAAGAAATCAACTTGCCTAATTGAACTTCCAGTGTTAAGAAAAAAAAACAAAAGAGAAAAGGTAATTTGTCAGACCAGGGCATCTGCCAAGGACATTTTAGCAGAAATCAGCCCCCTGAATTCCAGAAGAAAAATTCTACACTAGTGTTCCTTCTTCATTATTAACATATAATTTCTAATCATCCCATATGGGTAGTGGTAATTTTTTTTTTTTTTTTTCAAAATGGGTGCAGACTTATCAGTGAATGTTGCTACACAAAAAAAAAAAAAAAAAGTACAAACCAACCAACCCAAGCAAACCAAATCATAAACAAAAAACAACGAACCAACCAAAAAAACCAAGCAAACAAACAAAAAACCCACCCAAAACCCCACGACTGTGTGCCTCTTAAATTTACAGTCAAAGAGCATGGCAGGCTGAGAGAGAATTAAGTCATCCTTGTGTCCTTCTCATTTGGTAAGCTGAAAATGCCCTCATTGTATCCCAAAATGCTCAGGGGCCTGTAAAATTATGGCAAACTCCTAAAGCTGCCTGGTGACTGAAGGGCCAGTTTCAGTCTTTGCTGCCTGCAGCCCTGTCCCAGCTATTCTTCCTTCCCCCAGACTGGCCCTAGCTCTGCCCCTTGCTATGATTTGCAAGTCATTGCTCTGAAGACTGTCTTCTAGCATGCCTTTGGAAAGGCTTCTCTCTCTGAGAGAGAAACAGTAAGGCTTTACTGCTAGTCCAGCCTCTTTGTCCTGCCATATAATGTGTCTTGCATATAACCAGCTGTAGCATAATTAAGCTAGAATTTAGGTGCTTAATCAGGCTCAGCAAAATACCATAGTTTATCACATTCCTTCCAGCTGAAATCAGTACATAGCTTTAAGTCTGCACTGCCTCTACTGTACCTGTGAGTAACTGCTGGCAGCTGGCAAGAGCTTCATCTGAATTCGGATTCACTAGGAGATTAATTTAAGATACTTTTTGCTCAAAACAAGTACTGTACCGTATCTGTTCAGACTGAGACTTTTCAGTACATTTATTTGTCAAATATGCATATGTATGTGTCTACATACATAATTTCCTCATAAATTCAGCAGTCGTAGATAAATGGAATGTAGAGATAATACAGTTTCATGCACGAAACACTGTTTACAGAGGACCAGTCTCTTATCTCCTGTGAATTGACATAATTGCAACAACATTATGCCAGTTGGGGCTTTTTGGCAAGAATTCATGACAGTTACATAATTCATTACAGCCTATTCTAACCTACTGAAATCTATGCATATTTTTAGGCATAGCTTGTACAGTCACACTGATGTCTGCTTGTGAATTCCCTTTAGATATGCCCTTAGGTTCCCCCTGGATACACTTCTGTCATTGTGCCACTTTGAGAGTCACTGCTGCAATTCTTTCACCTATACAGTTCTCACAGAAGTCAGCACAGTATTTAGATGCACATAGGAAATAGGGCTGGATGTTGGTCAAAGCACAGTAGGTTCTCAGCTCTTCTAATAGTGCTCTGCACATGCTTCCAATTACCAAGTTCTGTGAGCCTGAGCCTTACCTGATGTGAACCCCCTGGAGTTAGTTTTTATGCACCTGCTAAGATTTCTACCTGCTAAGATTTCTACCTTATAATGAGCTGTAGCATTTAAAGCTTTAAAATGTGGTTTATCTAGATATTAAAAAAAATTAAAATCTACAATATTAAGTATCTGAATAATGTTAGATTTTATGGGGAACAAAAATTCTGCATTCTTTTGTGAGAATGGAGAGCTCTCTCTCTACCTCTTCTCCCATTAGCTTTCCACCAGTCTGATTTTTCTAGGAGGCTGGGAGTTGTTCCTGAGGAAATTTGACCTGCAGTTGAGATACTAACCTGCAGTCAGATCAGAGATGTTCAAACTGCCTTCTTCTGCCCATTCTCCCTGAGATGTAGTACTGCCTGTCCTTGGGAAGCACCCTCTCACACCTAAGGGCACAGCAGATCTACATGACTCCTCTTGCTCACTCTATTGGCTGCTTCAAGACTGTACTGGAGAAACGAGAGGAGCAAGGGAAGATTAAGTGTACAGTTTGCCTCCACCTCCTCCCTGCTGAACTGAGCAGAGGGACAGCCCCAGGCAGTAGAGTAGCAGGAGCGAAAGCACAAAAAGGAGAGGCTTCTATGCTGTGCAGAGGGATGTACTGGGTTGTCACTGTGGGTACTGTGATAGCCACTTAAGAGTTTTGTTGCTGTTTGATGCAATTACTGATGATGCCATCAGGTATCATGTATTATCTATGCCTTACCTTTTTTTCATCACCTCGAGTTTTTCGGTACCTAGGAAATTATCCAATTCTCAGAAAGGTGTAACTTTGATTTCAAAAGGTGTCTGTCTGTATCAAAATGATGAAAAGTCAGTTCATTAGGAGGCTAAAATAACAAAATTATTTTAAAATTACATTTGTTTATGGTTTTTGCTGTTATGTCTCTCTAGCATGCAGATATATGTGATAACCCCACTACACAGACAGTGAGGCCACATTAATCAGGCTACTTCTGTGACTGCTTATTTTTACCTGTGACTGCATATTGTTCTCCAAAGGAATTCCACACTGTTATGATCAGTGTAGAGATAGGACTAATTCAGCAGTGCTTTGCTCAGCTGCCTTAAGTTATTTTGCTATAAGGAAAGTATTTAATTAGTTCACATCGAAGATCCACCAACTTCAGTGACAGGTAAAATTGGTATGTAGCAGTATGAGCTGAATCAATGTGAACTGATATAAAACTCTGGAAAACTGGCTTTCAATGGACAGCTTAACACAGCTCAGAAAAGCAAATCCCAGCACGGTACAGCTCACAAAGTTGCTACAAAGGAAATAAATGAATGAAAACTGCATGATTAAATGCTTTCATCTGGAAATTTTGTTGCAATATTCAGAAACTCTACAAATTCTTCTAATTCATCATACTCTTTGTTTATTACTAATAAATTAATGTGCTGATGGAAGGAATTCATTACCCTTTCTACACACTTCACTAGTTGCAGGTCATTTATTAATCTGTGTTATCTGGTAAGACTAAAATCAGCTGTAATTACATTGTTAAACATTGATTAATAAGCAGCCCGCATCACTAATAGACACAAGAAGCAAGATGAAAAATCTTTTTAAAGATTTAGAGTAAAATTTGATCATTCCTATGGGAATAAGGAAATCTGGATCTTCATAAATATTCATTTTTGTAAAATTCCATTTGCTTATGCAGCTGTGGTTTTGAACACCTTTTGGAAACAGATTAACAAGCAAATTCAATTACACTAGAGTAAACGAACTGCATTCACAAAGTGGTATTAATGCACTGAGTGAAACATTTAGAATGAAACATTTTTTTAAATAGTCTTCAGTGAACCATTCTTTTTTTCATTCTTAGTTCCAACATGTAATTAGGAATACATTTGTTTCAAATCCATTTGTATTTCACAGATTTTAAAACAATACGTCAATTAAAAATACATTATTAAAAACACTGCAGATTGCTAGAACCTGCTTTTGTAGGTTTTCAATAAAATCAGTTTGATTGAAGTGACACAGATGAAATTATTGCTTGTCAGAAGCTTGGATTATCATTAAGGGTAAATAAGCAGAATGTCTCTCCACTTGACAAAATTGGGGAACTGATTTTTGTGATATAGCTTTAAGGGAAATAAATTCAATGGAAAGAAGATGCTCTTAGAAAAGATGTTTTAAGACTATCCTCAATTAATCATAAATGACAAATCTCATTACAGCAGCACTGTTGTTAAGGGTCTGTCAGTATTTCTATTACAAACCTGTATTTCAAAGATTTATAAATGGGCTATAGAAATTAACTCTGGGATGAAATTTGGCGTTCACACTGCTCATTATAGGATTAGGCTTTTCTCACAAAACTTCAAGAAAATCTGTTTTACCTTTTTGAGCTGTGTGGCTTCAAAAGGAACAGAAGGGAGAAGTTTGGAAAAACGTATCTGTTTATTTGTGTAATTTTAAAAAAGGACAAAATTTAGTAGATTGGGAGAACTATAGTTCAATAGCATAAAGGGTCTAACTTGCCTTTTTTTTTCCTTTCTGTCCCTGAAAGAATGACCCATTTTAGTGAGTTCAGTTTGTAATAGGGCTTCAATAGGGCTGCTGAAATTCTCTGCCCAGTCTTCTAATTCCTTTAGGTTATGTCTTTCAATTTCATTATCAATCAGGGTTTTGACACCTGTTTTCCAGCTCACAAAAATTTATGCTACCCCAGAACATGTTTGGCCACTGGGATTGCTTGGGACTTCGAAGCAGAACTGATTCTGTAGGGTGCAAAAATAAGTGTGACTGAAAAGTCCAAGCAGTGTAAAGGTCAGTAGTGCTGTGGTTCTTCAGTATTGTGGCTCAGGAAGGTAGATATCCCACCAGACTTCCGAAGTCTCTGAAGAGGTGGGGAGAAAGCCTTAAGAGCATTTTGTAGAGGATAAGAATTACATTTTGAGATCTATAAGTACATTCTCTGTACTCAGGGATGTTAGAGGTGATAAAGTAGTTCTTTGGTACTCTTTCCTACTTGTAAGACAGGACTACCCACCACATATGTCTTTGATAGGAGTAGGGGTAGTGGTTTAAACTAAAATAGGGTAGATTCAGACTAGATATAAGGAAGAATTTTTTTATGATGAGGGTGGTGAAAAACTGAAGCATGTTGCCTAGAAAGGTGGTAGATGCCCCATCCCTAGAAACATTCAAGGTCAGGTTGAATGAGACTTTAAGCAACTCGATCTAGATGAAGATGCTCCTGCTTACTGCAGGGGGATTAGACTAGATGACCTTTAAAGGTGTCTTCCAATCCAAACTCTTTTATGATTGTATGGTATGGACATCAGGATAAAGAGGTCCCATTTTCTGGCATTTGGCAGTGTTTTTTAGTTACTTTGGCTAAGTCTGTCTTGGTAAGCCATGTCTGTGCCTGTTGTCTCACACTGGTGGTCTGGTAGAGGAGTTTCTGTATCCTACTCCTCAGCTTTCTGAACCACCAAATCAGGTAGCCACATCCAGGTTCCCCATGAGGAATTACATCTGCCCGTGCCCACGAATCATTTAGAAAAGTGCTAGCTGGTCTGGCCACACTCTGCTTTAGCAGCACAAATAGTCAGTGTTCGGCAAAATTCCCCAATGCTCTTTTATTTACTAATGACGACATAGATTCTGAGGGCATTCACACTGTCAGGACAGAGCTTGGTTTGGACTGAACTGAGATCTGTAGTAAAGGTGGAGTTTGCCAGTACGAAATGAGGGAATTCAGCTTCAAAAGGCCAGACCTTCAAGTTGACACACATGTTACCTCTAGAGCTGGTAGCCTTGAATGACCAGTGTATAGGCATATGCTGATGTGTGCATAGGCTGATATATCTAACAAATTCCTGGTTTGTTTGGAGGCAAAGTCTGTGTTCCTGAAGAAATACAGTATTTGTCTGGTGGTCCTGGATGTAACTATTAAGAGAAGAAGATATTCTTTTATTCACTACTGCTGAAAAATTGTCCTGTTTTCTTAGTAGTAGCCTAGGAATAGGCACACGCTAGAGATCACTGCCTGCTATCTGGAAAATCAACCTGAAAATGAACCTACCAATTACACAAACTGGTAAATCTGAAAGTCCTTTCAGACTGAATAAGACAATGTCATGTGTGATCTATGTGCACAACCATACAGCCCGTGCTTCTATTAACAACATCCCTCACTTTCTCTTAGATGGCAGACTTGGCTGGCTGATGAGAAATAGGACCCTGGAGCCACAACTCAAGCTGAATTACCAAGAAATTAGATTTGAATAGGTAGCAAAAAACAAAAACAAACAAAACAAAACAAAACAAAACCACAAAAAACCAAAACCAAAACAAACAAAAAAAAAACCACACACAAAAAACCGATCAACCAAACAAAAAAAAAAAAAAAAAACACAAAAAACCCCAAACGAAACAAAATAAAAACAAACAAACAAACAAAAAACACAACCCAATGCTCACAGGAGGAAGATATTCAAAATACAATGGAAATTTTATTGATGACATTATCATTGTGCTGAAAATTACGAACCTGTTGTTTTTGTAGTGGACAGAGTACATGAAGAACAAAATATATTTTACTTTAAATAAAGTAAAATTTTTGATAGTTAAAATCTAGGTTGATAACTTGATTAATTTGGACAGTTGATCCTTAAGGTATTGCGGAGAAATAGAAAAAAAAATTTCTACTTTATTCAGGAGTAAGTTACTTAATACTTCAGGTTGAGAGTAGTTATGTTATTTTGTACCCATTTGCTGTTCGTCTTTATGCAACATAGGCCATGCTGAGGACAGCAGAAGCTATCTAAAATATGATGTTATCATCTGAGAATATAAAAACAAATTCAAAAAGGGGTGAAACCAAACCAAATGGTAATACGGGGAAGTGGACTGAGTGAATAGACCAATAAGTACTTAATGAAATTTTCTTTAGGAAATATTCTCTTCTTTTTAAGGCATTTAAACAGTGGTCTTTTATTAAACAACTAAACTTACTGAATATCTTTGAAAGTTAAAATTAGAGTATAGGCCTCTCTGTGGTGTGCAGTGGGTCTCTTCTGAGTTTTGGGTGGGGTAACCAGAACTAGAGTAATCAAACAGTAAATTTTCATAGACATTCACAGGTAAACGCATGCTAACTTGTAATTGCTGACAGTTTTTGTGACTGGAAGATGTGAAATGTGAAAAATATAAAAGTTATTTGTGCAGATATTTACTGATTTAAAAAGTTACATATCTTCTAATACATCTAAGCATTTCTAAAAAAAAAAAAAAAAGATTATTTCCCTTTATTCTGTTATATCTGTGTCTGTCATGGACTAAAATCAATACTGTAGGACTTAAATGACCAGCCACTTAGAAATAACTTCATAACATGAGTGAGGCTCACACACATCACTTCTGTGATCACTTCCTAAAAAAATACTGATCCATCTCAACTTTAACAAAAACAGTCATTAGTTAAAACACATCTAAATATTTGTGGACTACTGTTAACCAATAGCCTAATCAACAAAAATGAAGAGAAGTTACTGAACAATGTTCATTCTAAGCATTGCAGCTACTTAATGACTCATATGCAAATGTTATCAAAAAGGAAAACACTGAACATTCTCCAGTTGTTACTTCTGTTGCGCATTTTGAGCAACAAACAATGTTTAAATTACTAGAGTTTTTAGGTGAGTTTCATCAGCCAAGTGATGTAACTGAAAATGTTATGGTATAAGTTCTGGTGGTTTAATCATCTCACATTGCCTGTTTCTTTCTGCCACTATCATAGCCTGCCCTCTGCAATAGACCGCTGGACCTAAGCACAAACATGTCTTTTGAGTCTTATGGTGGTATATTTGTAAGAAATCTGATACTCTGCAGGATTTTCTGTGTCCTAAGCCACCTAACTGATGGTTGTGCATAAAAATGAAACTGTAGATTGTGCTGGAAATCCCACATTTTTTGATTTGGTTTGGTTTTTTGTTTGTTTGTTTTTTTGGGGGTTTTTTTGTGTTTTTTGTTGTTGCTGTTGTTGTTGTTGTTTGTTTGTTTTTTCCCACATTTTCTGTAAGAAAGCTGAAAAGGGAAATTAATATATTTTTATATTAGAAAATTTTTGGTAGTAATGGAATTTGAGTTTTTTTCAAAGAGAAATGAGAAAAATTAAATCAGATTTTTTTTTTCCCCAGAGAAATACCTTAGGTTTGTTTATTAGCTTATTCCTTAATTTTAATAAAGAAGGTTTGTTTCCAAAAACTGCCCCCCACCAACTGCTATTATTTATTGAGCATTATTATGATGAAAATACTGCAAAAATTATGGCTAAATAACTAGAAAGGTGTTTTAAAAAGCAAGTGAAACATGCTTTTTACAACATCATGAAATAAAAGTGTAGCTTTTAGGTGTGACAGAAACCAAACAGAAGCTATATCCTCACTAGTAAGTACAATAGGCCACGGCGTATTCTTTAGTCCTGTTTGCATCTCTTTTCTAAAACAGGTACCTGCTCCTGCAACTCGTCCCGCTGCCTTGTCACCCACCTGAGCTACTGCTGGCACACCCAGGCAGCTCCATCTCCAAGCCTCTGCTTGCAACTGCAAGTGTGGGTGGGATAGACTATGGATGGCCACAGCTCCCTGTTTAGAGTCACGCCCTGGGGTTGCTTAGTTTCTTAGTAAAAATGTAACAAAGGAACTGGCTTTCTGCTAAAGTTTCGGTAGCGGTTTAGTTTAGTTTGTCTGCTCATCTTGATCCTCAGTGACTGGAGAGCTTTTCTGGTGTGGAAGATGAGCTGGTGAGCAGAGCACAAGAAAAAGCTTTTGGCTGAAATGGGAGTGGCCTGTTTTGAGTGACCATTTTTAATAGAGTGTGAATCACCACCATGTCATCAAGAATACAGCAAAAACATATGACAAAATTCAGTCAATATGATGCTATTTCCATGGGCTATTTTGTATGATTACAAATTGCATTTGCCTTAATAAGTTACAAATGTAATTTATTACAAGATAACATCAGAACTGAGACAAGTCATTAAAAATGTATAATATACAAAATTTTGTTTCCCCTGATAAATGTGAAGTTTTCTAGGCTCAACTCTCCTCATTAGTATGTGACAGTGCCAGGAGATACTTTGATCCAGAAGACTAGATATACATGCTGTATGCCATAAGCGCATTTTAGTTTTAATAACAATCCAAGAGGTTCAGCATATTGCTTAATAAAAGATCAATGCAATAATATGATTAACCACCCTGTGTTGCTTTCTTTCCATCTGTGAGAAAAGATAGTTCAGGAGCTGCACAGCAGTGAATAGCAAAATGACTAATTGACAGGCAAGATGAAGGTTTTCCTAAGGGTTTTTTCTTCCTCCCCACCCTCAGGGCTTTCTTTGTTGGTCAAATGCTGTTAACTCTTTTGTTTAGGATCTCTTACCTTTAAACAGGCTTGTGGAAGAGCTTTTCATATTTTTTAGCAGTAGATTTACTTGCTGAGTAAATATAGCTGATGAAAGAAAAGCTGGTGATCCATAAAAGACCAGGCTGCAGGGATCCTCATTAATCTTCCAATAGTTTTTGCTGTCATTCCTCTTTAAAGGTCCTTGCCTTGTAAAGTGTTTGTGGAAAAACGTAGAACACTTTTGCTTTCCGCTAAGCAGTGATTTCCAGGCAGATCCCAACAAAAGCTCTCACTCTCTTTCAACTAGTTTTAACTTCAGCTATGTCACTGGGCAGGGTTATCAGCTATGAAAGGGAAAACACTGTTTAACTGAGTTTTACGGAAAGTGGACAAAGAAAAAAACAGAGAAAAATAATTTTCTTGTTATCTGCTGATGGTGATGTGACTACATTATTAAATGGATAAGCTAAGCTGAATACAGTGATAACATAAACAAAAAGATAGAATGCATTCAACTTTAAAGAGACTGTTCTTTGTAAATCTTGACTTGTCTTACAGAAATAATGAAGCATGTGGCATGAATGACAGATTATGGTTAAGATCATGAGAATATTAGGATGGAGACCTGCAGTTTAGAAAGTATTTCAAATTTGGGATTGCTGAGCTAATAGTCTCTTAGCAGGTCTCAAAGTATGGTCTGCTTCTTGGATCTCCTGAGAATGGTTAAACTGACTCATGTTCATATTGCACTTCCTATTAGCACTGTGCAGCATTGCAGTGCATCCATCACATATACTTCCAGTAAGTCTTTAGTCCAGGGAATCACTGAACCATGGTTTGGGGAAGGGATCTTAAAGATCATCTAGTTTCAAGCCTCTGTCCAAGGACAGGGGAACTTCCACTGGGCCAGTTTGCTCAAAGTCCTGTTCAACCTGGCCTGAAACACTTCATCCACAACTTCTCTGGGCAACCTGTTCCAGTGTCTCACCACCCTCACAGTAAAGAATTTATTCTGAATATCAAGTCTAAATCTATACTCTTTCAGTTTAAGGCCATTGACCCCTTGTCTCATCACTACAAGCCTTATTTAAAAATTTCCTTTCCAGCTTTCTTGTAGGTCTCCTTTATGTATTGGAAGGCTACTAAAAGATCTCTCTGCAGTTTTCTCTTCTGCAGGCTGAACAACGCCACACCAGTTCTCTCAGTTTGTTTCTGTAGAAGAGAGAGGTGCTTCAGCCCACTGATCATCATTGTGGCCCTCCTCTGGTCTTGCTCCAACAGTTTCATGTCCTTCTTATGTTGGGGTCCCCAGAACTGGACACAGTACTCCAGGTGGGGTCTCACAAGAGCAGAGTAGAGGGCAGAATCATCTCCCTCAGCCTCCTGGCCATCCTTCTCTTGGTGCAGCCCAGGACATCGTTGGCTTTCTGGACTACAAGCACACATATTGCCAGTTCATGTCCAGCCTCTCATCCACCAGCACCTGCAAGTCCTATTTGACAGTTCCCCTTCCAAGGGGAACTAAGGCAGCTTTCTGCTTAGGGGAGGGGAAGAGAGATGCAATCTTAGATATTATCTCCACATATCCTCTAGGACAGTGCAAAGTCTTTGAGACAGAGCATATTTTGGTCCTCTTTCAGCTATATTGGGCACACTTACTTTCTGAGCTAGGTGAAAGTGTTTTAGTGGATAAATTTTTCTAAAGAAATGTAAAACCTTAGGGAAGTGGACACTTTTGAACTTGAATTAAATTTAATAAATAGTTTTTGGTGAATTAAAAAAAAAAACAACACACTGTAATATTCCAGTACAATATTCCTGACATAACCTTTTGTGTGAGTGTGTGAGCATCACTGAGAAAATCAAGACAGTTCCCTTATAGTACAAGTGGTAATACTTGCTTCTTGTGACCCTACTGCTGAAACCCTCTGTGAGACCTGGGAGGCCAAGATTTTGGTTTATTTTCTCCTTGAATTGAAGCAGAAACACAAACTCCATGAATATTGTCAACTGATTGCTCTTTCTCCAGTCTCCTACATTACAATCTTTTCTGGTTTTGTGTTGTGCTGAAATCATCATCAAGGAACGAGTTAAAATGTAAGAGGCAGTTTTATGCAGCTTAGTTCTAGACAGCTAAACAATAGTAATTTTTTTTTAACTCATCTTCTAGAATCCTTCTATAGTCACTGTCAGGTCAGCAAAGCAGTATTAAGACCTACCTAAGGATTAATTTGAGCTGTGACTCTTTCTCTGCTCATGGTAAAGGGAATTTAGATTATTACTTAAAACTAGTCTTTATGGAAGTAGGCCAAGGTTGGATGATATGAATCCCTGCTGAGGCATCTGCTCTTGTAGCAGATACTCGACTTACTCTCATTTTTTCTCTGTGAGCTAGTGAATAGTTATTTATTTATACAATTGTTGATAATTAAAAAGAAATAGAAAACACAGCTGTAAGTGATGAACTTACATTCTTCTAAGAGAATGAAAATGTTAATAGGAAAAGACTACCAAGTGCCCTGAAGGAAATATTTGTTCTTCTAGAACAAACCAAGTGTTAATTTGTCCCTGAAATCTGATTTTACTATCATTGAATTACCTGTACAAAATATCGAACTTTATCCTCAGTGTTAGAAAATAAGATTGTATAATCAGAAAATAAAGTTTTAAGAGTTGCTTAATAGGTGTATCTATCTTTGGTAACATAAAATGATGATGGCCTTTTCTATTATTTGGCCTCAAAGTTATCTGGAAACTAAAATTTCCCCTTTCCTGTAGAAAAGAAATCAGATCAGTCAGATGAAGCAATATGTTCGGGTTTTTATAAGCAAGCCCTCAACAGCTACAAAAATGACTCTGTGACAGACTGACTTATTCAGTGTATAGGTCAGCCTTAGACAGATGGCTAATCCCTGAGAAAGTCTTCAACAGTGAGTTACAGGACTGCCTGGGGCAAGCTTTCTTCATGGAAATGAGCTCACCTCTTCCTCCATTCCCAGATTCCTAATTTTTGGAAACACCTGTTCCTTAACCTGGGGCTTCTTAGCTCCAGAAAGTTATTTAAGCTCCTTCCTTTGTAGTCTTGGCTTTGTATATAGGTCTTTGCCTGCTGGGTGGTGATGGAGGGACCTTTCCATCAGGGAAGAAGACATTGAGTCTCTGAGGTGAAGTTTGGGGCTGTTTGTGAAGAACAAAACACACAGGCTCTGATTGTAATTGAAAGTTGTCCCCACTGTCAGCAGAATAAATAAGACCAGATACTAACATTAACTGTTATTTACAACAGTTATTATTACTGTGGTGCAGAATCTCCATGGTAAGACAATTATAATCATAAGTGAAAATCTGTGACTCTAAGACCTATGAGAACCAAGGAACAGCACCAGAAACCAACTGGTGTAACTTTAAAGGAATGAATGGTCTCAGAAAATTAAGTATGTTAACATAATCCAATCACTAACAAGCAATAAACATTTAGGAAAGGAAAAACCTAACACAGTTTTGATTTATAACATAAAAATCCCAAGTACAATAAGGCCTTTGCATTTTTTCTTCTGGACCTTTGAGACCGAAAAAACAAATAAAACAAAACCAAAACCTCCAAATAACAAAAAGTAAACCAACCCCACACAAAGCAAAGGAAGAAAATAATGGCTTTTTTCACTGTTTGTTCTGAGGACCTACAGAAAATTCATGCTAAGTGTTATATTCTGTAAACAAGACTAGTCCACTCTAGAGGAAGCTAGTTTTGAGATGGGTAGAAATAAGGCACTCTGCACAACAGGTCATGAATTGCTCCCTGAAGTGAATATCTTCAGCAAATTAGCTGTAACCTCATTCCTGTGGAAAACACAGGACTACCTCTGCTTGTGATTTTTGAATTAGTTAATGTGATAAGTTCTGTATTCCTGTTTTAAAAACTACACAAGTGAAAATAGGAATGGTACAGTAAAAATTTGGTGTAATAGATCTTTTAGAGGCCTGTCTTCCTAGAGAACCGATCAGTTCTAATATCACAGGTTCTACTCTGTGCTCTTAGTAGTTACTCTGGAATGTTGTGTGACTGATCTGGCCAGGTCCATCTCCTTTGTTCCTCTTGCTGAGGCTAGGCTGAAACACCTGAGCTGTTCTGCTTCTGCTGCCATTGTAATTGCTCTGAGGATTGAAAGACATAAAGGAAGAGAGCAAGAAAAGGAAGGACAGCAATAAGAATCTGAGAAAAACACAGAAATATGCTGAAGGAATGATAGAGGATAAAGATCTCATTTTCTATGCTTGTAACTCTGTGAAACACTGGTAAGGTGTCCTTTGTGGGTACATCCTGCTGATCATGAGTACTTAATGGAAGTATTATGATGACAGTGATAATAACAATAACAGAAACAGTATTAGTACCTTTTTTTTTTTTTCCTTGGGGTCACTACTGAGGCCATTTGAAAGGAAAAGGTTTTCTTTTCAAAGCTTTGAGAAGTGAGGTTACAGATGGAATATAATATCCCAGACTATTCATTCAAAATGTAGCCTCCTTTCTGTAGTATTCGTTTTATTTCACTGATCTTTCAAACTAACCCAATCTTCACATAGGTGCTGAACTTTATTAAAATTCCTCATTATGTGAATAATTTTTTCCCACTTTCATACCACTTTCCTCAAAAAAGTAGGTGAGGTTTCATGAATTTTTGACCTCTTTGCACAACTGAACTCACCATTAGTGAAAATGTTCAAGCTCAGATTTTTACAATAGGAAAATAAGGAAACAATAAGACATACTGATCAGCATTTCAGGCAGTTGGCTCAGCACTAGCAGCTGGACAGCTGGGAAGTGTTTTGAAGGTTTCAGGGAAAAAAAGAGGTTCAAGATTTAAAGGAAGATGGTGAGTTAGGATTGCAGAAGGATACCTTTACACTAATGAGTTAAAAAAAAAGACAGAGGAAAAAGAACATAAAGGACATGACATAAAAATTAAACAACTACATTTAACAGAATGAAAATGGCTGAGATAAGCCATGAAAGTCTCTTCCTTGAATGCAAAAGCTGGCAATCAGAATGCAAAAAAGAGGGAAAAGCCAAGAGAAAGACCAGAGGAATGGGTTAAGTTGGTCAAAGTGCCAAGCTAGAAAAAAGACCTTTACAGAACCATTTTGAATATGTTGAAAGATTAACTGTCTAAGGGGCTGTGAGAAGGGTGTTATGCTCGCTGAAATGACCAATGACAGGAAGTGTCTGAAATAGATAGGAAGGACAGAAAAGGTTTCAACGAAGAGATATTTCAAAAGATTTAGACAGATTCTGGAAACAAAGATCTAGAGGAAGTCTAAAGAGGCTGAAAATGATCCATTAATCTTCATTAACTGTTCAGCAAGTCTAAATGACTGCTCAGCTTGAATGGTTCATACAGGTCTCTGTGATAGCTAGGTGATAGATTTGATTGACAGATATTTTCTTCAATAAAAAGGAAAAAATGTAGGAAGCTTTAAGAGGAAGAACAAGATTCTATTTTAGCCATATGGAGTCTGAACTGATGAGTAGATCTTGTGAATGGGTGCACCACCACACTAGATATCTTCAAGAATGTCATCATAATTCGCTGGGCTTCGCGCACGAAGATTTGGGAAGGGCTTTACCCACACTTGCTACAAGCGCACTGACGGCTAAAAAGGCCAATGAGAGACAGACAAGTCCGGTTGCAAAAGGCACAGCAGAAAGACTCCTCAGGTGATGTCGACAAGACGCGATTCTTTCTGCACTGTCTCTTCTCCTCAAGAGTGATCCTGCGCGTGCTCTCAAAAGAAGCAGCAGCATTACAGACTGTGTGTCTCCAGGCCTCCCAATTGGAGGCCAGAGTGGACCAATGGTGATGATCAATATGGCCAAGGCTCAGGGATTGCTTCAGGGAGTCCTTGTATCTCCTCTTTGGGGCTCCCCTCTTGCGGCAGCCAGTGGCAAGTTCACCATAGAGCACAAT
>JAWWES010000115.1:76590604-76632312 GCA_035583135.1 Lophotriccus pileatus | reverse complement strand
CTGCATTCCAGAGCTGTTATCTTCAGTTCTCTCTTTCCTCAGAAGTCTTCCTCCACCAGGCATAGGCCTCTTGTGAGCCACTTCCAACAGTAAAGTGCTTAAACATTTCTCGGAGTGCTATGACTGCGCTGAGAATGTATGTTACTAACACAGAAGTAGTTATAAATATTAGAGTTTATGACATTTCTTGAAATTATCTCTTTAAATTTCAACTATAACTTCATTCAGCTTAAATTTACATATTAAAGAATGATGAGGCATGTCAATGGTTAAGGCGATTCTGCACAAACCAGACTTTTCCCCATGAGAAGCAATCTGCACACCTATATTTCTAGGCTGCATTCTCAATCAGTTTTGGAGCAAGGAAAGTATAGCGAAGTGCTCCTCAGGACTGGGAATGAATCCCGCCTCACCATCTGTTACTAATTTTGAAACTGAAGACCCCGTGCATTACTAAATCACTAAGTTAAAAAAGTTGCATTAAACTGGTGTTAGCCTGCTACAGTCAGAAATGTTAAAGTTGACCAGATTTGGGGCGGGATGTCACTGGTGAATAGATTCTTAACCTTATATGTAACCTGATTTGAATTTCTTTGGGGCAGAAGATGATATATTTTGTAAAGAATTGTTTCACACTGTTGTGACTGAGTACTGAAGTGGTCTTGAATAGTAATATTTCATAATCAGTCTTTGCTGATTTCAGTCTAGTACCATGAAACAGTTAAAACAATGAATTACTGGTTGAGGATGTGCTCTCATCTGTGTCTGATATATGGTGCTACCTGATCTGTGTCTTTGTGTTGGCTTTAAAAGGCCATCCATTGCTTTACAAAGGTCAACTTTTTTGGCCCTGCACTACACTCCTCATCTTTCTGTAAGTAGCTCAACAGGGCTGCAGAGACAATAGTACAGAGATGACAATTTCAACTTTATTTGGTAACGAGTTCCATAGCGGGGGAATAGTCCAGAGCATTGCTTGGGATTGAGTCTTTCACTCTAAAGTTCTCTAACTTAGTAAAAATGGAGGTATGCTTTCATCTGAGTATTCTCTAGGTTTACCTTCTTTTTCTGATGGATTTCCCAGGAGAAATGCAACCAGAAAGCACTGGGCTTGCAGCACCTGAACTGTACAGATGGCCTGCATGTGCACATAAAATCAGATGGATTGACCTGCCCATATGTAACTGATATGTCTCTGCTGGTCCTCCAACTGAGCTGCCAGGCATCTGGAATTCCCCAAAAAAATCTCCAAAATACTCAAATTCCACCTGGACACCATTTCCAGGAGGAAAAAGAGGACATACAAGGAAAAACCTGGACATATGGCAGCCCCAGCAAAATCAGAATAGTTACCTAAGAAAGCCACAAAAAAAAAAAATAAATGGTGTATTCTATATTCTCCCTCTTATGCTGAAAATGTAACATATCTGTCAATGTGGTTTTAGGTTGATTTTTCATTTTATCTCTTTTATCATGGAAATTAAACAAACAAACAAACAAAAAGATGTAGAGATGTTCTGCTACAATACACTGGACTTGCAGGCTTCTTCAGTCTTTATATTTTCTGTAACACAAAGCTATATTTTTTGTGTTCTTCCAAGGGTCATTAGCACACGTAGTATGAATGTGTATGCACAATAATTTAAAATAGCTACAGTGGATCTGCAGCTCCTACTGTAGCTACAAAGCAAGCTCACTGAAGACTTTTTTCAGCATCTTTATGTTTTATATATATGAAACACAGTCATTGCTTTTGTTACTTTGCAGCGTTAAGGTAATGACTTCCGTGAACATGGACACACTGTGTTGTAGTTATAGTACAGGTTACATGTTATGAACCTGCAGTATACTCAATGCAAAGTAAATATCCCAATGGCAAGTAACTACTGAGAGTGCGCAGTAGTTGCTTTAAAACCACAGCATATTGCCCAATTTAAATTACTTAAACTGATTGTTCTACATTCCAGGCTAATTGTCTGCAAAATTTCATTATAAAAATCACAGCTGTTTTCTAGCGCATGTGTGCAACGATTTTGTTTGGTTGGTTTTATTCATTTGAGTAAAGGGAAATATGTGTCTGAAACAGAATTTTTGGCTGTGTTCAGGGCTACATTTACTACAAAATGTTTAACATAACAAGTTTAAGGTTATTGAGCCTTATTGCTTAACCTTCCATCCACATCATCTCTCTGTATAGACCCTTACCAACATGTTGCTATGGAACATGCACCAGTACATCAATGCCTGAAGGCACATAGGGCTCCAAAGCATACCGACTCAATCTGGGTGTAATTTATGTAAAAAATGGACAATGTGTGTTCTTATTAGCATAGAACGAGCCACAGACATCTTCAGATATGAATCAGAAAATCCATCGGACATCAGTGGAGGTACATGGTCTAAAGCTTGCATATGGTCTACCATTTGTGGAAAACAAGTGTTCTGGTTACACCTTTCTTAAATGACACACACAGAGCTTATGCACTGTACCTCTGCTGACTGCAAAATGGAATAAATTTAATTATCAAATACCTTCTTTATATTCTTTATCTCTATCCAGGAAGATTAGATTGTGTTTTAACTGAGCATTTAGAGAGATTGATAACTAACATTTTGCATAGAATAAACTGCTGATAAAGAACTAAAAAATTTACCAGAGCAAAATATGACTGATGCCTTAGAAGTCTAGCTCTGTTACCTGTACAGACAAGGGTAAAAGTTACTGCTTTACATGAATGCCATTAGCTGCAATAGCAATAATGGTGATCATGGTATGTAGCAAGATAAGTCTGGGAGTCGTGCCTTATATAGTAATTACATCCAATCAATGAATCACTTATTTCTGTGCCATCTCTCCAACTGCAGGCATTGTCAGCTCCCTCCATAAAAGGCTAAGAGTATTCACACTCTAACTGCAGCTACTACTCACCCAGTGACTGGAGAGGGTTTTCTGGTAGACACTATTTAGTGACTTTTCAAAAACACCTGCGTGACTCAGAAGTTTGAAAGTGGCTTAGACACTTAGGAAAGTCAATAGAAATTATGCTCCTCAGGGCCAGATTTTTAAAGGCTACTATCTTCCATTGATTACAGGAATTAGGAACCTAAATACCTTTACAAATCTGGCACAAGAGGCTAAATCACATTTGAAAGTCAATAGGAATTAGACTCCTAAGTGCCTAAATCAAATGAAAAAAAGATGTGTTTTAGGAGTGAGAATCTTTATAATTGCATTCCCGCTAGTGTAACTGCAAATTATGGGTTCAATTATTCCACTTAGGCACAGCTCAGAGGAAGAAAGTGGTATGAAGTTGCAATGCCCCAGAGGAAAGCAGCCATTCCTAAACTCTTTCAGGAGATGCAGCATACTGCTTCATGAATTTTAGGCTTGTGAGAGAAAGAAATCATGGTTTTGTTTTAGGCTATTTTCTTTAAACCATCAGGATAAAGACTAAGGATTCTATTGGTCTTCATTACTATTTATAAAATGCTGAAATTTTTAAAAAATATACTCTGTCATTTCTTACAGTTCTGAAAGCTGATATAATACTTAACCAAAAAAAAAAAAAAACCAGGACTCAAGAAAAGTTTGTTTGAGGTCAAGGCCAAATCACATCATTATTTGAATAGTCATGTGTGCACTCTAGTTATTGAAGTATTCATTGTGAAAAAATGTGAACAAAAGACACCATAAAGTAAATAGAGGCAAATAATATATGAAACACGAGTATAGAGAGGTGAATAAAAGAGAAAATAGCAACAACAAGGTAAAAATATTTTTCTAATGCTGTGAAAGACAAATATGTAACAGAGACACAGAATTATTTTGTTCATAATTTTACTGTAATTCCATAGGACAGTTAACCTATCACTATCAATGGGACAGTGATTATATGCAAAGGTCATCTCTCTTCAAAGTAATCAAGGAGTTAATGGTGATTAAGATGATTCAAGAAAATTCTAGAATGAAAAGGGGGTAATTATTCAGACAAAGGAAGCAAATAAACAGGAAACATCATGTATTGCAAAAATAATAACAAGACTCCAAAACAAATACCTCATCCATTTCTAGCATTATCCCATTTGGGGAAAAAAAAAAAAAAAAAGATTTAATTTGAGCTATCAGTACCACATGCAATAATCTAAATATTTTTTAACTCCTCATTTGAAAGACTAATAATGGAAACTGAGGGTGGCATATAAAGAAAGATATGTAGACAAGGCCTATAAAGTCATATATCATATATCAAAAGTAAATTGGGAACTTTTATTCGCCATATCTCACCATGCACCAGTTAGGGACAATCCAATGGTTCTTAAATAACAAATATAAAGCAAAGAAAAGGAAGACTGATTGTTGTTCACACAAAATATTGTTATGTTGCTATATATAACTGTAGAGCTAAAGTATAAGGTTGGTCAAAATAAAGAAGAGGGTAATTCACAGTTTTAATCCTATTAGCATAGAGGTTAAATCTGAAAATCTCTTGCTCTGATGATTTCCAGAATCCAGGTATCATGTAATCTAACTGTCACAAACATAAGAACAGGGAAACATGAGGAGACACCAAGCAGAGTCCCCCAAAAGCCCTCATCATTGTTTGAAATGATCATCCAAGGACAGCTGGGCACTACCTGCTGATGTGATGTATGGAAATGTGATAGGACAAGGCAACTGTTATAGAGTCTGCAGCTGTCCCCTGTCCCTATGCAACTTCCTTTTCTTGGTACCAGGAATGACCAGGGCCAACAGGAGAGTAATCAGATGCTAGGGCTCAAGCCTCAGAGATATAAAGAAAAAGAAAAGGCGAAAAAGGTAACATCAGCAAGGACTTCTTGAATAGGTGGTAGAGGGACTGCAGTTGATATACATGATATACATTTTCACCAGGGTGCATCTCTTGCTGCAGGAAACATGGGTACACTAAGAACTGCTCCATGTCCATGAACGTGTCCATGTGTGGACAATTTTCCATTAACAGTGAAATGTGGAGCTTGCTCCACAGTCGTATTTTACCAATTTGATAGTTAGAGAACCTATCAGTTCTATATCCTAGATGGAGCAGAAAAGCAAGGAAAAAGAGTAAAAGAATTATATATGTGCGAGGAATTGTTTTCACAAAAACAATTTTCACAAAAACAATCCTAGTGCAGCTAGGAGACTTAGCAGCTGTATCTTCTGAGGCTGCTCCATCAGGATTGTGGTGTTCTCACCTGGAAAGTTGTATAACGGCAGAACCCAATAAGGAGACCTGTGTAGTCCCAAATCATATGTGCCTGGAGGTCAGCCTCCTGCAAAGCTTGCCTGAAGAGAGAGGGGATCAAGGCATCTAAGGTGACCTTTGTCTTCAGGGAACAATGATGCCAGTTAGACAAAGCTTTGGTCTAAGCCTGGCGGTCCTTATTTTTGCTTGAAGTTCTCTTACCCTTTTATGCAATAAGTCCAAGGTGCCTTTATAGACAGTGGAGGGAGAGGCACCTTCAAATAGTGGTTTATTTCATTCTGGAAATGGCTTTCTCTTTGATGCTAGGGTGGATGAACCCTGGACCCTGTGAGAAGATAGTGTAGGTGGAAGCAGTTTATATATATATTAATATTGAAGGAAAAAAGTTTTTATTGCCTGACTTGGTGCTGATCTGATATGAGGGTGGGTAGCTTTTATAATGCCAGGTCTAGCTGTTGGACTGTAGTCATAAAAATAAGCTTTCTTCAGCGTTTAGTATAATAAAATATTTAGTACCCTTACAGGCTCATTTTTTGCAGGGTATGGAACAATAGACAATTTAAGCTCTATTTGTATTGCTCTATTAATACAATAAAGCCACCCTCTGAGAATTTCCAGTATTGCAATACTTTCACAGCAAGTACTTCATTTCCCATATAAAATAAATCAGAAGTCATATAATTCTGCAACAGAGCCCTGTCAATACCAGTTAAGAATACAAGTGGATTTATGAGGTGCCAGCCTTCTGATTCCGTAACTCAAGGTAACTTGAGGTTTGATTTAAACGCAGTGACCCTTGAAGTTTACTCCTTAAATATTACAAAAACTTGCTGCTAATTATCAGGTCCACTACTGTCAACAAATCATGACTTAGGGAACTGAACCTGAGATTGTCTACTACCCTAGTCATATATAGAAGATTTGTAGTTGCAATTCATATCCCATCAAATCCTTTCATCTGTAAAATGGCAGATGGGATTTATGCATGTCACTTATCTATTTAGCTCAGTGAAATTCCAGGGCTGAGTTCCTTCATATTTCTTTTAACAAGATGAAGACATTTCAAATATTTTTTTTTTTTCCCAGTGTAATGAGCTATCCACATTAATTGAGAAAATATTGCTCGTGGATTCCACAGTTGTAAATGGAAAAGTAATTAGTGTTTGAAAGTCATATGGCTTCAGTCTTTGTCATTTTAAATTCTTAATTGAGTGTTGATCTTGCAAACATTTGTGTATGAGTACTATGATTGACAATGCATCTACTGAATCTTTTTGTGTTATATCCTAGAATTTCCTTTTGTAGATTATGGGACACATACAAAAAAAGTTATCTTGTAAAATCAATTGCTTTCAGTTGCTGCTCATTAAGAGATTTCTAGGTATAATCAGTCACAAAAGGACTTCTTTTCTTTCATAAACCTCTAAGAGGAGATTTGTAAGTTTTATTCCTAAATAATATAAAGTATTTTTCCATATTCAGGTTGCTCATGAAAGTTCAGTTGAGCATCTGAATTTACCAGTTATAAAACATACTTATGTTTCTGATTAATATTCAACGTCTAACTTTAAAAAAGCAACCATAAAATATATGACAATTCTGTTTCCTTTGGGAATTTCAACATCTCCCTCCAAATGAATGAAGAAAATATCACTGAAGAAGGAAATTGTTCCTTATAAATCATTACCTATGTTGCTTACAATTATGTTGTTCTTTCTGCTATTATTTTGCTTTTCTATGTAGGGCAAACAAGATTTCAAATGGTATGGTGTAACTAATTAATCCTTTCTGTTAGTTTATGGCACACAAGACTGCCAGTGTATTCAGAATATGTTAATGTTTCTGTCAACTCGCTTTTGTCTCCTTGTCCCACCGTATCATGACCTCTAATACTGTAAACAATAAATTTTTTTCTGATTGCAATAAACAAGAATCATAAAAATTTAATAGAGCACAAGGATTTTTCATTTACATGTTTATTCACTTAGTAAATCAAGCTTTTACATGGCTTTTTAAATGAATATAAAGAAATCATTCTTCCTTTGTTAAGAAATGTAAAAATATAAGCTGTTCTTGAAAGAGGGTAAGTCCCTTACCTCCTCATAGAATCATTATACTAGTGCAGATGATTGGATTAGGGACTACAACTAAGATGTAAAAATCATTAACATTAAAGGAAAACATCTCTTTCTTTTGTTCTTGAAATAGTTCATTTGTTTTAGTAGGAGTTCAATAACCTTCCTGCTTTGCATGAGACAGAGTTCCAAAAGTATGCGGTATTTATACATGTAATTCCCTTTAGTACTAATTAAAACACATAATTACGTGTGCAAGACCTTCCCATGTGCCACCCAGTGAATTGTCTAATAGCAAGTTTCCAGTCTAGGGAGATTGTTATATGCAGAGGACAGTATGGGGGGTAAAAAAAAAAAGAAAACAAAAGAAAACAAAACAACCCCCAAAACAAACCCAAACAAATAAACAAACAAACAAATACAAAACCCCAGAGAAAACGTAATTAAGTTATTAGAAAAAAAGTGAATGGACTTTTTACTTAGTGTGCCATTAATTTCTGTTGGGTATCTATCAGCGAACTCTTGACAGCTCCACACCACTGACAGTTACATACCCTTTTTTTTTTTTTCATTTCTCTCTCAGCAGCTGCATCCAGCTATGGCATTAATCAGATTCTTCTAGAGCCAGTTCAGTATGCAACGTTTCCAGAAAACTATTCCAAATAAGAAAGACAGAAAGGAAGAAAGAAAAGAAAGGTAAAAAAGCAGTAAATAAAAGAGGAGGAAAAGAGAGAAAGAGAAAAAGAGAATGACAAAGGGAAGGGCCTTTGAGAATATATTTTCCCTTGCTGACTAGAGAGAGATCCAAACAACTGACAAATAATAGGTAACTAATTGGTAGACAGCTAAAAAATATGAGATAAATTTCAGTCCTAGTGGAATAGTGTTCAAAATACATGCAAGATAAAAGAAGTGAGCTAACATCCATTGTTTTTCATTGCAATAGACCACATGATCATTTGTTCTGGAACTCCTTGCTCCATATAGTGAGATAAAAAGATTTGTAATTGCAATGGGCCACATAGTCCTGTAGAAAGATAAAAGAAAGGCACACTATTTGAATTTGACCTAAAGTATCTTTGTCAGATGAGAACATTGCACTTAGCTTCCTTACGTAAAAACCTCCTTTTCCTGTTCTAGGATTGTCTGCACTCCTGTACTGCTACACTGTCTCTTCCCTTTCCAATAGGCGCCACTCCGAAAACTCACCCCCTTGTGACTTCTCAGGGGACTTGGTGTACTCAGGCATCTCTCTCAAACTGCCTCTTTTCCCTATTTATCATCAACCCTTCCTACTGATCCTACATGAGGCACTAATTTGCTTCCATGCTATGGATTAAATTTCCTGAAATGTTTTTCCTCTGGATTGCTTTGCCTCTGTTCCACCTTTTTCACCAGTAACGTAAAGCCTTTCTCCATGCATTGTGGCTAGAAAGCTCTTTCACTATAGCAGTTTATACACTTCCTCCAGGGACACTTCCAGTAGCAATGAGATTCATTTTTAGTACTGTTTCTAGTCCTTCTGCCAGGAATGGCTATGGCTGCTTCACAAAAGATATGTGGTTTATGGTCTCAGGATTCCCAAATTTGGTAGCAAAGGAATAATTTTTGCCTTTAGCCCCACATAATGTGCCTATTTTCTCACTGTGATGTTTTCACTGATTCAACTGGCAGTTGTTTTCATTGCCAGCTAAAGTCAAAGCTTTACAAAATATCTATGATCAGATTTTTATCTTAATCCTTAAGTTTAATCCTATAACATTATGTTTATTTCTGGTTAATATGAAAGATAGTTGAGTTATGTAGTATTTGCAGAATCAATTTATTTAACATTTATTAAATCTGTATATTTTACTGTTTTTCAAACTCATCCACTTGAGAGCTTCTTCCAAATTTGATTAAGTTGTTGCTTAGGAAAAGTGCTTCAGTTCTTTTTTTTTTCTACACTTTTTTTGAGGAGTAACTGGAACTGAAAATAGTGCTCTAAAGTGCACTGATGTACTGCTAAGCAGTGCAGCATAATTGCCTAGCTTGTTTAACATGACACTCCTAATAATGCAACCCAGATAGCATTTATGGTATTTGAAATATGTCATGTTGTTGACTCATTTAATTCATCATCTACTAAAGTACCTAGATTTTTTTCTCTAACTGCAAAGTTACTGATTCTCCTATTTTATGTGTGTGCATCTAGTTGTTTCTTCTTACTTTGTGTAATCTCATTGGGTTCTGTATTCTTTTTCAGGAGTTATATCCTATTTGTCATTGTTATAGTTATTTTTTATTATTGGTAGGACAAACACATCCATAATCCCTGGACATGGTTATCAGGCTTCCATGATACTCTCTACTGATGAGTTAAACATGGGCTCTGCTTTTTACATCTGTCTTGTACCACCATGATGTTTTGATTGCTTTCTGTCCTGTATTTATCTACAAATGCAATTAACATATTCCAAACTTTAGTCTCCAAGTCATTAATGAAAATATTGAATGATATTGAAGCCAGAATAGATCCCTGAGAGATCCAGCTTAATATCTTCTGCCAAGCTGATGTTGAGTCATTAATGCAGGAAGAATAATTCTTCCTGACTAATTTACTGCATGATCCTTGTTTTTTCATGTTTACTGATTGCGAGCAAGATAATTTTTAAATTAATATTCCATTTTTCATTAAAAACCTACTGTAGAAGTCCTTGATTACCTCTTTCCTCTTGAAATGCAAGAAATTGCATGGCAATACATGCTTTAAATTCTGTATAATTACATCACTGTTTAGGACCTGTATACACAGAATAGTCACAGAGCAAGAATGAAGCATGGGCATAATATTTGCTCTTCAATAATTTCTATTATGGATGTACACAATGATTTCTCTGCTTGGCACCAGCTACTTACTATTCAAGGTGGTGTAGCTACTACACACAACATTATTTAAAGTTCTCACTAATGCTGTGTCTATACTGGTGAATTATATGTGCATGAGAACACTTTTGGGTGCTGAGGCCAACTGGCATGATGCTGCTCTCACCTCTGGTAACAAACTCCAGAACTCTTAGCTCCAGAACAGAGCATTGTATGTACAGTGTTTATTGGAAATGGGCTAGTCTGTACAAGCTCTACCTCTGGGCATGGTCTGGACCGTGCTAGGTGGCACGAGCGAAATTAGTGCCAAGAAGCATTTAAGCACTTATTCACATAGAAAATTGTGTTCCAGCATCTGGAAACCTTCCCAGACATGACTGAATTTAATATGATAGACACAGTTTAAAGGTCTACACTGAATGTCAGTGTGGCTTTCTGATCTGTTTTAAATTCATATCTTATTGTGCTGATAATTATTTTGCTTAATTTCCCTGTCTATGTGTAGCTACACATAGTACCTACTTGAAACTGTTCTCCGGCACAGTTTCAAGCATTAGTTTTAACTTGGAACCTAGTGTTTGAGGAAAATCAGGTTGTTCAGTGTCCAGTGACTTCCCACTTTTCAGCCTATTGTTAGAATTATAAAAAAACTGGTAAATAACCAATATTTTCTACTGAATCTAGAAAGCAATTACTTATCTCTTCCACTGAAGACATGGAAATTGCTATGATCACTTCAAACAGGGATTAATGTTCCCAAACCTGGAACACTTCCAGTGATTGTCTCAAAATACTGAAAAAACCAGCCCCTTTTTAGCTTTCATGGCATAAGTATTCCATATTTTAACTTGGTCAACCCAATGTTTTCATCCAATAAACCATGACAGACTCAAACATTAAAATCCTGTTTCAGTATATCATGAGAATGTCATCCTGAACTTCAGTATAGTTTGTGTTTCTAATACTGTGTAATTTAATGGGTTAAGAACTTCCCACAACTCATAACAAAACATGCACACACACACACACATGCACACATACACAAAGGCCCCTAATTTTTTACATATTATTTGACAGTTGTTCTCTAGTAGCTTTTAAACACAAACTCTTTCTTCTTACCAAAAAAAAAAAAAAAAATGGAGGTGGTGTTTTACAGAAGGAAAAAAAAGTTTTGGAGGAAAAGGATATTCGACAGGTCATGGATGAACCATAGCTTTGTTTCCTTTGAATTTGGTCTTGTAAATTTTATCCTTTCTTCTTGCCAGACAATATTTTCCTCCTCCTCAATTTAGATGGTTTTTTTTCATACTTGCTATAGGTGGTTTAGTGTTTTGTTTGTGATGATTTCTTGCCAATATACAATTGCTGAATGACCAGATGTTTGATTCAAAGGACGCAAAGGAGTAAGTTGTATTTGCTTTTCCCTCAAGGGAGACAATTTGGGTTTTTTTTTTTTCTTCCAGATTCCAATTATCATATGAACTTTGAAAAGTTGATTTTTTTTTTATTAAATTGGTTGAAATTGTTGAATGACTTCAGAAGTTATTTGTAAGACAGACATCACAGTAGTATAAGCCTTACTATAGCAAGAAACCAGAATAAAATGATACATCTGGAAAAGATATCAGAACTTCTGCTTATATATTCTTGTTATATTTTTATAGATTTCAACAACATTCAGTTCATACAGTACAATAATTTCCAACTAATCAACCTTAAATTTCTTAGTTTTATGTGATCTAACACACAAATCTTGTTATACGGTTCTTTTAATGTCTTTCAGGATGTTTTACATTATTAGATCTTGACCAAGAAATATTTATTTGAAATGGCTCCAAGCCAATAATATGCCTTTTGTTTTATAAAAATGCACTATGAACGGTTTAAGAGGTGTCTGTGTTTAATGATGAATAAAACACTGAATGTTCCTTTCTGTGGCCAAGTTGCTGTCTAGCTTGAGGTGCTAAACAACAGAGTAAATTTTGTGGTCTCTGCTAAGCCTGAAAGTGAAAACATCAGAGAAATTGCATGTGCAAGGGATTTCAGAGCAGGACATAGAAAATGCCTTAGTTTATAAATGAAGTAATAAGAGCAAAAGGTCTAAAGGATATTCAGGGTGATTGAGAGTATTGATTCACAGGATGATTAAACTCAGGTTACTGTAGTGTCTTGGAGTTCTCTGCCTTACCATTTTCCCCGTGGATGTGTTTCTTAAGGCTAGGACAGCTGGCTTCATGTAAGGCTGCTCCTGAATCGCACTTTAGAGCTGGCCTTTTGCCTTACTATGTCAGTGGTAGGCTGTTCAAGAGCTAGCATTCAAGTTGGTCCAGTCTTCCCAGCTGCAAATGGCCATCTCTGCAAGAAGCAAGGTGAATAATAGCAGGAAATAACTGCTTCAGCTGAACAAGTTTAATCTATCTGTGCTCAAATGTCAACACCGAGATGGAGTGAGTTGAGAGTCAAGGTAAAATTTAAGGTGAAATGTTGAGCAGCTTTCACTCTAGATTCAACCTTCCTGGAATTTTTGAAGTGAAAACTGCTTTTGTCACAGAAAAGTATTTTTTTAATATTCCCTGCTTAACTTTTCCAGTTAAAAAAATCACTAAGTGCTGTGGAGTAGCCCCTTCATACCTCAGACCTCTGCTATTACAGAAGTAGTTCCTAAGGCAGTGGGACTTCTCCAGCTAGTAATGAATGTTCGTTTACACAGTTCTTTCTGAGATAATATGTTTATATATATATATTTTTAGCAGCATTAGTGTGTTTGCATGACAAGGTTTTGGCAGCGAAGGTCTACAGGAGTGACTTCTGTGAGAAGGTGAGAGATGCTTCCCCTATGTCCAACAGTGCCAATACCAGTCAACTCCAAGATAGACAAGCTGCTAGCCAAGGCTGATCCCATCATCGATCATGGCAGCATCATGGGGATAACATATTTAAGAAGGGGGAAAAGTTACTGTGGAAAAGCACATTTCAGCCAAAGAGAGGAGTGAGAATATGTGAATATCTCGGCAGACACCAAGGTCAGTGAAGAGGGAGGGGGAGGAGGTGCTCCAGGAATCTTAGTTATAGATTTCAGGCTTATATTATGCTTTTAAAACTGTAAGATTCCAAACAGAATAAGATAAGACTCTGGTTTGATTTATACTTGATTACTATGATGTATTGTATATACTTTCTATATTGTACAGATATTTTTCTCAACATTCAGCCTTTGAAGCAAGTTGGATTTTTTTTTTCAGTTCATATGAGAAACATTAGTATAGGACCACTTTCTGATTTATTTTTATTACATAATTCATTGAAAAAAGTATTTTTTTTTTTACTTATTAAGGACAAACTGAGATCCTAAGCATCTGAGACTTTTACATTTGCCCACACAGAACACGACACATTGTGAAAAAAGATCCAATCATATTCATAGTTTAAAGCTTTAAAAACTGGTACTCTACAGATTTGGGTTAAATATGGGGGTAGGGGGTTGGGGGGGTGAGGGAGAAAAGCAACAATTAAACAACTGACTAGTGTTTTTTCATCTGGGAACTGTCCAGGGTGCACGGGACAGACATTCAGCCAGCAGGAGAAGGCAGGGGGTGAAAAGAATGAAACACACATCATTCCTTCTCTTGAAGCATGCTTCCTCCCCAGAGTCTGCTTCGGCTGGGGGCCAGGGCAAAAAGCTGGGTGGTAATAGGGGTTGTAACGGAAAACCATCCCTCTATACCTTCCACCAGGTGAGAGGGAAAAGAAAGATATTTTGGAGTGGGACAAAAGAAATGAGAAATACACAGTGTCTCAGACATGGGATATATGGGTAACTTTTCAGAGCAGGAAATAAAGAGATATTGGAAGGTATAGAGTTCATAGGAGGGAAAGTGAAAACTAAGGAACATCCGCACTTTAACCAAGTCCGCTACTGACATCAGTCCTTCCAGCATAGCATCGCAGTCCTCACCACTTACCTATTTTTCTGCTGGGATGTTTTCACAGCACTGTCCAAAGCTCCTTGAAGTTTTCCTTTCTTAACAGATTTCTTTGTAACTATTTTTGACTAAGGTATTGTGACAAGAATTGTTTCTGAGGGCCTTGTAGCTTGGCCAGCTGTCCCCTGTTTCGTGCCAGAGGACAAACGATCTCCTCAAATCTTTTCAGACCTCATTTCCAAATCTGTAGTTGCAGTGTTTGAAAATGAACTGGAATGAGGTTTGGTGCTCCTGGATATCTTTTCAGACTATGTGTAAACCTGAAAAGTCATTTTCTGTCAAAAACTGGGATAAGGAGGATCCTACCATCTGCATCCTACTAAACCCTCCAGTGTTATCTTTCTGAACACTTATTTATCACAGGAACAGTAGGGAGCTCTGGCTCAATGTATGATTTTATAGCACTTGAAAGGACACTTAATCAGAGACTCATTTGTAATTTAATTTTATTATACTTAAAGATACTATAAATATAAATTTAGGGACTGAGGCTGCAAGTCTTTATTCATGCAAATAGCCCCACTGCACTCAGAAAGACTATACCTGTGATTACAGAATGAGCTCTTAGGTTATTGGGAAGCTACACAGCTGTTAATCAGACAATATAATTTTCATAATAGTTATTCAGAAAAGGAATCTTTAGCCGTGTCAAGAGGAAAAGGAAAAAAGATTCAAATGGTAGAATGTATGAGAAAAATTGCAATCATATACTAAAAACAATTATTTTACTACAGTCTATAAATAAACTTTGGCATATGTCAATTGTCCTTCACATGCAAATCTATCTCAGAATTTATTTTTATTTTTTTGAATTAGAATTCCTATCCAGATTCAAATGGTCTAATTCTGTTTAATCATTTACAAGATGATTATAAGCTTCTATAACTTTCTTAATTTTGTCCAGGATACAGAAATTTATTTTTAGAGCTTGCCTGTCAGTAAAACTGGTTCTATGCTAAAGAGTTACCCTGTGGCACCAGTGCCAATCTTGGTATCTGGCATGATCACAGTGCCAGCCTTGGTAACTGGCAAGATTACAATAGCAGAGGCTCTTCAACTGTAGACAGTACTAAGATATGTAGCTTTTGGATAAACGTTTTAGCACAGTGGATAAGTTGGTTAGTTAGATTTCAATAACTCTTTTTCTTTCATGTAAAAAAAAAATTGTTTCTTTTACCGCAATTCACCCTTTTAATACAGAACACATTCAAGTCTAGAATATATATTTATTTGATTAATTTTTAGCTGTCCAGAAATTATATGCATGTACTTACCACCTATACTGGCAAACCACAGAAGGCCAGGAGGTGGGCCTTACCACTGGCACACATTCAAAGTGTGTGCCAGTGGTAAAGCCAGCTGTAAGCACAGATCCTGGCACATTTTTTTTCCCATGTTAACTGTTTCTTTCCCAGATAACATGCAGGCACTGCAGAGAGACAGCCTAGGCCAGGTACCATTCCAATAGCAGTTCGGGTGCAGCTCCCCTGTTTTGGCAGATAAGCAGTTGTTTGTTATTGAATAGAGAACTAAAAACTGTGCGATGCTGATTTGGTTTAGACCAGAAAACAGTCCATGTCTTTTTTTTATACTGGTATATGTGTAGTCTTAGCCTCATCATCCAGTTTCTCTCTCTCATCTCAATAGCAAGACATAGGCGTTGCCAGCAGGTGGTTCAAACTGGCTTAACGTCACTGTCTTAATTAGAAAGATTACATGATCCATTGACTTTAGAAGGATCCTTATTAAGTTAGAGTAGATGTTACTTCAGTCAAAGTTCAGTGAGCTAAATCCTTGGCTGAATCTCTGGTGGAGGCAGGCCATGAAGGAAGAGCATTTTTCAGCTGAAATCTCAGTAGCAGCAGGTTAGAAGCCGCAGAATGAAGATGAGAAAAGTGCCAAAGAAGGCATTCATGCTACAGTGTGCTGTAGAGAGACTGGAACATTTTGAGGGAAGCTGTGAGGCATTTCAAATCTCAAAGGTAATAAATAGGCTTGGAGGAAATCAAAGTAAGTAACTATATATGTCTAGATAACTGTATATTATTAGAGCTCCCATTTATAGAGTAAATGGGCTATTTAAAATACTATTTGCATGTATTTTCATGAGGGTTTACCCGCAGCTCACTTGCACTGTTGTTAGACGTGAATAAGATTATGTGTTAGGTGAGGTGTGGCTTTGAAAAAATAAAATGCAACATATAATTTCAGTCTCTTGTCATTTTGCAGTGTTTGAAGTGGTGTGGTTGTAAAAGGTGGAAATGTTAATTTGTCCGATAGGATATTGAACTTGATATTTACTTTAAAAAGTCCGAAATATCAGACCACTGAGGCCCTGAATCCCACAGATCACATTTCATCTGCATTACATTATCTCTAACATAAGCACGCACGGTTCCAACACCAAGAGCCCTCATCCAGATGGCATGTGTGATGTCTGTTCTTTGTCCGCTCTTTCTAGGGCTATTCCTTTCTGTATTCATATTTCATATGTCAGACTTAAAGGACAGACTTCTCAAATCACCTGACAAAAGTGAATGACTGGTAAGTAAGCATATAGCTTGTAATTCATGCAGAAGTGTTTTTGTGGTGACAGCAAATCTTTATTTGTCCTTCCTGAAGGAGTGTTGTTGACATGGAACCATCAGGATTTGTGGACGTCTCTGTGTGCAGTGATTGACAAAGTGCTTGTGCTGCTATTAGTAAATGTAGCTCTTCAATGGCTGCACAGGCATTATCAGAAATATATTAATTCTCTGATATATTGCTGTCCACTCTTAAAGCTATGATGTGCCTGACAGTTGTAGGATAGCAACAGAGTTTTTTGTTCCTAATAATATTGTTAAGAGTTGTTCCTCACAGATGTCAGTCAAACCCAGGCTAAAGGTGGCAAGAAGACATCTTGCACAATGTGAAAAGTTGTCATAATGTTATGGATTCACCATAGAACAAACACACCTTGGATAGGAGAGCAAAGATAGACAATGTTTGCTATACATGTATTTAATGAAGCAATGGAGCCTCCAGCCTACTGAGGGCTGTGAAGGCTGTGAACCCACAGTGCACACTATTAATCCAGGAGGCAACTTGTGTAGCACACTTTTCTGAAGCCGTTTGTAGTAGTCTTCATAGTAGCTGAAAATAACCTGGAGTCTTTAAAAATGTTTTATCCCAAGTGAAATTAATGAGATAAGCATAAGAGTTCTACACAAGCTATCCATGTACTCAGCAAAAATGAAGATCCAAGTACTCGCTTGGAACACCTGAATTAACTCCTTTGAGATATAAGGACATGTTCATAACTGATTGCTACATTTACATAATTAGGAAGTACTAGGGATTTTTTGCCTATGGTTGGAAGTTTCAACTATGTGGTTTTACACTAGAAACAAGACAAAGTTTTTAACAGTGACAGTGGCAGACTAATCAATGGAGTAACTGACTGGTGCACTAACTTTTCAATTTTGTAATGGATGGGGCAAGACTGAATTTTCAAAACAAGGCTTGCTTTTTTTTTTTTTAATCTGTTAATCAGAAATTACTGAGCTTTTATAGCCAAATAACATGTTTCTTGTATTTTGCAGTGTGTTAATATATAGAGATTTATGTTTTGCAAATACTACATGTGGTCTGAGAACCATTTTTGAAAGGCCTGATTTAGTCTTGCTGACCACTAGCACTTTTCACACTACAGTTATTATCTGCTGTCCTAGTTCAAAAATTAAGTCATAAAAGATACCTACCCTATGGCCAGACTGGACAATCTCAGTGGTTCTTCATGATATCATAATCTGTGATTATCAGTGTTGAGGACATAAAGACTACAATAAAGTTCAAAAGTGTAATCAGAGAGCAGTTGTCAAGTAGCCTTCTTTCCAAGAAAACTCTGTCCTAATTAATGATCCTTTTGTGTAAATGTTAACAAAATTTCTTACCCCTGAGCTAATGGATTCGATCCACTTGAAAGATAGATGAACACCTATGAGAAGGCCGTATGAACATAGAGAATATAAAAGGCTCTCTAGAGACCTGGAAAATGGATCAGTTGGAAAGCAAATTAATTTGGACAAGTGGACAAAGGATCCTGATAGTTACAATGTACTGAAAATTAGATGAACACTCTTTAGGGTGAAGTGGCTACTTTCATTCCTTGAAGAATCCCCATGAAGAATCAGTGAAAAGTAGGAACCATGCTGTAAACAGGAATAAAAATTAGCTCTTTTCATTCAGTCTGCAGCTCAAACTCACCTTACTTACTAAGGAATATTTTAAACGTAATTGCTTTTTTTCTCAGACAGCTTGGGTTTTTTTTTTTTAAGAATGTTGTTGTAGGAATAATTTCACATAAATATTCCCCCCCAAAATAGAGAGGCAAATAAATCTTTAGGAGAAATAATTAAATAAAAAAAAATTGTTAGTTTCATATTATTCTTGGCTTCAGGTCAGGGCTATAAGTGAAGGTGTGAATTACATAGTTGACAGATGAGAATCTAAAAGACAAATGTGGGTGGTTTCAAGACCGAGCTCACGATGGTAAAAATAGTTTCATGACTAGTATCTCGAGTGCCTGTACAATAGTGGGTGGACAGACACACACCATTCCAGATCCACCATTACATCATGCAGATCAGTTAGCTGTGTTTTCCATTTGTTTGGGTTTGAGATCTAGGCATTTCTTTCTGAAACATGAAGCCTCCTTCTGAAAATCTGTATATATGTTTATCAGCTTCAAGCTGAAGAGCCTAAATTCTGCTACTTTTTGATGTTCTGAACACCCACTATAGTTTATATTTTTAAAAGGTTATGATATTTTATCCGGGTTTTTCTATGCATTTTTTGCCAGGACTGTAAGCAAATATTCCCATACAGAAATTCAAGAACATTCACTGAGATATTTCACATAGTGAAATGCATATGAATCTTTCGATAAATCATAGTATCTCAAAGCCCTTTGCAAACACCAATTAAGCCTTGCAGAGCATATCAGAAACTTACAAATTTACCATCTCATTTTACAGATATGGGAATGGACAGTTGTGACTCATGAGTTGTAGTGCATTTAGCTGCAACAGCTCAGGGTTCTCACCAGTGATTTGTCCTGATACGCAAGCGAGTACAAACAATGGATGCTGGTGATCGTTGGATGGATGCCTCTGCTTCTGTCTGAAGCCTGGGTGAAATGGCAGTAACAGAAACTGTGGTACATGGACAAGGGCTGGGAGAAGCTAGAGTAAGCTCCAGTAGGTTGCCTTGTACAGATAATTAATTGAAAGACTAGGACTGCTCTTTACACCATGCAAGATACCCAACCCAATAAATTGTGTCCCAAGCTGTCAATGTTAAGAATTTAATTCTTAATTTTTTCCTGAAGACAATACAGATTTTAGTTGATTTGATCTGAAACAAACAAAAGTAGCATCTTTTAATAAAATCCTAACTTAGATTCTAAGACAGCTGTGACCACAACAGCTAGGTCCTCATATCAGGAGTTTCATCGTAACATTCAGCAGCAAATGCATGTCCTACACTTGTGGACCACTGATTTTGTACTCTGACACATTTTTTAATTTACTTGTTTAGGGAATTCTGTGCCATGTTTCTTTAGCAGTGAACGCTAACAAATGGTGGGAATGAACACAGAGTCTTGTTTTTCTGGTTGTGTTTTTTTTTTGTTGGTTTGGTTGGTTTGGTTGGTTTTGTTTTGTTTAGTTCTTTTGTGGTTTTGTTTGTGTTGTTTTGTTTTTGTTTTTGTTTTACCAGAAAAGAAAAACAATGTCCGAAGCATGAAGGTTTCTTTAAAGATCATTCCAACATGACAAATATTTTTACTGGTGTTATAGGTTGTACATCTTCCCATATCTGCATGTACCAAGAAAACAGGTTCACTAAAGCAGTTAATTTCTAACTTCTTTCTTAATAACATGGAGTAAGTAACTGTGAAAACACAGACATTAAAGCAAAAATGCTTTCAAAAAATGATATCAAATACTTGTAAAAAGCTAGAACTGCCTAACTGAAGAAGCAGCAGAAAATCTCAAAAGTAGTTTTGCATTAGAAATCGCAGATTACATTCTTTAGAAAAGAGTAGTTCAGGTTTAAATAAAAATTATGTTTTATTTCAGGCCTTTCTTATTTTATTTCTGGTAATTTTCTGACCATCTCTGCTAATTCAATTTACATGCTGATTTAGGTGAAAGATATTTCTTGTCCTAAACTGCTGAGCAGCATTGTTTTATGATGGAGAACAGATGGATTCTTCAGTCTTCATTTCCTTCTTTCACAGAGACATTATGACCTAACTAATATTTCTAAGGCAGTATAGGATAATTTCATGACAGTTACATAGATAGCACAGAAATAAAACACTCGATCTGGATCCTTCACATTTGCTGAAGTTCAGAACAATGTTGTGGGTGTGATGAGCACATTTTGTGACTAGCAACAGCGATGAGCATTTCCAAAGGACAATTTATCCTCTGTGTCTTGGAGACCAAATTTAGTATGGGATGTGTCATAAGATTACCTCTTCATCTCAATCTACTTCTTATCATTTATGGTAGGAAGAACATATAGAAATATCCTAGCATAGCCTGACTTTCTTAAAAGCTAATGTTAGGTGAGAGAGTATGATAGTTTGGACTAAATCTGCTTCTTTACAGTAATTTAAATGAGAAACACTGAACTGTAGAATGCAAAGCTTTTACCCAGGAGCTCAAATCAAAAGTGGAAATGCACTTGGAAATTGCAAGTTACAGTTTAACAGAAATTTAAATGAAGATAAAAATGCTTTGAGTCAGTACATTAGCATAAGAGGAATTGATCAGTTAGCCATCAGACTGGAAAACTACGAAGAAAAACACACTGTGAATTCCAGAAGTGTCATTGTCCTTTATACTTTTTACTGTCTTATAAAGTTTAACCGTGGGGTATGACTAACAATTGACACCCGTCATATAAGGGTCAAAAATCAAGTTATAATGGGAAAAAATTTATGTTAAAATCTCCTTAGATAAACTAGAGTTTGAATTGACTTTGCCTTTGGGGAATTAGCTGAAATAGTTTCAGACTAGTTAATAGTCATCTTCAGGAAATGAAGAACAACTGAAACATCAGAGAACTGAAAAAAGATGTGGTGCCTAATCTTAGGTGGTAAGATGAAATATATATACTATAGTTCAAGCTTTAGAATAAAAATCAAAGAACTTGTTTGTAAGCATTTAGAAGATAATAAGGCAGCAAGTAACAACAAACACAGACTTGTTAAGAACAATCATGATAAATCAATACAATTTCCAACTATTCCTTGGGGAAGCAAGATAAGTGAAATACATAGTTTTTCTTGTTTTTCTAAGGTTTCTAATACAGCTTTAGGTGATATCATAATCAAAGTACCTTAACTATGGTATAGATAAAACTATTTTAAAGTAGGCAGACAGAGCACCAGAAAAGAAAGTATAGTTGTGTGCTGTTCTCTATAAAAAAATTCATGAAAATAAGTTGTATACACGTCTCTGTTCGGAGTCTGATACCACTTCTTTTTCAACAGTAATTCACAACAAGCTGGAAAAGTTGCAAGTACTTTAGAGGGCAGGAATATTATTCAAAATGACCAAGACAAGCTGCAGAAATTCTTGAAAAAGAGGAAAAATAACTAAGAAAGAGAGCAAGGTACTACATTTAGTGAGAATAATCTTCACCTGCAACATGTGGAATGATTGTCCAGATAGTTCTGCAGAATATAATCTGAGAGATAATTTGATTTGGATCATCAGTCAACAGTGTCACATAGTTGCAAACACCAATATTTTTCTGTGATACAGAGATAAGAAAGTTATATATTTAAAATAAAATAATACTTCCACTGATCGCAAATGATCTTAATTAGGTACAATCCAGACAACTTGTGAGAGTGATCAGAAGTTTACAGAAGCTGATAGAGAAAGCAGTGAATCATAAATCTTAATATGAGATGAGGAATTACAACAGATAAATATGTAATAAAATTGCCTGGGAAAATCTCCTGTTGTCTGTACCCATAGGAGTTAAAAGGTGAAGAATTGACTTGAGTAGCAAAAGAAATTTAGCTTAAGTATCTCCAAGGATGGAAAGTCCACAGCCTCAACTCTGGGCATCCTGTTCTCCTATTTGACCACCTTTACAGTAAAAATGTTTTGTATTTTCTTCTTTAAAGCGACATTTCCTGTACTTCAGTTTGTGCACTTTGACCTCACTCCAGATGTTTAATGTCCTTTCACCTTAAGCCTGTATTTTGCTCTATGAATTTTAATAATATTTGGAGGAAATGCAGGGTGTCTAGCTTCTGGGATATTACAAGAAAGAAACCAAGGACAGAAGGTAGACAGATCCTTATGATTTTGTAATAAATAACTATAAGAAATCCTATTCTGTAGTAAAATGTAAAGTATATAATGTGATACTTTACTCCTATCTTTTTATTTAAAGCCATTGAGAACCCAATAGAGTTTTCACTGGTTACCAAATTTATACTTTAATATTCCTTTGATTTGTGTGTATAAAATCTTTATAATATCTCAAATTCAAAGTACATGATGAAATAACCTTTATCTTATTGTCAAATAAAGACTCTTGAAATGTGTATTATTTGCCTCTTGATAACAAAGTTTATATTTACTTCTTAAACAGTGGTCAACCAAAGAGTTCATTAAGAAGAGCTGCTTTTTAGACAGTAGTGAATGGTGAGAATATGCACAAATGCTAATTCTGGTTATCATTCTCATTCTTTCATTAAAATGAAGCCATAATTAAAGAGTGTAAAACTTCATATGAATGGTACACTTTATCTAATTAAAAATCACATAGATTTTGCAACTTGTTTGTAATGAATTAATGGTCTTTAAAGTTTATAATTTTTAGAATATATTGATTATCTTGTTTTTGGGGGTTTTTTTTGTTTGTTTTTTTTTTTTAAATACTGAAGAGTTTATGATGTGGTTTTGTTATGGGGAGAGTAGGATAAAAAAAGTATTCAATGTACACATTTTTATTGCCAAAGAGTATCTGATTTCAATCAAACTGAAACAGAAGTATTAAATATCTGAATTTGTAAGGTGCTTCCAAGCTAAGTGATAAATTAATGTAACATCAGTTTTAGGCAAAGACCACATGACTGTTATCTTCTTGTAAACTGAAAACAATTCAGAGGTCCTTTTTACACTTCTTTTATTAGCTGTTACTCAACAGGCAACATTTCAGATGTCCCTCTTTACATTAAAAACTAGATTCTCCCCTTTTTTTTTAATTAAAATCCTATTTAATAAACAGAAGGACTTGATTCTTAGAAGGAACGTGGCAATAAATTCCTTGTTAGGTTGCTTACAGTTTGCTTTTCTGATTAAATCTCCTTGAACAAGCATACTCTTAACATGGGCTGTTGATTCAGAATGCAAATAATTTCCACACTTGTTATCTTTTCCCTCATACTTCTACCTACTTCAGAAAAATTTCCATTAATTTTGGCATGTTTTTCTGTTTTACAGTTATTAGGCTAAATGATGATTTTTGTCACAGCTAGTGGAAACACATTTTTGACATAAAATTGAACTCAATTTTTTTTTATCTGAGAAGAGGGGGCAATTAGGCAACTCAGACCTTTTCTGGACCTAATCCCATATGAATGTTAATGATTAATAAAACAATACACTATACTGCATACAGAAGGTCTTCAGAATGCTTGAGCTGTCCAAAGATTTAGGCAAGTTTAAGTGTTTTATATACAGCTTTTTTATAGGAGTCCTTTGCCTCACTTGAATATATAGCCACGTACTTTAAATCATGATGTTTAAGGGGTGAGTCACAGATTTATTCTTATCTTTCAAATATGGAGTTATTAGAGTGTGAGATTCTCAAAAAGGGGAAAAGAATAAAATTTATAGAACACCTGTACCTGAAATTAGATCTGTTCATCTAATGCAACCTTGAATAATTTATTTTGCAGAAAATGGTGAAATTCATCAGAGAATCTAATCTGCAATGAATAACTCAACTACCTTGACATGACATTACATGCAGATCCAGTTGCTACAGCAAGGCTACAGAGAGAAAAAATGGATAACTGCCCAGTTGCCTGTTCTGGAGGAAGGAATGAATTTTGAAGTTTGCCTTCAGGAAGATGGTTATATGTCTGGAACAATTGCTCTGTACATCAAAGTAATAAAGTTTTCAGATGATTTCATCCCATTTGACTGCTGCATACTACTAGAGTAAAGACAACTTCTCTGATGAGAAAGCTGACACCTCTTATCACTAGTGGGCGTCTAACTCAGCAGCAGAAACAGATGGAGTCAGGGAAATCACAGCATCTGTCACATAGACAGCTATGAAATGCATAAACATTTTCTGTGAAGGTGAAAATTGGCAGGTTAGTCTTCTGGTTGTAGTATAAAACCGTGAGGTCTGGGCTGCAAAACTAGTTGCTGCATGGCTCATTCTCACAGGTAAAATCACCAGTTTTCTCACCTAAACATGTACTCATCCTGCTTTAGGCTGGGGCTAAGTACAAGAGAGCCAATTAGCTGTGGCAAGAGTAGAAAGCTATTGGAGAGGTGGGCGGGTAATTCTGGCAAGTCTCAAGAACAGCAAAGTGAGATGGGCTGGTGTGCTGGAAGATGGAGACTATCCAGGAGGTACTTTTTTTGAAATTACCAACACTGAGGACTTTGTTGTGCTACTGTTAATGTAATTTCTAGGCTTTTCCAGAAGCAAGAGATGTTGAGTAGGGAATAGACACTGTAGTCTTCATATCACAGTGGACCATGTGGATGGAAAAAATTATGCCTACATCTGATTTGAAGTACATAAACATTTTGCCAAGGTCTGTGAATGAGATATCTGTCAAATGAGACATGAAAGTTTGTAAAATTTTGCTCCTGATACGTACTATTCCAGGAGCTGTGGTTTGATTGTGGCTATTCCAGGAGTTTGTGTGCTTTGATATGCTGGAATATAATGCTTTCTAATGAACATGGGCAGATAATAGTGAAAAAAAGCAATTCAAGGAAGACAGAGTCAATGACTAAATTAAGTAAGATAAACTCTGAAATGGGCAAGGAAAAAAATGAAAAAGACCCCGAAAAAAACCCAAACCACCCTAAAACCCAAAGCCAACTGACCACCACCATCATCAAAAAAACCCAAACCCCCTCCTTTTCCCCTAAAAAAAGAAATATATTAGAAGGATGTTTGAAATCAGAACCACTTGGGGGCCTTGTCTGCAAATAAGCCAAGCAATATAGGAAAAAGTTACTTGGTTTGGCTGAGATGAGAGAATTAACTTCCAGGTGTCCACACTAGTAAGCCAGATATAAAAACTGCAGAATGACTAGGGATTCGGCTGATAAATGATTTTGCTTAGGTAATGGGTAACCTATTTACTTGAGAAGTCAAATAAACCTGGAAACTCAATGATTAACAAATTTTAATTATTAAACGCTGTATGTAATTGAAAATGTAAAACTGGCTTTATAAATTTAGACGTTTGCATATCATTCACTGTCACTGAAAAATAGTGTCCTTCGCACAGAGAGCTAGCATGCTTGAAACCAGTGTGGTTTTGTCATGACAGAACCCTCCATGTCCATTTCTACAGCCAGGTCCCATGTTGTGAGGTAATGAGCATGGTATGATAAAAACCATAAGTATTTAATTGTCCTTTGTCACTCCATCTCACAATTAAAAAATGGCTTTCAGCTGGGTGTACAGCAGCATAAAGCTTGGACTCAGTTTTCTGCCTATTTGGTAAACTGTAAAAAAAATAAGAAAGTACTTCAAAAGGAAAAATCAAGAAGAGCTTGGTGAGTTTTCTGTTCTCTCCTTCAAACCTTTGGAATAATTAGAAATGTAGTATTTAACAAAAATTCAGGGCAATAAAGCAAGGAAATCAAACGTCTGACAGTCAGTACTATACAACCCAGTTATTCTTCATGGAATTATCTGAGGCATTAGCTCCATGTAAAAGGGGAAATTTGAATAACTGGACTTCTCCTAAGATTTGCATAATGTCAGATCTGAGGAGTAATTCTGTTTATACTTTACAGCTTGTTAGCATCCAATCTTACACTTTATCAACTGCTATTGAGTCTCTTACTTTAATTAATATTTCTTATGTTGTTATTTCTGTAAGTTGTGACTGAGGATAGGTATACACCAATGAAATAACCCAAAATATGGAATCACAAGACAGAAGACTGGAAATAAATGCCTCAGGGCAACAGCATGCAAATGAAGGACTATTCTGCAAAGAGATTACTTTGCCTCAGAACTGAATTCCCATGAGCTGGAAATGAAGTAAAGTTTCCTGGTTTAAGGTAGATTTATCTCGGCTCTATGGTCTTCTTTATGTAACTGGAACTGTTTCTTTAAATTATCTGGGATTCCTCCGTTTCCTATTTATATGCTTATGCCCTTAGTTTACAAATTATATTTCTCTTTCCAAAGATATCCTATTATTTAATTACTAATTTTGTATCTCCTTCTAAAATGTCAGTCTGAAGTTGCTTAAAAGGTAATTTCTGTAATTAGTATTTAACTGTTTCTTAAACAAAATATATTATCAATATTCACTGTGAATGTTATTTCTGCATTAATGGTTATGTGAATATCATGTCTTTTTTGCTTTTAGCAAATTAGCCTTTTGTTCAAAATACATATTTTCTGTTCATTCATTCTTTAATTACAAATTGATGGGATAAAAAGGTGAAGCCTACATTATATGAAATCAAGATTATGTTTTGTTTAGATGATCTTTCCAGAATGAAAGATCATTAAATATAAGTAATGCTTATTGCCCTTTACTAAATTTTGATAATTAACTGTTGATGAAAAAATGTTCAAACCCTAAAGCCTCTGATAATATTGACTGCTGAGAGAGCTGGTTTACTTGGAAGCACTTACTCTGCTTGTAAGTCTGCCAAAACCTGAAATAATGAAGTAGAAATATAATGCCTTCACTAAAAGATGAACTATAGTTGAATAAAGATCAGTTAGGTGATTCTAAAAATATTGATATAGCTTTACATTTAAACTTGACAATTCTTTCCCTGATATCTGAAAATTATAAAATCTTCATAAGACTACTAAGAGCACTTGTCACATTTAAGAATTGTTTCTGAGCATTGTGGTTGTCTTTCAGCAACCCATATCCAATGGAGTTTGCTTTTTACTTGATAAAATCAGTTAGTGTACCTTGCGATACACTGTATGAATATGGCAGGTTAAATCCAGTAGAAGGGTAGTTAAGAGAGGGCTTTTTCCATTACTAGACTGTATGATCTTTCTTCTGCCCCAATGTGTCGTCTGATTTGACACTTGTGTGCTGGAGTTCGCTTAAAGCACTCTATCCTGGGTTTGGCTGAGATAGAGTTGATTTCTTCCTAATAGCTGGTGCGGTGCGGTGCAGTGTTTTGGAGTATGAGAATAATGTTGATAGCACACTGATGTTTAAGTTCTTGCTAAGTAGTGCTTACTCTAAATAAAGGACTTTTCAGTTTTCTATGCCCTGACAGTGAGGAGGTGCACAATAAGCTGTGAGGGAGCATGGCCAGGACAGCTGACCAGAACTGGGCAAAGGGTTATTCCATACCATAGAGCATCCTTCTCAGTAAATAAACTGGGAGGAGTTGGCCAGGATGGGCCAATCACTGCTTGGGGTTGGATTGGGCATCAGGTGGAAAGGGGGAAGTGTCAGTGAGTGGCTGCATGAAAATAGTTGCCAGCTGGTGTTTAACCACAAGACATTGTCATTATCTAAAGGCTTTCCCATTCATCTTTAGAACTTCTGTATTGGTTGTTAGGTCTATTTCTCTTTTTGTAACATCAAAGCATACTTAAGTTTGGCAGAACATGGAAAAGTTCTCCAAGACAGAAGAAGATATGTAGCCAGATATCTCAAATAGAATTTGACTCTATGAGCCATTTGACACATTGAAAACAAAATTCTAAAAAACCCTAAAGTCCATAATTGTTGCCCACAGTCCCTTCCTCAGAAACATAGAATGGTTGAGACTGTAAGGGACATTTGAAGATGCTGGAGTCCATCTTCATTCCTGGGCAAAAGAATCCTTTCCTAATCCATTCAATTAGCTGCCTAAACTCATGGTGCCTTCTCATTAATCTGAAACTTCTGACATCTGTTATTTTGAACAGTCTGGATGTTTCCTTCCTGTAGATGTGTGCTTTTCACTGTTTATGCCTCACTGGAACCAGAGACTAAAAAGGGTGGGGAAGATGTGCTATCAGAGCATATTTGAGAAGACAAGGCCCTTGGGACAAGTTTTATGAAAGTGATTGACATTCTCTTTATAATATGCTGAAAACAGAATTGGAATATGTAAGATATATGTTGTTGTTTTTGTGTTTGTTTTTTTTTTTTAATTGCCAAATTTACAGTAGCTAAAATATGTAAATTATCAGAAACAAAATAAAAATTATTGGCAATCTTCTCATGCTTTTATCTGCTTGGCAAGAATTCCTATTTACATTAGAAATATCACTTCTCCCTATTTCCCTATTCTATCCTGATTTGAAATTTTCTTCAAGTTGAAGAATTTAGATGGGCTGCATACATTTTCCCAGTTGAATGACAGGAAGCAGAGTACAGTGAATAACACTCTTCCATTTCTTTGTCAATATGTCTGTATTAGAATGACTTGAAAATGAAAGAGAATTTCAAGAGATGAAAAGTTCCACCTTTATTGGGAGAGAGCAAATATAAAACTTCTGTAATTATTTAATTCTATGTTCTGAAAACCTGCTCTATTAAAAGCAAAGCAAAACAAAACAACAACAAAAAAACCTCAAGGAAAGTATTTTCTTCTTATTGTTTTTAATTAAGACTTCTAGTTTTGTAATTGAACAAACAAAAGAGACTATAATTGCATCTATGTGGAAGCTAAAATGCTATACCAGGAAACGGCCACTCTCAGCCTGTCTAATTCTCATGCTGTTTCCCAGAACACTGATTACTGGACATAACTTGAGACAGCTTTCTGAGTTGTATAGCCTTTCCATGTGACCAGCTTAGCAATTATAGAATTCCTATTTATTTTCTGCTAAAAATATGAGATTTTGCACACACTTAGAATGCAATGCTGCCTTTAGACTATTTGTTGAAGGAAATTTTGCTATTGCAAATGTATTTAGGATGATGATAAAAGTATTTTAAGCTGGTGATATTTTGCATGTATGGCTCTTGCTAACAGATCAGAAATTATTGGAGACATGTCAGTTTTTAAACCCCACCCTCATGCAAGTGAGCCATTACTCTCATGAATGATCACTGAGTTTTCACTCTTGCTGCATCAGAGAATTGCAGGTGAAAAGTCATTATTTTGTCATCAGAAGACAAGGACACAGGGTAAACTTATGCTATAAGCACACCCTAAGTGTGAGATTCATCATATGCCAATATATGGAAGTCCTCATACAATCTTACCTCAGTTCAGAATTATTTTCAGATGGTGTTTAGCCACAATGAACATAGTTTGTTTGACGTACTTGAGGCGTTAAGGATCATACTCTAATTCGAGCTTAGTATTTCTGTGCATCTCTAAACATATGGCTTTGTTGTTGTGTTGGAAATTTTCAAGAAATGTGGAGGTGTGTATTTGAAGTTGGAAGCTGACCCATAACACTGCGTAGTAATGTAAAAATATATATTTTTTTTTTTTTTTAAGTGAGGGTGCATGCAGATGAACAGTTTTATCTTTTTATACTGGCTAATTGATTAGAAAATATGTTTCAGAAAAATTTTCTCAGCCAGCTATCTGGCTTTTCTCCCTTTAGATACTCTCTTACTGCAATTCACATGGATATTTGTGGAATACAATGTAGCACTCGTATTTTCATTTTTTGGGGAGCGGGTGGGGGGAGAAATGCACTTTATTGCAACAAATGTATTTTTTCTCCTCTAAATACTCCTCAGACAGTATGATCTTGCCTAGCTCTGAAAGAGACATTTTGTTCTGGGGTGAAGGTCAAGAGAAGAATGCAAGCGAGCATGGGGAAATAAAGAGGGAGAAGATATTTCTGGATAAGCTGAGGGAGCAATGCCTGCTAAGTGTAAAAGATCTATGGGAAATCAAGTTCTGATTGTAGGATATCTGTGCAAGGATTAGTTCCCATCCTTCCTTTACTCCTGGCAGGAGAAACTCAAGAGCTTTGCAGCTAATGGCTTCTCCGGCATTTAACTTAAGTGACTGTCCCTAGGCTCACTCATTCTTCAAGCTGACAGCCTCTCAACCTGCTTAGTACCAGCCATGCTGCATTCATGAGGAGGTTCTCCTGGGGCCTTGTAACCTGCTCTATAAGCTCTGTTCCTATTCTTGCTGTTCTCAGGGCCTCACTGCTTCCCTCTGTGTTCCTACATTTCCCTCCAAGCAATGCAGGAGAAAGAGCTTTTGACTAATTTCATTAAAGCTATTGAAATAAAATACAGAAATGAAAATAAAAGTAGGCAAATCACTTTCATGTCTTGTAAAAGTGGTTATCCCCCCTTAAACAGAGTATGCTATTTTTATTAATAGATTTAGCATATTTTTTCTAGAAACAGTGATGATATTTAAACAGAAGAAGAATAGGTGTACCTAGATGCACAGAAAAGAACATACATTCATTAATAAGCAACCACCTATTGGGTGCTTTAAACTAGCAGTTTGTCCAGTGTCAGAGGTGGTGATCCTGCAGTCCTACAACATCAACTTTAGTCTCTGCTTTGTCCTGAAAGCAGCTTAGTGCCCCTCATATTGCTTTGTTATGACAGAAATTCTCCCTGTACGCTAAGAAAAATGGATGTTTTTGCTTCATGAATCATTCACATTACAGAGCAATAATTAATGTAATTCAGTTCATAATCTTTGCTTGCACTAAGACAGAAAGGTATATTTTCTGTGATCTGTTCTGTTCTGCCCTTGCAGAGCTTAGTCTTACAGCACATCCTGTTCATTTGGACCTTCTTGCTGTTTCTTAGCCTTTAACATTCACATAGTTTTTCCCTAAGCTTTCCCCTTTTAGTTTTAAGCACCCTAGGAATGCCCTGCCTTTTGGTTGTAAGCTCAGTTATTATGCTCATTATAGCTGTTGTCTCAAATTTCTTTTTGCCAAGTTGATCTGGACTACTTCCAAACCAGTTCCTGTCATTCTCCTGATTCTGGTGCTGCTCTCTGAAATGCCTCTTACGGCATCATGCAACTCATACTCCTTCTTTCTCCTTGTCCTCCCTGTTGGTTTTCAACATTCTTGCTTAATCTTTCCTTAAACTGGATGTCTTTTTCTCACTCTTAACACATTTGGCCTTTGGCTGAATGTCTCTAAGCATTTCTGTATTATTTGTTTCTCTGGACTAATTTCTTCATCATGCATTGCATTCCCCAAACATCCTACACACTGCCAGCCTGAGGTTTTTTGGTATGGGGAGCAGGGTCATTTCAAGTAATGCTAATGTTAGGAAGAGACCTCCCACTTTCATCCCAAAGATTTGCATTTCACATTTTTGGCTTCTTGTGTCTCATCTGCTGTTCAAGATTGCATGGATTTTATCGTATGGATTTAATTTCTAAATCCATGTTTTTCTGCTTTAGCAGTTTCCTGTTCTTATTGACGTCAACACAATCACTCTGCAGCTGGTACCTACAACAGAAGGACTGTTTGGTCTCTTGTATCCCTCTTAACCATGATCCATGCTTGTAAGTTTTGCCAGCTGAACTATCACAATTAAAAGATGTGGAAAAAATTGCACACTTCACAAAACTATACAGTCTAGACCTTCATAAAATAAAGACAAATATAATAGCCAAAACCACTATGACTTTTTTTTGAAGCAAGGTTCTGATCTGTGTTAGCTGGGAGTGCTTGCCAGAATAATTTTAGTGTTATATATTTAAGTCTGATACTTGGCTTTACATCCACTCAGTCCAAAAATTCTTCTTAAGGCTATTATCTCCCACGTAGAGTTCTCTTACTGGTTCCTGCAAAACTATAATTTTGCATGGTAGTTCTTTCTCAAATTCAAATGCTAGAATATGTGCTTCACAATCTGATTTTTGGGATTTTTTTTTTTTAAATTTCTACAACTGAACTAACACTGAAATAAAAATCAAGCTTGATAGTAATTATTGTTAACCAGATTTTCTACATATTCAGAACAAAAGCTGGAATAAAGCTGTATTGTGTTGCATTTTTATTTGTTAGATTTATTTATCAGAAGTAACACAAAACATTCCCTCCACCATGAAAAAAGACCAAACAAAACCGCCACCATTGTTACTTGTTATGATCAGTTTGTGAGAATAGAACAAGAAACACCCAGAACAAAACATCCAGTGAAGAGAAAATTTCCACATATTTCATTATGTCCAACATAAAATCAGGTTCAGAGAAGCTTTCTCAAGCTGAAGAAATATCCAAATTCAGGTGATACTTCTACACATGCAAATTCTATTTACTGGTTAGAACTCTGATGTATGAACAGGTATTTAAATTACTTCACAGGCTTACTTCTGAGTAAGATAACCTAATGCTTAATGCTTTGTAATGGGATGCAAGGGCTATGACTATACCAATAAATTAACAGACCCAGGCACTTCAACGCTATCCTGTGAACATTAGTTCTGCTTAAAAGCCGTGAACCTTGGCTCAGTTTCTGCTACACACCAATAAACACTGGTAATTCTTGAGCACTGCTCAGGAAACAGCATGGTCCATAGATCTTTCCAACGAGATTGTATAGGCTGGATGATAAGACAGCTTTGCCTTTGCTTTTGCTGTGGTCTGTTCCATGCCACTCATACTTAGGGACAGGACATAGACCTTGGACATTTTATTAACTAACACAGTTGCAACTAATTTCTGACTTTGATATTCAAGTTTGCCTCCTAGGTGACTTTGCATGGAACAATTCACTTGTTTAACCCTCCTTTTGGTTACTTAAAACTTGTAAGTAATACTGGCACATTGAGATCTCCTGGTTATAATCATAGAGAAAAAAAGATTAATTTTACCCCATAACGTATGAATCTAGGAAACTTCATAGCATGGGAGGAAAATTTTTCTACTCTACTAAAATTGTATTTAAAAATTCTATTTAAAATTGTCTCTTCTCCAGTGCTTTTTTGTTTATTTTAATGGGTGAGAGATGACAGCTCTGGGCTTTGGTTTGAAATGGGAAAGAGGAGTATTTGATAAATAGCGGTTAAGGCAGGGAGATCAGCTTCTGGTTTCCATTATCCATTTTTGTATTTTTGAAGTTTTTGTTGTCAGTATTTCCATGACTAAAGAAAAGCATTTCATAGCTGTGAAAAAATTTGTGACAATGCTTCTACTGTAATTTACATGTTAAAAATTTTACAGCTTCATCTGCTGGTGGTATTTAGGAGATGAACCTTTCTCCCAAATAAACGGCAAAATGCTTTGCTTCTGGAGTGAGATCATCTCCTTAAGATATACACAGCCACTGGGAATTCAAAGGAGTCACAGATGTAGCATTACAGTGACGTAAAAGTTGCCTAATTAGAGAAACAAAAGTTAGATGCATGCACCCAACAGCCTTCCTTTTGCTCTCTTCTGGAGAAGACATATAAAAGAAAATGCCTAATCTCTGTTAACTCTTGTGAACCCCTCCACGAAAAAAAAAGCAAACCTGTGCTAAGCCTCCTCAGATGACTGAGACATCAGACTACAGAAGGAAGAACAGTATCTTACTAATCAGTGCAAAGAATTGCATGAAAAACCATGTGGTATGTACAGATATCCTTTACCGAAAAGGTTCATTAAACTTATATACAAAAGTTGGTGAATTCTATACTCATCCTCTAATTAAATATCAGTAATTGCAATCTAATTTTGTGACTGTCTGAATTTCTGTTAACTATTTATGTCCCAGAAATAATATCGGCAGAATGTAAGAATTCCTTAAAAAGAAAACTTGAGAGCCCAGATATGGCCTTTCCAGTGGAAGGACACTTCAGGAACGAGCTTCACCATGAGTACAGTACCTTTGTGTCTTTTTCCAGCAACTTTTTACTGAAAAGTCTAGCTGCTAGTTGGCAATTGTAATATCAATTGCAATGTCAATTGAATTTGACAGACTACTAGAGATCTCAGAAATGTTAAATTTACAGCCAAAAGTAAGAAGCAGAAAGGAGAAAAACCATGATTGGGATGGAGCAAAAGGTGGACAAAATGAGGTTTTGAGGAAAAAATCCCAACTTTGCTTGATTTTATAGACTGCTGAATCAGCAGCTGACAACCAGAATTCTGCAAATTTCCAACTTGAATCTGAGTTAAAACCTACATAATCATACTTGTAGAAATGTAACATCCTTGGATCTTGTTCTCACTCACTCTTCTGTAGTGTACATAGTCTATTAAGAATTTGTTAACTTACCTGATTTTATAATTTGTATTGAGGTATATTTTAAGGCTGAACCTTAGCTTTAGATTCTATAAACATTCTTCTAATTTTTACATATAAGTTATTTTATTTCTGATTTTATTATTTTTTTCTGTTAGAACTAAATTTTAAAAATATTTTTAATGGAAAGATGTACAGGACACACTAACAATATATATTTTGTTGGTTTTGTTTTGTTAGTTTTCCGGAAACAGCAAACCATTAATTTTTCATTCCTGAATATGTCTAATCCTAACAAACGATTAATATTGTTACAGAAAAAAATTGCTTGGGAACAGCCATAAATCTGGTAGCAATAGAAAAATAGAGGACACATCTAACTCCAGTTATTAGAAGGTTTCTATGCCCAAAAAAAGTGGGAGTCATAAGAAACTGTATTTAATTTCTTCTCCAAGACTTAAATGAGTAAGCCTATGCCAATCTGGAATACATTCACCCTTTTTTTTTTAAAGATGGCCAGTAGTGGAGATTTAATAATATCACCAGTCAGTCTATTTTGTTATCAATATTATGAGAATTTTTTTACATTACTTATCACTTGATATTTTTCCTTCTGCATGCCTTTTGGCCCTTTTGACTGCAGTCAGAAAACAAATTCTCCTTTCTCTTTGCGGTGGCCTGTATCTGCGCACACACATACATACAAGTATTCTCATATGTAAATAAATATAAGTGTTTATAAATATGCATATATGCTTCCCTCCTCCCTTCTTCATTCACTTCATAAAGCTTCCTCTTGGCTTAAGATAAGATAGGTCATTAAATATTTTCTTTCAAATGTTTCAATACTTCTTGATTTTTAAATTTATCATTGGCTTTGTCTCTTCTGCCCAGTATTGCTCAGTATTCCACCTGGAGCCTTGCCAGCTCCAAAGAGGACTGTTTTGTACTTTTACTTGCTTGCCGTATTCTCATACAATGTCTGCATTTTTTTGCAATAGACTGATACTTTTGGCACATGTTCAGGTTGCGATCCCCAATAGCCTTTCATTTAATTTTTTCTATTATCTGTTCTATTTCTATTATTAACTATTCTTAACTGTTCTACCACCAGAAATTTGTCTTGGGCCTGTTCCTACAGTTCCTCACTAGTTGCTCCTTATTTTTAACTCTATTTATCATGAATATTTTGAATTCTAATCTTGCCCTCCAAAGCACTATCATGTTTACGTCACCTGAAAACATGATCAAATATCAAGGAAATAATTGATAAGCATTAGGCTGAAGACAAAACCTGCACAATGTCACTCAATTTATTTTTCTGTTTCAAACTGAATTGATAGCCACTCTTCAAGCAGGATAACCTGGAATTTTTGGTACCAATTTTAGTTAAATTTCATAGAGTGCATGCATCCTTATTTTGCTAATGAGATTGTAACATTGAGAGTATAAAATCAGTATGTCTACTGCTTCTCTCTTGTTATCAAGGAGCTTCTGACAGCTTTTCAATTTCTTCAAGTGCCCTGTGCCAGTGGTCTCACACACTTACAGAGATCTCACTTTTCTTAGCAGACTCTAACCTCTCTTTCCTGTATCCTAGAATATGATTCTTCCTCCCAGGGACTCAAATTAACTGTCCCAGCTACCAACTCATTGTTGATCTTTTCTCATTAAGCACCTCAGCCCATTGAGAGTTGTATCTTGACCATTGCCAGGATATGGGTGGACCAGTGGCAGGAATCAGCCAAAGTCATGGAACAACAGTGAATTGTACATGGCAAGGCTGAATTCCTCATCCTTCAGTTTAGGAAAAGAGCAAAGATCTTAAAAATGTGGTTTTACAGACTACATAACACATTAATATAGCCTGAGTGGCGTAAGTAAATGAAGACACATTTAGAAAGCATTTATAATAGTGGTGGATGCAGCAATATTTGCCTGACTGTTCATGCATCCTTTAATGAGAAGTAAACTTCTCCATTTCTATTTAGCTGATTGAAATATCAGGTTTGAAGCACAGTGATGGCATGTTGCTGTTGGCATTTACTATTTAGACACTGTTCATGAAATGAGGGCAAAAAACGGGATTTAAACCACTTTGTTGTGGAAACTAAGGATTCAAAGTGTGAAAAAGAGCACAAAAAATTATAAAAAGATGTTAGATTAGAACCAAAAAAGAAACAAAGAACTAAAACAGAAGTGGGCAGAGGAGTTGCTTTTTTTTTTTTTTTTTTTTTTCCGGAGAGTCACAAATGTGACAAGAAAACATTTGGACAGTTAAATAGAAGTCTGCCTGAGATCACTATGCCAGCTCTCTACTGACGTCAGAGGGTGTTGTGGCCCCTGCATTGCAGACAGTATATAGTCCTGAATTTATACCTCCTGATATAAATAATCATATTTTGATACCATCAAAGCCCATAAGCATGTGAAACTTGTAAGCCAGTCACGTAACAGAACCAGGGAAACTGACTTTTAAGTTAAGATGATTTAAAACAAATGGCCATTCTCCCTACCTGCTGCTTTTAGAGTCTGTGAGGTCAACCTGGGTCGTGTTCTCAGGCTGTTCTCAGGAGAGTGTTTTCTGACCGACATTGAAATTCTCGCATGGACGCTTGACTCCAGAAGGGGGAGCTTCAGCAGGCACAATTACAGTAAAGTCAATTTGCAGTGAAATAATTAAATAATTGTTTTGTCACGAATAGATTCGACACTTTTGATCAAAGTGACAGCAGGATTTGATCTGATCAGAACATGAGTAAAATGCTCTAACTCTTTTCTGTCACCAAGCTCTATCCCTATTTTTTATTTTTCTTTAAATAAAAAGCAATGACTAATAAACATAACATCAAATATTCTTGAAAACATATACCTCTAAAGGTAGGCACATTTTTATGTAAATGAGATCTAAAGCTGTAACTTCTTACATTGCTCTAATAACTTTCAATATGTGTGTCTGAAAACAAAGAACAAACTGGTTGCTTTTCATTCATAAGAGGTAAGGAAAAATACGTGCCTGTTTGTTATTAATAGCTCAAATATGGATAGGGACTACAAGTTTAGATAGCTGACAGTACATTTTATTAATTTGAGTTTCTTGGGAGGCCAGTATAAATGCACAGTTTTTAGGAATAAACTAACGATACACCTGCAGGTGTATTTACTTGCTTTTATGTGCATAAGTGTGTTAAATCTGAAAGAAAACAGAAAAGACAGAAGAGGCCAAAGCTGCACTTATAATTAAGCCCCTGGTGAAATCCAGTAACAGCTTTTTGAGGGCAAAAAACTAATTAGGAATACTAGAGTCAAGGAAACAAATAACGAATCACTTGGTGCCAAGACCAAAACATTTTGAGTTCCTGTGTCTTCACCTTGGGGTACAGATTGTCCTATAGCTTTCAGAGCAACAAGACAACTCAAATGAACAGAACTCAGCTCTTAGATGTTTCACACAGATCCTCTAACTTCCTTGGAGACCTTGAAAAGCTAGCAATTGGTACCTGCAGAATTATCTTGCTCTGAAGCAATGATAGCAATGCAGAACATTCTAGATGTGTCCTTCTCAGTTTGTATGTTGGTGCAGCTTAAATATTTGCTACCTAAGTTACAAGAATTTTGAAAACTATATCCTGGAGACCTTTACAAGACTGAAAGTCCAGACAATGATTTATCCCAAGTTTTATCCCTCCTGGCCACTAGTTCATAGCAATTTAATAGCTAGCATTTTGGTCATCAAATGTAGTTGAGTATTTTCCAGTGTTGACCAGCTAGCTCTTTTCTCCCCCCAACTAAATAAAGGGTTGTCATTGCAGTATATTTAGAAGAAGGCTATGGTATCAGATATACTGTGACCTTGTTCAAGGTTTTCAGTTTTTTAAACTTGTGATGGACTCTAATACCCAGAAAGTATTCATTTACAAACTCAGGCACTAATACAATTTCCAGTATATTCAATGGTTTAATTTATAACTTTTCAAGCAATTCCATGTTTATAGGTACTGAAAATTGACAATAAGTCAGAGAGTGGCACTTTCCAAGGTATTACTTCAAATCACATCAGATCGGTTTGGGACATACTATGAAAAGTTAGGAAATTGTAACTACGTAAAGTGGAATTTAATAAAGAAATCATGGCTTGGGAGACCAAAAAAGTATTTTACAAACTAAATAGGGTACAATAAACACTCTAGAAATGATAACTCTAGTCAAAGGGAACCATAAAATTGTTTTCTTTCTAGATCTCTTTCTATCCTCATTGTACCTATGCATTATGCATCCATTAAAGTTGACATTATTTTTCTATTGGTTTGAATTGACTCTTAAGCACATCCTCCTTTCCACTTCCAGTGTATAACTACATCTGCATTTTATTTGCTGTTATGATATAAAACATATCCTTAACTTTCTGCTTCTATTTCAGATATTTCATACTTTTTGCATAATGAATTTAAACCTCTGGAAAGTAAACTATTTTTCCTTAGTCATTTTTTCATGGACTGCTTAGATATATTCATTGTCCCCTAGGATTCACAGTTTCCACAGTTTACATTCACCCGTGTATTAAAAGGCCATTAATATTACCTATTTGCTCCAAGTAAAACCAGTAGCTTAAATTTGGCTTTCAGAAAATCATCCCTTCAAAGACATCAGAGAACAAAGAAGATGTGACTTTCCTTGCTAGTTTGTTCTCTTACTGCAACATGGACATTGTTAAAATGTGCCTACTTTCCATGACTCTTACTATAATTTCATAAAGTAGCTAAACGTGTACTCTATAGCTTTTACAAAAAAGAAACAAACAACAAACACATTCTGGGAATAGAGTATCAGGAAGGCAATGAGTAATCCAAAAATCAGTCTATCAAGCATGGCTCAGGCATGCATCACAATTTCAGAGTTCTTCAGGTTCTATGTTGCATATCCCCAGGTTTCATTCACTATCTCTGCCAGTCCATAAAGCAATGGACCCACATAAGAATTTTCTCAATGATACCTTATAAAATGCATAAATTTTGACAGAGTTGTGTCACTTCTTAAATTTGTGATAATTCTGAAAATCCAAATTAAGCCTTTTGCTTGTCTGAGCAAGTTCATAGAAATACAGGTTCAAAGTGGAAAAAAGATCGCACTGGTTTAAGCAGTTAAAACCCATCAAGTTTAGCATGATTCAGAATCTGGACTTACCCATGAGTGTGTGTTCTTTTCCTGGTGTTTATATTATCACAAAATATCACACTTGTTGGCAATGTAAAGAAAAAGGATTTTTTAATTGTTTATTTTGAAGAATCATTTATGGAAACAGTCAAAAGTATAAACATCCACTTCCAGTGTCACTGTATTTTCCAGTCACTTGTGTATTCCATTAACAATTACAAGCTGAAAATAAAATCAAAAAGAAAGGACGACATTTGGAAGAAGGAGGACAGAAGTGTTTATTAGACTTAGAATCTAAATTGCCAGTTACATCAAAGACTACAAAATTGTTCCTTAATACATATATCAGAAATATGGGAAAAATATACTTTCACAGATCTTAAAATCATACCAAAAATCAGTAATCATTAAGCATTCTTCCAAACTCATTTTCTAAAATAAAAAGCTGATATTTTAAGTGCATCTTACCCATGTTCACATGTGCACACACACATATATTCTCCCTCCCTTCTTCCCTCCTTCACTCCTTTTCTCCCTCCCTCCTGCTCAATGAGTTTCCCATAATTTTTATTGCATGAAAAGTTTTACGTAACTTTTCTAGTAACTTCTGATGAAAAATGAGAAAATAAATAAACCATCTTTTTTGACTCCAAGAATTATTTGCTTTTCAAATTACTTTTTATCTACTTTATTTTTTTGCACAGCAGTGAAGTTAAATTAGATATTTTAGAAATATTAATGAAATACACCTTTTCCTGGAATCCACATTTATGGAAATTTAATACAAATTACAAACTTCTTGCCCCTTTCTTACCTTGTCGACACTCTGGCCTGTAAAGCATTCACAGTTTATGGTGATAAAAGTCAGCTTAGCACCTGAAAAACTAACCTGTAGGATAGTTGCACTCCATCATCCCATGTGAGGTCGGAAATCCAGGAATAATCTTGTGTTCAGTTTATTTGCCTGATTCAGTCATATAGCATTGCCAGAGGTAAACAAGATTTTTAGTAGTCAATTATCTCACCTGTACTACTGGGAATTTTTAGCTCAGTTGGTTAGAGCAAGGTGTTAATAACACCAATGCCATGGGTGGTCCCCTATAGGGACCATTTACTGAAGCACGATGATCCTTGTGGGTCCCTTCCACCTCAGAATATTCTGTGACACTGTGAATAATAAGCTTTGACCTGCACTAAGAAGTACCCTGTTCTCAAAGGCTGTGTAGATTGAGCATACATATGAAATCATGAACGTGATGACCATTTTTTTCACAGAAAAAGGACCAATCCCTCTCTTAAATGCGGGGTGACTTGATGAAACAGTGAAAAAAGGGAGGCCTGGGTGGTTTAAGGTTTTTGATGGTGACCAACTGGCTAGAAACCAATGCCTGCTTGTGAGATCCTACTCCCCATAATTAATCTGAAATAGTTATTTAAATCATCTTAATATCCTTAAAACCCTAGTAGTCTTGTATCAGAAGCATTTAGACAAGGAGTCTATAAAAAAAAATCTTTAAAAATCTGCTGAAAGCACGCAGAGCTACTGACTATTACAGGTTTGCTAATGAACAGCTCCCAGTACTGCATATCTACTCCTTTGTACTAAGTCTACTCAAGATAATTTAGGTAAACTGACACTCAAGGCTTATTGGACAACCTCTTTTACAGAAAATAGGCTGAAATAAAAGCAACAGAAGTTTTTCAAAATATGATATAATTTTCCCTTCCAGCATATCCTACATGTCAAAAGCTTGCATCCATTGCCTTAAATTGAACAAAAATATTTCTGCTGCATGAGAAGTGCTCATAAAGAATTTGAAATAGAAACTGTTTTCTGGAAGGACAGTTTAGGTTAAAAGACACAAAACTAGCTTATAAAAAACAGAAAGCAAAAAGTTGGATAAAGATTGGACACCAAGGGTCTTAGGCTTGAAGACAGTGGAAAGTGAACATAAAAGGCTATCGCGTGAAAATATCAGCCTTTTACAGCCATTTCACATTTTGGAGGGGAGGGGAGGGGAGG
>JAWWES010000115.1:76572043-76589213 GCA_035583135.1 Lophotriccus pileatus | reverse complement strand
AGGAGAGGAGAGGAGAGGAGAGGAGAGGAGAGGAGAGGAGAGGAGAGGAGAGGAGAGGAGAGGAGAGGAGAGGAGAATGAAAAACATCTTAGTTCTGGTGGATGACAGGAAATTCTCTTGAATACCCTTGCTCTGTTGTTGAGCTCCACTAAAAGCACAACAGTTACAGCAATGTTACTCGATCCCATAAGAGCCAAATGTATCAATTTACTGTTTCCACAGCTGCCGGGTATTAAGTGCTGACTGCACCCAGTTCTGTGACCATTGCTCTGTGCTTAGCCATACACCAAGTAAAGTGTTGGATCTGCTACTGACAAAAGGCCTCTTTTTCCACTGGGTTGTTGGGTGCTGATGAACACACATTCTCTGCTTTGCTATCTGCCCATCAGCCATAGGTGACTCTTATTGACCGTTGCTAACCCCTTTTACGCTTCTCTCATACACACCCAAACACAGTCACACACATGTGAAAGGTAATCTTCTGTTGGGAAGCCTTGCTAAGCTTTCCTTTTGTTGTGTTTTTCTAAATGTTCTTTCCTCTGAAACCTTCCAAATTTTGATCAGCAGTGAGGACAAAGGAAAATGCTTAGGTAGAAATGCTGAGCTCTAAATAGACATTAATGAATAATGGAGAAAGGGATTGATATACATTCTTAACCATTCTGTCTGACTGAGAAATCGCTGAAGAGTTATTCTGAGTTTTAGGTTTCTTTTTCCTTCATTATAAACTGCTGGAAGGGCCAAAAGTCATCCTTTCAGTTATTAGCAACAATTAAGGTTGTTCATTTGATACCCAATTAGTTTGGTGCTCAGGAAACCCTATTCATCCTGGGCAGTTCAGTGTGAAAAACTGACAAGAAATGTAAAGAAAAATTGGGATCATCTTTATCCAGCTGTTTTTCAGGCTTTATAACACCATAACTGCAGCACTAGGATAAAGGCTCAATATTCACAGCTTGCTTTCTTCTGTGTTCCTGAATGTGTTGACAATCAAGCATACAGTCAGTTGTATGCAGCTCACTTTTTTCACTCATGTTTGCCTTACATGATTTCATCAATTCCCATGATGCTTCCCTCAAAGAATTTCTGGAAAGCAACATGGAAGATACTGGGGGACTTCTGTGACTTGCTATTGTAACTAGACTAGTGGAACAGCAGCGTAACTAAAGCATATTGAATTTATTACACAAGACTGACTTGCTACACAACTAAATTTACTCTTTAAAAACCTGAGTTTGTGGGTGGGTCACATTTTTTTTCAGTTAATTTTCTATTTTGTTATCAATCACATGTTTTAATCTGTAAAAATAAAAAGCCAGACTTTAGAGCAGAAACACGGCAAGAATTACCCACCAGGAGAATTCCTGTGAGTGTCCTTATTCAGGTGTTCTCATTCATGTTTTATGGTCCTGATGGAAGGTATTTATCTAAATGAAGAAATATGTTCCAGTATGAGAAAGGAGTTGAAATGGGGGACATCTGTATTTGCCAGTTTGGTGAATTTAGATGAATATTTTGGGGGAGTATTCATATCACAAAATCATCAGTGCATATAGAAGCTTCTGCAGCTGTTGTTCTTGTGGCACCTGTATCACAGGTCAACGATAAAGGAGTGGTTAATCATAGCCATCATCCAACTGCACGAACAATGTTTGCACTAGGGAAAATGGCCATTTTGAACAAATTTGTTGGCAGAGAAGAAATGTTATTGGGGAAAGATGGGCATAGAATACTGCAGCTGAGTGAAATAATGGGACTTTTTCAGAAGTGAATATGATAGGGACATACTGTGCTATAAGAAGAACAATCGGACTGCAAGACAAGCCAAGATAAAATATGTTTTTCCTGTAGAGCTGCATAACAGCATCAATGACATGTACTATTGTGAAGATGAGTCAGCATAGGGAAAAATGGAAATAATCTGTTATGGCTACCTGACTCTTTATACTAAACTAAGCAGCTCAGAATTTAAGGAAAAGGTTGGGGAAATTTATTTGTAAATTAGAATTTTACCTATATATTATTTTTTGGTTTAGATAAAAATACATTTGTTTAGACTTTTGTGTGGTATATGTGTATAAAGAATTTTGGCAACCATATGCCCTTGAGTACTCAGATGGAATAGTCATAAAAGTGCAGTTTTGGGAAAAGTTTTTTTAGCTTATTTGGAGGCCTGAGTAAAGAAGAAAATGCTGTCTCAGATGGTAAGATCACAGCTCTGTTCCTACAGAAGTCTCATAGTCAAGATGTTCACAGAGTAGTTGCAGGGAATAGGAGAAGAATTTGCATGGGCCAGAGGAAACACAGGATTACCTGAGACACAGTAAAGGGAGAGCCATACATAAAGCCTTGGTTACCATAGATTTTGTCTTGCTGTGTCTTGAAAAGTGTATCTTACTAGTAGTTCTCTAGGAAGAAGTATAGCAATTGGGTGGGCAGGAAAAGTAAAAATTTTGATGGGGGGCTGCTGTAATAAGATGGTATCAAACATAGAGAAGTCAGTGGCATAGAAAGTTTAGAAAAAATTCCCATTTAAACTCATAGAATGTCTATTGGGGTTTTTTTTGGGGGTTGCTTTCCTCTGGATCTCTGGATAACATAACAGCATAACAGACTCAATAGGCTGAAGTCCTGGGTAACAAAGTTTATGTTCCAGTATTCCTAGTTTCATCAATCAGGACTTCATAAATTGGATGACTAGTCAGGCAAGGCAACAAGATTTTCCTCAGTCAGAATTTAGGAAATAATACCTCACAGTGCCCTTTGAATAACTGGAAATGGTGTCCCCTATTCCTGGATAAGGAAGATCTCATGGGGAGACCTTTGCAACTTCATAGGAACCTCTGTTAAGTGAGTTCAATTCATCTGCCTGCGGAATTGGATTTCCACTCATTCAAAACCCTATGTGGGGCCAAGGTCAATTCTCAACAGTGTTGGCTCAGCTTTCCCTAGGAAAAGAAAGGAAAAAAGCCCATGGCTGTGCCTGCACATTTGTTAGTGGAACAGCCATTTATTACTTAGTGTCGGGACACTGCCTCTGCCACTCAATTTTGATCACTTACAGAACTGGATAGCTGAAATTGTCCCAAGCAGTTCTTTGGCACATGTGATGTATCAACTGTTCCAGGCAGTGTTTGGGTACAGTATGGGAGTTAGGATAGCCCACTAGCTATTCCTAGTAGGGACTTTGGGAGCAGCTCCAGTATTTTGGAGGGCAGGAAAATTTAACAATATGGATGTGGAGCATTTCATGTCAGTTAACATCAGTGCTAAAGAGTGTTCCTGGCCTTGTCTGACTTTTTACCCTGTTACATACTCTCTCTAAATTCACTACCATTTTTTTTTCTCAGAAGTAGGGAAAGTGCCCAACAAAATGCCATCAACCAATTAAGTAAAGTCTGATCTAGGATTTTTCAAATTAACATTGTTTAAAGACTTTTGCTTCAGCCATCTTTTCACAGCTTCCCCAAGTGGAAAAGAAAATAAGACTGGCTTTTGCCACACTTGTGAAATTATTATTCTGGGAGGGATGATCAGAAGAGAACTGATCAAACCAACACTTCTGGTTTCTCTTAGAATGTAACAGCAGTGACATTTATTCTAAAATGGGCTTCTCATCTATTCCCTCTTACAAAATTTAGAGTATCTGAGCCCTGTAATGAAATGCATTTTATATCAGATACACCATCTAAACAGTATCTGGAGCAGAGAAAGATCTTAGCACTTCCAGTCCTAATTAACCTGTGGTTTTTCTCTTGTGGTATGAATCCAGTCTATTAAACCTTGCATTTCTCGCTGTAAAGTAGCACAAGTTCAATGGGAGACACAGAAAGTGTCTTTCTCTTCCAGAAAATTGTATCCCAGCAGTAGGCAAATTTTCTGGGAGGTGGATGCAGCAGATTTTAGTTCCCTCCATCAAGAACTGAATCCAGTTCATTCTCCAAGCCCTTAAAGATGGAAGGGTTGTAACATAACCACACCCTTTAGTGATCTATTAGAAAAATGTGGATTTTTAGAATTCTCTGGCTTTCATGAAGAAATCCCTAATTTCTGGATTCCAGTGGGAGGGAGGCAGGAGAGATGTATTTTATATGCCTATAGTGTGGAATTCCAGAATTTTAACAACTGTTATGACAAACATGGGCATATGGCAACTTTAGATGCTAACAGTTACAGGGATGTTAAAGAAGAATGGGATGGGGGGAACAGGAGAACATTTGTGAAGTAAGTTTCAAGTTAAATCCACTTTCACCCAGTTATTATGTGTCTGTGAGCCTTTTATTTATAATAGTAGATTGTAATGTCAGAGCACAGGTACAGACATTGAAAAAATGATCATATATATTTTTAAAATGCTACTACAGACTCTGGTATAATATCAGTCTGTTCCAACTAGTATGCTTGACGATAATTCTCAGGCATGCACTGGAAATAAGCACAGAGTGGGAATCATTCCCAATAGGAAGTCTGAATGTTGTTAGCTTGTTTTTGATGGCAAGAGAGCTTAATAGTAAGGATGTGCCAGTTGGCTTCAGTGTCAAGAAAGCCCTAGGCTCTGTTTATCTTGCCAGTGTGGATATAGCTCTACTGGTTCTCACATCTAAATCTAGCCTGAATCTTTTTGTATTTTGCAGAAAAGGTGGAGGCTGTTTTGGGATGCTGCCCCTTGTGATTTCTTGCAAACACCTATTTGTATAAACTATCATAACTCAAACAGTTCCACTTCCTGTAAAATCAGAACAGAGTGAAGTTTTGCAGAATCAGGATATGGTGGGGCAGGTGCAAAATAGAGACTTAGAATCTGATTCCTGTGCAGTATTACATTACACTTCCAGGGAAACCAAAATACTAAACAACACAACAATCTGCCTCACCTTTGAGTTGATTGTTCGTGCATCAGTTGATTCAGTGGCCTTTCCCCAAATTAATAGTCATATGGACTTCACTTTATTTGTATCCTCTTATACAAGCACGTGGTTAAAACCAGGCTCTTAAAAATACTACCTTTATAAGAATAAGTACATTATTTTTCATTGTGCAGTAGTTATATGATCAGTATGGTTTCTTCTTTTCATCCTTCCATACTCAGTGATAAAACTTACTGAAATCTCACACTGTTGTCTATTCACCTATCAAGGAGTCTCCTCCTTGGAGAAAAAGGAACATTGTGTAATATCTGCACTTGTCTTTAATACTAAAACCTAGGAAACAAAGTGTTATTAATTATTTAGAAATTACTGGCTGTGATCATTATGCTAAATGACAGTTATGGCTATTGTTTACATCAAGAAGCTCCACTGAGGAAATAGAAGACCAAATTCCCCATGTAGTTTGAGCTGCACAAATATAAAAGAAAAAGATAGACTCTGAACATCATTTTGGAAAGAAACAAGCAATAATGGCCATTTTTAAGAACAGAAGGCCTACGAAATAAAATCAATTGGACAGTTCTCTCTTTTTCTACCAACCATAACCAAGGACATCAACCACAATGCTTCATATATCCCATGCTTTCCAAACATTCCACTACATTTACCCCTTACAGAGTTGTATGACATTTTATTTTGTTGTTTTTTATTGTATTTTACACCTCTCTTCTTTTAGCCTTCTTTTGTCATTTCTGGTAAAATCCTAAGAGTTCACAGCCATTGTCACAGATAATTTTCTACAACTAGTTCTGACAGAGTCCTAAGGATGTGTCCTACTAGTGACTAGCCACCAACTGGATGTAACTCCATTCACCACCACTCTCTGGACTCAGCCATCCAGCCAGTTTTCTATCCAGTAAGCAGAGCACCTGTCTAAACCATGAGCAGACAGCTGATGAAGCATAGGTCCCTCACCCACCCTAAGAAGTGATGTGTGAATAGCTTAGCAGTCTCTTCTTGGCAGCCCCTCTATCTTTCGTGGTCTAGGAAGCCCTGAACTGATGTTTTCAAGTCCTCTCTCCTGACACTTTTTTATCTTTCTTCTCTTTCACATTTATTTATTTTTTTTTATACTTTTTTACTCATGGTTACAGTCAATTGCATGAGATTGTCTCAATTCTTTGTTTCCCTTCCATACAGTTCCTAATCTCCCATTAATAAAAAGTTCAGAGTTCTTGTTATTGATATCTGATGATATGATATCTTCTCTGATGTCTACTCTGCTTGCAAGTTCAGTTTCTCACTTCATAAGCAGAAAAGGTGCTTGGTGTTCATTTGGGAGATCTGTCATTCTTGTGTTGCTGATATCCTCTTGTGTAACCATCATCCAGCTCCACTGCCAGGATCCACTGCAGTGCTCTGTAGCTGGACTTTTTAGTGGCTTCCAGTTGATGAGGGATTTCTTCTTGTTTGCTGAGGGATTTGATGAATTCTTCTCCTCCCAGCTTTCTTTCCTTGGCAAACTTGTTCCATGTGTCTCTTCCATCTGTACCAGCTCTTCGCCTTTCTTTCCCACTCTTCAGTGTAATGCATGCCATAACTGTCTAACTTGTTTGCTCACTTAATTCCTGTAGCATATTGGGTTTTGTTAAAAACTTGAGACTGTGCAAAAATTTCCACTGTTTTCCTTACTTCGTGTGCTGGTTTTGCATGAGATAGAGTTTTGGTTGTTTTTGCTAGTAGCTGGTTTAGTGCTCTTTTATGGGGCTTAGTATGAGAATAATGTTGATAGCACACTGATTTTTTTGTTATTGCTAAGTAGTGTTTGCCCTGAGTGAACGACTTTCCAGTCTCTCATGCTCTGCCAACAAGCAGGTGCACAAGAAGCTGGGAGACAAGAAGACCAGGACAGCTCACCTGAACTGGCCAAAAGGTCATTCCATACCAAATGACATAACACTCAGCAAATAAAGATGGGGGAAGAAGAAAGAAGCGGGGGGACATTTGCAGTAATGGGATTGCCTTCCCAAGTAATCATCAGAAGTGATGGAGATCTACTTTCCTGGAGATGACTGAACACCTGCCTGCCCATGGGAAGTGGTGAATGAATTCATTGTTCTACCTTGCTTATGCATGAAGCTTTTGCTTTACTTCTTAAACTGTCTTTATCTTAACCCACAAGTTATCTCACTTTTACTCTTCTGATTCTTTTTCCCATCCCAACAGGGAGGGGAGGGTGGGGGGGAAGTGAGCGAGATGCAACTAAGCCGTTGCCATTTGGGTGTAAACTGTAAAACCCTGGTTACCTCACCCTGGGTTAGGTGAAACTGAATCCAGCAGGGAGGGTGATGATTCCCTACTGGAAAAGAGGTCTGTGCTCAGCGCAAGCAGGTTCTAAAATGTAAAGTGAAAGGAAAAAGAAAAAGAAGTTCTTAAAAAATTAGTAAATAGAGAAATTCTATATGAGAAAGGATCAATCAAGGAATAAAAACAAACAAACAAAAAAAATCCAACAAATTAAAGAACAAAAAGCCATCCTGTACAATCGATTCTGGAAAGCAGTGCCATGAAAAGGGACCTGGGGTCCTGGTTGATGGCAAGTTGAATATGAGTCAGCAGTGCCCTGGCAGTCAGGAGGGCCAACCCTGTCCTGGAGGGCATCAGGCAAGGCCTCTCTAGCTGATTGAGTGAGGTCATTGTCCCACTCTGCTCTGCACTGGGGTGGCCTCATCTTGAATATTGTGTGCAGTTTTGGGCATTGCAATATAAGAAAGATATTAAGCTGGGAGTGTCCAAAGGAGAGAAAGGAAGATGGTGAAGGGCCTTGAGGGGAAGCTGTATAAGAAAGATATCAAGCTTAATTAGAGAATATCCAAAGGAGAGAAACAAAGGTAGTGACTTGCCTTGAGGGAAAGCCTGAGAGAATTGGCTGAGGGCACTCGGTTTCTTCAGCCTGGAGAGGAGGAGGCTGAGGGGCGACCTCATCACAGTTTTCAACTTCCTTGTGAGGAGAAGAAGGAGGACAGGCACTGATCTCTTCTTTGTGGTGACCCACAACAGGACCTAAGGGAATGGCCTGAAGTTGTTTCAGGGGAGTTTTAGGCTGGATATTGGGAAAAGGTTTTTCACACAGAGGGTAGTTGGGCATTGTAACAGGCTCCCCAGAAAAGTGGTCACAGCAGCAAGCCTGACAGAGTTCAAGAAGCCTTTGGATGATACTCTTGGGCACATGGTGTGACTCTTGGGGATGGTCTTGTGCAAGGCTAAGATTTGGACTCAGTGATTATTGTGGGCCCCTTCCAACTCCAAATATTCAGTGATTCTGTGAATCTGTGGATTGTTCTTTTGACATTCTCAGCCCATTAGATGGCTTTGGTGTATTCATTTGTGAAGAGTATGCAGCCAGATGCACTCAAAATTCTGGATGACCCGGTGTCCTGCCCAAATGCCTTATGGAACTACTCACCCTGCAAAATCACCATCATCCCTTTGATGCTCTCAGAATGAAAGTTGCTGGAGGAAATTCTTGGAGGAGGCTTTCTTCCTTATAAATTTGCTACATTCTTCAGTCAGTACTAACATTTTCCTTGCTAAAATAAATCAGCTTCTCCCAATTAATTGATTTCCATATCTAAAATCACAGCTTCTATTTTTTTCAACTCATTCGTCACAACCTCCCTCTGCCCTTATTTTCCTCTCTTCAGAGAACCCTGCCAATTTCTGTTGAGAGAAAGGAGATAAATTGTGTGTCTGTTCTCTTTCTTTTAATTTTTTTTTCTTCTCACCATCTCATGTCTGTCCAATGCTGAGGATGAGGAAGCTTCTATTCTCCTCCATAAAGTAGCCTAAAGAGTATCACATCATCTCCTTACTGTGATACTTATGAGGTCTTTGACCTCTGTTTCTTGTCTCACATTACAAAATGTTCTATATTTTTCCAATCTTATAAAAAGCAAAAAAATTGTTCAAACACACACTGGCATTTGCTCCAGTCTTCTTATCCATGTCCCTTGTTTTTTTTAGTGCAAAGCTATTTAATTTCTCATTTCCATCAAAAACCCATTCATGGGTGGCTGCTGTTTGCTGCCATGTATAAAAGCCTTATTACCTTTTTTTTTTTTTATTTTCAGTGGCAAATACCAGAACCAATTTCCAATCTCATTCCCTGCTCTGGCTGCCACCAGCAGTCATCCATCTTCAGCATTGCCATGCTGCTTTTCTTGAAACCATGTCCTCTTTTTCTATGGTGATTCTGTCCTCCTCTGTCTCAGTTGCCATGTCCTGTAAAGAATGCCTCTTCATCCCTTGTGCTCTCTGTGTATGTCCTTTCTTCTTTATCATCTAAATATAGTTAATCTTATCCATACTAATTCAACCACAATACACCAATCTGCCCTTTCACAGCAGAACAATTTCTTTCTGTCTAAAGCAGGATTCTTATGTGTTTCTCCAAGATTACCTTGTGATTATCTAGTCACATCATCTAGCACAGTAAATCTAAACAAATATTTTATGGAAAATTGAAAATGATTTTGTTTTTCCTTCCTAAATGTCTATTCAGGGGGAAGTGCTTATGTGTGTCATTCAGCATAACTGACTCAGATAACCTCCCTAGGTCCTCAGATATAGGTTACATTTAAATAGGGTGTCTTCCTTTTGTACACTATATTTAATACACAATTTGTCCATTGATCTCTACTACTTGTAATATAATCCTTTTGAATGCTATTTGGCTAATTTCAATCACCTATACACAGTAGAGACATCTCTGTTCTTTTTTTTTTTTTGGATTCTTTCTTATTCAGTGTAGAAAAGTAGTTATGATATAGTGGAATTTTTACTAAAATAGATACCCAATCAAAATTTTTTACATTTCTTCTCCAAAAGTTCCTGCATCTTGAAGGACTAGCTCATATGTAAATATTCATGCTGGAGAAGTCTAAAATTAGCTGGAATCAATCTTGTCTCCTTTTCCCTTTCTCTCTTTAGCATTATAATTTCTTTGCTTTAGATCCTACTAAAGACAATTTATCCCACTTGAAAATAGGGACCCAGGTTCATTTTCCCAGGCTGTAACCTTGACTATATCATGCATACTTATACATCCCTTCACTAGCTATATCTTTCATCTGAATTCAGGTTTATGCTACTTATCTTGCTAACAGTTTTTCATCTTTCATTTACTGTTCAGACTGGCAGTCACATACAGCCTTGGCTCTAACTCCATATTGTTTACTTAAAGACATTTCTGAACAAACATATGTATAGTTCCTCCCAGACCATCTTGCATATTTAAAGAAATATTCCCATATAGATCTGTCATGCTGTAGAAATTAGATTTTTACAAAACCCCATCAAATATCTTCTTTTCTGTGATGTTTACAATAATCTTGTCAAGTGCTTGGCTTCTACTCTGTGAGGCCCCTGATCTGGATGTACAACCACAAGTCTGTTTCTTTTTCTCCTTAGTCACATAAAAATAATATTTTTGAGCAAGAACTGCTTACAACTTGTGTTTGCACATTACCTAGCATAAAGACATGTTAGACTATGAATAAATCTTCTAAACATTAGGAAAATTTAACCAAATAATAATAATAACAATACAAGATATTTTTGTAACTAAACATTTGGTACTTAAATTATCGCTACGTCTCAAGTGAATAGAACATACTCTTTCTTTAGTACTTTGAAAATTCACTATAAAGATAATTTTTGTGATACTTTAGTGGAAGAAAAGGCTATTATTGTTTAGTAAGTATAACCACGTATGATACTCAATTCTTGTACGAAGAGAAGGACAATCCTGCATTTTAGACTGAATTTTGCGCCTGTCTCCATTGGGAATGGCAAGCCATTTACAGTAATTCAGGAGCATTCCTATCAGATAACTCAGGAGTGACAGGACTGGATTATGTGTTATATTGTAGGTCACAGCGACACAAGAAAACTCACCCCCAAAAACTATTTTTTCCAGTCTGCTCTAGTGTTCCCAGTTGGCATACTTTGACTTCCATATTTGCTTTTTTTTTTATATAAGTTTTAATTTTTTTTTAGAGGTAGATAACAGTATGGCTTTGTATTTTTTTCCTGTTTACACAGGCTCTGCACTGAGTTACTTAAGTATAGTTAAAGCTGAATTTTAAGAAAAAAACTCAGATTAGTTAACCTGTGTAGTTTCAGGTTAACTAAGGAAAATATTGTATTGCTGTTGATATTTTTAGCACATTTATTATTTTTAAGGATCTATTTTTGGTTTTATTTAATCTTTATAATGAATAATTCTATGTTTGATAGACACTATTAAATAAAAAGTGATGTGTATAGTCAGTGGTCAGGAAGACATTTATCTTAAGCTAGTATTTGCCTTTTTAGTTTATTTATGTAATCTCTAGACATACACAGAAACTAAAAAAAACTTTCTCATCAAGTTTGTACAACCTAGGGTGCAGAAAACTGTCACTTTATTTCACTAAGTTCAGATCTACCACATAGAGTTGAGGCATGAATTTTCAGTGACTGAGAGCAGCAGAAAGAACATCACAAATTGGCCTAGTGAGCTAGTGCATATTTTTAATATGTATTTATTTCCATAAATGTGCATGCTAAGCAGCTGATTTCATTGAAATTATGGCATATTACATTTAGGATTTCTATTTGCATATATTCTGCAAGCTGAAGTATTAGTTTTTGAAGTGCCATTTTAGGCAATTTTTGAAGGGTGACAGGTACAGATTTTCATTAGGATCACAGCAAGCTGTTGGCTAAGATTTCAGCTGTAAAGAACAAGCCCCACTAGAACTACCTAAAATATGTTAAATTACTATCAGGATTGTGGAAGCCTGAATTCCACAAGAAAAAAAAAAAAGAAATAGTATAGATATTCAAGGTTATGACCCCCTGTTATTGGAGAAAACAAACAGACAGACAAAGAAAAGCCACAGACTTTCCAAAACCCCCTCCAAAGTTGACAACTATTTAGCTTACATGGGGAAAAAGGTCAGGAAATATTTTGTCTTGGTTTGATTTAGTTGCATGTTTACAGAAAAAAAACAACTTAGTAAGATGAAAAAAATAGAAAACCATCACCTGAAATACTAGTGAGATTACGCTATGCTCTACTTTCTAAGCTCATAAATCCCTGCTTTTCACTCAATGATATGACTTTTCATTCTTTGCCACATTCATACATTCTCATTAGTCTCATGATCCAGGTTCATAGTTCTGTCTCGAGGGAGACCTCCACTCATGTTTTCTCTGTCCTCTGTTTTCAAATGGGGAAATGAACGTAATTGATAGCTGTGCTTAGTTCCCTTTGAAGCTCTTGAGTATTGAACTGAGTGGAAAAAAAAGAACACAAAAAAAAGTGGTTTGTACATTTATGGGGGAAAGGAGACTGCAGAAGGACAAAGGAAGAAGGAAAGCTGGAAGATGAAGGAAAAAGTGGAAGAAAATCATGAGGGAACTGCAGCTGAAGATAAAATGAAATATAGTATTGGATTGCAAGAACAGAGGGACAGAAGCATGATGAGTTCCAAAAGTCACTTCCTCCAGAGATCTGGTGTCACAGATGCTGTTGCTACTGCTGAAGAGTAGGATTTAGACATCCATCAAAAGCCTGCTGTTGTCCTGATGGGAAAAAAACCCAGTTCAACATATTGCTCACCTAAACCAAAGTTACCTTGTAAAGACTTAGAAGCTGGAAAAAATGTGATCCATGAAAGATTTCATTCTCTTGCCCACTTAGTTCCCAGCCTCTCCCTTATCTTCTCTCTCTCTCTTAATATCTATAAATGAAGAAAATATATATAATTATACACTACATACACACTACATATAGCATGCATGTGTGTATATAATAATAGGTAGAGGTAGGTTTAAGAATGTATACATATGCACATATATATCTTTGTATAAATTGTACGTGTATTCTCCTTAAACCCGACAGAAGGCAAGAAAAATCTTATTTAGAAGCTGGCTGAATTCCAAAGGGACATTGCATGCAGTAATTTTGTGTGTGTGCACACATAAACACATTGTACATTCACAGTTCGAATGTTCAAATGTTAAGTATAGATCACTGTTATAATTTGCTGAAGCTGTCTATCAAAATTGAAAACATTTCCAGAAGGTAAAAAAGCATCAAGTGACCTTGAAAGGTTTGGAATTGAAGTTGGATCCATAACCAGTGTAATTAACCAGTTTAGCTATTCAACAACACTTTTTAAATAACTTGGATGTGAAATCAGTTTTCTTCACTTTTCTCTTTCTAGTGGAAAAGAGGAATTAGACAGGCTTTGGACAGAATTCCTTGAAAATCCAACAGACCTGAGGTTCTTTCATCTTCATTTCAGAAAATCTCTAACCTGGACACAACTGAGAAATATAAGGTTCTTCTTGCTTGTAAAATAGTCCTTGTATATTAATCTGCTGGGCATGGCATGAAAAAACAGAAGTCAAATCCTACTTCTCACTTCAACGTTACTGCTCTTTGACTCTGTTGAAACAAACTAAAATCATTAGATTTATGGTCAAGATTTTGTGTCTGCCTTAACTGACACTTGGAAGATCTGTTTCTAAACTGGATACAGCCCAGAAAAAAATTTTTTCTTGTAGTGCTTAGGTGTGCAATTGAAGTAATGAATTTTCTTAACTTAGTTTCTGGATTTGTATAACTGCTAAAACAGTAGATATTAACTTCCTTCTTCTCTTCTTCTGTTTTAAAAGGCCATAAAAATTTTATGAGTTATTAATGAGGACCTTTGATATTTGGCTGAGGACAAATTTATCAAAGCAGAGCTGTGATAGAGCCAGTTGGAGTCTGCTGAGGTGTAGGAATTTATATTCTGTATCCTTAAGTAAAAGCAATAAAAAGCACTGCTGTTTGTGTGTCTGTTCATAAAAATGCATTAAAAAAAATTGTCCGTGCTGGCATGACAAAAACTGATCACTGATGGAGCTGCTGCCATTGCTCCAGTCTAGTTCAAAGAAGGTTCTGTGATGCAACACAAGAGGGTGCAGAGGAGAAACTGCTTCTTAGCCTAGACTCATAATTTTCCGCAGACACACAAACTAGGTTCTGTTTTATGACAAGACTGCTGAAAAGAACCTCATGAAGTTTAATGAGGGGAAGCGAAAAGTCCTGCCACTGAGGAGGAAAAACCCCATGCAGAAACTGCATGCTGGGGGTTGATTTGCTGTACAACGACTTTGAAGGTCAAGACTGGGGTTCCAGGTGGCCAGCAAGTTCAGCATGAACTGTAACAGCATGCCATTGCAGCCAAGCAGTCCAAGAGCATCCCAGGATGCATGAGAAGGAGCAGGTCAAGAGATGTGATCCTTTTTCCCCTAACTTGATGCTGGTGAGGAAGAGCTAGAGTGATGGGTCAGTTTCTGGGCTCCACAGCACAAGAGACACAGGCATATTGGAGTAAGTCCAGCAAAGAACCACAAGGATGGTAATTAGGAAATGCACAAGGAAACACTGAGAGATCTGTGATTGTTTGGCCTGGAGGCAAAGAGGCTCAGGGGATCTTAGCAATGCTTATAAATACCCTAGTGGGTAAGCTGCTCTGTCTGATCCGGCTTTGAGAGGAGTATTTGGAGTAGGCAATTTCCAAAAGTCCTTTCCCATAAGAATTATTCAGTGATACTATGAAATAGATGATCATCTGTCCAGGAAATCCTGATGGAGATTCTCCCTCCATGCCTCTTGTGGAATGACTGTGTGATTTGATGTAGAAAATATTACAGAATCAAAGAATATTCTGAGTTGAAGGAGACACACAAGTACCACTGAGTTCTCGTGAGTGAATGGCCAGTACAGGGGTTGAATCCACAACCTGGGCGTAATTACCACTATGCTCTAACTAACTGGGCTAATCTCAGGGTTCACCCTTCCCTCACTTCTCTTCCCCTCCCAGCTGCAGACAGTGCACTGCAGTGACTAATGTGTTTACCAGTGATTGCCAGAGGCTAATAAAAAGCTTAGAATCACAGCAAGAGGGTCACAGCCTTTGATTTATGCCTCAGTGGCATCAGAGGCCAGCTGGCTGGAGGGGGAAACTGGCCATGCTCAGAATAAAATCAGTCCCACAAAGTTAGGTGTAACCCTCCCTCCAGGCAGTGAGTCACATCAGTCCCAAGTCAGTGCAACCCTCACAATTGTCTGTATTGCTAGGTGAATAGATGTATAGACACAGAGGTATAGAAGTACAGATATGTTCCTCTACAGATACGCAAAAGTGAATAATATTCTGTACATTAATTTATATGTCTAGAATTCTAAACCCTTTTCCATCTTTGAATAAGGCTGAGTAATTTTAGCAGACTATTACAACAGTGTGAGTAAGGTACCTTCTGACACTCCACTAGTTTTGTTAGGAAACTATCCAAGAGTTTGGAACTGGGATACCTAGAAGTGACTTTTCTCTTGTCCTTATTAGGTAGCTGGAAGGAGATTACAGTATATAGTGTAAATTTAATGTCACCCTGGCAGGAGGTGGCAGGTTAGGAATCCTGTCAGTCACTGATTTACTGCTTAACAGTAGGGAAAGGCTTTAGAACAAACCCTGCAGGAGCATTATAAGTACTTTTTTACTGTCGAGATGTCAGAACACAACACAAGGTAGCCACTAAGCTTAAAAGTGATTCATGAAAAAAAGACCACCTGGAGATTATCTTATTTTTATCATTTTAAAAGGACATAAAAAGATCTTTTTTTTTTTTTTTTTAATATCTTTTTCTTGGTCAGTACATAAATCCACAGAGGGGCAATTTAGTTATGAAAAGACCACTGATGTTATGAAATTGTTCTAATTTCTAATGTTGCATGTCATTTGTTGCTGTTACTTAGAATGATCTCTGATACATTTTGCTAAGGTACTGTCTCTCCACTCTCACCAAATTTTTAATTTCCACATTCAAAAAGCTGAATTTTCTCCAAGCTGCAGGAAGTATTCAAAATCTGTTAAATATTTTAATCTCAAGAAATGAAGACTTGTAAAGGAGAGTGTTGTTAAAGACTGTGACATTTTACACTAATTTTCCATCAGTGATTATGGTTCCAGAAAAATGTAATTTAAAGCATTTTAAAATCATAATATCAATCATATGAAATAATAGCTCTTCCCATATAGAAGCAAAAATAAAAATAACTTTTGTGAACACTAAAAAGCTGGTCTTAGATGTTGCAAATTGACAATTTCAGTGTAACTGTATTAAAAGAAAAAAATTACTCAAGCCCCAAAAACCTATGTTTAATGTCAAGGTCAAGACTCAAACATAAACCCAACATAAAACAAAGCAGGGTATTATTTTAAACTATAATAGCACCTTGTTCAGAGTTGCACTTAAAGCTGGTGTTCAGACAATCTGGACTGCTTACCTGTTTTCCTTCCTATGGTTTGGGGTTATTTTATGCATTATTAACTGAAAAATGCAGCTTAGTTTTGCAGTTACATTGTGCGGAAATTCTTTCAGATGCAAGTGGCTCAGATTACCTGAGAAAATATTCTGCAAATCTGTACCATGGACAGCCCAACAGAAACAAATTTCAGAATCTAAAATACTTAGGCTGAACCAAAAACAGCACTTAAATTTATGACTTGTATTGAAAAAAAGTGGGTTTTTGGTATAAAACAGGGCCTGGCTCAAGTTTCCCAGCAACACATACCAAACAGAGCTTTCTAATACCAGGAAGAAGGAAGGTGATAGAGGCTGCTCAGAGTCTCAGGATCACAGAATATTTTGAGTTGGAAGGGGCCCACAATAATCACTGAGTCCAAATCTTAGCCCTGCACAAGACCATTCCCAAGAGTCACACCATGTGCCTGAGAGTATCATCCAAAGGCTTCTTGAACTCTGTCAGACTTGGTGCTGTGACCTCTTCTCTGGGGAACCTGTTCAAGTGCCCAACCAAACCTCTGGGTGAAAAACCTTTTCCCAATATCTAGCCTAAACCTACCCTGACACAACTTCAGGCCATTCCTTTGGGTCCTGTCACTGGTCATCACAGAGAACAGATCTGTGCCTGTCCTTCCTCACATGAGGAAGTTGTAGACTGCAATGAAGTCTCCCTTCAGCCTCCTCATCTCCAGGCTGAACACACCAAGTGACCTCAGAGGCTCTGTAACACTCCAGCCTCAGGAGCTGTAGGCTCACAGGTTCAGCTAGGAGTTTTACTTTAAAATATAGGGTTCTTTAATACCTTGAGATAGCATCAAGAGAATGATCCATGAACTTGTTCCCAAGAAGTTCCTTTATTAACCTAGGGAAGAAAATTAAGGAACTTGCCAAAGATT
>JAWWES010000115.1:76501227-76563363 GCA_035583135.1 Lophotriccus pileatus | reverse complement strand
TCTCAAAGGAATTCTATCTATTGTTTCAGAGTGAAGTATGACAGAACATTTGTGACTATACTATAATTGGGAAAGGTCCCACAACACTGTGCAATTCTTCTGCACAATGAATCTTCATAGTATGAATAATACTCTTTCTTCTCGGGATTTGAAAGAGCAAATATGTTATGTCAGTATATGTCTCAATTATCCCATTAAAGGCATTGAATAAAATAGAAATTATTTGTGTATTTGAATGGCTAAATTTATTTTTCTCATTCTTTTTAGTTTTCACACATAGTTTTCATCTCCAATCATTTTTGAGCACAGTAGCTAGTGACCTGTTCATTCATCCCTACACTTCCAGAAGATAACAGCAAGGTTGACCAGAGAATATCTTTAAGCTTTGTAATGCTCAGACTCTCTAGATTCTGCTATTGAGATTTCCCTGAACAACTGCTTGCAGAAGGGCATTTTTTTTTCCTTTTGTAAGGCACATCATCTTATAATGGATATAATATGTAATATTTGTATATATATATTTGTATAGCTATATAACATTTGGTTATGCACTTCATATACATGGTGAAAAAGAAACAGAGGTCAGCGAAAAAAGGTCTTCCTGGAGTCTTGTCTTCCTCAGCTTGAACAATCCCAACTCTCTCAGCCTTTCCTCAGAGGAGAGGCACTCCAACCCTCTGATCATCTCTGTGGCCCTTCTCTGCACCCAGTCCAATAGGTCTATGTCATTCCTGAACTCAGGACTACTGAACTGAGAATTAAAGGCATTTGATAGGACCACCAGCTAAGCAGAGACAAAAGGAAACACTTTGACCAGTATAAACATCTTCTGTTATAGAGACTTAAGTGCAGTGTTTAAACTCTTGTGCTCTTTGTTGTAGGTGCTGAGTACCCTCATGGGAACTTCAAGTAGTGATCACAAATGGCAATGCTTTATGTTACCCTTAATCATTGAACTGTGGGAAGAAGGAAAATTTCTTTCACATACTAATTTCCTTTCCCAATGGTAATTTCTATAGCTATCTGTAGCATTTATTTTGTTGTTGATCACTAATGATTGTTTTCAAGGCTAGAAATTTATATTCTTATCTCTAATCCTTGCCAGTCTAGCCTATGTTGAATCTGAAACTTCTTTTCTGTCAGTGTGTTTGTCATTTGCATTCATTTGCTGGAAGTAGAGCACTGAAAGCTTGAGAGAACCGACAAACATAGTTTCCTAACCTTCTATGCCTAAAGATAGCTCAGTTGGGAAGAATACTGCATTTGAAAGAAGGGCAAATTAGGGCAGCAAAATAAACAATAATTAAAAAAAAGGCCCTGAAAATATTACTTTTGCAATTGGAAAATAATTCTGTTGATTAGATAAAGAAAAAGAAATGTCACAGAAAAAAGAAAAATAAAGTGTTTTTTCCTACATTTGAAAATATCATTAGGCTCATCAAATTCCTTTTTTTTTTTTTTTTTTCATCTCTGCTTAGTTTCAGTGTTAATTAATAAAATTAATAAGTGTAATTCTGAACCCAGCCTTTGTAATATGGAATTACATGGTCTAGATCATGAAATAAACTTCATTTGTGTCAAAGGGGAAAACATTGTCAGATACTGGTGCTACAACCTCTGGCTGTTTACTGTGCGAGTTTGTGCATGTTATATATAAAACAACTTACCATTATGAGTTGTTACTTGTTACTAAAATTTGGCTTCTCCATTATGAAGTACAGGACATGAGATGGTTACACCTTCCCTGGTCCCTTTATAATGTATAAGTGGATGAGCGCCAGCACAGACCTCACGTTTTCTGTTTGGGGGAGAGTAAAATTAATGAAAGTGTGGTGATGACCAGCTCAGGGCTGAATTCAATAGAACTTGTCGTGAAAGGAGAGAGAACTTATTAAAACAACAAGACAAGAGATGTAAAGGTGGATGTACATCTAAGTCAGTCAGACTTTCAGGGGGACTAAACTGGATGTCTATCAATCTGGAGCAGCCTGTAAAACAGAGGTACCAAAATGGCATCCTAGACTCTCCTTTAAGGAGATGCCCACGCTCACATGCTCTTTCAGGATCTTTGATCTGAAATTTATAATGAATTATACTTTTTTTGTCTTAGAAGGTCTTTTAGGTAGTGATAATCTCCCCCTCACTCCAATCTTTTGTTTCGTTTTGAAGCTGGAAAAGACAGACCTGTCTATCTAGTGAGACCAAATATACTCATGTTTATGGATAGAAGGATTATATGATTAAACATTAAAAAGTATACATATGTTATATATATTTAGTTTTGATTATGTATGCTGCAATTCTAAAACATACAGAAGTGAATATGTAATATAAACTTATATAAAAATATAGTTATTCTTCTACACATATATCACAGTTTGCATTGACAGAGAAAAGAATTGTACATGGATGTTTATCAGAAAATCAAATGTATATATCATCCTTTTTAGAGCTTTTCTGCTGAAACATCTTCATGCTGGGTTCCTAAAGTAAAAATATAGAGTGATTGTTAAAATAAAAGCACTGTGTATGTTTGGTACATACATGTGCATATTCAGCCTTTTACATTCATGTTTGAGAGTGAATAAATATATCTATCAATATATCTATGCACCTGTATATTTATATACCTCTACATTCAAAGCATCATAGATTAGTGTAAGATGATATGCCAACCAGGACTATTAAAAGTTTTCAATAGAAATATATATGTGTATCTATATATATATCTGTGTATTTTCTGTATAAACATATATTAACATACATACATACATATTTGTACATATTCAATCTTTTTTAGTTGTCTATGTATGACTGTTTGGAAATATATTACTCAGAAAAACAACCCAAACTTCATTTTTAAATTAATTTTTTTTTCTGTTATTTTATTTTTTCCCTCCCTTTCACCCCCCCTCTTTTTTTTCAAAGAGAGAAAAGTATTTTTTTTTTTTTTTTAATATAATAAAGCAAGAAGGTTTTTGGTTTCATTTGTTGGGGGAATTTTTGTTTGCTTGCCTCTATTTTTTTTTATTGAATAGTCACAGCATCCTTGTATAGCTGAAAAATATGCTTTAGAGTGCTTTTGTAAAGCTCAGTTTTCCCTCATCTTCTTTTAATCTTCCTTCTTTTGTCAGCATAGCTCATGCTTAAACCTCAGATCGCATTTATTCAAAATGAGATCAGAATGAACAGATTATTCTGAAAATTACCTTGCATTTTCAGCTGGTCCAATTTACCCCATATTTCAAAAACTGAACAAGATTTTTTGCAGGTTAGATGGTGCAACTGAGAGTTCACACTTACAATCCAGCTTTACTCTACATAAGTCAATTAAATACTTTACAGTCAAATATATTATTCTGGCTTGGGTGTTGTGTTTTTGTTGGGTTTTTAAGCATAAAATTGCGGAAATGTGTGAGGTCAAATGGTTTCAAACATCAGTAGTTTGCCAAAACAAAATGCCCTCCAGTTTTGCTTTGGGTCGGTTTTAAGAGCCTGTTTTTGTCTGAAGCTTTTCATATTGTATTCTCTGTATTCATTCACATGTTTCAGTGATCCTTGATATAAGTTTCTTGTTTGTTGCTGATCTTCCGTGGGAAGCTATTTAATGTTGGAAGCAATTCTAGTTAATTTTTTTCTATCCACTGAGTTTAGCGAAGAAAAGGTGAGTTTGTGACAGTTTTCTAAAATAGCTCCTTATCTAGAAGACTACACAACATAAAACTTTCCCGTAAAGTTTTTGGTTAAGGTATTTTGAGATTCATAGGCATCAGACAAAAATTATGTTCTTCAGTTATGTCTTTTCTTGAAATAGTAGTTTACACAGTTACATTTAATTGTCTGCTTATAAAGATATTTTTTGTTTGTTTGTTTTACTTTGTTTTCAGTAGCTAGTAATGGTGCTGAGATTCCATAACAAACAACAGGTTTTTTAAATTATGTTCCCGTGTTGTAACCACCTAGGGCCAAAGATTCAAAATTGTGCCACCTTGACTACATTCCTGCTTCTCTAGAGTCTTGTTATAACTTCAGTTTTTTTGTACAATAATATTGTATTATTTTCAACTCTTCTACAAGAGAAAAAGAGTTACAACTCACCGAAACATTTTTCTACTTAAGTGCAAAACACAAACTGAGATTAGTGTATGTGAGGGCAAAAGGCAGTTACTACGCAGATAACTGTGCAGGCTGGACATTGCCTGTTGCTCAGATGTCCACACCATACTTCAAAATACCACTCTTAAGCTGAACAAACCTAAGGTGCTGCAAATGTGGATGCCCCTTTTTTGAGAGGTGCCAGTAAAATGATTTAATTTATTAGTATTTTTTTTAATACATGAATTTCTCAAAAGGTGTTATTTCACACTGCTGGTGTAATCAGCAAAACCTTAAAGGCGTGATTCAGATTTGGGGCAAAATTTTGCCTGCTGCTGTCACAAAGTGACTTCTTAAGACCTGGTATGTAAAAGTTTTCTTTTTTTTATTTTGTTTTTTAATTGAGACAGGAAGGTACAGATCTGCAAGTGATTTAAGACACAATTTTATTTTTCACATAAATTTACTCACTTTCCATTCACAAATAATTCATGAAGGAGTAATTTGCTGTAGGTCAAAGTTACAGAAAATCTTTGGCATTTTTTGGATCACTGATGATGCAAAGAACTTTGTGGGAGTTCATTTTTTTTGTTCCTTGTATCCTCTTCTTGAAGACAATGGATTGCTACTGATGATGTTCCAAACTATGTCTTTTCCACACGAGAAAGGGACCCAGCAAAGCCTGGCCTCTGGGAAAAAAAAAATCATATAAATAACAACATGTAATATGAGGATCTGTATCAGCTTGAAGGGCTAGTAATCACAATTAATGGTTTACAACGGGAGAATAATTTATCTGGCAGGCAGTCATTGGATTGGCTTTCTATATATTCCAATCCCTGTGACATTTGAGGGATCCTTGTGGTCTTAAGATTTCTGTGATACTTGTGTTTTGGCTTCAGGATGGCTAGAAAACAGAGGCAAGATAATGGAAGAATCCATATTCAGAGGTGGATTCACATGAACTGCTGCTATTGCAGTATTATTGTTATTCTGTATTAGTAGCAAAAACCACACCTCACATTGTTAAAAAACCTAGAAAATAAGAAAAGTGGGATCTAAAAGTAACTGTTAAATGTACTAGTTAGGTGTTTTCTCTGGAAACAAGTCACCATGGAAAATTAACAGATGGAGTAAAATTCGAGCATTGCAATCAAATTCATTCTGTTCTTGTCCTCGTGAAACTACATGCTCTTTGCCTGAAATTCTCTATAATATTACATAAAACATTTTCAGCAGTAAGCAAAGCAAAATTCCTACAAATAAATAAAGTTCAATTAAAAAATGGATCACTAATTTTTCTAATTCATATGTCCCAGTTCCCTAAAGTTCATCCATCTGAAATTAAATTGAAAACTGAAAGTTCTATCTGACCACAGCCTAACCCATCATTTCAAGTCATGAATTCCTGAAGGGCATTTTATATTGGGCTGTTTTGATTATTCTGTATAAACACTGCCATCAGTATCTCTAATATTAAAACATTTATTAAAATGTCATTTATCATTCAGCTCAACATTTTTTTTTAAGGCACTGGAATATTTTCTCTACTGCATTTGATTTAAAGATGTTTATTCCTATGAGCCATTAGCATAAGTCTTGGTTACTAATGGGCTGGAAACTCTACTTCATCATCTTATGCTTTACAAAGATATCAACCAGCATCTCATCAAGTACATGTTAGGAACATTTGTAAGAATTTTCCTGTCCCATAATATTAAAGGCTTTTTAAAATTATTATTTAATTTTATAACTTTATTTTTAAAGTTATGAGTGGTGGGGGTTTTCGGTTTTAGCAGTCTTTAAATACCTGTGGGTTTACTGACACCTGTAACAAGTATCTAGAGTCTTTTAGTTTTAACTTCAAGTATTTATTCCCTGTATTGTGTAATATTGTAATAATTTCATAATAAAATAAATTGACTAACTCTTTAAGGGGAAAATAATCTGCTTTCTACATGAATCATAACAGTTTTACCAATGTTGTATCTTTAATTATGGAACTGTATTTTTTAAAGTTTCTACCTAGCCCTCTATAAAGATCTCCTTGTTTTCAATCAAACTTTTTAGTTTCTTCTTTGATCTTGTTTTTCTAACCCTAACAACTTCTCCACAGCCCTAGAAAATTATTCTCTTTGAACCACCACAAATATTATGGTTGAGGGTTTCCTCTGTCCAACTGTATATACTTAAGAAAAATACTGATTTTGAATGCAATGGTTCAATTAATTTTTACTAATAACATGAAATCCCAAGTACACTTACTAACATTTGTGTACAAACTGTACAGCAACTTTTATTTCAAGAACATCATCACCTATAATTTTTAGCTACTTCGATGTTGTATTACTAGCCTATGTAGCACTTTCAGAATATTTGTTACATAATTCCCCCATAATACTTTGTTTCCTGAATCCAAGACTGCTGCTCCAGATACACCACTTGCAATTCTATCCTTTGTTCTCTTGATTTACAGCAAGCATTGACTAAATTCCCTCCTAAATCTTGTGGTCTTTTTTCCCCTTTTGTCATTACATCATTCTTAAAAAATGCAATAGAAAATTTCAATCTTCTAACTATATAGCACATTCCACCAATTTTCAGTTATGGCAATCAGAGCAATTTACTTTTCATTAACTGAGGTTTCTGATACTTACATTTCTCTTTGGGCCTAAGCACAAATGAAATTTTCAACTAGGGTTAGTTTTGTAACTTCTCTCACTGTCTCTATTATTGCAGCTAACCTCCAGCTATGATATTGACTCTTGTAAGTCAAGACATGTCTTTTAAGTGGTCTTCTCCTATTCTGGAACCTAGACCCACTTTCAACAAAATCAAGATCTTCAACTTCCCAGCATTAACACAATAAGGTGAAAGGACAGACAGGTCCTTTAGAGTGCAATTTGTCCCAAACTAGATATGATATATAAGACAGGGAGATAAATCACATTTTAGAAATGTCTGTATTTCTATTAGATGGAAAGATATTGCAAAACCATAAAGCATACATTTCTCATCTTTTTAAATTATTAAATTTGGACATCTTGAATCACATATTTGAAGATGAACTTTGCTCTTTCTCTCATTTTACTCCTGTGAATGTCGCCTAAACAACAAAGCTATCAGAAGTTATGAACTACTGAGGCTTTGCAAGTTAGGATTTAGGTCTATAGGATATAACCAGTTTTCAATTTTTATTTTCAAGGATGATTTTTGTTAGTTTGAAATGGACATAAATTTCCGGGAGAACAGACTATCTTTCCTCAGAAGAGCTTAATTTTAATTGAGAAAAAGGCCTATTTTTAACAGCTTTTCCCCACAATTTTCAATTTTCAGCACGAGATGTGGGTATGCTCTGGCACTCACAGTATCATGCTCTCGTAAGAATCAGTATGTTCAGTTTTAGACTATTGGTTGTATAATTAAATATATAAGTGTTTTCTAACTTATATAATTCATCATATATACATTTTACCCATTGATTACTGGCAGCTTTACCCAAGTTATTATGACCAATATGAGTTTGTATAATTGAAAACTCTATCAAGCTTAAAACATGTATTGAGATTAAAAGGTTAAAAGTCTAGTGTTAAACCCAAGGAAGTCATCAAGAAATCCTGCTGGGAATTTGACACAAAGTACTAATGAATCCAAAAGCAATTGTCACAGTATCTTGCACTTATATTGTGCAAGATATGTGGGTATATTGTATTTCTATACCATTCTTTAGAGTATCAATTAACCTGGCTTCACAAAGGCACTTTTATACCTATGACACCATTTGATATGCATATTTTCAGTCAGTAGTGCTAAGTTCAGCAGTACCCAAAACTTCAGTCTCTTTTCCTTGTTCATTGTTCATGTCTTTAGCTACTACTTATGTTCACCTGAATAACAACTTCTGTGGGTGTGCACTAGACTGAGGAACTGATCCTTCTGGAAAAAGTTTTTTCTTTTGCCTGGTTCCTTTTTAAATGCATCCTTTACACATTTTGATTCACCATAAGTCCTCATAAATATTTAAGTCTGGTATTGAGACAGAAATGAGTATTAGTGTAGTATAGGAAATGGATTATGAATTGTTGAAATTGGTTTCAACATTATTATTATGCAATACTTTAATATGGCCAGAGTGGATTATTAGGACTATTGAAAAGCATACAGGATGTTGCTGATTATAGAGCAAAAGGGAGTGCAAGACAGATGCTGGAAGAATGAATGGGGAAATAAAAGAAAATAAATGCACACGAATTGTTGAATTGAAAATCTGGACATGACCCAGCAAAGTGGTTTGCAGTCCAGAAAGCCAACCATATCCTGGGCTGCTTTATAAGAAGGGTGGCCAAGGGAGTTGATTCTATCCCTCTGTTCTGGTGAGGCCCCACCTGCGGTCTAGCTCTGGAGGAAACACAGGAAAATTACTGGGCCCATTAGAGGCGGTCTAGAGAAGGACTAGAGCACCTCTCCTATGAGAAAAGCCTAAGAGAGTTGGGGTTGTTCATCCTGGAGAAGAGAGGGGTCTGAGGAGACCTTATAGCAGCTTCCAGTACCCAAAGGGAGCCTATGAGAAAGATGGGAACAAACTTTTAGTAGGGCCTCTTAAGATTAATGGGTTAATGGTTTTAAACTAAGGGACGGTAGATTCAGACTAGATAGAAGGAAGAAATTTGTTACAGTGAAGGTGGTGAAACATTGGAACGGGTCTGCCCAGAGAGTTGGCAGATGCCTAATCCCTGGAAGTGTTCAAGGTCAGGTTGGACAGGGCTTGAGCAATCTGCTCTGGTGGACGATGTCTCTGCTTATTGCAGGTGTTTGGACTAAAAGACCTCTAAAGGTCCCCACCAATGCAAACTGGGATTTTATGATTCTGAGTTTCTCAGTCAGTGATACTTAAATAATGTTTCACACAGGTGAAATATTTCTGCAGGATTTTCTGCCCTCCTTCCTCTTCCCAAAATTTGTAGATGGAGAAATCATGAAGATATGTGTTTGAAGTCCCCTGGATAAAAGATATCTGGTTCCTACATTCCTATGTCCAAACTCAAACTACTAAACTGTATACAGGTGAGGAGTCATAGCCCTGTCCCTCGCTTCCCTGACCTGACTTTAAAATAAAGTAGAACTTCTTCCAAAAAAAGTCCTTTTTCTTGTGCATCACTACAAGGTGTATGATTTCAGAAAGGATTCATGTCTAAAATTTATAAACGAAAAAAACCCCAACAAAATCCTGACGATTTTGAAGGCAGAAATGTTTGAAACCTGCTTCATTTCTAGAGTGTTTGTTTTGAACAATACACATGTATGCATGTATACATACGCATATGTGTGTAGGAGACAAACATTTCCCTATGTGTTCACAAGTAAAGTATAGTTAAAGCTTTGTGTGCTTCCGAACTCAGTGTGAAGAGTACACGATTTACACGAGACACTCATTTCATCCTTGGTCCTTGCATTTAATTTCCTGAGGCTTCAATGAATGTAAACCCAAGAAAAGTACTGAATGGTCAGTGGCTGTAATCATGTCAGTTTTTATAAGCAGAGTAAGATTGGGTACATATATTGTACCCAAATCTGCCAGCATTATTTAATTTTGTAGATATTTCTGCTGTATCTCACATTAATCACTTTAGAGTTATAATTTTTATAAAATTAAAGGCAAGCAATATCCAGGCAAGAATAGCTTGTAGGATTTATTCATGTAAAATCCATGCCAAGATAAACATTGCTTTCTTTTATATGACTCAAGTAATACTTTACTTAATGATTAAATAACATACAAAGCAGTATTAAATGTGTGTTTGAGATTCAACTTCAATTCCTAGTGCAAGTTTCAGTCTTGTACTAATTTATGTACAGCTACAATTTCTAACCTTTCTATTGACTTTCTCTAATAAGATGTACTATCCATTTCACATAAAGGGAAATAAAATTTGAGATAAGTCACTTCAAATGGTTATTTTGCTAGGAGTAGTAGGTAGGTATGAAATGCCTTGGAAACCTTTTTTTCAAGATCAAAAGAAATGTAGTCCTCTAGCTCTACGACCTTTCAAATGCGTGCATGGTAGAGGCTTCTGAAGGCAAGTGCCTGGGAGATGGTTTATGAAATGGTATGTGCATTTGCGTGCTCACTGACACACTCATTAGTATGTCCTGGACACTGCTCAAGATATCCAGGCAGCATAAAAGCCTGCAGAAGGCTGCACATTTTTGATTTTTTTCTCCCAGATTAGGCACTGCAGTATTTTAAATAATAACAGGATTACAGCACTAATTAGGAGTGGAAAGCCATGAATGAAGCTAATGCCTGTCTAACTGGTTACAGAAATGCACTGCCTATCAGGGACAGATGTTATAGTAGGGCCTGTTGCAGTAGAACATGGTGTAATGGTTTTAAACTAAAGGAGACTCAGACTAATAGAAGGAAGAAATTTTCTACAAAGAGGGTAGTGAAACACTAGAACAGGTTGCCCGCAGAGGTGTCAGATAACCCATTTGCTAAAAAATCCCAAATCCCTGGAAAAATTAGAGGTCATGTTGGACGAGCTTCTAAGCAACCTGACCTAGTTGAAAATGTCTCTGTTTATTGCAGGAGGGTTGGACCAGATGACTCTTTAAAGGTTCCCTCCAACTCAAACTATTCTATGATTTTATCAGGAAGCTAAATGAGCTCTCACCCAAGTGTGCCAGGACTAGTTGATCTGGTCAGACACTAGACAGCACATGCCTCCAATCTTTCTGAGGTAAGCATGCTGGAATTAGAAGGGGTATGTGGTACACAATACACTGTATAGAATGAATGATGATGCTGTCTTCATCAAGCAATGCAATTCTATGGCATTGTGTGCCCTTGTTTTACTTGCTAAATAGAGCTGCATGTTAAACAGCTTGGTATGATGCTATAATGACAGACCCTGTGATAGTGAACTTCTGCGAAACAACAAGCTATGGCTTAACTCCACATTATTTAAATTTCACAGTTCAAATGTATGTTACTTTCATACACTTTGTATTTGTGCATTCAATTGGTAAAGGAGTGCCTTGTGACAGTATGGCACCTTTCACTACCATATTGGCAGTTATCATTTGCTCTCATGTCAATGATTGATTTCTCTTAAACATTTATTGAGTCCTGTTGCTTTAAAGAATCTCATTTTAAGGTGTCTCCTACTGGTGTCTGCCAGAGTAACATGGTGTGTTGATTAATTTAGAAACTTTGAGGAAAATAGGATAATTTGGGGGGAAAAATATTCAGAATTTTAGCTGAAATAACAAAGTTGCAAAGCAACTGCCCAGATGGGCTAATCTGAAACTACCAAGACATTAAAAAGGAAATAACAAATTTTATTTAAACTACAGTTTACCAAAGTGATTATAATATTAATAATAACATTAATATTTAATGTTAATGTACTGTAATGTTGATGTTAATGTAAATCACAGCCACAGGGTGCATTCAAAGTCACTGGCAAAGGAGGTTATACGTTCCTCAGTACCCCTTTGGAGCCTATCTTAGCTTGGTGATCGGGGAAACTCTGTGGGTGTCCATCTGATATGAAACACTTGCAAGAAAGAGTTGCAGGTCAGCACTCTGGGCAGACATGGCAGAACCTCAGCCTAACAAGCTTTGTGACCATTCTGTGCTTGAGCATATTGAAATACATGCTCAAATGTGTCCAGAAGGTCAAGCCTTTTGTCAAGAACATTCCACTATACATGGGTACTAGGAGAGCAAGCACAGCCTGAGTCCGTAGCCTAGAGGATAGATCACTCAACTGAAAATGTCCTTGTTCCTTTCTAGACTGTGTTTCAGAATGTTAATAGTTCTGCTTTTGGCATCTGATGTGGAAGTACTTACATCACATTTTGTATTTGAACTTTTTAGCTAGCAAACTGAACTCTTTTTAAATAAGAGCCAAAATTGAATTCTTCAAGAGTTTAAAAGATACTTGAAAGATACCATTTCACAACATGCACAGGAAAGCCTCTTGGTTTCTTGGGGCATTTTTGGGCTTGTGAGTGGGATATTTTTCCTTTTGGAGAGTTCATTGGGTTTGGTTTTGTTGGTGTTTGGTTTTGTTGTGTTTTGTTTTGTTTTTTTTTCCTACAGAACTCTGAGAACATTTTTATATTTTCTGTTTGACTTTCTTTTGTCAAGTCTTGTGCTACTCATCCTCTCAGAACAAGCAGTTCAGGGATTTATTGAAAAATAAAACCTGCAGATAGTGAGCACCACATGCTGTTGCCCTAATGCCTTAGTATGCTACCCAGTTAAACTTTCTTTATGGAGATCAACCAAAGCAGCAAGAACCAACAACTGTTGTAACTACAGCCTGTTTCAGATTGCATGGGATCACTTATTTTTTGGTTATGTGGAGCAAATGTTTGAAATGAAATCCAGTTAGCATCAGAAATGTCTCTCCCCACCACAAATTACCAATTTATAGCCAAAGAAACTCCTTTACAGAAACTCCTCTGTCTCCAATATGAGACAGAAACCTTTGTTTCAACTTTCAGGAGTTACTGATCTTTGTTTGAATACATTAAAAAAAAATAAAATCACAGCCTGAAAGATAGCCCCAAAGAAAAAGCAAAAAGGAAGTTCTTTAATATGAAGTGTCTTCACTGATTGTTAAAAACAGTGGATAGACCAGGGCCTGTCTCCTATTATCATGGTTACTGCTTCATTCACTTAGTTTTTACACATATACTCTTTTAACTGAAAGAAAATCAAAATTTTATACATGCATCAAGAAATTGTTTCAACTGGAAACACAGTATAAAAATAAGAAATTTACTTTCATAGCATCTTTATCATGTAGGCAGATATGCACCACTACTCCTACTTAGTAGACGAAAAGAATATGGTCTGAGATAGTAACACCAGCTCATACAAAATTTTGCTACAATCTGGATATAAATTCTGAATCTCAAACACAAACTTGTACTAATAAATCCCTGATTATACTTGTGGTTTGGGTTTTTGAAGCTTTTTTTTTTTATTCTTATTTATAAATGGTCCCATATTTCAAAGGTCTGTAGAGTGTATGATTTGAACGTATATAAAATAGAGTTTTGAATGTGTAGTACAAACACACATTTGATACCACATGTTGGTGACGGAAAACAGAGTGATTTATACTCCTACTGCTTCAAGAATACTGTGAAAACATGTTGGCATATAATATTGTACTTAGGTGAAATTAAAGCTCACGTCTATACTAATAAATCAAATAGTGCCCAGGAATTTTCAGAGACATCAGGACAAGATTTTCTGTATTGAAAAAAAAAAAGTTACTAATCTGTTGCCCATGACATTTATCAAATTCTTGGATATTTTCCAATCACAGTTCAAGCTGTAAAATAAAAAGATGTAAAATAAAAATGTGCAGTTTGCAAGCCTAATAACGTTCGTGGAGACCTTTCAATCTCTTCTATAGACACAGGTACTTTTTTTGACAAAATGTTGTGGTCCAGAATATGCACACCACCTATAATCTTAAGTTGTTTTGCGGGTATATTTTTAAATTTCTATCATTGAGAACACCTCAGGTTTCATGACATCTACTTCAACTTAGAAATCACTTTGTTCATGACATGAAGATGACATACAGTTTTGAGAAGTAATTTTCAATTTTTTTTTCTTGTTTTGTCTCAAATAACTTTAAAAGTTGAGATAATGGATAATGAGTTTGTTTTCCCTTTTTCTCTTCTATAAACACAATTGGGTTTTTTGTTTTATCTTACTTGTAAGTGAAGGCATTGTCTTGAGTACCTTCTAAAAGACAGATTTGGAAAACAAATTATTGAGTACTTGCTTGCATAAGCACTCCCATGACAGGTCAAAATAATCAACCTAAGTTAGCTAGTCAAATGCTGCACATTAAGTGACTACAAGGAAACTTCAGTATATGATTAAATGGTCCATTAAGAAACCTAATTTTATTAAAGGAATGAGAGTAATGTCTTTGTGTATTAAGGAATGAGATCTAGTAGCTTACCTACCAAATGAATATGAGTTAGCATTTACCTTTCCTCTATAAAGAAAATATTTGAGAAATTATATTTTCTGTAACAGCTGTTGAACTCATATATTGCAGAAGGGATTGGGGACTTGTTTTAAGTACAATTTTAATCAAATTGACACCATGTATATTGTTTTCACGTACTTTTTAACAGCAAATGTTTTGTTCGTGCTCGCCTTCCTGATAATCACCAGGAATAAATGTGTAAAGTGTCACATAAAATGCTCATGTACTTCTTCAAACCTTTTGTCTTCAGAGAATGCAGAAGAGAAAGCAGAATTTTTGCTTGTTGAAGGAAACTGACAATTTAAGTGTAGGAGAAATGAGAAGTGACTTTAATTTCTGACACCGGGAAGTTATCTGATAATGGCAAGGAATCAGATTTGTCAAACAAAAAGAGACACCTTATTGCCTAGTAACTTGTCAGGTTACTTAGGTCTACACTGAAAACAAATTGGTTGATGCAACACCTAAAAGTGTACAGGTGATTTCCAGCAATCTCATCTGAAGTTTACAGAGTATTTTTTGATCGATTTTGCTTTCAAAATCTCAGTACTTATGTTGGCACACAGGTTATGGAGATTATGGACCATCCATCACTAAACACTTATTTCTTTGATCCTGCTTCCACCTAGGGAGAAGCACTACATGACTTCTTCAAGTCCCTCAAAATATTATATTTTCTTTAACTCTCTGTTTCAGTGATTTAAACATTATAACTTTCTTGGTGTTTCTACGAGTTCTGTTTAGTAGGTTGACTGTTCTAAAAGACACCACATGAATGTGCATCAACATCAATAAACTTGCAAAAAGCAATCATGGTTTTTGAAGGGTAGTAAAGGTCTTAACACTGACTTAGCATCCCAGAAACTGAATTTGAAATTGACAGTTTGCCTTCTCCTCCTATTATGCACTAATTTGTCAGGTTTGCTTAACAGAGTCCTGATACGGCACTGTGCGAAAACACATATTTCTCATTTTTTGTGGTACCAGCATTGAAGTAAATTTAGCTCTTATTACTTTGCATGTAAAAATCTTCACCCAGATCCATGGGGAGCCACGCAGTCATAACCGGAGATGATTCATGATGCTTTAGGAAAATAAGAAATATTAGCAGAGTTAATAAACAAAACTGTCTAAAGATAACTGTTTCACATCCTAGTCATTTATAGTGGCTACCCAGTGATCTTTTTATGATATATTCACTGCTATCCATCTTAAGCTTTGACTAGAGACAGGCAGGCTAGTCAAGAAAACAGTAACATATTTTGAACCTGCAGCCACTGCTGCATTAGGGTTTACGGTATGTATGTGTCTGAACTAAAGAAACATTTGTAAATTCTGTAATTTACACATTTTATGCAGAAAGACAGGAGGTTTTTAACTTAAACAAAGCAAAAGCCTACTGTTATCTTCTCTCTCTTTTTTTTTTTTTTTTTCTTCCTTTCCTTTCTTTTCTTTTCTTTTCTGTCTTTATTCTTTTTATGTTTCATATTTTGGCCATTAAAAAAAGGAACTAAAAGCAATGCCTCTAATAGTTTCAGCTCTTGAAAAGACAATTATGCCCTGTGCTGGGCCCCGTTTTTCTCCAACAGTGAGATTTCAACTCAGATCATCACAAATAACTGAAGTTTTATTTTCCAACATTACTGTTCTTTCCCTTGTTTACTTTCATTTTGTTATATTCTGAGGACCAAGGCTCAGACTTCGATAGCAACTACAACATCAACAACAACATCCGTATGTTTCAGTCTCTTTCTCCTAAAAGAACAGAGATGTCCTCAATGTTAAGTACCATTTAAAAGCAGTTAACAGGAAATAGATCTAGAAGGAGAAAGGTCATGGGAAGAAGGATGACATCATAGGTCTAGACTTGGAACGTTACTTCCCTTTCACTGTCCGGTGTAGCACAATAACAAAATTCTGTCAGTTGCACTGACTAAACTCCATAAAAATGGCAACTCTTCACATATATTTATCTTTCATGTTTATCTTTTTCAAACTATTTTTTTAAGGTTTCTTATCTAAATATTGGAAAAGCCATAAGTATCATAAACCTGAAAGGTTTATGACGTGCCTTTGAAGTCACTCTCTTTGCCTTTGCCCTCACAAATATACATGTCTGTGTCCACATCTCTGTGTATATGTATAGATGAAAAATGTGATATTTTCTGCTAGGATGTGAGATTTAAGCAGGAATGGCAGCTATGCCTTCCTCTGGAACTTAACCTACAGCAGGAGATACAGAATCCCTAATACTGTATAATAATAGTTATATTCCCCTAGCTCAAGCTGCTGAGGTGAGTGGTCTTGGATAACAGGGTCATGCCATCTGTTCTCAATGGTATCAGTAGCAGTTCAGAGAAATAAGTTTATATGTGTTAGAAATGGCCTTAAAGTGTTATAAACTGTTGGTGGTGTATTTTGTCTCCTACAAAATCCCTAGTGGCATGATGCTGGTAATATATAGCGTTGTATTCTCAAGAACTGAATTGTAACTGCAGAAATGGAAGAGAAGAATTCAGTCAGGAAAGCCCTAATGAAAATTGATTGGAGAGACTGAAGGATAGAGATATAGTATATCCACTCAGCAGGAAACCTAGCTGTAGTAATTTTTTTCCCCTTTTTCATATAACTTACAGGCTAGAAACAAAGATAAACCCAGATCTCTGGATCCAGAGGAAAACTAATTCTCTATTTAGTGTGCCAAATTTTCTGCTGGTATATCTTGATACATCTCAATTGACTTTAATAGAGCCTAGCCATTTTTCACCAGCCAGGAATTTGGTCTATTGTAGTAGGAAATGTTCTTACTGAACTTGCTGTGTGCTTTCATTTTTATTCTTTTGACATATACCTTTATGAAAATCTAGGGAAAGTTTTGAGGTAAGGGGCTGTCAATTCTCTGGTTAGTCTCATGAAAAAGAGAAATTTCCTTCAAAATAAAATTGTTATAGATATTTTAAATACATGTTAAATGAAAATTGCTTGTTGGACATTGTTTTTAGTTTTTTAAGCTCTGAGTGCTCCTAAATTATACTCTTTCATTTGAAATCAATGACAAAGCTTATTTACTGTCTCAGCTGGAAGCCTGGTAATATCTTTAATGTCTAGATCCATTGCTTGTGATTATATAGGTGATGTGGAATTATGCTACATTTAGTTCTTCTGTAGTAAAGCCACATAATAGTAAATCCCTGACCAGATAAAAGGCAAAGAAGTACAGAATACACTGTTCCACTGTTAAAATTAGAGAACCATTCTTTAGAAATGGACTTCTTAGTATGTATAAGAGTTCTGTTGAATGTGTAAAAGACATCGAGTTGAATTAATTAAAATTGTTATAAAGTCATGTTTTATTTTGATACCTACAAGAAATGGTCTACCTTTTTGACTTTCATAAATTTTAAAGAGAATACTTAAATATGCTAGCAGGTAGAAAACCATATTCCCAAGTAAGCAGGCAGTACATGTATAAGAGAGACCTCTAGAAGGGGAGAGCTGAGAAAGAACCAAATATACTCCTGTAGGTGGGTTGGACTGAATCAATAGGTTTGAATAAGAGATGTCAGTTGGAGTGAGGGCATCCTGAGTTTTGAAATCTCAAAAAAAGCAATTTTCTGTTGCGTTTGCAAAAGGAAAAAAAACTAAGGTGATTATGCACCTGTCCACTAAATTTTGTGTATTTGTGGAAAATAAATTTTCTCCACCTCTTGATTTAGCTGACAAAATACTTGATAGATGAACTTTTTTTTTTTCCCCCCTATAAGCGGTACTGAGTTCTCACATAAAGTAGGAGCATTTACAGAGTTTCTGACTCTTTGCAAGTCTGGATTACATTTTGTTCTTAAGCATGATGTGAAACATCCAAAGATTTTTAAAGTGAACTGTTGAAATGAAAAAAAAATCTTATTAGTGTATCTACACAGTTCAGGCAATTCCCATATAGTCAGCTTCAAACTGAAATATTCTCAGAATGTCAGTTGAAAGTCAGGTTTTGGAATCATTGCTTTTGACATAAGTGCTCTTTTATTAGAATTTGATTGTTTTCACCGAATGAAGATATTTCCCAGACTTTGTTTTTTGTCTGGGAATGGTGGGTAACTTTTACATAACTAGGAAGGAAGGCCCTCTTGGATGACTTGTTTTTTTCTCAGACGTTAAAAAGTTCTGCCTTAGATGTTAAAAAAAAGAAAATGTACTTTCATCTCATTGTAATTGGACATCTAAATATCTTAATTTTACAGTATGAATGTCTTTAAAACTTAAAACTTAGGAAGTCAAAGAACGTAAATAACTCAAAGTCTGCCACTTTGAGCAAAAGGATGTAAAAGTTATTGAAATAGGAGAGTACAAGAGTACAGATATTTTGTTATTCAGAAACTAGGATAGGGTGATTGCACTGTGCTGCTGTATGGGAAAGCCAAGTTCATTGTGGAGGACAATAAAGGAAGTAGAAAAGGCTTTGAGGAAGTCTAAGACAGAAGACTAGAAGGAGAATCTGTGCTGACAGATGTGATCAAGTGTAAAATAATGACACCTCTGTAGCATAAAATTGTGTGGTGGAAAAGAGAAAGAATTACTAAGTGATTTAGCAGTAGATTTTGTATTACAAGGAAATATTACAAATGTGAAGGAAGAGATTAGAGATCGTTTAGTCAGATTGTCTGGCATTTTTTCATGTAAACAGAAACAATTATAGAATCTAAATCAAATTACAAGAGAACCTTATTTTGCAGAGTTAAATTTATTGAAGATATTTATTAAATTCAGGGTTGTTTTGGAAAAGTATGCAAGTTAAGTAGACATGCTATAGAATCTAATGACAGCTAAGCATCATAATGAGTGGCATGTTAAAAAAGTTGGAGATAAATGGATTGCTGGAGGGATACAAAAACTATTAGTTAGGCATAAGAGTATTGACAAGAACATCTACATTAATGTTCAAGCAGGAAAAGGATTTTTAAGGGATCTGCCCTCTTTTCCTCAAGGTCTAGCATCTACCATCTCCTCTACACAGAATCACAGCATCACATCATCACAACATCACAGAATCAATGAGGCTGGAAAAGATCTCTGAGATTGAGTCCAGCCTATGGCCCAACACCACCATGTCAAGTAAACCATGGAATTATGTGCCACACCCAGTCTTTCTTAAATACCTCCAGGGATGGTGACTCAACCACCTCCCTGGGCAGCCCATTCCAATATCTAATCACCTCTCCTGTGAATAATTTCTTTCTAATATCTAACCTAGCCCTCCCCTGGTGCAACTTAAGACTGTGTCCTCTTGTTGTATTGCTAGTCGTCTCCTCATTGGACATGCACTCCAAACCCTTCACCAGCTTCATTGCCATTCTCTAGACCTGCTCCAACACCTCAGTGTCCTTCCTGAACTGAGGAGACCAGAGCTGAACACAGTACTTGAAGTGCAGCCTCACCAGTGTCAAGTACAGGGAAAGAATCACTTCCCTAGTCCTGCCATTATCAGGCCAGGATGCCATTTGTCTTGGCCACCTGGGCACACTGCTGGCTTATGTTCAGCCTCCTGGTGACCAGGACCCCCAGGTCCTTTTCTGCTGGGCCACTTTCCAGCCACTCTTCCCTCAGCCTATAGTGCTGCGTGAGGTTATCATGGCCAGATTGTGGGACCCAGCACTTGGTCTTGTTAAACCTCGTGCTATTGGTTTCAGCCCATCTATCCAGCCTGTTCAGGTCCCTCTGCAAGGCCTTTCTGTGCTCCAGCAGATTGACACAATTTGGTGTCATTGGTAAACTTGCTAATGATAGACTCAATCCCCTTATCCATATCATCAATACAGATATTAGGCAGTTCCTTCTCCCTTGATTCATACTGTGGGAGGGGCTCAGAGCTCATGAACTGAATTGCTCTTGGAGGGACTAAAATCAGAAGATGTACTTCAGGACCACATGCAGTATTATCCAACTGCAAATTGGCTGCCCACATCCTGAATCAAACTAAAGCTATGCCAAAGTAACTCCCCCTCATTATCTGCTGCTTCACTTCACAGATTTAATCCTGTTTGGCTGTACTATTTGTTAATGTAGACCACACTCAACCATCAGCTTCATAATGCGCCATATGCTCCTCTTTCGCCATCCTGAAATGGATGAAACATGATTTACACAGATCAGAGGGAGAAGAGAGTAAATCAGGTTGAAGTCATTCAGTTATAAATGTTTCATGCTAACAAAAATATTTACACCAATTGAATCCTTGCAGTGATATCAAAACAATTTTAAACATGGTCTTGTATCTAGAGATCTTTTCTTCATGCAGCAGAAGCAGATATTTTATACATCCTAGCAAACATCTATAGATCTACAAACACATAAGTTTACATAAACACAAGAAAATATTCAAGGTTCTGTAATATGGTACAAATGCTAAATTATAACAAAATTCAAAATTAATTAGATAGTTAGCAAAGTGCACTGAAGGATTTTTTCTTTTCAGCGCAGCAGAAATACCGGCTGCGCAGTGCTGTGTATGATTTATTTATAGGCTGCTAATGAAGACATATCTAATCATCATAATTAATTGGTATTTTTGTGCTTTGGGGCCTAATCACAGAAACTTTCATATGTTGGCTCAAACTGATCTTAGCTGTGAGGCAAAAATTCAGAAGAAAACTTGATTTTCTTTGTTCAAGTTTGCTTTTCCACTGAGCTTAACTACTGTGTGGTGATTATAATTTAACCCTCAAAACACAGCGTAGATTGAAATGCTGTGAAAAAGAGCTAGGAGAAGATGATTTGCAGGGACAGTGTTACATGCCAACCATTTCCTATTTGCTGTGGGAATTTGTTTAAGTCAGGTCTAGTATTAACCCTATTTAATCAGCATTACATCAGTAAAACAATCCAGTATTTTTTGTAACTGTCCACACAATTTCCTAATACTTTTTTTTATTTTCTATTCTAAACTGATGTGTATGAAAAAAACCCATAAAATTTCGTAAGCTCTGTAAATGTGCTGTTCACTTTTATGTTTGTGTAATAAATTGCCTACATTCCCCATCACTCTACTAGTAGTCAGTAGATATATATATTATAATGTATTATATGATAATATATCTGGGTTTTTTAATTTATATTAGTTTTGCTTTTTTCTTTCTTTTTTTTTTTTAATATACATTCCTACATCTTCATTTAAATGTACTAATTTGTGCTGGTACTACAAGTGGTATGTTACAGTTTTTATTTTCTCCACATTTAGAAATAGCCATTTTATGTCACTGTTTCTCAATATATATCTTATGTCTGTATTACATTTCATTTTTCTGAATTTTTAAGGATGACATTTTCCCAAGGATTTTTGATTGACATGAGTTGTATGTTTTCAGATGCTTGGAAACAATCTTGATAGCTGCAAAACATTTTGTCCAGTTTTGAGTGTTCACGAATATATTATAGGAGTGTTCATCCTTACACACAGTGTAAGGAATCTGCCAGAAACTCCAATGTTAGAATCCTGAAAATTGAACTGAAGACCCTTTCCTCCCAAAACACTGACAGTATCAATTGTATGAAAGAAGAATGTCCATTAGTTGTTAACTCTAGTAGTGGCGTTTCTTATGAACCATTTCTAGGCAAAAGTCATTAAATACTTTCCTCAGTTCCAGTAAAGCGCTTGAACTCAAAGGAACCAATACAAAGATGTTCCAGCGCAGTGCTTAAATGGCATGCATGCCATTCTAGCCAGTGCACTTTAAGGGTATCATATGAAGTTAATTAGGTGCCCCTATGAGTTATCTGTCTCTGGTCGGACTTAAACAACTGGTTTCTGATTACAGAAGAAATAACATTATTTCTCTTGTTCAAGGAGAAGCACCTTTAACTATTTTTAGGTGTCCCATTTGAGTTCTAAAATAAAATTATTTGTTAAATTATTATTAAGTAACAGTCTTACTCCATTCTTCAGAGGAGAAATGAAAAAAAATGTATGCTTAAAAGAGCCGACTATGAGAACAACAACAAAAAAAACCAAACCCAGAAACCCACAAAAAAACCACCAACACAACAACAGGGACACAGTTAAAAGTAGCAACACTTATATCATCCTTTCAGTTTCCAGACATGAGCTGGTAAGGCCATTAATACTACAGTTTATAACAGATGGCCGTTCTTGCTTGGACATACACATACATCATCAAATTTCCCTTTGAGTTTCACCCTCTTTAATTCCCACTGAAGTCAATAGGAGTTTCATCTGTGTAAAGGAGAGAAGAAATGGACCTGCAGGGATATTTTTCCTTTGTCTTAAGTGATGTATTGTTAAATGCAGGGATTAACACAGAAAGGAAAAATGTCATAGGGGCCAACTCACAAAGGATTTTGTTTAAATCCTTATGAGAGAAAAGTCAATTTATACTTAACTTTCTGAAGGCTAAAACCAAAAAGTTCTCTAATGAAACCAGGAGTGAGGAAATTGCTAATAGATATTCTATATCTACAATACTTTTTTTATGATTTTATATTCTTTGAGGATCCACAAGAAAGCAGGGTCTGTTTTCTATTTTTCCTGTCCTTCAGCATACAAGGGCAGTTAAATTAACTATATCTGAACAGGAGTCTGAGGAAATTATAAATTTAGAGAGTATGTTATTAAGTGTTCTGATCTTCTTCTTTGTTATTTAAACCAAAACACCACCAGTAAAAAAACCCAAACAAACAACCCACAAACAAAATCTCATCAAAAACCATGAAAGAAATAAGCCTTTTACGACCTGAGTAGTGATCTATATTTTAAGGGGGCATAACTTCAGCTTTAGATGACCTCATAGAATGCTTTTGATTTTAAACTAGCTTAGAGACACAGGAAGAAATCCATTATTTTATGCATAGTTTACTTATCCACATCCTAAAGACAAAAATATTCCCCTGTGGAATTTGATATATGATGATCAGGGCTGTAAACCTATTCTGACTAATCATGTTTATTCTGATTGATTGAGCTAATTGAAAAACAGCACAGATATTCCCTGTAGGTGCATTTTTCTCTTATTATATTTGTATGATAATAAAAAAAGGATGTTTTCAATTCTCAAAAAATAATTATCTTGGCTATTCTTAGTCTAGCAGAACAGATTGCATGCCTGAGTGATATTAGTCTAACAGGTAAGCAATCTGTTTTCAGAGTTTGACCATACTAAATTTAACTGTTAAAGGTCTAAATTTATTTTTAGAATGAGTACATCATTCTTAATGCTAATAAATGATATTTTTTTTTCTCTGAGGGATGCTATCTATATCTTCTTTGACTCTGTTGCATGACCACGAAAATAGTTCTCAGGCTTCTCTTTAGGGCCACCACTCACCTCATACATTTAGTGATCTTACTCTATTGCCTTGACTCTCAGAGTCAAGGCCCGATAAAACTTTGCACTTCATTTGTCTTTGTTATAGTGTCATTGTGGTCACTGGCGGCTGTGTATCCACGCCAGAGAAATCAAGTAAAAGCTTGAATTAACGTTTCATGAAGAATCAAAAGAATGCAGACTGAAAAATTGCGCTTAACTCCAAGAAAAAAAAAGAAAAAATGAAGTGGAGACTACCTTTTCCTATGTTATATTACGTGTGTCTAATACAGAGGTCAATGAACTTCTAAGCCTTAAAAACATCAGAACTTCTAGATTATTATCTAGCATATATCTAACTGCATTTTAGATTTCAAGTTGGAGATATTTTGTGAGTAGTTTGCCTCATGGAATTTTCAGTACCATGCCTTCTTGTTGTGATAAAATGTAGGGTAAAGAAAGACTTAAAACAAAAAATATATAAATCTACTCATTGTGTTAAATTTAACGTTCAGAAACTGCAGTAACTTAAAAGGAAGTAAAGTAACTTAAACTGACTCATGTCACCTAACTTAATAAACTCATTAATGGAAGGTAAATTTTGTTCTCAAAGGAGAGAACAAACAACATCTCATGAAAATGACTAATATCTATTGTAAAACTCTTAAATAATAACTGGAAGGAAGGAGCCTATACCTCCACATTTATAGACTTTCCATGACAATAAAACTTCAGTGCATTAAATCTGCTCATGCTCAGTGGCTTAGTTTATAAAGATACCAGCTGGAGTGAAAAGAATAACCAAAATATATGAAAATTTTCTGAGATCAGCAATTACTATACAGCCTTGCAGAACTCTTTATTCAGCAACTTTTTTTTTTTTTTTTAGTTCAGCTGAATCCTTGAATTTTCTTTAAAATTTTGATTAGTTTCCAGTTAAATACATTAAAATGAAATCGTAGATTGGAGCTTTCATTTAGCTCCGACTTTCTTCCATATAATTGGCCACAACAAATATTCTTAAGAAACATAAGAACAAATGGGAATTTTTGTACTAACTGAGGAGGACAAACATATACACACAACCATAATTCTGAATTCTAATGAAGGATAAACCAATTATTTTCCAAATTACGTCCTAGATTATAATGTCACATCTGAAGCTTTGCAAGATTTCCTTACGAAAGATTCCCATAAATCTGTGTGTGGGCAAGAACTCACATCAGCAGTGTTCATACAGCTATCTTGAAACTTCTCGGGAACTTTTGGAATCATTCAGACATGGACTAGGAAAAAATATTTGTCACAGTGTTCAGAAAAATAGCATTAACTGTAGCAAATAGCTGAGCTTTTCTTAATAGTTCACAAGCTGTCCTATTTCACAGAAACAAAGAAATAGAATTCATAGAACTACCAGTATGAAAAGATGTTCTAGCCAAAGCTTTGGTACTGTTCAGCATCAAAAAATATCATGATTGACAGAACCCTACTGTTTTGCAATCCCTAGAAATGTTTTTCTTTATCTGTTTGTATCTCAAGGAGATTTGAACCAAATAGTGGGATATTTTGAACAGTAAAGAGAAAACAATTTCTATTGTTCAATGGAAAGTGCAATTTTACAAGGATCCTCAGTGACTCGTCCCATCACTTCACTGCATGCACATCTAAAAGACAATTGATTCTGATACATCCTTTACCAAATAATTATTGGCAAAAGAAACTTATGAATAAAAATCAGAAGCTATTTGATGGTAGGTATATCACAGTGCCTTTCAAAGGAATATGGTTTTGGTCCATGAAACAGATTATTGACTTATTTTCTGATGATTATGTTATAATGAGCAAACATTGTCTCATCATAAGCCTTATTATTTTGTACTGCTTGTTAAACAGAAACTGTATTTGATCATGGCTACCATTAACTAGCATTTCTTATTGCTTATAACAAGGAGCTGTATTAATGTGTGTTGCCCACTTCTAGAGAATTTTGTTCTGACAGTGCAATAAAAGGTAGGCTTTTTTTTTCTTTTTATCTACTGATGTGCTGTTTGTGATTTGCTCTAAAATGTGTAGACGGCATGTTTTTTTCATCTATAATGTCGTTATAAGGACAAAGTTAGTCATATCAGAGGATTTATCTGTCTTCCACCATTCTTTATGTATTTCCTGTATCTTCTCTCATGTGCAGTCTTTCCAAAGATTAAAGAGCTGGTAAGCAAACTCCATCTGTTTTCCCTACATTACCACAGTTTCACTGTGTTGTTTTGTTCTATGTTTTTTTTTTCTCATGAAAGGAAACAACTCTGGAGAACGTATTTTATGTAATTTGACCAAACTAAAAAATGTATACAAGAATATAAAGAAAAAGCATATCTGTGTAAGAGAATATCTCAGTATCAAAACAGGTTGACGGACTTCCAGTTTTGGTCCCCTCACTACAGAAAAGACACTGAGCCATTGGAGCATTTCCAAAGAGCAACAGAATTGGTAAAGGTCCTGTGAGGAGTGGCTGAGGGAGCTGAGGTCATTTAGCCTGGAGAATAGGAAGCCCCTCGGGACTTTATTGTGCTTTACAACTATGTGGAGGGAGATTGTAGCAATGTGAGGGTCAGTCTCTTCTCCCAAGTCACAAGTGATAAGACAAGAGGACATAGCTTAAAGCTGTGCCAGGGAAGATTTAGATTGGATATTAGGATAAATTTCTTCGTTGCAACGGTTGTCAACCACTGGAAAGACGTCTAGATCTGGCACTTAGGGGTGTGGTTTAGTGGTGGACTTGGCTATCTTAATGGTTGGACTCAATGACCTTAAGAGTCTTTTCTAACCTAAAAGGCTCTATAGTAATGTACAATATTTGCAGAGAGAAATAACAATGTAGAATCATCAGCTGTGCAAATTTTTAGCTTGTGTCCATATTTATTTAGTAGCTCAAATTCAACTTAGCTAAACTATCGGTGTCCTTCCTTTTCTTCCTCAAGGTGTTCTTCATTAACCATTTCTCCATCATGATGGACAAAGCCATTTTTCTGTTGAAATCTCAGTTTAAATTCCACTGAAGTGGCACTACAGATCTTATTTACTGTCTGTTTAACTGTGGTAAGAATTACAATTCTTTATGCATCTGTAAAATTAATTTCTCTTGATCTATAATGTTAAACCTCTTGTCCATATTTCTTCTCCTCACATTTCAGTTACTTCAACATTTACTATATCAAAAGCAACACTATCCAACACCTGCTATTTAAGAATTCTAATAAAAGGACCCCATCACTTTTTTATATGTTTCTTTGTGTCCACTGGGTCTATCTATTAATTTTGGTCAAGCACGATGCCTCTCTCCTTTTCAGAACATGGATTCCAAGTTTGATTCAAAGTTTTATCTTGGAAATGTAAATATTTGGTTCATTTTTAAACATTATGATCTATAATTTCTTCTGCCATATCCTCCATACTTGATAGAGTCTTTTCATGTATAGTTGCCAAACAGAAGCTTTGTCTTCCTTCTGTTGCCTGAATGATCTCACACTAGTTTAATTTTTTCTTTCATATTTTCTGTTTCCTTGTAACTCCCTCATTTAGCTGAATGCTTCTTCTTTCTCCTGTCCTACACTCATTGGCAGATACTTGAAATAAGAAATTCCTTTTTGTTCTTTCCTTATGTTCTCATAATGCCTCATACAATAGTATTTGAATTCTTGAGACTATCCTGGACAGCGAGCAAAGCTAACAAGCTGATGACTGGGTAGTGGAATCTGTATCACTTGCACTTGCCATGAGAAAACTACTGAAGGATTAGTCACCTTAAACACTCCATATTTTGCATCACTGAAAGCAGGCAGCAGTGTACTAGGAGGCTCGGGGAAGCTCACCAGAGCTGACACACACTGTACAATAACAGAAGCTTTTTTCTTTGGCAAAGGATATAAACCTATGATAATATGAACTGTCATTGAAAAAGAAATTTTTTAATTTTTTTTTACTCCTCCATAGGACTTTTTAGCAAATCCATTTCATTGCGACAAAGTTAAACATTCAGATATCCTTTCTGTGACCTTCAAAGAGGGCATCTCTTTCTCCTCTTCCACATGATACACTGAGATCAATTTTCAAAATCCTCTGAATGTTAAAAATATTTCAGGTTCTTTTTCCAGGCTAAGAGGCTGTGACAGAAGGTAAAAAGGAGCACCCTAGGAAGGTAATTCAGTTATGTGCAAAGAACCACTTTATCTTTCTGAAAAGCAGATAAGGTTCCTAGCAGGAGAGGACCACATACTCAACAAGCCTTATGGGCATATGTAAGATCTCATGTCACCAGAAAACGTCTTGATGAAGTGGAATGTACTGTTCTGTTAATTAAACCTATATCTTAATTAAAATACATTCCTTCAAATATATACCAGTTTATGTGAGTACCACCTAGCATTTGTCTGTTGTGGTTTTTTTTTTTTTCAATCTATTTAGTTTTTCAGCCTTTTAAATTGAAAGTACAGTTAATTGCAAGTGAAATTTAAAAATGCAAGTTCAGTGACATGATTCTGATCACACTAGCTGTCACAGAGAGTCTTGCAGGATCCTCCTTCAGAACATCATGAGCTTTTCCAAAGCATGGAGAATGAGAAATTCTCTTTTCTTTATGTGAAAACCTCTAGAGCATGGAACCCTTGTGTCATCTTTTTTGCTTTGGTAAGATTTTTGTCTGATTTATTTTTCCCACACAAAGCCACACCGGTTGCCAATCTGTCAACAGCTTCCTGAGATACATCTCTTCTGCCTCCCTAAGTTTAGATTATACATACCTTATCTTATGCACACAAGTAAGACATCCAGTCTGTCAGAACTGCACAGTAACTTCACAAACAGCACAGTAACTCTTCTGTGTGAAACTTCTAAAGACAAATGAATGTATTTCCATACACTGAAAGTTTAAAGAGCTGATTTAATGTTATATCATTATGTTAACAAGAAGAATTTTTTACTACTTGTGTTAGTACTTCAGGGAAAAGAAATGGAGGGTGAGGAGGCGATTTGAAGAAGCCAGTATAGACATCCAAGACATTGAACAAATGGCTTTTATTTGGACTGTACAAAGCAAAGTAGATAAATAATGTTTAAAAGTACACATTCAAGTTCTTTAGGTGGAACAGTAACATAGAAATCCTTTCTCCCTAATGCATTAATGCCCTTTCATTTTTCATTGATCTTTATTGCTATGCATATGAATGCATTGTGTATTCTCTCCTGCACCCGTTTCTTACTTCCTACATACAAAGGGGGAAAAAAAAACCACCAACCATAACAAAAAAAAAAAAAAAGACAAAAAACTTGTTCCATGATAATTTCCAGAGCTTCCAGTGTCTTCTTTTCCCATTTAGGTTCTCCCAAGTCAATCAGAGATTAGTTAAAAACTTTTCCATGGCAAAATATTTTTTCTTCCAAACAGTGACCTATTTTCACAAAACTTGTAGAATCTTGCTGTCTTTGGGGTATCTGTCTCTCAGAACTGGCTGACACTGACCAATAATTCCAAACATTGTTGAAAAATTGTGCTGTGTTAATAATTGGTTACAGTACATAGATATATTTAGGAAAGTAGAAAATGTTTTTAATAAAATAAAAATAAATAAGTAATGTTAATACTATTATTAATGTTTAAATTTTACAATATTTTTATAATATAAATATAACATGTAAGTATATAAAGATATATTATAGAAATATATATAACAAAGATGCATTATATATTTACATAATTTTAAAACATACATATAAATAATCATATTTTATAAGATTTTTACATTAGTTATATTTGGTCACCAGAAAATTTGTCATATAAAGAAGTAGGGAGAATAGCACAGAAGGGTGAGTAAAACAGCTATCAATACATATATTAATAGAAAAAAATTAAAAAATGTATTCAATTAAACACCTCGGTGGCAATAGAATTCTTAACTCACTGGCAAAAACATAATTAAGTGTAGAGGTAAAATCTAGTTCCATGAATGACTATCTAGAATCATACACAATTGGTATGTCATTATTCATATTACACAAAGAACAAACAAGAACAGAAAGCAATAATAATTTTATAGAACTGAGTTCCTAATTAAATCCTTATCGAAATAACTAAGCTTTGCAATCTCATCTTCTCTCTTTTCTCAAGTATGTCAATTAAAACTATCTGACACCATGTGAAAAACATTTGCCTTCCGTCTGTTTTCCATAAGAACAACATGAAGCATAGGAGAGAATAGAATCACCACAGTGCATCAGTTCCTAGTTAAGAAAATCATCTGAATACAATTAGAAGTATCAAGAAAAATAATGCAATTTTTTATTGCTAAAAAGAATTGCCTGTTTTTTCTATATCAGAAGTAAATCAATCTTGGTATTGAATTGAACTGAAAGATGTGAATCTGAGAGTGATAACATGAGCATTTACAAACAGTGGACTGATCTATTATATTCTTGATGGTTGTAATAATAGAAGGAAAACAAAAAATGTCCCTGTTTTGCTAAAAATTGATCGATATTTTACTGGAGAAATTGGGAGTTTTTCTCACTGATTTTTTAAACTTTATTATTTGATATTATTATTTTTTAACTTTATTAAGGCATGAAATTACACTACATACCATGCTACAGTCCCAATGTCATTTGAGTTTATGTTTACCCATGTTGCCCAGACCTGCTTAAAATAGCTAGGTTAGACCTTGCAAATGCAGAGATATGGATGGATGTGAAATCTTTCAGGGTGTATGTTAGCTTGGAAAGCACTCCAAGTCAGAACAATATGTTGTTGCAGTATATTTCTTTAGTTTGCTCAGATGCCTACCAATGCACATGCTGAGGATGTAGTACAGTCATCAGCATTTGTTTCTGGGGACTTGATCTACTTTCATTTTGGAATCTCTATGATGGGGTCTTTATCTCTGAGTTTTGAGACTGAGTTCAGATCAGGTATTTTCTTGACCCACTTGGTGCAGATGACACTATTTCCTTTCTCTCAACACAAGTACACAGTATTACCCAAAACCTTGGGGCATACATTAAGACAAGGTACATGGCAAGAGTATACTCTTGAAGCCCTCAAAGACCTGATATAATCTCTTCAAGAAGTTTTAAAAAAATGTGAAGGTGTGGTGCTTAAGGACATGGTTTAGTGGTGGAGTTGGCAGGCGTGGGTTAGTTGGATGGTTTTACAGGTCTTTTCCAACGATAACTATTCTATGATTCTATGATAAGGCAAACAGGTGCTTTTTTCTGGATTAGGGGTATCCAATTAACTTCTGCATGTTTGGATACAACATATTCTTCTAGGTAATTGCACATAAGACTTTAGTTTCCAGTGCTGTCAATCCTTTCTTCTCACATATACAAAACCTTAACTAAAATAAGTTTCAAGGTTGAGCGATGAATAATGTCTTTGATATTTTAAAACATAAGGGGTGTTTAAACCGGTGGCCTCTAGCAAACGAGGGTGTATTATAGAGAAACAGAAAAGCAGCTTGGTGCCAGGGAAAGGGGCAGTGACCAGTGAATCATTGCTTTCTACTTTAACCTGCAATGTTAGGTGCAGCTTTACAGAAGAACAACTGACTCATTGGAAATGCAACTTTAATGTACTAAAGTAACCCAATGCCCACTGTCTGGCCTCCTCAGCCAACTAATGTAGTTTTACACCATATTTCAGCACAGCAATAAACAGTAAACAGAACACATCAGTGAATTCAGTGTATTGCACACTGAGCCAGTCCAATATAATGTGGAATTATTTTATAAAGTTTGTGTGGTTGGTTGACCCTGGTTGGATGTCAGGTAGTGACCAAAGTCATTCTATAGCTCCCCTCTGCAGCTGGACAAGGGAGACAAAACATAATGAAAAGCTCAGGGATTGAGATAAGGGCAGGGGGAAGATCACTCAGCAACTACTATCATGGGCAAAACAGTCAACTTGGGGAAATTAATTTAACTTATTAGCAATAAAAACAAATTAATATAATGAGAAATAAAATCAAAATCTTAAAAACACCTTTTCCAACCCCTACGTTGTCCCCAGGCTCAACTTCACTCCCCAGTTCTTTAGCTCTTCCCCACTAGCAGTGCAGGGGGACAGGAAATGGGGGTTGTGGACAGTTCATCACACATTGCCACTGCTTCCTCCTCGGGGGGAAGACTCCTTACACTCTTTCTCTGCTCCATCCTGGGTCCCTCCCATGGAGTTCAGTTCTTCAGAGACAGACTGCTCTAATGTGGGCCCCTGGGGTCACAAGGCCTGCCAGCAAACCTGCTCCAGCATGAACTTCTCTCTGCATGGGTCCACAGGTACTTCCAGGAGCCTGCTCCAGCTTTCCACAGAGTCCCAGCCTCCCGCTCTGGTGTTGGACTCTCTGCAGAATGCGGGTGGATATCTGCCTCATCATGGATCTTTGTGGGCTGCAGGGAGACAGCCTGTATCACCATGGTCCTCCCCACGGGCAGCAGGGGTACCTGGGCTTCACTGGCACCTGGATCACACTCCTTCTTCACTGACCTCGGTGTCTGCAGAGCTGTTTCTCTCACATATTCTCATCCTCTCTCTGGCTGCTCTTCTGCAGGATTTTTCCCACTGCTTCTTAAATCTGTTATCCCAAAGGTGCTACTGCCATCAGTGATGGGCTCAAATTTGGCTAGTGATGGATCAGTTTTGGGGCCAGCTGGAATTAGCTCTGACAGACATAGGGGAAGCTCCTAACAGCTTCTCAGAGAAACCACCCCTATAAAACCCCCATTACCAAAACGCTGCCACACAAAACAATATGTTTCAAAGAAACTGGTAAAGAAAAAAAATTAAAATAACCCCTAATGTTAATTAATATATGTGTTTTAAATTATTAAATACAATTATTTGTTATCAAGAAAACAAGGATTTACTGCATGTTTAGTCTGTTAGTAATTTTTCCCAAGTCCATAATTTTGCTAGCTATCTATAGAACATATAACAAATGCTTACACCTTGCTTATAGGCATGCTCTTTCTACCATTAAAATCAAAGGTATAACAAATTGAAATTATGCATTCTGAGCATGTATTTATTTGTATACTTTTTTTTTTCTTTTTTTTTTTTTTTTGTTAAGATGAATGAGGGAGATATTGTACTTTCATTTGCATAAAATATTACAAAACTAAGTAGAGGCTGTTTGATATTTGGTTTATGGAGGTTGATTTTTTTTCCTTTTTTTTTTTTTTCTTCTATTTCTGGAAGTAGTGTACTGTAAACAAAATAAGAATGTATTTTTTTTCACATTTCCTCATACCAAGGGGCATGGTGATGCATTACTTTAGAGGTGCATCTGTCATATTGAGCCACATAAAGTGACATGATACAATGTGACATGCTGATGAACAGTGTGACACAAGATACATATTTCAGTGTATCATTCAAGGCAGAATTCTAACAAGGGAAGTCCCAGATGTAAAGAGAATAGAGATCTCTGGATTCTAGCTTTTTTTTTTTTTTTTCTTTTTAGAAACTCTAAAGATTGCCTCAAAAATAAGTTCCTTAATAGAATCATATGATCATAAAATCACAGAAACATAGCATATCCTGAATTGGATGGGACCCACAAGAATCACTGAAGTCCAGCTCCTGGCCTTGCACAGGACAGCCCCAAGAATCACCCCTTTTGTCTGAGAGGGTTGTCTAAATATTTCTTGAATTCAGTCAGGCTTAGTGCTGTGACCACTTCCCTGGGGAGCTTGTTCCAGTGGCCAACCGCTCTCTGGGTGTAAAACTTTTCCCTAATATCCAGCTTAAACCTCCCTTGACACAGGTTCAAACCTATAAGAGTACTCTAGTACTAGTAGTTCTCTATTTGCTAATGTCATGTTAATCACATTAGAAACAATTTCCGTGGCATGAATTTTTAGTCTGGTTACAAAAATACTCACTGTACCACATAAATAGTAAAGGTGTTTTAAAATGTTATTGAATCTTGTTCTAGTTCTGTGCGATATCAGGTTGTAAATAATGTAGGCAGAAAGAAAAGGTAAATTTATCAAGAAAAAATTGCAAAGACTTTTAGCTGACGGCTGTTGCTTACATTTCAGTACATGTTACATGCATTTCTGTACAGCAGTTATACTCTGCTATTACTGGACTGTGTTAGACTTATGATATACGTAGGAGTTTGTATGCAGCAGTAGCACAATATTGGTTACTTAAATAGGAAGGTTTGTTCACCTCTAAATTACTTGAACTGTGCTTATGTGCTGTAAGCAAGGCCATAGGTGAACGTGTACTAGAGGTGAAAAGATTTATTTCTTGATGCAACTTTAAGAAGCCAAGTCTTTCTCGTGTTTATTTATTTACTAGGTTTCATAGCTAAACAATACAGTTTCAAGATAGAAATTACAAAACATCCTAAGGGGTTGCTAAAAGGAATTCAGAGAAAATAAATATAAAAAAAATAAAAATAATGGAAAAACAAAGGAATTCTGTCATGAAAAGTTGTATTAGTTGCAAAAGAAAATGCTCATGCTCAGTGCTCATAGAATTTTAAGAGAAGAAAAAGAGCACAGGACAAATTATGATAATAAAATATGCTTATGCTATATGTTTGACTCTACATCTGAACCTACAAGTCATTTCTTCATTTGTGTGTAACTCCACAGGATTCAAAAAGGAGCCAGTTTTCCTGCATATTTTCAGGCTTCTCCGAATATACTATGTAATAACGAGGGCTGAAGAAAATCAGGTGACTGACATCTCTGAGATGCTGAAATTTGCCTGTTTATGATTTCTAAGGCCTTGTACAAAGGCCAAATCCAAGTTTTGGTGCAGTCCCAGGTGAATCTCACCTGGTTTCTAACTGAAATTCTTCATTGTTTTTTAACTGAATTATCTTCCATAACTGGTTCAGATTAATAATGCAGACTTGCTAGAAAACAAATGAGATCATACAAAAAGCTTTAAGATATTTTTTAATGAGCAGAAATACTGGTATACAGTGATTGCAAACAACAAAAGGAAATTAAATAACTCACAGGTTTCTTTTATTTTTTCCCTTCTCCATCATCTCTAATATCAGTTCTGGAGCCTCTGATTCTTTAGACAGGGTGCTTTAGACTGCATTCTCAAAGCCAACAGTGTAAAGAAAAAAAACCCAAACTAACCCCACAAAAACCCTATGATCCTCCTTTTCTGTTCAGATTCAGTCTGTGAGAGTGGTAACCCAGACCCCTGGAAGTTAATGGCAGAAGTTTTACTGACTATACAGAGGACAAGATTTAATTGTTGTTTAAAAAAATAAATTGTTGTGTTTGCTTCAGACTACTGCATTGATTTAGTTTCTTTTCACATCCCTAAATATTCACTCTATTTACTAACAGTACATTTTGTTCTGCTCCTTTACAGAACCTTATTAAACAAGGTATCATTGTAAATGCTTAGGGTTAATTTATGCCGTTGCAGGGGATACAAACAGTACAGAATTTGACTCACTCTATAAAAGGGAGTGAAAATAGTGAGCAGCATGTGAAATGGTGCTAACATTGAAGAATAGTTGATTATCAATAATTATGATGCTTGTCATGAGTACTTTGACTTTTACAGTCCCCTGCAATTTACATTATTTAGTTGTATTGAAGGGAAAGAAATGAAAAAGTGCTTCAACCTATTTGGGGAAATTAAAAACAACAACAACAACAAAAATAAACTAAACCAAACAAAAAAAAACAAACAAAAAACAAAACCAAAAAAAGGAGTAGAACTAAACCTCCGTTTCTTGAAAGAGCTACTACATAGGCTGTATTTCAGAGCCATCAACACTATCAGCATTTAAAAGACTACGAAAGGCTGAGAATAGTGTGATAAAACAACGCACAACTAATATCAGAAAAAAATAAATTTCAACATTGCTGTCACTCTGCTGACTAAGTTGATGAGGTGAGCTGATGTAGGGTTTTTTTCAAGCTGTGATTGGCCTGCCAGCATGAATTTGTGTTGTCCTTCTGAGGGCCCCTCTAATAGCCCAGAGGTAGCAGGTAGCTACTGGCTTACAGAGGGTTGCATCTATTTTATTATTTGTTGGCTCTTTTATCCCTGACAGATACAAACACAAATAAATTCAATCAAGAACCTCTACCTTTCTATGATTCCATTTGGTACCTGTAGCTAGCTACAGCGCATTTCTGAAACAGCATGACAAGAGATGTGACTAGAGGTAAACAACATGTTTTATTACTATCTGAGTGGTGATGGCTGGGCATCTGAAATAAGGAAGAAAACAAATGCAAGTTTCTTGCAGAGTTCACAATGGGAAAAACCAGGGAACTTTAGGAGAGAGGCCTTAGCTAAATCTTCCTTGGAAATCGAAAAGCACAAAATAAAGCAAAATACTCTTTTGAATGAAAGCTGAACAACAGTATTTTGGAAACTGTACCAAAAATCATTAAGTGTACTTAGCAAGAATATAATGATTTGGTACAAAGTGGTTACACTGTAAGCATGCTCGTGAGTTTCCACTCATGCAAAATATGCAAGTTTAAAGTGGTTCCATCATTCTAATGCTGCTAAGAGATCACTAGCCCTATCAGTAGTAAAAAAAATTGATTACTATGTGGGCCAAAGCAGTTTGCTAAATCTGAGTCAGTCTGTGAATGTCCTCACCTCAGGCCTTTTAGTGAATGCTGAACATCTCTCAGATTAGCGTGCCACAGGCTGTCCCAAAAACTGAGGTCTGCCGAAAAGCTATTCTCCTTTAGAAGGTGGGTGAGCAGGCTGTCTTTTATTCTACTCCAGTAAGAGAAGCCCATTTTAATGAAGTACCTCCAAAACTGGTTGAATGTGAAAGTCTGTGAAAAAAATATAAGTAAAGATTTTCCCAAGATCTGGATTATTTTTTCATTGTAGAGGTAAATGCCCTTAAGTTGGAAGAAAATATCAACTAGTAAATATAGTTACTGTGCATTTATAAATACGCTTTTACTGGTCCTCTTCACGAGATTTTTGAGAAGTCTGACCGTAGCTGTTGAATCAAGGCAAAGTTGTCCCTCATCCTATCTACCTGGATTATAGGGTAATATGTATAACACAAAGGTACATCTTTCAAGAAGTGTCTACTCAGTCTAAGAGAGGCAATCACTCTTCCACCATGTGTCAGGGTTGAGAGACTTTAAAGGCATTTTCATGTTCTGGCAAAAGGCATTTCTTATTAAGTGATTCTGCTAACTTTTATCCAGGAAACAGTATTCCAGATTCCTATTCAATCATTTGATCATATTGCTGAATTGCTCCTGTCTTCCTTCAATTGAAAGGAATAGATAGATGATACAACACTGACTCCACCCCACCTGACCCTGACCTAGTCTTCTCTTTTCTCCCTTCATTTCTCTACAAAGAGCAAGAGTGATGTTAGGACATTCAGAAAATTTTCATACACTCTCCTACTCCAGTAAATCTTCATGTTTCTCTCAAAGAAAGACTCAGAAGATGAGGATAGATGGAAGTAGAGCAAATCAGTAGAAATAAAAGCACGTGTCAAAAGGTAAAAGCATTGAGCTTTCTCGCTGAGACAAAACGCAAAACCTAGAAGTGAAAAAATTTCCTGTCCAGCCACTGGGATTTAAATGCAAAACTCCCAACAGTTGTTTTTCTCTCTTTCTCAGGAGTTTCCTAATACAAAGGTTTACAGTATCTTAAAATTTAATGAAATGTTTATTCTACTTCTTCACTATTTCAAAATGCTTACCATGGAGTTTGTGATAGTCAACAACTCTTTAGGACCTTGAATTTTTTGCCACATTATTTTTCTGTAACTATTTTCCTTAGGTTGTGATGAAGGCTGCAAAGTTTTGTCTGTCTATAGAATTTCATGCTGTGATGTCTTGCCATTCAGTTCATGAGTCAGCACTTCTTTATGCTATCAAACCATCAAAAATAAAGTTTCATATAATTTTGAACTAAACACTAGAAACCCCTGGGCAAATATTTTAGACTCTGCAAATTAAAAATTTAATATGTTTTTAGTTTTCTCTGTTAGTGGTCTAAACTTATCAGTTGCAACCACTGAAAGGCTCCAGGAGAAGACTCACCTGTGGTCTATACTGAGTGCTAATTACAGGTAAATGCAAACATATAGTGGCACAAGTACATAAGTTCAGCAACTTTAAGCTCATTTTAGGGAGAGATTATGGAGTAGATGCTAAGCAGGTTTATGTTTTTCTTTTTCAGAGATAATTTCATAAAATCCTCAGTATAGCAGTGGTCCATTGCCTATACTCTGTGAACTTTTTCCTTTAAATCAAAATATGTCCTGCATTTTGTGCCACTTCTTCTAGATATAGGAGGTCCTTTTCCTATTTAGCCTTTTTGACTTGTTTCTCAAAAAACCAAACCAACAAAAACAAACAAAATCCCTCCAGAACAACCAACATCACCAAAACTGATATATAAATTTGGTGATTCAGTGCAGCTAGGCAGCCATATATGAACAAAAATGACAGCTGAAAAATATACAGGGTATTGGGAATTCAGAAGTTAAAAAAGAAAATACTCAGAATGGATGTGATAAAGCCTGAAAAAACGAAAAGCCTGTTTTCCTTGTGTCATAGTTTAGGAATGGTTTTTCCCAAGTTAGTGTTCTCACTGAAACACTTCAAACCACAAGCCACTTGCTCATTCCCCCCTTCTCTTCCCTTTCCCTCTTCCCCTGTGGCAGGATGGAGAGGAGAACTAGAGGCATAAAGGGTTCCATAAAGATCATGGGTTGAGATAAGAACAATTTACTGGAAACAGCAATGGAATAAGAAAACAAACAGTAGCAGTTACAATATCAGTAGCAGAGGGAACAGGCATGCCCCAGTTGCTCCCTCCACCATGCTTACTCAACTGGAAAGGACCTCTTCCTCCATCTCTGGAAAATGACATGAGGTGATGAGATGGTATAGAGCAACCTCCAGGTCCTAGCCATAACAACTGCTGGCTACAACAAAAATTAACCCTGTCCTGGCTGGAACCAGGACAACTTGACTCAATGAGGAACGAAAAGAATCATACGTGTATACATATATCTGATAGAGAAAGTTTTAATTTGGACAACAGTAGGTGGGGAGGGGAAAGAAACTAAAAGAGAGACTGTTGATACAGAATACCTTAAAAACATTTAGAGAACTGCAGGAATGAATCAGGCCAAGTGTGTCAGTCCAGAAAAGGATAAGCTAATTTCTAGTGTTCCCTGTAAAACACACTTGTGCTATAATTTCCATTGTTCTATCTAGTCTTCTAATACTTTAGTTCTTTCATATCTACACAAATATCTATAAAGTACTGCTGAAGAGGGAAGGGGAGAGGAGGTGGTTATTTCAGCTAAGCTTGATTCAAGAGACTTGGATTCAAGTTCCCAGACCTATGTAACTGGATCATTGACTTTGGGATTCAGACTCGCATCAGCAAAAAGGAGGTGGAAAATCTGTAACTCACAGAAGTAGAATACACATTAAATCTTCCCAGCATTTCACAAGTCTGCTAGATGCTAGCACGATAAATGTTGTGGAAGGCCTAGAAATAAAGTGTTTAATGAATGAGTCATATCTTCTGTAGTATTCTCTCTGTTTATCCCAATTAAGGAATCTAACCCAATTAATTTGCTTAATGTTTCCAAACACACCTTGGAAAATTATATTTATTTTCTTCTATAAAATGAATGTAGTTTGTATACTAGTCACTTCCAATAGGATAAATTCAGACAGATATCCTGCATATATATCCATAGAAAAGTGTACTTTAACTCCCGTGTGATGAGGCAAAATCTGAACCTTCACCCTGTAACAAATTTGAATGCAGTATTTTGCTGTTTGTTTTTGTTTTGTTTGTTTGGTTTGGTTTGGTTTGGTTTTTTCTTTGTTTGTTTGTTTTTTTTTTTGCAAGTGAATACTTCAGGTTGCAATCAGAAATATTTACACTACAATGAGATGGAGAGATAATGTTTATAGGTAGACTGCATGATAAATGCTTCTAGGTATAATCATATCTTCATAGGAGCATTTTTTCTAGTTCCTTTGTAATGGAAAAAGTAACCACACCATTGTATCAGGAAGTTTGATTGCTAAAGTACATTTTAGTTGAAGTATTAGTATAAATTACATCACTGGAGGGAATTTCCACCTTCCTGAGGAAAGGTTGCCTTGAAAATTTACTGGTGATATGTTGCACAACTTCCAGGTAGATACATCCTTCAAAAAGAATTCAAAGTTGCAGGTACATTTCTAATTGGAAAGGTTGTGTAGTATAGATCCTCCATATGTTAATACCTTTATGCTACATTTTTTTCTATACTGCCCTGTCTATAAAGGATGAATCTTTCTGTACATGTGCAGAAGATGAATCTCTACTGTTTACCTTCAAAAACTTCTTTTAACCTGTTTGCATACAGAAGTTAGTGCTTGCCTAACCAAACATTATTTGTGGGTGTACAATAACTCTCTGCCTTTTGAACTCTCCAAACAAGTTTTCCACATCTGATATTATTAAATATTGAGAGCTGAAAAGGAAGTTCTACTTCAAAAATCGCTACTTGAGTTGAAAATGCAGATTTCAAGTTGCTCAGTAGAAAAGCCAGACATTATGAGTCAGGCAGTGTGTGCAATGCTTTAATTTCACTAATAAGACAGCATAATGGACCATTATTGTTTTTACATGCCACCTTACTGTGCTCTTTGAACAAATTTTCTGTCAAATTTTCTTTTAGTCTCCATATATTACATTTGTATTGACCCTGGGCCTTTTCAAACCATTATGTTAGAGAAATGTTGAAGTGTTTCACTAAAAGTGTTAAAAGCCATTTACAGCCTTCCAGTAAACATCTCTCCATTGGGGTATTACATGTTAGTCTATGGTATGTATATTTATGCCTATATATACATATGTCTCTATAGTTGTACTTTCATATGCATATACATAAATATATACACATATGTATATCAAGATACACATATATAATTGTATACAGGAATTCTGACACTTACTATTAGAAACTTGTTATTATATATGTAAAAAAGCACATTAGAAATTGACAGAAAACTTGATAGATCAACTAGACTAGAAGTAAGCTCTGTAGCTGGTAGCTCTTATGCATTCTAGAGTTGGTTACTTGTTCAGAGCAGTCTTCTGGTCCTTTATTATTCGTGGGTGCAACAAAGACCACATTCAGCTTAAGCATTCCTAAAAATTGTTTACATATTTATGTACTATTGCTTATGTACCGTGTGGATTTACAGAAGACCTGAAGTTAACGTTGGAACAATTTACTGTGAGGATGGTGAAGGACTGGAACAGGTTGCCTGGAAAAGCTGTGGATGCCCCATCCCTGGAGGTGTTCAAGGCCAGGTTGGTTGGGCTCTGAGCAACCTGGTCTAGTGGAAGGTGTCCCTGCCCATGGCAAAGGAGTTGGAACTAGATAATTTTTAAGGTCCCTTCCCACCCAAACCATTCTATGATGTGATATGATATTGTATAGGGAGGTATGTGACACTTTTAACATGGGGGATGGTCTAAACATACCAGGGCTGTGTTGTTTAAATATCCCTACCATGAGCAAATGTGTCACAAAAGCTCTTTATTAGCTCCATCCTAGAACTTCTGAGATGTGCTCCACTTCTCTTGTCAGTCTTCAAGGTCTTTTATTCTTCTGAATTCTTCTTTATGCTTCTTTATGTTTCCTAATTTTCATGCAAAATTTATGCCTGAACACTTTGCACTTGTTACTGTTATGCACATATTAGCTTTTAGCTCAAATATCTCTTCACCTCTCTCTTGATGCTTTTATCTTGACGTGTTTATTGACTGAAGACATATTTCACACCAGTCTTTGATTTTCCAGTTTAAGAAAACCATAAGTTTGCCATTCCTTCTAAACGGGTACATTTTCTCTAGTCTCAACAAATAGGTCTTTTCCAAATTGACTGAATTTTGACTTCAGTTTTAATGCCCTTCACTCCAGGATGTATGAACAGAATTGTATACACTGTTTTAAGATCCTCATGGTATCTCCTACACTGATATAGATATTTTTTCTATTTCTTTACTGGAAATTATCTTCTTGGTTATTTCAAGAATTCGTTGCTCGTCTTTTCAAACACCAGTTATTCAAATCATGAATAATTTCTTACTTTTTGTGTTCAACATATGTAGCTTCAGACAGAAAATGAGCTCAACACTTTAGTTGTTAGTGATGTGGGTGATGGGAAATAAGGAGAAGGTGTGTATTTCCTACTGAACATTTTAAACGATTTTAGAAGAGTTTTGGGACATTCACAACATTGTGAAACAAAGGTGTGACATGTACTGCTAATGGTAACTACAAACAATAATGGTATAGACCACTGACTAATTCAAATGTATAATTAATTGCAGTATGTACACAGCTAGTAATGGAATGAAGCAGAGAGCTATATCAAGATTGTACAGTTGTATAAAATAAAAATTATACGATTAGGAGCTTTTAAACCCTTTCAAAGCATCATGAATACAAATGCATGAGGCAGGCCAGTATTTTCTGTTGAAAGTTTTTAATCAGAAAGAGGAAAAGTGCTACTAATGTTAATTTTTGAGGAAACTTTTGTTCCTTAATTTTCTGTTTGGTAACCAAAAAAAAAAAAGAAAATTAAGGGTGAGAGAAGTTCTGATGGTATTTTAGTTTCTGTTCTTCACATTTTCCCTAGTGATACTTTCATTTCTCTTCACACCTTTTTTTTAGCAAACACCAAGTAGAACAAAAATTAGAGTATGAAATATTTTGACATTTTCCTCCAGCAGATTTTTATTAGAAAATCAGCTTGCATTTAATGAGAAATTTTAATATCTGTTCATCTAAAAAAACCCAGTATATAATAAAGTAATTTATTCCCTTGAACGTCCATCTTCTCAGTTTTCTACATATATAGATCTCTTAATTCCATGGAGTGCAAAGCCTGGTAACATTTCATATTTGTGTAAAAAACCCAAATCCACCAAGCAAGCAAATAAATAAACAAACAAAAGCCATAAAATGCTCCAGGACTTGGAATGAGACTTCTGGACTTCAGGTTAATCTTTGATTTGCGTTATGGATGATCCACTCAGTGGGCCAGGTCCCATTTGTGCCTTGCATTGTATAGACACAAACACAAGTCAAGAGTTCCTGTTTGAGTAAATCAGCTGTCTGTTAGTGAAAAAACCATAAGGTACCTGCAAGCTGGGAGAGAGGAGAAGGGGAGGTGGACTGGAAGAAAAGGAAAAATGAGATACTTCTGGTCAATGTTCAAGTAAGATGGTTCACAGTTGAGAAAACTTTCTATAAGCAGCAAAAGGAATTAGTGAGGATGAAACTGCAGAGCACAGTCAAGTGATATTTAGGAAGCTCTAAGCAGCAAGTATTATCACAGAGCAGTATACAAATGCATTTTCCAGAATGTGTAGGAATACCAAGCAGATATGGTATCTGACATTTCGGTAGTAAACAAGAAAGACAGAACAGATGCTTACTGCAAAGAACCTTGGATTTAAAATTAAGTGATCTCTATTTGGTGTGATAGAAGCAGAATGAATAGCAAGATGCATGTACCTGTCATTATCATAGCTATGAACTATGAAAATTATATTTTGCTGGAGCACTTTGAACAAAGTGAGAACCTGCATGAAATCTTTGTTAGTGTAGACGTATCTGAAAAGATACACCTTGCAAAGGAAAGTGGTTGTACTGAAGGTTCCTGTACCTAGAATCTGACTATAAAAAGATGATGGAGTCAGTTACATCATGCAACTTTAGTCTCATGTGATTTCAGCTTTCAGAGATGAGAGACAGAGTCATGATGCTGGAAGAAAATTTCAAAAGAGAAAAAGTATAAAGAACTGGGAAAAAAAAAAAAAAAGACAAACCACCAAAACAAACAGCTTAAAAAAAATCCATACCCTCCTTAATTTTTGTCACCTTCAGCTTGTATTTTAAGAAATCAGACCAGTAGTCAGGGAGAGAAGGCAAGATTTTAATCAAGCAGGAGGGGCCAAATCTTTAGAGCAGAAGTGGATCCACAAATGTTGATTTGCCCAAAGGTGAAATGTGAAATAGTGTTTGTGACTGTTTTGTTCAGTGGTCTGGTATAGATCAAAAGAGGAAAATCAAGTTGTAGTGTCTGGGGGACACTGAAGAAAGGGCAGAGCAGAACCAAAATAAATGTATATGAAAATCTGGATTAGTTTTTCTGGAAGTTAACATAAAATCCCACTGAATGAAATTTGTAGCTGCACAAATGCCACAATGATGGCAAAAGGGTAATTCTAAAATATCTGGATCATGCAACCAAATGAGCCCATAAATCTAGCCTACATAAATGTTTTCATAAGACAAATATCATTACAGGAAAAGGATTTTACATCACACATGGAAAATTGCACACATGAAAAAAATTGGCTAATAAAACAGAAAACATATATTGGAAACCAGTGTTCTGAAAATATTTTTAAAGGCAGAGTGAAAAATTAAATGCATGCAAGTTCTTTAAGTGGAAATGCAGCAAAAAGGAGTAATTGTATATTATAACCTGATAGATGCCTAGCACTGATAAGACATGTACTGCAGTTTTTGTGCAGTTTTGTAACCTATATTTTTTTAAATGGTGATACAATGAAATTGATATAACATACTCCTGATTCCTCTCCAAAGAGAGGACTAGAAATTTCATTACACAATGCTTTTTCTTCTTAAAAAAAAAAAAAAAAAAAAGATTTTGTATTGATTTTGTCCCTCCTGTGAGTTGAGGTTTGCATTAGATGACCTCCTGATTACTTTCCAGCCTCACTCTAAAACCTATGATAATGGCATTTCCCTAAAATAATAGGAGCAAAGGGCATAACAGAAGGTATTTGACACATTCAAAAGGGAAATTACACGTTTACTCATCTACAGAGAACTAGTTATCACCAAAAAATGATTGAAAGTGTTTGGAAGAAATTTATGGGATTCTTCTCTTGATGTTTTGATTTAGAATTTGCATGAATTCCTGATGATGGGCTTTAGCAAAGCACAGATTTTGCCACAGTCATGCAGAAGTAACTGGGATTCATGCAAGATAAAGTACATGAATGCAGTGTCCCATGGTTTGGAGCAGGCCAAAGTGGGTAAAAGCAGTTGTCCCTTCCGGCCTTTCGCTCTGTGAATCAATGAATCGTATTAATCTTGTTCAGAGTCTATTTTTTGGTAAGCTGTTCCTTCCTTAAAAGAGTTTTATTTTCTCCACCCTGATCTAAAACAACTCTCTATGAAGTGACAGATTTCCCAAGGGAAATATCACAGCTTCATGATTTTATTTGATGACACTAACTTGGCCTTTAATTTAAGGACAACAAGTAAGTTTAGAAGAAAATGTGACAGAGCCAATGGTATGTGAAAAAACATCTTTCTGATACCTACTGGAAGCACACACTAACTAATTGTTTCTTTCCATAGACAACAGAAGATGCAAAGAAAAGACCAGAGATGACTTTTTTTTAAATTTTCATTTCCTTTGAAAATTTTTTAAGAATCAAAAGAAGATTAAAGATAAAATATTAATGTCTCAGATAGTTAGTGTTAAATATTCAGGTTCAGAGTTTCAAAGATGCCTATGGGATTTGAACACCTGTTTCCTACTAATTTTAAAACAAATATTCAGGTAAGCCTCGATTTTTAGGGAAAGCTGTATCTTAATCAGTGCATCAAAATATCACCTCTCATGAATAGGTTTGTCAAATATAGACACTATCTCTCTTGGTTATTCTTTTCCTTTTTTTTCCTTTGCCACATAATGGCCTGCTAATGTGCTAAATCATTGCCTCAGCCTCCTTGAGTCTAGATAATAAGATACTAGATATTAATTAACTGACTGATATTACTTTCTGAACTTTCCGTATTTAAGTAATTTTCAAATAGTGACACTTAAAGGAATTTGGTTTTGTCCAAAATAACCAAAACCAGCTCTAGCTGCTCTTTAGAACCAGACTATTAGGGAATTCTAAATGTAAAACTATTAACTGTATGATCCTTGATCCCTGACATGAGCTGCTATCCACGGCCCAGTCCTTTCCTGCTCATCTCCCTGCGGGAACTACAGTCTTAAGAAGATTACACTATGCAAATAACAATCAACTTGGATAGAAGACAAACCAGGAGAGAGTCCATTAAACCTTTCACATCATTACAAGCCTCATTGTTTTGCAGATGAGCAACATAAAGTAGAACTTATGCATGAGGCCTCTTACTGACTCTCTGGATACCAGGGATTTTAACTATCTGAACCTGGTTGATTACTGGTAAATGAATAAATAACCTTGAGATAATCCTTCCCTTTTATCAGAAAGGTGCCCTGCTTAAATACCAGATAATGAAAAAATGTGCAGTTTTCCTTTATTTTTTTTTTGGTTCTCTGCTTTCTGGGTCCTATCCTGTAATTGCTGTGGTCACTGCTTTTTGCCATCTGCTTGCATCAGAAGTTGAAACTGGTGTTTGGATAGAATCTTATTAAGCTGGACCAGGGGAGGAAATAACAAAAAAAAATGTAAGTAATTTTCACGCAGTATCTGATTTAAGGCACAGGGCACCTCTGAAAAAGATATTTTTCATCTGGACCTGGAGTTCTGAAGTTATCAATTTCCATGGCTGTATGTCACAACAAGTGGATAAAAAGTGATTTATTCAAAATTTAACTGGCTGGTTTATCTTTGTAATGTGCTCCTACAAAAGCAATTTTTTATTTTCTCTGCTGGGTGAATTTTGATCATATTTCATTTATTTATATTTAATATTCATTTTCATGTGATTTTTCCAATATTATTTTCATCTAATGTCAAAATGATGGCTTGCTTATTCAATTTTTTGTGCTATTGCAATAATAGCAGAGAGCTCTAATTTTAGATCAGAACACCCATGCACAGGTCTTTTAGAGGTCTCATTTAATGATAAGGTGCATACTTGCAACTAATAGCTTGCTTAACCAATTCTAGCTGAGTACTAGAATTCCTTAAAGAGAAAAGGAAAATGACAGGATAATGAATATTAATCCATTTGAACGTCCAAGAATGACCCTTAAGCTCAGATTCAGGTCTATGTTTATATTTTAGCAAAGGACTGTATATTTTCTACTTTAGGGGGAACTGAGCAAATGAGTCAGGATAATAGATTCTTATTGTGTTGTGAAAGATTGATGCCTATTACTTTTTATTTATCTGATCATATAGACTTGTTCCTTTACTGGCATTCTTTTTAATACTCTAGGTGTTAATCTGCTGCACTAGTAATGGCTCTAATTAGCAATGCTTACTCATATCTTGTATTTATATATCCTTTTTCCCTAAAGAATCCACTGGTTTGAATGAAGACACTCCCAATTTGAATTCGACCCTAACCAATTTAGGTTCTTTTATTTCAGCCTTCTGAGTCTAACAGGGCTACTCTAAGAGCTCTCCTGTTGACTCCCAATTCAGGATCGTGCACTTCCTGCGGACTAAACGAGATGTGAATGAGGCTCATTGTGTGTGCTTAACCAAAGGGAAAAGAAGAAGTCTCACAGCTAGTATGGGTGAGAAACTCCTCACAGGTCAGAGAGGTTTGCATACCCATTGCTTATTGTACCTTACTCATTTAGCCTAAATGCCAAAAGGCAGTGATGGGTAAAACTGAAAAGGCTGAGTGGTTAAGTCAAGATTTGTTAAGAATACAGGGATGCTTAACCAAAGCAAACACTGAGGCCCGAGGACCTATGGAGCTGATTTTCAAAAGAAACTAATTTTTAAAAGAAAGATTTCTCATGTGACTTCAGCCTGGAAATGACTGGTAAAATATTTTCGGGGGGGAAAAAAAAAGAAGATAAAAAATAATTTTGTATGAAGTTAAATGTCTTTCAAAATGATTTCTAGGGCTGATTTTTCATCACAGGTCACATACCTATAACAGTGAGAGATCTTGTTCTTATCGCTGAGTAATGGGGGTCCTGTAAAACAAAGAAGTAACACCACTTACAGTATAAACGCATGTGCAGCTTCAGTGTGTCCATAGTAAAACATCTCAGGGAGGTGGGTAGACAGGTAGGCAGGGAGAGGGGAAGGGTGGGGAGAAGGGAGTGGGGAGAGAGAGAGAGATTTTGATCAATTTATTTCTACTCCAGCATTTCTCATAAATCTATTTAATTCCCTCCTTGTACACTGAAAGTAACAGCCTTCCATGGTTCTAATCACAAACCCTTCATTTCTTGTGGAACTATTCAATTATTTTCCATCAGTCCTTGCAGATCTATTCACTTTCTCCTACTGTTTCCTCTTACACTATTCAGTGTCAGTGGGCAAACTGCTTATAGAAAGCCTGGGATTAGAAATTAAGGGCTGGTGCAGTTTATTGGTGAAAACCAAGCAGAATTACTCTCTGAGGAGTTGAAGAAAGCTTACTTGGAATCTGACTGTGTTTTACTTGGATCCTTTGGGTCCCATTAGTCCCTCACTTTCATTATCCTAAGCACCAATTCATTTCACTTACTCTCACCTTTCCCTATGGCCATATTGCTTACAATACCATGATACAATGATTTTATTTCTTTGTTTTTGTCTACGAAACTTTATGGACATAATAAATAAAATACACTTTTCTGATGTATTTCCAACAGTAACTATACCCTTATGCATACAGATATCAAATTCTTGCCCATTGTATGAATATTTTATGTGAAGACAAGTTCTAGAAATAAAATAAATAACTTTAGTATGTCATTAATGATTCCCTAATAAATACTTCTCTGACTATAAATCAATTGCAATTGCAGGATAATCACTTTTACTACTGTAGGTGTTCATATCTCATAAAACAGTTGACATTATTTCTCTGTTAGATACAGCGGTTACTATGCTGAATACTTCAGACAGTTGCCTGTCTCTCCAGATGTTTTTAAAGCAGTAATTAGGCTCAGGTAAACTGATTTTCATTATATATTATCTTGAGGTTTCTAAATATACTTAACATTATGTGCTACCTGTATAAGGGGTTTCCAGCTGACATCTCAAGTGCTTGTCTGTGTGGGATTGCATTTATTATCTAAATGTCCACTGTTAGTCCCATATCAGTTAAGGAATTGTAATGCATGCACATATTACAAATATAAGTTAACTAGAGTGTGTAGAGGAGAAGAGTGATTTGATGGATGCTAATCAGTTAGTGAGAGACCAGAATGTCTCACTATACTTTATGTGGGTGCTTATTTGTAGGTCTGTTCTTTATATGCTTTATGTCTGATGACTTTTGGTTCATTTTGTGCATTTATTACAGGTGGCAATTTTTTTTTTTTCATTTCTTATACACCTAATGTAATAAAAGCTGTAACCTCCATTCAGAGCCAAGTTGAAAAAAATGTTTAATTCTTACAGAAAGGAGTGTGCATAAAGCTGGGTTCAGTTCCTCCATCAGGGAAACAGCAGCTGTGTTATTCACTAGATAGTCTCTGAATACCTTGATATGATTCAAAGCCCACTCTTGTTTAAGTTGGGTCTTACAGGTACAGTTTATTCCTCTCAGGGGTGAATTTTATAGTGATTTTACATTGTATATGTTTGTGGGGAAAAAAAATTAAAACCAAACCACTCAAATTTACTTTTATCTTCTTAAAACCTTGCATCTACCTGACTGATCTTTGTTAGTAGATTTAGGTCTTTTTGTTTTGTTTTTAAACTTCAAAGGGGGATAAATATGGAGATAGTTTTCTTCCTGCACAAGGTATTTCTCTTCCCATATAGGATGTTAGTTCAAAACCTATAACCAAGTTTATGCTGACGAATTCTATCCAAAGATTTCATGCAAACCGGATTCACACTGATTTTTGGAATTGAGAAACATAATGAGGTAAATGAAAAATATGTGAAAATAGAAGAAAAATATAGGGTGGGAGTTCAGCCGGTGGGAGTTGTCAACCTACCTACACTGTAGCCAAAAGAGTCTTTTCCTTTTTTGTTGCAACATATTCTACTGACTTCTCTGTGTTTTAGAAGTTAAAATTCCTCAAGTGGCCTAAACTAGTACTAGTTCAGCAAACTTGTCTATAGACTGAAGTACAACTGTGCATCATCAAAAATAGGTTGCCCTGTACTGAAACAGAAAAAGGAAACAGATGGCATGCAAAATCAGAGCTGTATGAATTTTCTGTCCTGTGACAGATTTTGAAGGTGAGTTTTTTCTGTATCACTTTGGGATATAGAGTAAGAATCTGTGAATATATATATCTATATATATATATAAAAAGATGACATAGAGAAAAATAGTGAGATAAACACACCTTTTTTATTTCTTAACATTGAAACATTTGATTTCAAAGGTTATATAGTACATTTAAAGTTTTTATTCTGAGTTAAACAGGGAATTTCAAAATGAGAATCTGTTTTGTATCCAAATGTCAAAGTAGGGGTTTTTTTTGTGTTTTGGCTTTGTTTGTTTGTTTTTGGGTTTACTGTTTTGGTTTTGTTTGCATGTTTTTTTGTTTGTTTGTTTGTTTGTTTTTCTTTCTTTTTTTTTTTTTGTTTGGTTTGATTTTTTTTTCTTTTTAATACCAATACAAAATCACTGATGTTTGGTATTATTATTTTTTTCCCAGACCTGAGGGCATTTTTTATTAATTTTTTCTTTTTACTTTTGAGGATTGTTAAAACTAAATGTTCCTGATACAGTTATAGTTTTGTTAAATAAATATTTTCTATGAAAAAAATATATTTTTAAAATATTTTCACAATCAACTTCATCCACTGTGTGAATCAAATATTTTTGTAAAAACATCCATAATTTTATTCTATACCTGACCTTTTGATTTAACAAATTTGATTTGGCTTATATTTTCTTGCAGGCCCAATGAATGCATTCAGTTGAACGCTAAATGTTCACAACACCCATCTCATAGATGCTTTTTTGTTGCTGTCACTGTAGTTCTTTCGCAGTCTTTCATAATGTACATAATGTAGTTTTAAAGACATAATCTTATCTGATAAAAGGTGCTTATCACCATAAATCTTGTTATACCTAATGGAAATTTCATTTGGCTAGAAGAAACACTGGACAAATCAGATAAACCAAGTATTTTGGCAAACCTAAATATTTGGAGGTTTTGTCCCTATTATCTCTCAATAACTAATTGTCCGTGTTCTTTTCTGTGCTCTATTTCTCTGTAATGCCAAGATGCTAATAAGAATAAATTTTAATGTTGGTTCTGGGTATTCCTGGAGTATGTTCAGACATTATTTTGACATCTATTAGACAATGAAGTTAATTACTTTCTGAACTGTTTAAACTAATAAGATGTCCTAAAATTGAACATTTTTTTTCATTAATACGTCCTGTGTCTTTGTCAGCATTATGAAAAGGCTAGAACAAAGAAGTACAATATTCCAAGCCCTCCTTCTTTTTTAAAGAAATGGACAAATCAATTTGGTAAAAACTTCCCTTGAAATGCCATGTTGCCTTGCCTCTGTAAAGTAAGAATCAAACCTGACTCCATATTTCCATAATTCACAGTCTTCCTTTAACCTGAAGTTTTAAAATATCCATTACATTATTGGTATTATGATTTAGTGCTTGCAGTGTTATTGACTTTTCCAATAGCAACAATGAAACACAGCAAATCATCCTAATGATGTTCTGGAGAAACCAATTAGTAAATTAGGACAGAATGTTAATCTACTCTAACACTCAAGCAGGACACACTTATCAATCCTTATCTGCTTGGGCTCTCTCTAACAACAAAAGCAAATATTTAGCTAGATCTCCTTGGGTAGTAATTCCAAATAGGGTATCAACATATCTAACTTGCTTTTTTCACAACTGATTTAGAGTAATCTGAGGTATTGTGTTTGAGTTGCTTTATTTCTCTCAATATCAATGTCTTTTTCTCATTCTGATGGTCATGGAAAAAGAGTATATTAAAACTGACTGTGCTAATGTATTGAAAAAAATCCTGTTCCTGAAGAAAAAAGGTTAGGGAAGGGAAGATGTAGTAAGGCAGACAAAATGTGATACCAGCAAGTTCATAAGAAATGTCAAGAGCTTAGTGAAGAGAAATGGAAAATATCAAGCAGTTCTCCTAAACAGAGTTAAGAAATATCTGAGGTGATGACTCATCAAAAATGTAACATAAAATGATCTGTAGATAAAATAATACCTTAACATAAATGACTTAAAAATTCATTGATACATAATGGTAATTATAACTTTGCACTGGATATATTTTAATTATCTGAAGATAAAATAAGCTATACATTTAGAAAAATGTGGGTGATGTAGTGTGCTTTACTACTAACTTCCTACAAGCCTTTTAATAGTGTACTTGACATTTGTTATGGGGGCAGTGTTCTGAGTCTGAAGAGATTTTATGTCCACCCCAATACTAAAAAGAACAGTGACAAGGAGGCTGGTGATAGTAGATGGCAGGAAAAAAAAAACGTGTTAACTGTGAATTAATTGTGAAAATCTTGGTCAGGGAGACTAATTTTAAGTATACTTGAGGAGGACTATGACTATAGCATGAAATTCTAGCGAGTTTTTGGTAAGGTCAGATGACAGGGATGTGATGTTGAGAATATTCTGGCAATAAATTTCTTTCTGGATCCTTCCTGAGATATTAGGACTACTCTTGGCAAAGAAAAGCAGGAGAAGCAGTCACTAAAACAACTGACTTCCAACCAGATGCTAATTTTTAAAGATTTGAGAGATTTTGGGCAGCCACAAAACTAGGGTAGAATATAAGCACTGTCATAAGGACATCTTATTCAGGAAAAATGAAAACATATTTTGTCTTATCTTGTGCTGTTGGATAACATTTCAGTGCAATGGGTTTTTAGTAATTAAAGAGGATTAAATTATATTAAGATTTTAATTTCAAATTAAACAAGACTGCCCTTCAGAAACACTGGATGAAAAAGATGTTTTTGTTAGTATGCTGAGATTTCTCTAAAATAGCTTTGCTGTTCCTGATATGCTCACTCTTCCAATAAAGAAACAAACCCATATTGTGTGTCTTTGTTGTCCCATGTCTTTTTACAATAATAAGACACCAGCAAACTTCTGCCACAAAAATATGATTGTTACATATAGTTAATTTAAATTCTTACATCCAGAAATGAACTTGTGTACTGTGTCGCTGTCCAACTGAGCAGCCTCCTTGTTTTTAATTAGCATCTTCAGGTTGCAGTCTTTTGTATGCTACATTCCTTGCTCTTAGAGAAGGATTCTTCTGGGGCTGTTTAATTTCCATAATTTATTTAGAAGACATCTGCCTCCCACCATTCTCCTAATACTCTCATCTGCTTCAAAAAAATTCAAAGGTGTTAGGAGCTGTATTTTTAGTGACAGCTTATTTCTTCTTGGCACATTCCTGGTTCTGCAATGTTGGCAGACCTCATTTTACAGAATATCCTGGTCTGTCATGTATTAAAACTGTTCTCTGGTTATCCAAGCACTTAAAATACTTGTGAGTGTCAGGCTTGCAAGTGGATAGATATTTCTTTAGTTTATATTTAAATGTCAAGAGAGAAGCTAAAACATCTGAAGAGGCAGAGCTCTAAAAGATACTCATCCGGTCAGATACAAGCAATACTTAAAGATGTGTATTGGACAAACTAAACAGCTTCATGATTTTGATTTCAAGCAAATGCCTGAAAGATATACCTAAGTATGTAATAAAACCTATAATATATAGACAGATTTGAATAGCAATTTTATATTCCATGGTATTTAAACAGATAGCCAGCTGAATCCTCAAAAGTGAAGGCTCATCTCACAATTGTGTTCAGCAAATGAAAATCCAATCATTTTTTATTTAAATGTTTTTGGATTATGTGATAACCTTACCTACATATCTTAAATTGTTATAAATAATAATAAAAATTGCTAGCAATAGGCCAGGTACAATTCATTTAAAGCAACATATCAGGAAGAGGAAAGAGGGTGCAGTGACAGGAGTGACAGCTTGGACCTTGGAAGACAATTGAGACATTTTAGCATTGATGAAAACTGCTTAGTACTGCAGTGCTTCCCGAGGATAAATACACCTGAGCTGTTATGGTAATAAGAGCTGTGCAGGTAGTACAGACTAACAGGCACTGCACTTGACTGTTTGTTTTGTGGCATTCTAATGATTCTAACACAAAGGGAAAAACCTGAAGGAGACATGAGCTGAGATCTGCTGGCCTGGTAAGCAACTTTGAAAAAATCATTCAATTTACCTCATTTCTCCCTATATAGCAATGATAAATAATCCCACTTATCTTTCTACGACATCCTGCAACTGTTTTATGACATACGTTATCTCAGTGTACTGTTGCTGTTAATAAAATCATATTTCTTTTATTTTTGAAAGACAGGTATAATGAAGGTATAAAAAATCCTTGTTGTGAGCCTCTACTTGCATTTAGAAGAAGGAAATACACTTTGCTTAAGATGTATATTCTGTTTTTTTTTCTGTAAATCTTAATATGTTCTTATGGAATTAATGGAAAAATATGGGAGCCCTCCAGTGGTGAAAATAATATATCTGGATTCATAATGTAGCTACTTTGCTGTGACTGTTGCCTGTTTACAACATAATTGACATAGTTTTCTGACACATATGGATACTGATACCATCTTGATTAACGGGACTTGATGTCATCCGTCATTTGCTTGGACTTGAATATGAATGTGTTCCCAGATGACATTTGTAAAGCCAAGAAAGCCAAATTTGTCTCACATTACTTCCTTTTCTATGTAGACAGGAAAACTCTCAGGGGCTCCTTATTTGTTTGTTTACTTCCCACTAGAAATCGCCTGAGTTAATCATGTTCTCCCCTTCCATAGGCTTATCTCCTTTAAAGGCGATGAAAAGGGATTTACAATTGTAGTAACAGAGATTTTTTTTTTTGCCCAATCCACCCATTTTTTGGCTTTCTAGATTACCACATCAATCAGGTCACCATTTGCCTCCAGACCTGCACTCCTCCATGTAAAGCTGCGGGACATCCTTTTGGAAAGGTTCTGGACAGCTGGCCAGTCACTGCCTTGAAGCTGCATCCTCAGAGAACACTGCACTACTTCAACAAATGAACGCACATTTTGCATTTCTATGCTAAATTTGCCATAAGAAGGACGGGTTATTATTTCTGTGGAAAAACCTCTGTGCACTCCAAGAAGAAAATGGAGATCATAATCTGCTTTCCAAAAACATGTAACTATAGCTTGCTCCACTTACACCTGCTGAGTCCACTGGGACTACATTCCTTCCCTAAGCATTTTAATCTGTCAATACTACAAAAAAAAAAAAAAGGTTAAAAAAAAAAAAAGTAAAAAAATCTTTAATAGGGAGCACTTGTACCTTTAAATATGGTTTGTAAGACTTTTGGATATTATAAAATTAAACATGCCAGCACAATTGTCATATGGCTTCTCCCAGTGAAGTTTTAAATGTGAAGTTAAAAGCAGTCTCCTTGTGAGTGATGCACATATAAAATACAAATGTCTGAAAAACAGCAGACTTTTCAGAGAGCCCTTCTGTAGCATTGGAAACAATAGGAAACAGAAAGAGAAAAAGATTAAACGTTTGTCTTATTTTTAATGAGGGTAGCTTTTTTTGGAAACACATGTTGAATAAGAGCATGGTGATACCAAGAATATTTCTTTGAAGCAGTTGGCATCTGGGGTATTCACAAGCAGTCCACAGCAGAAGCTGTACATCCAGAAGCCCACTGTAGTACAGTGATCTGCACCACAGTTGTCACAGGTAGATTCAGAAAATGGATAGGAAAGCTCGTCTTCATGATAGAGGTGCAAGTGTGCACACACCCCTACTGTTTTGCTTTGTGTTTAGCCAGAGGAATATTTCTGAGTACAGAGGAAGGAGGAAGAACTGTGTTTCCTTCTCATTTTGCTTTCTGTTTTATTTAATTTCAAATCTAAAGGCAGGCCACTGAAATATATAGAACAGCAGAATAAGTTTTTAAGAGGCTGAATCTACTTCACATCCTCAGCTTTTGGATTTCAATGAGTTTTACCATTTTACCATACCTTATACAGCAGCTTCAGGGTCCAGGACTCCTATTGTCATGGAAAAATAAAGGCCTAATTTAACTGATGGAGCTACAGTGTGTAATGTGTGTTTGTCGGTTTAAGACATCTGCTCTTTCTGTCAACTACCAACTCCAGACACTGCTGAGTGTCCTCTGTCAGGCTGCATGTAGAGGCAGTGGGTCAGGGCTATACACTGCTCTCCAACAAAAGAGGAAAGGGACAAAGAAAAATTTGTGTGCTGCAGGGACTAAGTGACAGGAAAAGAGATACTTTCAGCTGTGACTGGGAAGTTATATGATTAGCATGTGATGGGCAGCTGGCCCCTTAACCACTGGCTCCATAAAGATGACTGACTTCCAGAGAGACTCTGACCTATGTAATCTGACAAAAAACAGAGCTGAGAGGATGTTGATTTTAGTTACCAGGCCCACAGTATGCACAGTTCACTTATCTTTAGAAGATGTTAAAAATTTGCAGTGGATCAAGCAGCAGAACTTCGGGATGTGTATGGCTCAGTGTTGGACTTGTCACCCAATTTTAATTAGGTATAACTTAGATTTCTCAGCCAGTTGTATCATGAAAATCAAAGGAGGGATACAGTGAGTGGATATCAGGTAGTAAGTCTCAAAGATCCACACTTCTATCAAATAAAGAGACACCACTGGAATGTCTGTCCATTTACACTCACTGTTCATGGAGCCTAGATGACAGACAACTAGGTCAGGCTTTGATTAATGTTTAGATGGCAGAATTGGATAAAATAATTCCTACCTCACTTTCAAGGTGATAAATTTTATATTTTCAATTTCATTTTTATTTCCCTAGTTCATCTTGAGTAGCAGTTTGCTTGGACATGGATGTCACCAAAAATGTGGTGCTTGTTTCCTATTGCCTTTTATTGCATTTGCTTTTCGAACACTGATTTATTTTTGCCTGTAATTATTCAGTGGCTTCATAGAAGAATCCTGTAACACCTTTAAACATTTAAACATGATAAATACTCTGGAAGCATTAAATTCTTTCATTGTACAACTGAAATTTTACTGCCATCTGTCTAAGGATCAAGATTACCAGGAACCTGCACTGTAAGAAAAAATTGTCTAACTATTTCTACTGTTCTGCTGAGTTTTAACGTTTCTTTGAGTTTCTATGAAACTGGATTTGGTCTTCACTTAATTTTTGTTTCAATGATATATATTGATTTTCCTCCCTCTGTATATAAGCATGCCTAAGTAGAGAATGTAGTTCAATAGATTTTACAGCTCTGTAAGAAAACAAAATCACATAGCAACCCTAATGTTCTCAAATATGTGAGAAAAGTCTGTAAACAGCCTTCTTCTCCAGTGGCTCATTCCTAACATTAAGATAAGATATTCCTCAGTGAACACACAGAAAGTATATTTTCTTGAGGCTCTGAAAATAATAGGATTCACATCATTATGATGCATTTTAACAAAGTAATGAGAAATAAAGAGCAGAAAAAGACAACGTATGGCACTGACTACAGTTCTAAAACCTAAAAGTAAGAGAAAAAGATCAGAGAGGAAAAGCTTACTCTGCCTTTTATTTAATATTTTTCAGAATCTGCTGAAAGTGAAAAGAGTTCTGGACCTCATGTGCTTCCTTACTTTCATTTTCAGGAAAGAAAACCACAATGTTTTTTGTCTGACTTTCTTTTTTGTTCCATCTTTCTTCTGTAAACAGAAACAGTATTTAATTTCAGTCTGAGCTTTGGCATATTGCAACAGTTGTGCATGATTTTTTACCAATTGCTAGGGCTTTTAGACCAACAAACAAACAGAAGCTTGTTTCAGAGACAAATTCTGAACCTTAAGAAAAGAGTTCTGACTTGTCTCTGATTTGAAAGAAGTTTGTCTCAGAACAGAATCAAGTTTAACTCAGAGAATGGGCACATCAACTCATTAGTTTAGACGTTTCACTGCAATAGACTCACTTGCCTGTATTTTCACTTTTAAGCAAAAGTCAGTATATATGCATTGCAAGATAAGGTACTTGGATGTTCAATATAATTGCACGATTTGCTAACAAGACATTTTAAAGAACTGTGACGAGAAATTTAAATGCAGGTAATCTGAGGGCTTTATGTAATATGATTTCATTTTAGCTCTCTAGAATAAAGCTAACCTCTGTCCTCTAATACTGAGAAGCAGCTTTTGGTTCTTGAAAATGAGTAGTTCAATTTCACTGAAGTGTTTACATGGTGAAATATTTCTGCTTAGTTTTGGCTTACCATAAGAACTGAAAATAAATAAAAAGTCCACAGCAAATACCTATAGAGTGGGTTATTGTGCATCACAGCATAGTTGTAATTTCACATGGGTTAGTAAGCTTATTTGCATAATACGAATTTTAGCCCAGTTTTGTAATGAATTAGCTGTGTGAGTGCAGTGACCCACAATCGGCTACACTGCTAGAGTTCAGTAAAAGTGGTGACATACTACCTTTCCTTGTAGCAGCTCAGCTGAATTGCAAATATAATAGCCAAGAGCATGTTTTTTCTGAAAGCATCTGGTAACACCATCACTGGTAAAAATGATCTTTTAAGCACGTTATTTTTTTCTGGTATTTTATTGTTGCCTTTCCAATTAATTTTTTAAAAATTGTTTTTTCTATGTATTATTTTTAGACAGCAAAATTAACAGGGCAAGTACTCAAATATTATTTGATGGTGATGAATCATTAATACTCTTAATGCATATATTAGTAGGTATATTTCAGTTCTTCTTCACTATATGTGAGCAAGTGAACGTATGTTTGGACCTCTACAACATGACAGAAAACAAGATACACTCACCACAGCCCACATGAAACAAGCCTTTAACTCTCTGACAACAGTTCCTGACATTTATAGCACAGCTCCTGAGGGCCTTAATGACCATCATGTCAAGCTGAATCTACTATTAATATACCTCACTAGTAAGGAGTAAGTATTATAGTTCTTATCCTGAGTGTGAAAAGTCCATATTTCATAAGGAGCTTGGGTCTAACTGAGTCATTAAAGGGTTCCCCATAAGGAAAGAAACAGTCATTCTTTTTTCTTCTTTTTTTTTTTTCTACAGAGTTTCTTCCTGCTGAAATTTTCTTCTCTTGAAAGGAGAAATCTGCATTTAAATTAAAATACTAATCAGATAGCTAGCCAAGACCGTCTATTATTTTACAAGGTTACGTAGACAGCAGAAATATCATCCAAGGTTCATCTTCACATGGACCCTCAAATATATTTAGCAGGACTTTCATATTTTCATGATGGTATTAGGCAAGAATTTATTTTTTTTTTTTTTTTTTTAATATTCAGGACCTGATTCTAAAGAGATCATGACACAGAATATCACTTACACAACAAGCCAGAATTGGAGAGAAAGGTTTCCAGAAGTGACAGATCATTTTTGGACATTCATTTTGGATCCACATCTAGGGTATTTACAGAGTCATTGAATAGTTTTCATTGGAAATGCTCCCTGCTCCTCGTCTGCTCTGTTCCCTTGCTCAAAGCTGTATCGAAGAACTTGCTCAGGACTTGTCCTCTCCAGGTCTGGAAATCTGTTTTCAAGAAGCTAAATTACCACACAATAAACCCTAAACCTCCTTGACATTCATCACTAATGCAGATCTGACCAAACACCCAAAGTAGATGCATCCCAAAGTACGTGTTCCTTTTACAGATCTTGTTCGGGTAGGATTTCTCCTGTGTGTATATAAAGGCTAGGATTAATACAACCTACTATTGTGCCAGGTACCCTTTGCTCTCTCTTTAATCAGTGAACTGAAATTCAGCGTTTCTTGGGTGTGATTCATCTGAGTATATTGTAGATTTCTAATACAGGCCAGATGAATAGTGCCCCAGGGTGTCTTTTTTTGCTGAATCCACTGCCAATAAAGGGATCCTGGGGAGATTAGCTCAGGTGTAGACATGTACACATCTGAAATTAGGTGAGATAAATTTTATCTATGGACTTTTCTTGAAGTGATAGCAAAAGAATTACCTCTCAAATTTAGGCTTACTGGGTTATGGTGGATGGGTTGTGTGTTATGGGTTATAGGTGAACTTGATGTCCTTTCAAAAAGACTACTGTAGTTTTTCTGAATTGACATTATATCAGTAAATCCTCTTCATTTTTTTTTTCATTTCCATGTAAAACTTTTTAAGAAATAAGCACTTTTTATAGTTCATTTTTCTATATAGAATAATTGAAGAGACATATAGCATGTGACTGGAATCATTTTCACAATACTGAGTATATAATATGTCAGTAATTCACAGTCTGTTGGAAGAATAAATTTAAACAAATGGATTTGCCTCTTGTATCTTTTCCTGTTTTCTTTCAGACTGCATGAGTGAGGACTGAAATAGATGAGAAGAGAATCTTTTGACCAGTGCGGGCTAGTGAGGAAATATAAATATTTTGTTTACAGTATGGCAAGTGTGATAGTGTTTTAAAAACAAGAAATGAGCTGGTATTCATAAGTCAATCTATATCTTTCTTTTTCTCGGTGCAAAACCAGAGGTTTAGGTAAGTTAATATCTGAGTGAAGAATATAGTACATGTTCTCTTCAAATGCATAAATAACCAAGAATTTTAGCTAAACTAGAACAGTGGAGTTAAAGTTCTTGTATATGACTGTTAATAGTAAAGGAAATAAAGGATATTATAAGGAACTCACAGATAGTAAATGGAGAGCCTGAGGAGACTGCTTACTTCAAAGGAACAGGAAACCATGAAATTTCTAGTGCAGTGGCAGCTGGCACTACCTGATGTAGCTTCATGAAAAAGCTGTTCAGTTTCGTCATCGTGTGGCTCCTACAGTCCCTGATAAACCCTTCTTCATTCCTTTAAAGCATTCCCCTCTTTACAAGACACTGCAGCATTAGCTGTTTTGGCATGCATTCCAGGCCATAGACTGGGATCTGTGAAGTTTACTGGATGGGAGCTAATGCTTATCTGAAAAGCTATATGAATCACATGAGGCTTTTAACCTTCTATAACTGTGCAATTGCCACAGAGATTACCACACTGCCATTTATGTAGGAGGAAAAATAACTATTTACAGCACATTTTTAGTTACATAAATTACATTTTTGTCCAAGGTTAGATATTATGAGAGTTAAGGACCTACTTTTCCCATCAAATGCATTTAGAGTTGTTGTGAATCTGTCAATCCCCCTCCCTGATTTTAATGGATTGCTGCCCAAAAATTACTTCTGGTGATCTGGTCGAGCATTAGAAACATATTCGACTACATCTTTAGTTTGAATTAAATTGAGGTGTGTGGGGTTTTTTGTTTTATTTTGGTTTGGTTTTTTAAGTACTCACTATCTTGTGAGGCTCTTCTCATGCACAGAGCAACTCTTGCACCAACCTCAGAAAGCAGAACTTAACTTTAAGTGGTTTATGTTGTTGTTAGCATTTGGCAGTTCAGGTGCTATAACATATCAAAAACTGATTCATTCCGTTGATACCGCTAGAACTGATGCAAGTAGTGAATCTCTCAGGATTTTCACATCTTTATTTCCTTCATAGTTAAGGCCAATGATTGGTGACAGCTTTGTCAGCTCATCACATAATGTCATCGGAAATTCCATGTGGCTGGCTGACAGTAAATTTTCCCTTTCATTTGTTAGGGGGTACACGCCAATAGAAGCCTGAAGAGAGATAACTGTTTTATATAAGTTTGTAGTGAAAAATGTGTAAATGAAAACAGCCTTTTTTTTTTGTTTCTTTTTTTCTTTTCCGATGCCTTAGCCCATTTTTAAACTGTTGACTACTTAGCAATAGTGAAATGAAATTTTGGAACAAGAATCTAAGCATAGAAGTGCAACAAGTCTGTGAGCACAGAATTCCTATTGTACTTCTTTTAGAGCTTCACAGACAGAGCTGAAAATATTTCATTTTGGTTTCTGCACTCTCTCATGCTGTGATAGTTTCCTTGTTCCTTATGGGCAGGTCATTCTACATATTTCCCACAGAATTCCCACAGAGGACCTCTGACACATTCATGAAGTTACAAAAACATTTGGATGAGCCAGTCTACAAAAATGGAAAAACATATTAAAACCTTCCTGAGTAAAATAATATGAAAAAGCCACCACAGGCAAGTTGATTACCTTTGTAAGACTGTCTTTTCAATTTCCCCATTGCAGGTCTTTTCACAGTGCCCTGACCATCACAAATTACATCTTTTAAAAGCTTTTTCAAAAGCAAAAGTTGTTATGTTAATGTATGACACATAAGAGTCAGTAATAATATGTGGATACCAGTTAATGTTTCTTCAAAGTGATTAGGTGTCTTAGACACAACACCTCAAGAGACCTAGACTCTACGGCAAGATGAAGAAATATCTTTAATGACTGGAAAAGTGTAAGTCCACAAGGCTGCAACATTATTCAGCTTTAAGTAATTCAAGAACAACCCAGTGTAGTATTCGAAGGTACCCTAAGCTCCTAGTCTGGGAGATTGAAAGAATATATTGTATTGGAAAAAATTCTAAAGTCTTCAACATCAGGATGCAAAAAACTTTCAAAAGTCAGATTTGAACCCAACTGAGTATTGCAAGAAAATATTAATTGTGGGATATTAATGTGCATAATTTGCGGAGCTACTAACCCTGTAAGATTGTAAAAGATGTTTCACCTAT
>JAWWES010000115.1:76481377-76501127 GCA_035583135.1 Lophotriccus pileatus | reverse complement strand
TATATATATGTATATATATATATATATAAAGTATATGACACATATTTCTACATTCTATCTGCATGGATCATACAACTATCCTGGTATGAATCTGTTGAATACTGTGTTCTCTTAAAACACTTGCTACTGCTTTAGACAGCACCAGGTGTGATCTATTAATCTGAACTGTAAGACAACAATCCAATTTTTAATCTTTGACCAAAAAATGATTAATGTTTATTTTAATCAATATGTTTCTGTGGAGGATGCATTATGATATAGATTAAGGTAAGGAAATGGACCTGTTGAAGGGAGTCTGTGTTTAAGGCCATGAAGATGATCAGAGGGCTGGAGCACCCCTCCTATGAAGACAGGCTGAGAGAGCTGGGATTGTTCAGCCTGGACAAGAGGAGGTTCCAGTAAGACCTTATAGTAGCCTTCCAGTACTTAGATTAGATATTAGGAAGAAGTTCTTTATTGTGAACGTGGTGGCACGCTGGAACAGGTTGTCCAGAGAAGCTGTGAAAGTCCAGTCCCTCGAAGTGTTTAGGCCAGGTTGCATGGGACTTTGAACAACCTGGTCTACTGGACAATGTCCCTGTCCATGGCAGGGGAATTGCAACTAGATGATCTTCAAATTCACTTTCAAACCAAACCATTCTATTATTCTATGATACAATGTTATTAGTTATAATTTTTGATATCTCAATATTATTATTTCTAATTTGGCTTTGGTAGACCACAATTTGGTAGGAGCCCTTGCTTTATATTTCCCCTGTGTCTTCAGGGAAAATATGTTCCATTATTGCTAGCAGTTGTGTATTTAAGCATTAATTTTTGTGGTTCAAAATATAGAAATCTTGAAAAGACAAACTTTAGAAAGAGGAAAGAAGGAATTATTCTAAGATAATAATTTCAGTATCTGCATTTTTTCTTCCTTTCTTTCCTCAATTTATAAGTTTATCTTTTCTTCCAGGAAAAAAGTGAGAGAACTCTCAGTGGATTTTTTTATTTTGCACTTAATCAGAAAAGAAATAAACTTTAGTTAGAGAGCAATCTGCCTTTAAGAATGAGAAAAGGCATAGAAACATCGAATCACAGAATCACAGAATTACACAATATTCTGAGTTAGAAGGGACCCACAAGGATCACTGAGTCCAGCCCTCAGCCCTGCTAAGGGGTTGTGACCATCCCCAAGGGTCACACCATATACCTGAGAGTATTGTCCAAACCCTTCTTGAACTCTGTCAGACCTGGTGCTGTGACCACTTCCCTGGAGAGCCTGTTCCAGTGCCCGATCACTTTCTGGGTGAAGAAACAATTTCTAATATACAATTTAAAACCTCCCCTGACATAACTTCAGGCCATTCTGTCTGTGGTGTCACTGGTCGCCACAGAGAAGAGATCAGTGCCTGCCTCTTCTCTTCCCCTCACGAGAAAGTTGTAGACTGCAGTAACATCTGCCCTCAGTCTCCTCTTCTCCAGGGCCAATTGTCCTCAGCTGCTCCTCATATGGCTTCCACTCAAGGCCCTTCACCATCTTTGTTACACTCCTTAGGACACTCTCTAATAGTTGAATAACTTTTTTTATATTGCAGTGCCCAAAACTGCACACAATATTCAAGGTGAGAGACATCAGGGCAGAGAAGAGCGGGACAATCCCCTCCCTTGACTGGCTGGTGATGTTTTGTCTGACGCCCTCCAGGACATGGTTGACCCTTCTGGCTGCCAGGTCCCTTTGTTCGCTGCTCTCCAAGCTCTCATTTCCCAATCTGTATGAAAAGAATGATAGAATCATTAAGTTTCAAAAATTCATACAGGATCAAGTCTGACCTTCGACCAAATACCAGGACACCCACTAAACCATATCACAAAGTTCTATCATTTCTGCCTGTTTTGCAGAAGAAATGTCTTTGTATAGCTTTCCATATCTCTTACTAAAATCATGGTTTCTCAAAGCTTTGCACAGATAGGATGGTATTCACACTTATTCCAATAGGTTTCATTTATTTTAGTCAGGAGCTTTCCTTTCTCATGATATCTGATGATCCACTCAGTGCCTTGATTTGGAGAAGCCTACACCATGATTTATTTGTAATCTTTGTATGATTTGTGTAATTTAAGATATGTGATGGAATGAGATTACAAGAAGATGCTGCTGTCACAGTAGTTTTAACCATTATGATTTATCATAACAACACTGATTAAATAATCAGGCTCTTGAAAGAGTATTACATTAAGAAATTGCCAGAGACAAATTTCTGTTAGAATATTATTTTTACTTTATTGCACTTGGATTGATTAAGAAAATTGTTGAATTTCTGCAGATATAACTATGTTAGTCATGATATATTATATGTCATTGACAGATGGTCATTGACAGATGCTAAGAAGCATAAAGGAGGAAGATTTTAATTTTTCAATATTTTTTGTGAATATATTTAAAATCTACTTACCGTTTTAGCTATCTGAGAGGACATATTTCTATACACGTTTTTGTTCCTTTGTGTAACCAAAATGGGTGCTCATTTACAGTTTAAAAAGTTAAACTCCTGTCTATTTATCGCAGACAAGTCATGTGAGAACTACACATCTACATCTCATGATGAAATTCAAACCACACAGCATGACTTTAGAACAAGGTATTGACTCAATGCTCTAAGTATAATATAAAACACAAATCACTTAAACACATACTAAAAGGACTTGGTGATTTAAGCATTTGCCTTGAGGAACTTGGTGAAAAGATTGCCTACAAGTTACATGACAACAAACTTGCCCAATCATGCTCAGATGTGTTTGTTTTGAGAAGATAGTCATCTATGTCCTTGGTGCTCTGAAGAGATTCACATTTAGATAGACGGGTATCTGAAATTAACCCAACTTGGCTAAGATAGACATGATCAAGAACAGCAGTAGTGCACAACTTCTGCATAGTGTAAGGAAGTGAGGGCTCACTCTAGAAGCTGGGAGCTCAGTATCCTAAATATGTTTTGAGCTGAGGGATCAATGTTTTTCTCCTATCAATAAATGTCCATTAGAAATGGACAGACTAAATACAGAGCTGAAAGAACTCCACTTCTGCTGTTTAAGAACCTCTATTTATGTTCCTGAATTCTCAGTTGAAGAGGTAGATATCAGGGTCTTCCTGAATAACATGAATTGTCTTCTGGAGATACTTCAAAATTATTTCAAAAGTATTGGAAAATCTAATTTAAAAATGTTCAATGTCTACTTTAAATTGCCTAAACTCCAATAATGAAAGTTGTTTGATAGGATGATGTATCCCATCCTAAAATTGCTGCCTAGGATAAACAGATGGAGGTACTTACCTCTCTTTATTGACTACGAAGACCTGAAGTGGAGTAAATTTTGTGCATTTGGGTAAACCTCCTAAAATCTCAGTCAAATACTGTGAAATTAGGCACATCAATAAGACAGTGTAAATGTCACCCTTAATTTCTGTTGCGTGCTGACTGCTTAAATATTTCACCCAAACTACATTGATTCTGTGAAGCAAAAATATGTAAGAATAACAAGTGGTGAAGTAGGAGTGCACTTGTACCATTTGCTCTCATCACTGTACTGTCATTGCATATTTCGGTACATTGGACTGACTCTCCTCTTTTTCAAAGGAAGAAGAGGTGCTGTCTGCCTTTCGTGTCCGTGATCATGACACTCCTTCCAGAATTTTAAAGACTTGATTTCTGTATCCCTTTCAGCCACTGGAGAAAGAGTCAGACCCATATTTTTCAAGTCTTAGTAGACTTTCTGACTAGAGGCAACAGTCTGATGGGGTCAGACTCTTCGGTCAATATTTGAATGATATGCAAGAGTGGCCTGGCAATAAGAATCTCTGCTTGGTTAACAAGTGAAGCAGACACTCTCCTGTAAAGGAATTTTAGTGGTGCTTATGCATCATACGTTAGGAGAACAAAATACACAAGCCCCCTTCAGGTTTATGTTTAAATCTCAGATGAAATGCGAAAATGGAACTATTTAGATTAAATTCACTTCTTAGAAGTTACTTATTGCTGCGTTTCATGGTAGCTGACCTCTGATATGAAAGAGTGTTGCAAATTCTTCTTCATGAAGAATAAATAAAATATTTCTAATGTAAAATAATTTTAATTAATTTTAACTTCACTTTATAATAAATTTGCCCTCATTTAATATATGACTTCTTCATTCTGCTCTTTTTATAAATTATATATTTTGGGAGGGAAAAGTAAAGCTAGGCCTTGTTGGGTCACTCAGACAAAGAAGAGTGATTCTTGTCTTGTTTTTTAACTTTTGTTCAGTGCTACTCTATTTTATGAATCATAATGTTTTGTTATGCCCCCTGGATATCCAGAAGAAGTTCGGTCTTCAAAATATTGTGACAAAATCTTAAGTAAAAAGCTGCTAAAATTAAATAAACTAATGAAGTAGTCATCAGTTTCTTAACAGTGTTTAAGGACTGGTTTCTATCATAAGTAAAATTTTCTATTTTTGTTGTAATTGCTTTTGTGAAATATTGTGTCCTTTTTGTTCCTCATTCATCCCTGATTTTATCCAGAACACAAAGAAACAACTGTAAGGCTAAAATAGGCAGCTAACATTTTCCTGGTGACTGAACACATATGAATTCTGATTTATTATTATTACATTTAAACATATAAACATTCATCTTTGCATACAAATACAAGAGAATAATGAAAAAAGGTCTGTGATTATTTTTGCAGGATTCAAAATCATAACTTTAAAATTTATTTAAAATGTAACATTTTGCTTGCCTTCTATGTCATTGAATAATAAGGGCATCCAATGTATTTAAAAACTACTTCTAGCAGGATTTTTTCTTTTTGTTTGAAAAATTTAGCTTTCTTCTTTATTATTCTACCTTAGGCTAAGGTTTTCATCAATAAACTGGAACTCTTTGATCAAAGAAAATTTCTAAAAAGCTGTGGAAAATATTTTGATAAAAAATAAAATTTACCAGAGACTTCCTAAGAAATGCATATTCAAATAGTTCTTTTGCAAGAGGCATTACCTTATAACTACTTTTCCCATAATATACATATTGATTAGAGAGCTATTGTGTTTCACCCTGTTTAGTATTTCACTAATCTGGTGAAGCAGGGAATGAATAATAAGGATCAAATCAATTTATGGAAAGTCAGCTTACGCAGAGGATGCCAAATAATAGAAATTATCCTCTGCAGTGTAGTGAATACCTCACTGGTAACTTTTCAGAAGATTTTGGATCTCTTAATGCTTACTTTCCTCATATTTTGCTGCTGACCTTTTAGCGGTCCACAGATTGCATCACTAATTGTTCCTTATCACGTATCATCTGGAACTTCAAGCCCTGTCTTCCTTTGCAGAAAAAAGGACAGCCTTTTAGGAAAATTTTTCTGACAGTGTGTACTTAAGAACACCCATTTACTTCTTCTTTTGTCTTTTTAATAATTGACAGAAAAACTTTTGCTGCCTTCAGATGTCAGAGTTAGGTTTGAATGGTCTTTCTCCTGGGATTTAATAAAATAAGTACATCTTTCTACTTATCCTTCCAGTGTCTTCTCTGATGGGTTTCTCTCCCTGTCTTCATTTTCTCTCTCGTAATTCTTACTTCTCCACAATATGTGCCTTGATATTCCTCATGAGACTTTCCCTATGAGGACACCAAAAATGTCACATGGCAAGCTTTTTATAAACAAGAGGGGCTCCAGTGCAACTAAAGTAAAATGTAAATCCAACAGTATCATTAACTTCAATGGTTTTCACATATAAGTGTTTCACAATAAAATTATGGTATATGCATAAGAAAATTGCCTGTTCATCAGAAAATAAGAGAAGAACAAAGAATAATACAATATTTGTAGAATCTGGAGCAAGAAAACTTACTCTTAATGAGAAGGATCAGGTTATGGAACTTAAGACAAGATAGGCATATGTAAGTGCATGGAGCCTGATGGCATGGAATTAGGTGTGCTGAGGGAGCTAGATGTTGCCACTGGGAGACCACTGTTGTTTTACCTTTGACAGGTACTGATGATCCAGAGAAGTTCCTGAAAACTGGGAGACCCAACGTTGCTCCTAGCTTCAGGAAGGCCAAGAAAGAAGATCTAAGGAATTGCAGGCCAGTTAGCCTCATCTCAATTCCTGCATAGGTAATGGAGCAACTAAACCTGGAAAACGTTTTCAAATGCATGGATGGCAAGAAGGTCATCAGGAGTTGTTGGATGTATAAGGTCATGTTTAGCCAACTTTATAATCTTATGTAATGAGGTGACTAATAAAAGGACAAATGAATGTTGTTTCCCTTGGCTTTAGTAAGGTGTTTAACAATTTCTCCCACAACATCTTCATAGATAATTTGATAAACTGTAGATCAGATAAGTGGGCTGTGACATGGATTGAAAACTGCTTGAATAAGTGGGCCCAGAGGGTTGTAATCAGCAGCACATTTAGGGACAGGTCACTAGTGGGCCAATACTGTTCAGCATCTTCATGAATCACCTGGATGATGTGACAGAGTGTACTCTCAGCAAGTTTCCAGATGGTACAAAACTAGGAGGAGTTGTTGATACACCAGAAAGGTGTGCTGTCACTGAGAGAGACCTGGACAGGCAGGAGAACTGGGCAAAAGAAAAATCTCATTAAGTTCATCAAAAAGGTATGAGAAGTCCTGCCCCTGGGGAGAAATAACATCATATATCAGTAAGCACGGAGTGTGTGTGTGTGTGCCCTCAGGGAAAAGAAGACAAAAAACATCCTGGGCTTCATGAGTGAGAATCCTGGTTCTGGTCAGGACAGAGTTCATTTTTGCAGTAGCCAGGACCCGGAGGTTGTTCTAGACTACCTCATGTGGTTGCCAAGAGGTGTGTGGGGGGAAGAGGTGTCTCTGGGTCGCATAGTGCGGTGGAGGGAATGGTCAGGTATTGTTGGGGGGTTCCACACTGAGACATAACGTGTGAATTGTTTGCTCTTCTCTTGTAGTTGCTTTTATTAATATTGTTGCTGTTTGTAAATTATTTCATTGTGTCCAGTAAATTGTTCCTATCTCAAACTGTGATCTTTACTTTTTGTGCCTCCAATTCTCCTCTCCAGGCTGTCACAGGGAGATAGGGAGAGGGCAATGAGCAAGCAGCACATGATTTGGAGCATTTCAGTGAGAGCACTAAACTGGGAAATACCATTCCTAAACCACGACAGTGGGAGCATTAGCAGCAGGTCAGGCAATGTGATCCTTCCTCTCTACTCAGCAGCGTAGAGACACATCTGAAGTGCTGGATTCTGTCCCTCACATAGAAACTGACATATGGCAATGAATTTTGCTACCTATGAAATAAATCATAATTTCATAGGATTTTTACCACCACCAGATACCTCACAATATTTTTCCCTACATTTTTCTAATTGTTTTATATATTTAATTCTCTATTAAGCTATAAAAACCCATTTGCCCTTGAAATTTCTAGTCTTCAGCTATGTATAGATTTTCAGCACATTAAGTTTCTGTGGTTTCTGAGTGAAGCTACATAATACTAAAGATGATCTTTTTTGTTTTACTAGAAGTGTTGAAACACCTACGTACCTGTCTGTACCCATACATCAGGTGTGTACTGAGGCAAGTGTTTCAATTGTTTAATCAAATAAATTGGATGTAAAATCTCTACTTGCAGGATTATGGACAGAAGTATCAAAAGTCCACTACGTTGTTAAGTGTTATCCCATGTGTCTGACAGTATAGGTAAAGAATCCTTTAAAATTGTATTTTTTCTATGGTCAAGTGAATGGTAACAAATGGTTCAAAGAAAACTGCACATTAATTTTCCTATTTTGAAATTTAAAGTATGTCAAGTGTGAATAAAGCATAGAATACCACAGACTGAACAATTTTCAGTGAAGATCTCAAAAGTGCGATCTTCTAATAAATTTTTCTAGAGATGAGCTTTTATTATGCCTCTCTCTCTTTTTCTCTATTCACAAATAATCAAGTCTTCTTTGGACTATACTGGTGTAAAAGCAAAGCAAGACTGAAAAACAACTTTAATCATGATCTGTTCCTTTAAGAGATAGCTATCAAAGAGGGACAGTGGAAGGCAAACTGCAAGTGCTACAGTTAGGCCTTAGACTAGACCTGTGAACACTGGAGAAGTTACTAGACTTACAGCTGGTTCTGAGCATCTTTTGCTGAGTGCCATGTGATATCTAAACCCATTTGTAGGCAGCTTATTTGATTGATTAATTAAAAATGCTGATTAATGTCTTGCCACTCAGGACCTGTCAGAGTGGGCCATCCTGTCCTGCTTACAATGAGGAATCTTTGAAGGTTGCACTCTGCAGCAGAAGTCTGAGAAATAACTTGGAAACAAATTCAGGCAGATTTAAATTTGAATATGTGGCAAACACATGTAGGGATTCTTCTTCAAGAAGGAACTGCCTACCCAATGCACCAGATAAACTTTACTCTTCCTGAACTAACAGAGTGCTGAATCCTGACACAACATACCTTACTTTCTAACAGTGACAATTTTTTTGTCCCTCTCATTATTAAAAACTAGGGATGAAATCTCTGAATCTATACCCTTCTTATCTTTGGGAGTGATACTTCTATCAAGAACACTTTTTCAAGGTGTAAACCACCAGGATCCCTGAACAGCTGTGGTTTTATGAATTTGAGTGTGTGTGATGTCAGTAACAAGAGCTCTGAGTGCAGTAGGTAGTGTATGAGAAAGCATGAGAAAGCTCTCAAATGGAGAGGCATAGGAATAGGGAGGGCTCTCTCCCTTTTCTTTGCTCCTTGCTGCACAAGGTGAGATGTGTTTGAGTTCCATAAGAGAAAGCTGAAAGCTGAAGACCTCCCCTTCTCAGTCTCTACCCCTGTGACTACAATCTGACACTTGTTTCCCTGATGCTTTCCCAGAATAATGAATTTTGCACTTCTGGCTACACAGCAACTCAGCCTCAAGAGATGGAACACTAAGTGCCTCACTACGAATATTCATGGCGCGCTGGTTAGGTCTCTCCAGGGTGATAGGAGAGGTGGATTCAGTCTCCTGTAAGATGATCAGGGCTGGGAATGCAAACCTCTCATTTTCTCAGTGAGCACTCAAACCACTAGACTATTAAGAGTAAGATGGTGTCACCTTTACCTGATAACTTTCTCAGAAAGGGGCTAAAATGCTCTGGGTCCTCAGTGGATAGAAGCACCTAACATTTTCTATTAATTTTCTATACTCTCAGTGGAAAGATAGGCACTAAAAATATGAGCAGATTTCCCTCTGCTTATCTTCATAAGCACTCTCTCTCTCTCTCCATTATGGTACGCAAACTTCAGCCCCCTTCTAGGACCAAACAGGATTTTGTGCATAACATCTAAATTAAGCACCTAAATGAAGTGCACAGTATTATATCCAGGAAAATTAAATCTCTTCAGACATACCTAGTATGTGAGAAGAGTGACATTTGAACTTATTTTGCCAGCACAATCTTTGGGGAGTCCTGTGCTGAGACATGCGAGTATAGCAGAATCACTTTTGACCCTGACCAATACCGAGCTGTTCAAACTCACTTTGCTTGGGTCTTGCTAGCTCAGGCATTTCCTGCCCCATACCCCATTGCGTGAGAAGCCTGAGGATAGTGTTTGATACCAGGAGCTAAGCATCTAAATCCATACTTATGTACGCAAGAAGCAATGAGTTATGCAGAGGCAAAGGGCAGGCAGAGCCCCTGTCAACTTAATGAATATTTGGGGTACAAATGACCTCTGAAAATCAGGCCATTTATTTTAAAATCTAAAAATAGATTCAGATGTTTAATTTTACATATTCAGGTTGGAAAATTTTGGCTAGAGAGTAAATTAATTGCCTAAGGTCACACAGCAAGTCAATGTATAATGAGAAAGTAATAATGAGTGAAGAAAAAAAAAGTATTTTTAATCTCAGTGGATTTATTGAATCCCAAAACTCTTTTAATAAAACTAAAAGTGTTCTTGAATATATCTCTGTATTTTTTTTAATTGTGGCTTAGCATCATTATTTAAAATGTATTTTTTAAAAATAAAAACATTATTTTTCTGCACATTTAACCCTGATTGGTGGTATCTTCTTATTGCTACGAAAACAAAAGTTTCAGTCAAACCTTCAGCAACAGATATTTTGTTGCATAGGTAGTTAATGAATGAGATATTTGATTACAAAGGGATAAGTAACCCCTTTGTAGCCTGCAATTAACATTTAACTTGATATGGTCAATAAGCCAAACGAAGGGAGAGTAAACTGAATGAAAAGGATTTTTCTCTCATTGGGGGTTCATCAAACACATATGCTACCAAAGAACACTGTTGCGATAGGCGATTTTGTTCGCAGATTTGTATAAAGCCAAGCTTTCATCTGGTCAAAAAGAAATAGAAGAACCCACTCACTCTCTGAAGAAAAACAGTATATTAAACCATTCAGATTTCAAGTGTGTGAACATAATTTATAACAGTCAAATGCGTTATTAGGCAATAATGATATCTCAGGAAGCTAGTCACTCTGTTCCTGCTAAAATCCTGTGAGACTACAGTGCCTAATTCCCTCATAGGCTTTCTAGTTTTAATGAGTTCTTGCTTACACACAGACACAGCAAATGGTATCTGCTATATCCTTTTCATGCAAATATAAGCTAAACTCTTAGTGATGTATTCTGATTCAAAATATAAAAAATGTCTGTCTACAGCAGTTATGCAGTTCAAAGTCGGCTGCACGGTGCCTTTTTCTTGGTGCACAGAACTTCTCAAAGCTGTTTATCATAAACAAAGCAATAAAGTGAGAATGGTCCCCACGTTAAGGTTTGAGGTTTGGAAAATACATGCTGAATTTCTTTTGCTGCTGCCAGCTTCCTTCATTGCCTTGACCATAAAGACCACTCACTTTCCTCAGCTGGAAGAGAAATTTGAGTTTTCAAGATTAACTTTTTATTGGGTTTAAGGTGAATTTTTCCTGCTATGAAAACTATTCTAAGAGAAAATGAAAACAGACAAAACCCAAACTGCTATTTTCAGGAAACCTTAGCTGACAGTACTAGGCAAATGAAGAATAATATGTCATAATTCTCTTATTAGGATTCTGGAAATATGCCTTTTTCTGGTTCATTTCTCTGGTCCTTTTCTCAATATTTTTTTACCAATGAAATATTTTCAAAATTTCTTCTTTGTTGCAGGACTCATCACGATGGAGTCTTGGGAAGTGATTGGAATCATACTATGCTAAAGGATCAGTTTTTTATACTGGACTTTCCATTCAAAGAATATGCAAAGAATCTATACCAATCATTATCTAAACATTTAAACATTATATGTATGAAGGAAAGTACAAGAACTGCTACTTATTATTTTTCAGGTTCACATAACTGGACTTCTCATCAAGGCCATGAAGATCTAACAGGTGATCTATGGGCAGGCTCCTCTGGACTTAAACTAATAGCAGAATTGAGACATTGGTCTATGTTGAATTATGTTTGTGGAACAAATTATTTTGTTCCATGTGGAGACACAGACATGAAAGTAGACTAATTTTACATAAAAATTGTAAAGAAAATTCCATAGGATAGAATTTCTTATGTTCTTAAAAACAATATAAGGTCACAAGGAAATAGATTTATTATTTATTTATAGTGGTATTTAATGTTAAGAGGATGTGTGATTGCAATATAATAGTAATTACAATATAAATTTAATAATATATTTTGCTATTTAAATTTTTACAAAATATGAACAAGCACTTACAGGAAACTGCACCAAAGCGCAAAGCATTTTTGCTGCCATTGTCAGTGAGAGCTTCTACTTTTGTTGCTCTTTGATTGTTTTAATATAAAATTTGTGTGTATAGCAAATAAAGTAATAAAAGGGGTTTTTTTTCCCACTTGTCATCACTGCAAACTAAATCTGGAATAAGAAAACAAAGATATAAGACTTTTCTTTTTTTTTTTTTTGTTCATACCTCACTCCTGACAACAAATATTCTGAAGGGCAAAAGTAGTCTTAAATTACAGTATTGGCTTTCTTGTGTTTTATGAATTCTACTTTGGGTTTCTAGTGTAAATCTGTGCTTTCAATGGGACTACATTGATGTATGTATCTCGGAGCGTAATTTGTACACTTTGGCTGAAGAGTGAACCTGCCACAGGAATTTAATTCTGTGGATTGATGTGTAAAAAAAACCAAACCATTTCTGAGAGATCTCTGTTTCTGTAGGACTGTCACTGGTAAAACGTAAAAGCTAGTCTATGTCAGTAAATGGATATTATACTGAATACACACAGGAAAACCAGCGTGATGAATAAAATAGAGGCATTTTTAGTTGGAGACATTAGAGTTGCAGTTTAGGCTTTCAACTCTATATGGGTCAATAGCAGTAATTAGTTCTATTCCATTACATTCTTATACTACTTTGCTCACCATAATACTTGAGTGCATAATATATGTACTGCATGGTGGAATGAGATAAACATTGTGCTGGTCTGCTTTATTTCAAAGTTTAAGATTACTGCATGCAGTGAACATCCCATTGTTGCCTTTGTTTTTACCACATTACTGTTAAAGGTATGTATAGACACACTGAGATGAGATGCAGTTTCAGTTAGACAATACAGGGTGAAGAAGCATACTTTGTACTAGGTGGGGATATAGGGGAGACTTTTAATTTGCCTTAGTTTCTGTGAGAGTTCACAGTTTTAAGAAATCTTTCAAAAAGCTTTGCTTCCCCTTCAGATGAATTTCACCCTCCCCGGGTTTGTGCCAGAAAGACACAGTTCTCAGTTATTGTCTCCAGACCAGAGCTTAGTTAATCTTCTAGCCAGACTGGTTCCAGGTCATTGAGTGCCTGAGAGAGATACAGTCTGTGGCACCGCCCGTGATAGAAACCAGAGGCAGCTTTAGGCAGTGAGGCAATCAGGGGTAAATGCAAGCAAGCGGAGTTTGCCCACAGTCACTGTCAGCAATATAGACTTTACCCACTTCTCGATGCCTCGCCTGAAAGACAAAACAAACCTATGAGATTATCCCGTTTTACCACAGGCTTTAGTCTTGTTCTACTGGGCAAAAACCAGAGGCCCCAGTGGAAAACAAATGTCAACTTCACTGATAAAATTACAAATGAGAAAATTACCCCTCTTTATATCCTACAGCTCCTTTTCCCCTTTCTGTGTCTTTCTCTCTTTCTCTGCAACCAACAACAGCACCAAAGGCTAGTAGCACACTGTGGTTTGCAAAGATCACTTTGCAAGCCTGCCTTCTCTCTAGCAAAGGGGAGTTTGCTGCAGGCATGTCTGGCTATCTGGTCCATGCTCCAGAACTAGCTCAATTCACATCCAGGGCTGGCAATGGCTCTGCTGTGGTCAAGGTGAAGAGGGAACTGAACAGAGCTGAAACATTTCAATTTACATAGTACTTTTAACTATTAGTACATCAAAAATCTTAATGCCATGTGACTTTGAAATTAATTAAAAGTTTTTGTTTACCCAGGACATCAATATATCAAAATTTTTAATGTTTGCTCTTCATTTAGGGCATTGTCAGCTTCCTCATCACTACATGATATACAATAATTTCTTTAAATATCACATTTCATAGTGGCAAGCAAAGGCAACTGCTTGCCATGATTTAAGGTTTGCCACCTGTACAAAAGAACTGAGCTGCCTAGAAACATTTTGGAAGATAGAGATAAAAGTACAAGTACAAGTAAGTATTATATAAATAAAAAACAGGTCAGAAGTTGATTACATCAACTGGCTTCTCTTGATCACCTAGGTGGGTTAAGGAAGTCGGGTTTGATAAGCAGGACTTTTCTCTCATAGAGCCATGCTGGCTGTGATCAATGACTGTGTTGACTTTCACGTGTTTTTCAATACTTCCCAGAATAATCTTCTCCAAAATTTTACCAGGCACTGAAGTGAGACAGACAGGCCTGTAGTTTCCAGGGTCTTCCTTCTTGCTGTTCTTGAAAACTAGGACAACATTTGCCAGGTTCCAGTCAGGCGGGACCTCTCTGGATTCCCAAGTCTGCTCAAAATTCATTGAGAGAGGTTTTGTGATGACATCATCTAGGTCTTCATCTTTAATAAACCCTTGAGTAACAGTCCTTTGAGTAATACACCTACAGAGTTCTGAGTCCACTTGCCTCTCTACTACAATGGAGGTTCAAGACTCCCAAGAGTCTTGAGGCTGTAGTGTCTGAATATAGTCTGCCTCTCCCTTGATCATTTGCATGAATACAAAGCCAGTTCACTTCTTCCTGTAGCTCCTGCACCTAACGACACAGCTCTTCAGCCACAGCATACCTTCTGCAAAATAACATTTTGTCAGCCCTAGTCTCACAAAAAGGCTTCAGGGACTCCTGACAACCCAGGACCTGTGTCTGCCATCAGCAGGTCTGCCTGTCTGGAGGCCTCTGACACAGCTGGTTCAGCGACTTCTTCAGCTACAGGTGATTGAGCTGTACAGCACTTTAATACCATCACTGAGGAAGCTTAAACTAGTATGTTGATAAGACTGGAGCTGAAAAGATATCTCTTTGCTCTCCTTACCAGCTACTGAGTCTGTTTGCTTCTTCTGTTTGCTGCTCCTGGATGGTCAGAGATGAGCCCTTCCTGCTCACCCTGCCTGAACTCCTGTGAGAACTACTGTGTCACACCCTCACTGCTGTGCCATGCCACTGTTTGCCTGCTCCAGTTCCATGCACTCCGTGTTGTTTATGCTCCCTGGAGCTGTTCAAATTCCCCTTGGTAGCTCCCAGCACTGCCCTTCCTCTCCCAATTTGCTGCCAAGGGCTTCTGGGTTGTGGGGCTGCTGCTTGGATGTTCCTGGACTCCTGAACCTCCCGGTACAGAGGGCTCTCACTCCCTGGACCTTCCCTCACTCTCAGATGCCCAAGAGGAGCAAGCAACTAGGTGACATTAAAGAATCCAGAGATTCAGTCCAAACAATTCCTGTCTGGCTTTTCAGGCAACTCAAATACATCTACTTGTGTTCAGGACAAGATTGGTTTCTCTAGGACCTCTGCCATCAATTCACCAAAAACAAGATGGTACAGGTACTGCTGTGCAAGGGCAATTGAGAGTAAACTGAGGGCTTTGTGAGTCTCTAAGGGTCTTTCATTTAAATATTTATCCAGATGGGTCTCATGTGGGAGCTATGTGACAACATGTTCTCCTATGCGAGTGCTCATACTTTCTGGTTCAACCAACTTGGAAAACAAATGCAGAAATAGCTCTTGGGACAGCTACTGCTTTGTTTCTCCCAAAATATTTAGCCCTTGTCTTCATGTCCATCTGGAGCTGATGCAAAAACTTTTAGCTCTTTTTAAATGTTGTGAGAAATGAAAGTTTTACATATTTCTGAGAAAAGCAAGATACATGCTCATCTTTCCTAGCACCAGTGAGCCTATTCAGATTTGCTGCCCTGCAATAGTGAAGCATGCTGCTCTCATGGAATGCTAAAAGGTATTTGACAAGCTGCATGTCAGTTAAGCCCATCATTTTAAACACCTTCTATACTCGCTTTTAATGTCTTATCTTTCTGTTAATAAAGGGTAAATAAACTTTAATATTAGCTTTTTTTATAGCATAAGCAAAATAAAGTAAATATAATGAATCAGATACATAGCAACACACTAAAGGCACTGAAGTATGTGCTATTTGATATTATTTAATATTTATAGTATTTGATAACAGCTATTTCCTCCACAGGAAATGTGAATAAGGAGACCAATGATAACATCCACTGCACTACAGGAGAAGGCTTTCAGTACAGTTTATAAATCACATTGTGCTGTTTGGGGAGCCCTAAAGGTACTATATTGAAAGCCTGTAATGCACTAGAAGCCTTTCAGTTTTATGCATTTAATGTTTTTCCTTGGTCTGCTCTGATGTGGAAAATAGGAAGCACAAACTTACTCATTTTCAATGTTTCTAGACTGTGATTCTATTGCTAAAGTACAATTTTATTGTTTTATTCACAATACAGGACAAATATGTTCAGTGAAAATCACTAAAGTAACAAACAGCCATTCAGCCATTGTATGTTTTGATAGAAGTACACCCAGTGCTCAAGAATTATGGTTCTGTCTAGTTGGTTAGGGATGTCACGTTTCTTGTTTCCTGGATCTTTGCATGTCTTACCCCAGCAAACAGACATGAAGGTAAAAGGGAAAGATTAAAAAAAGCAAATCGATGACTCAGAACATAGAGAAATAATACAGGAAACTGGAACTAACAAAGAAAGTTTGCTTCATACTGAATTTGTGCCATTTTAAGTTTCAGTTTTTTAACCCATAGTATTGGTCTCTTCAAAGGAGTGAAATACTTTATCTTCTTGACAGAGCAAATTGAGTGGAAAATTACATAAACCCCTCAGCAGATGTTCTTTCCCACATTGTTTGGGAATTTATCCCCGTTCCACAGTTCTTCCAAGGACCATGCCAAGCTGAATGGGGGCAGAAGTAAACTTAAAGATATGTTTAGGTGAGCACTATGCTAATATTCTCTTACCATCTCCTTATTATTTTTCGGTGCCAGTCAATTTCACTATGATCTTCTATATTTTCTAATATTTTTCTATCAAGAATATCTCTGTGTAGGTGCTAGATATATTATATCTCCATTGCAAATCCAATAAATGAGAACCTGTTTTTTCTTTCACTGAAGCAAAAGCCAAAGTCCAGACCTCTATAAATTCAGTTTGCTATAATGAATGGGTCTTGGAGTCAAAGCTGTCAGGCAACAAACAACAGGAAAAAATAACCCAATTCCAGTTCCTACCGCCTGCAACATATCTATAGCTGCATAGCATACTAATTTCTGCAAATCAGATGGTATCTTCAAAATTATAATGCACACCAGCGGGTTAAGCATCTGTATAACAATAAGATTTGTCATCCATCATTCAGTGAACAGCATAAGGCAGCTTACTGTCATCTACTGCCAAGTGACATCTATCTAGATTGTCTGCCTGTCCATCTGACTCTAAACTTTGCTGCAATCTTTGATCCAGTCCTTTTTTCCTTAATTATTATTCCTATTATTCTTAATGTTCTGAGAAAGCTTCCACAAAGTTTGTGAATGAAAACAATGACATGTTATAACCAATGCACAATGAAAATCTATGCAATAAATATGCATTATCTGTGTTTATTCATTAACAAATATAGAGAATTTCACCAGTGGAAGTCCCAGCAGAATAGCAAGAGAGATTTACAGCCTGAGCAAAGGAAGATACGTCTGCAGCAGATAAGTGGATGAAGAGATACACAGGAATCTGGGGAGAAATCAACAATCCCGTGCTCTGGGGTGCATTCACAAAGAAATTAAAGACTACCTGCAGAGAAAAATGTCTCAGCTGCTTCCCTGTATTTCCTTGCTCCTAAAAATACATCGTGAATTGGGACAGGGGTAAAAAAAGCCTAAAGAATTGCAATAAGACATGAATGGTAGTGGAAATTTCCTCCACTGGGATTAATTAATTAGTCTTCCTTGGCCTAGGAGGAATGGCACAAAGCAGATTCATTGGATCTCAGAATTGGACAGAGCCTGATGTTTTTAAATAGAAGCGGCAATTTACACTGGAGAATACTCAGGAGAAACGTGAATTCCTTTTATAACAGATAAATGTTGTTTCTGATGTTTCCAGTAACAGACCTAAAGGAGATGATTTTGGAAATGAAACATTACTCCACTGATTGATGGCTAGTCTTAAAGGATTCCTGCAACACTGTCTTGAAGAGGTGAGATTGCCAGCCACATTGGTGCAAAAAACAATGGCACCACTGTGTGAAAAGGACATTTTCAATAGTATCAGGATGAATACAGGGAAGAAGAAATAAATTTCTGTTTAATTAACTGTAAGTAAGAGTAATTATGATGATCTTAATCTGATATTATTACAAGCACAGAAGACAAATACTATGTTAAAAGGGACAACAAAAGGAAATATATAAATCGTTGTGCTCGGAGATTTCAGACCTTACTGTGGTCATTGCTCTAAGTTTTTCCAGCGTAACTGTATGGAACATGATCCTCTTGTAGAGTCTAGCTAAAAGGAACTGTGTCAATATACCTCTTTTTTTCACGTGATGGCTGCAAAGAGTTAATCCATCAGTGGTGGATCTAATAGAAGAGTTTTCCATTTTCCCATCCCTGTTCCTCAGTTGTTCAACCTATGAGAACCAAGGGCCCCTCTGTTGCTGACTCAGACAGGTGGCCAATTGCCTCCCTGGGAAACACTGCTGAAGGCTTACAATCACTGATCAGTCACAGATCTGGTTAAAGTGGTTGATGTGAATGCAGTCAAACTATTTTTAGTAGTCATATCTCACTGACTGCCAATCTGGAGGTTTCAGGTTGTTAACACATGCCTCTACCTTCAGACCAAGAGGGTTTAAAAGATTAAGGAGGAAATAGTAAGCTTTTACTACAATCTTCAGTATCAATACAGTCAAAGGTAAAATTTGAAAAACTAAGGTAGAGGTTTGCTAACATCTCACATATAACTTAATTAACAGAATAACAACAGTTGGCAAATAAATTTAGATGATGTAGCTCTCTTTTCATTAGCAGAAATTACAGTCTTCTTTTTATTGGGACAAATACAAGCTACAAACTTTTTAAAATCATTGAAGTCCTGAGTTCAAAAGCCACAAAGACCCAGATATGTAAAAGGATTTATGATATTTCATCACTTCCTGTGGAAAAAAATCTAGGTAATTTGACTGCTAAATCCTTTCCTATTTGTGCACTTAAGTTGGATCTACAAAAGCACTTGTGCTGAGGGCTGCTCCTTTTTCTTTCTTAATACAGCTGTTTGTCTTCCTCACTCCAATCTGAACAGCCAATTTAGTTTGATGCTAGAGTCAAAATAAAACATATGGAAAGGTTTAGGCTCTTGGGAGACAATGGAGAGCATGCCAAGAGATGCCTGCAATAATGGATGGAAGACGTCACAGGAGCAGTGTGTCACACATCCTGATACGCTAAAGTTGCAGAAGGTAGCACAGTTCTTTAACCAGCTTTCATTGTTTTAAGCTATTTCTGTAAACTTTACAATCACTGGTAAATATAAGAAAATACGTTTACTGATGATTTCCTAATCCCTGGACCAGTGATCTAGACACTAGCCTATTTGGAGATGCTACATGTAGTCTTTGCCTGGCCCACTGAGAAAGTTTTCTGAAAGAGTGGATGGCTTCTCTTATGGCAATTTAAAAGTTATTATTCAAGAATTTCAGATGCCTGTTTAGCAGTTTAAGTAGGGAATTAGCTTGTGTTTCCACACTGAAATAATTTAACTTTCTTAAGTCAGAGTATCTTTGAATTATTTGAAATCCAGGACCTAAGTTGTGCAATGAGAATGTCTATGTTTCTATCTTATGTTATTGTGTTTTTAAGTTTGGACACGGAAAAAATGAGATAAACTCCAAGAATCTTATGACAAAAAATAAGCCTGAAGTTTTCACCCCTGCATAGAATTTCTGTTGACAAAGCTAAAAATAAAGAAAAAAATCCAAGCCCAGAGTGCGCTAAGTAAAATGTTTACAGGTGAATTCTGACTAAATATTATACAGCTCCTGAAATGAAAGCAATAAAAATAATTACCTATATTCTACGTATTAGTCAAATGGTAGAACTGAGCTCTACAGTCTTCCAAAGAGATGCCAATTACCTTTCTTTCTTTCTTTCTTTCTTTCTTTCTTTCTTTCTTTCTTTTCTTTCTTTCTTTCTTTCTTTCTTTCTTTCTTTCTTTCTTTCTTTC
>JAWWES010000115.1:76456314-76480944 GCA_035583135.1 Lophotriccus pileatus | reverse complement strand
CCTTCCTTCCTTCCTTCCTTCCTTCCTTCCTTCCTTCCTTCCTTCCTTCCTTCCTTCCTTCCTTCCTTCTTTCCTTTTTTCTTTCCTTTTTTTTTCTTCTTTCCTTCTTTCTTTCTTTTTCCATTTTTGTCCTGTCTTCTTTTTTTAAAACTAAATCTCAGTCTAGCCAAAGAATAGAGGGACCCTTGACTGTAATGTGGAAATATGCACAGTGGACAAGGTTTTCAAAACACATATATCCCATTTTAAATACATTTAGATCTCTTTGAAATCTAAATCCAGCAAAGACAAAATCCTTTGAAAATTGCCTCCAGGTCATATAGGAGTGTTTTGAGAATTTTACTTACTCTACTCAGTATATGTTCTCTATCTGTTCTGTAATAAGCAGTCAAATTTTTGCCTGCTTTAATATGCACTGTCCCTGAGGCTAGAAGATTATATGCAAACAATATTAATAGCATAATTTCTCTCCATATTTCCAACACAGCCTGTCAATAAATCAGGTTTAAATAAATCCTAGTCCTGTATGATAAGACAATGTTTGTGATGTCTCCAGTTGCATTTTCAATATTTATTATAAAATATGTGTAGCATGCAGCATTGGAAAAGAGTTTTGGTATACTAAAAGAAACAAAAATTCTATTCCCTGTAATCTAGGGCAGAATCATATTTCAATAAACTTTAATCTGGGGTTGATAGAGACAGGAACTCAAACTCAGTAGTATATTTTTTTTTCATTTTGTTTCCAGGTGATGCATATCTGTAGATAACTTTAGTTTTACCTACTATGAATACTACAAGAACTCTCCAGCTTATCTGCTTCTGTACAGTAGCATCCTTAAAAACATCCCTTGACAGCTAATTGTTTGAACTCCCTCTAGACCTCTCTGTAATAAAAAGCAATAGCATCCTGTGGGACATTTGTTTTATCAGCAGCCCTTTAGCTAACACTCAGGACGAAATCCTCCACTGACTCTCTGTTGCAATCATAAGACTTTTTCCAGGCACTGATAGACGAATAGAAACCTTTGTGGTCAACAAACTGCCTCGTTGTCTAGCAGCCCTACAGCCACAACAATATATATAGTTTTGGAGCTCATGCTGAGGGCAGAGACAGCCACTTAGTTTAATCCCTCATCCGATAACCACATCTCTAAGTACCATAGTCCTCTGCACCCAAACAGTAACCTTGGATTGTTTCTCTGAAACCTTCAGAGGAACTTGTTTTTATAATCTGCATTCAGCTGTGGGAGCAGGTACTTCAAAGTCACAGGCTGGCCCTTACCATTAATACTTTTAATGTTCTTCAGTAAAGTAAATTTCCAGCCTTAGAAAGCTGTATTTGGGAGATATTTTTTAGCAGCTAACCAAGTTTATTGCAGAAAGAGGTATCTTGTGTCAATGGACTTTGATGGTTGAGCTGCTGGAAGGATAACTGCAATTCAGTTGCTGTGTTCTGCACAGTAACATCTTCAACCACTACTGGTAGATTCAAAAATTTACATTATGAAACTGCTGCTATAGTCCTGTTAGGGTGATGTTCAGAAGTAGGATATGCTGAATACATATTGGTGGTGAATGTCTGAGATAACCAACCTGTATATTGGATAACACTGTATGTTAGCACTTTCAGGACACAATTTGTGGTATCCTGAAGTAGGTGTTTGAAACAGGGAAGATAAATTACACCTCCAGTTGAGCCTGCAGGGAGTCCAGGCTGATTAGTTTAAATGTTGATGTCTCAATTGTAGCTTCGCAGAGATAGCAGAGAGAAGTCACACAAAAGGAATGCCTGTACAGGAGTAGTTATTCCATCTCTAATGTAATCCAAACATGCAGAATTATCTTCTATTTATACAGTTTTATTTACATCATGCATGTTAGTATAGCCATTTTACCTGGAAACTGCCTTTTTATATTGTACTTTTTATAGCTATCCTAATAAACACTGCAGTGATTTTTGGCCTGGTTTCCTTGTGAGATGTAATCAAAATGCATATTTTGAAAATAAAGAGCAGTACTTTTTATAGAGTTTCAAAATGAGCATATTCTGAGATTCCTGGTAGAAAAAACTGTATTAAGCTGCCAAAAAAAGGACAGAAGTTGCCGATTACTTTTTAAACTATGACTCAACATAATATTAGCTAAAATATTAAAAAAAAAAATTAAAAAGTAAAGAAAAAGAAAAATCTGAAGTCAGAAAATTAAATCAGTGAATAGCCATCTACCAGTCATGTCACTCTAGGAAATAGTTGATATGCAAACGCTCATATCATCCATAAGTAGTCAGGACTACCACTTTGCCCAAAATTGCCAAAATATACTTTGGTTGTTATTAACTCTTTCCACCATTTTATAAGACTCTTGTCTACAGGAGATAAACCCAAGCTAAGGATATGACATTTCACTCATATTTCATTGATTGTAGCAGATGGGTACATTTGTTCTACACTTTGAGAGCATACAGAGTGACAAAAGTTTCCTATGAGCTTCAGGTTTGCCTACACCTGAGTGTTTCTAAATCAGTTACAGAGGCCTGGTTTTCATACCAGGCTGAAAAACCAAGTGAAATTATTTCCTAGGAAATATATACCATTTCAGTTTTGTTAGTAAATTCATGGGAACTCCTGTACTAAATAAGACCAGTTGTTCTTCTAATCCAGGAACAGCACTGAGTAATGCCAGATTCTTCAAAGCAAAGATTCAAGAAACACTGTAGTAAGCCCCTATTTAATTATCTGCCTGATTAATGGTTCGTTTTCCCTCTTCTTTAAATCTCTGTTTATGTCTGAAGCATAAAATAATTCAGTGTTTTCCAAAAGAGTTACTTTAGTTGTGTTTTAACATTCTTCACAATGTAGCTACATTATTTTGTCCATACACATATCTAAATCCTTTTAAGGATTCACCTGTGACAGTGAGTTTCATAATTTTTTTTTTTTTTTCAAAATACACATTTTGATCCATTCTGGCTTTTCTTCCTTGCAATCTTGTTCTTGTATTCTGAGGAAAGGTAGATAAAATTTACAAAATATCTATTTGTATGCCATACAATGACACCAAAATCTTCTTTGTTTCAGTGCTGTTTAAACTGCATAATTTACTCTTACTTGCACTTCCCATACACTCTCAATTTTACCAGATCCAGAACAGAACTCCCAGTAACTGTCATCAGTTTGGAAGAGATTTCCACTAAGTTAATGGAAAAAATAAAGCGGTGATTTTGAAGGAAAACATGTGTTATCTTTTTTCATATTCTGAATGTCTTCAATAAGAAATAGGTAGAAATTTGAAGAGGAAAAAAATGTTAATACAAGACAGATAATACTAAAAGTATGTTACTATGGTGAGCACTATCTTTTCTGCCCTAAATGTCAGATTCTGTTCTTCTCTCTTGAAGAAGGAGGTGGTGGGGAGGAGGAAACTTGTTTTATCCAAAAAGTCTGAAGGGAACAATCTTTTAGGAGCAGCAATAGCAACGGATGGGATCCTGCAGCATTCTATAGAAACTACAGAGACAGCAGCAGCATGCTTTACTTTTGCTTTGCACACATAGATGTGAGGAGGAAGTAGGAATCCTTCAATTCAGAGCTTAACCCATCTGGTTAAGCCCCCCAAACACACAGAATATTCTGAGTTGGGAGGAACCCACTTGTCCAGCTCTTGAGTGTCTGACAGCTTTGGTGTTATGAACACCATTCTCTAACCAGTGGAGCTAAACTCAGGGTCAGCTTTAGGACTGTGTGTCTTGATGAACTGTCAGACTCTATCTTTTGTTTCCTTCCTCCTCAAAGTATGTTGGCTTAGATGGTTGGGTTGGGGAAATGAAATAAATAGACGATAGAGTTTGAACTTCTCAGGAGCAGAAAAGTTTATGTGTAGGAAAAAAACAGGCAAATATCACACATTAAACTACACTAGAAAGTTTGGTCATGTTTGGTGAGGGATGTTAACATTGGAATATATCCTTGCAGGCCTTCACAAAGAGATATGCTCACACTGCTGCACTGAAAGTCAGCACTATACCTCTCACTGTGGCTTGTGTGTTTGTGCTTGAGCTCAACGGTTGGTAGGAAATACAAGCAGAGGCTTATCACAATTGTGGCAGTATTATTTTTAGACCCTGGTCACAAGCAAACTGCACTCGTTAAGTGTATTATTTTAATATATTCAGCTTTCTTAAAAAATGTTTGAAATTAACCCAAGAGAAAAAAGGGTTTTCTCTAGATTTTTGTGACACTTGATTGCAAAAGAGAGCACAGTGACTTAAGCTTTCCATAAGCCCTTACACAATTAGGTCATTAATTAGAAATTAGATATTTTAAAGGAGTTGGAAGTTGAATAGGAGATTACTAAATATAATGAAATAACCTAACTTTACATTTTCACATTTATCTTTATTTTGCTTAACCCTTTCAGAAATGTTGGCATTTCTGAACTTACAGTTTTCACCAAACAACCTTCTCAAAGCAAATTCTTAATGAAGATTCTCTTGTTATATTTTATTCTTTAGGATCTGTATAATTTGTTTTGGTTTAGGCTTCACTAAAATGATTCAACATTCAGAAAACTCTTCCAAGGAAAGAAATTTAATTTAAAAAAAAAATCTGTTTTACTACTGCATCAAAGCCCAGGATTATGAAAATAGTGATAATCCTAGAAGCGAATATTACTCTGTCACTGTGCTTCTGTAAGTCTATGATGCAGAGCCCCGACAGCACAGCTGTGTACTTCTGTCAGGGCAAAACCAAGGGCTGAAACAGCTGAAATCTCTAATTTCTGACAACAAAAATCTCTAATGTTTCTAGAGCACCTATGCTCAGACCAGCAGCACAACGTGTGACATGGTTTTATTGTACTTATAAAGGGCTTATTTGTCTGATACAGATGCATCCAGACAGAAGCCCTTCGCCAATGTAGTACTGAAGTAAAGCATTGCTACTATAGACATAAGCTCAGATTGTATGAGCTACTTTCAAATGAAAAAAAAAATCTTGGGAAGAAAGGACTATGCTACTAGATTACTCTCAAGAAGTCGTCAGTGGTATTCATGGAGCCTGTAGTAATCAGGTTGATTTGTACAAAAGACCAGCATCCAGAAAGCAAAGGAGAAGGCATTGCCTAAAGAGCCAAGCATAGACTACGTGTCCTAAAGAGGTGGAGCTGCGGTGGTGAATGAGACCTGATAAACTATTCTTGGGTAGACAGTTTGTGACCTCACTATGATCTTAGTTGCTGGTTTCAGCAAAATGGTGGAAGCAACTTGAAACTCAATGCTGTAGGAAAACCTAAGTTGCTTTGGAAAGCTCTGGGTGCTCCAACGCTTGCTGGGTTACAGTGTTTTCCCACTGTGTTATAGGCTATTACAGTGCAGAAGAACAAAGAAATAAAATCTTCTGTCCTGAACTACCCTTACCCTGAATGGTACTAATTTCCAGAAGGGCCACTGAGTTAGAGGATGAATTACAGTCAGACACAGGCTTTTTAGGTGATCTGAGAAAAAATTTCTAACTGCAGTACCTAGTCCTGTGAATATTTCTGAGGGCTTCAGATAATACAAACTGGGGGCAAGGGAGGTTTGCTTTTGCACTTACTATCATGTTCACCATGCACATGTGTGAAGCTACCTTATGCTAGTTAGACATTTTTTGATAATTTTCCCTTCAGGGCCATGGGAGCCATAATATCCCATCCTCTGGTATGGGATGAATCTGTAATTGTATGTTCACCTCTCTTCCGTGTAAGACACAGAACTTCAGCTGCTCTTGAGCTGGCTGACTACAAACATCTTAAAACTACCCCTGTTTCTCGTACATATGCTTTCTGGATGTGTGCTGTGTCATCCAGTCGTAGAGGTCCTCATATTTCAAAAGGGTACTGGAGGGCACACATCTTTCACAAGACTTGCTGAGAAATAATAACACCAGGATTGTTGCCACTGCATATAGCTACTGTATCTGTGAAACAGCTGGGCCTTTTGGCATCCTGATTCTCCTTTTCTGGACAGACAGACAGGGTACCAGAAGGTAAGGGCAACTGTCTGATGCAGGGGATCAGGATAAATCTCTAAAAACTCATCATGAGACCCTTTGTATTTTGTACATTAGCACGGAGTGGGCAACGTGAAGTTCTGCTGTGGGGAGGATGATGACTTCTGTGAATATTGCAGACATCGAAAATATTTATCAAGAATATGTTTTCTCATGCAGAAATTTAAAAAGTCTGCCTAGATTTCTAATCATCCTGATTTTTACTCACTTGGTAGTGGTCAGATGTTAATGTCCTTGTTTTCCTTTACCAGGACTGATTAGGAATTAGGATTACTCACTTGTTTTTTCTCTCTGCCATTGTTTTACTCAGGAACAATATAAACGCCTAAGTGGGAATGTCATGACTGAAGGAGAATTAAGCATACTAATGTGCTCTCCATGCCAGCCATTAATATACTATATATCCTGTCTTCACTTTCATATTCATTACTTCTTTAATGAAAAAAAAAGATATTTTAATGGTCAAAAAATTCTAAATGATTAATGGTACATCAGTTAATGACATTTTAAAAGTATTTCAGGCTGGAAATGTGACACTACAATCATTAAAAATCAGATTCAATTTCCAAAGGTCCTAATCTTAAACTTTATACTGCTGGCAGAAACATAAAATGATATCCCGTAAGTGCGGGTGCTTCTGTATGATGGAAAAGCTCAGGAGTTTTGTGAGCACTGCCAGAAAATAATGTGTTCTCGGAAATTCTGGAAGTTGAGCAGGAAGATAACTGATGAGGATATGACACAGCAAATGAACAAATTGTTCGGTATAGAGGAATGCTTAATATAGAGGGATCTTTTTCTCTGAGACTTTGTTTGGGGTCCAAGAGAAGCATAATGGCTCCAAATGGATAAAAACAACAGTAAATCCCATTCTCATGCATTATGCATAAGCTCTCTCTATTGGAGTTTACACCACCATCTGGTGTTTAATTATTCCCGCTTTACACCACACGGTGGTGTGAATCTAATGAAATGAATATGTACATTATAATAATTTGGTGCATAGATTCTGGTTTGCTAATTATTAGGTGCCAGGCCTCCTTTTCTAAAGCTGAAAGTTGAAATTCATTCTAAAAAATAACTCTTTCTGTAGGCTTTCACTGGCAAATACAATGACAATTAATTGTTCCATTCTCTAAAGATTCATTAGTCCTATATGGCTGGTTGAGTTCCTCTAACATCTGTACAACATAAATTAATGATACAGTAGTGTCAGAATTCCCATTTTCTTACACACTGTCAGTATTGGTAGAAAGGACCTTTTCTATAATGTTTCTAGTTTTAAAAAGTTCCATACATACATATATATATAGATGTATATACATATATATATATACACACTTTGGTATTGAACAACTCTTGTTTTCTTTGCTGACACAGTGGCTGTCACTATATACACAAAGTTTTGTTATGTATCCAGGTTATTATTTTTTCACATTATCACCTGTAGGCCATTAGATTTCAATCTGTCATCGGCGTATCTGAAACCAATATCCTATGTTATTAAATTAGTTAGGATGGTAGTTTCTACCTCGCAATAAGCTCTGCTGTGAAGAGAGAGATTCCTCAGCGAGTGCAGTGTTCCCAGTGCTCCCAGAAAGGATGCTGAAAACTGACTGGGTCCCCCCATTAGCAACTAATACTGTCCATATATTTTTCACAATTTTAGCAAATATTTCTATAAACTAAGATACAATGTATGGAGAGGCAACAGGGATTTTCTGTAATAATCACAAAGAAAACTTGGAAGGCTATAACAGTATGATCAACAGTGTCACTTTTCTACCAAATGATGATGGTTATCTGGTAAGATAATTTCATTAAAGGATATTCAGATAATCACTGCACCCAGCAGTGTATTCCTTCCTCACAACTTACAAATTTTAGCTTACTTATATATGTTTTCATATACTTTTTAGTGCAGCAATTTTTCAGCTTGCAAGCAAATCATATATAGTATGAAGAACATTTCTAAAAACTGCAAATGTTTATATTTGAAGAGATATTTGAGAAAATAAACCAAAGCAGGATAGCAGGATGTAAAAGACCCTGAGAGTCTAGAAAAAAAGTACACAAACCCACAAAAGTGGTTAGTTTTTTCTTCACTTTTGGAATTTTCTCTATTAGTTTTACCTATGCTTTTCCTTGATCTGTGTTTCAATAATCTTTAGAAAATAATAAGAAGAAGAATTAGAAACCATACTATTCAGATAATTTTCAAGGAAAATTAAACCTCAGTTTCATATTACCTTGACAATTGAATTGAGCCCATCTTTTTTCTTTCCTTCCTCCTGTTCATGAAACCTTTGGTAGCACATATTAATCTGCAATCAATGCTTGTTAGAAAATGAAGAAACCATCACAGTTCAGAACATTTTTCACTCTTCTGCAAGAAACAAAAGAGCCTTGTTAAAGTTTTCATTCATCGTTACATATGTTTTAATCAATAGTCTTTTCAAATTTTCAAATAGGTTTCAGTGGTATGGAATAGCATACACTGAAGAAAGAGTATGGATTATAATAGTAAAAAGATTAATTTGAAATTAATATACATATCCATATCATGAAGGAAATTCTTTCATCATACCAACTTTCAAATTGCTATAAATACAGCTGAAGTAAAGTTTCTAAATTCATTGACAACAACAAATCTGAATGTTAACAAAATAGATTGTTAGTTACAGTGTCAGCAACTAAGCAAGTATTCTGTCATTTTCATTTTGCTGGAATAAAAAACCTTGAACAAAAACCCCCAAATGCCATTATATTTACCATTTTTCAAATATACATAATTTGAATATTATAAAAGCTGAAGAAATGACATAAGAATTGTCCCAGTAGATGACAAAAAGTTACGTTCATAAAAATAATTTTCTGATACAGACTTTCAGATTTTATGTGTAAAACTGATAGAAATTATTTGTATAGAGCAGTGATTGTCTTGGAAACAAGTTCCCCCTTTTTTTTTTTTTTTTTAAGAGAAAACTAAATAAGAAGTTAGCAAAAAGTCTGACATCATCTACCAGCTGCTTTTGACGCAAAGTATGTTGTTTCCCAACTTCTGCTCTTGAGAGAGCTGAACTATTCTGTATTCTCTGGTCCTGGAGAAAGTGGGGATGTTGCGAAATTTGTATCAGCTCCTTGGGCTATCAGGGAACCTCAAAAAGTGCATAAATCTAGTACTTGAAAAAATTAGTAAAAGGACTTCATGGAGTTAAACTTATTATTATCTCATCAGCATTCAGTACCACTGCTATGCCATGAAGGAGAAAAAAAATACCAGAGAAACATAAGAAGAGTAATAGATAAAAGGTAAGCAGTGAGAGGAAAAACATGTTGTTTCTTAATTGAGCTGGAGGAGGGGAAAATGTTACTTGCAGCTCTCTTTTGATGAGAAACCTTTCTGTGCCTATGATTATGTAGGTTAAAAGTACAGTGCTGTCTCTAACAGACAGTCACATTATAATTCTTCTGTGGCAAATCAGTGGTGAAAATTCAGGAAGTAAATAGGAGGAGAAAGTGAAGAAAAATGTAATTCATCAATGTGAATATTTGCAAGAAGTACAGGATCAATTAATCTGAATTAAGGCATCATAATCCCCTTTGAAGTCACTGAAGCTGTGCAAATTTGCATCAGCTGAGATTTTCACCCCTTTCTTCCCCTTCTCAGTTTGCTTCTCCCCACTGTATCCCAAAGTGTCTCTGATGATGTTTGTAGTTCTATATTGTAGTTTATACTGTACACAACATGGCAGTGGGAGTGACCTCATTAACTTGTAAGGGTATTAAATTCAGTGTTAAGACATTGTCTCATACCTGATTTGTTTTCTGCATCATCTGAGTGTCACATATTCTTGGTATTTCTGCTTTTCAGACAACTACATCCCTAGCTATTCTCTGGGCTGGACTAGAACTAAACTCATAGGAGTGAATTCTGAAATGGAATTTTCAAAATATTCCATTTGTAGACCCAGAATAAACATGGCAAGAACAGCCACTGCAATGGCATTTTGGCACTTCAGCTCACAGGAGGCAGGGGAAAACAGAGAAACTCCAAAACAAAACCACCTCCTACAAACAAACTGGTAAACTAAATGTCCTTGAACTTGGGCTGGGGGCAGAGGTTTGATACTGTTCTTATTGTAAGTAATCCTAATGCGATGTTTTCTAATTATAGAATAAACATTCCCCCTTGGATGGAGCTGCCTGTCAGCCCACTTTACAGCAGAAATCGCCATATGGACTGCTCTGCAGACGGCTGGGCAGTGGCATGTGTACAGCTGTGCAGGACGAGCACCCAGGTGTTTCAGCCTGCCTGTGATAGGCAGCCAGCAGGCAGTTCTGCAAGGGTGGGGAGGATACTCAGGAAGGATGAAAGAAACCAGTAAGATAGGATTTGACAGGAAATAGCAATACTAATAAATAACATAAATGAATAAAAATAAAATGCCTTTTTTTTTCTTTTTGTCAAATCAGGGGTTTAGACTCCATGAGGATCAAATTCTGATCTTGCTTAGGCTTTGATGAGACTGTAAATAAGAAATACGAACATAACACAAGGGTAGGTACACATGATGGAGCTCAAAATCATGTTAAAAATAGCAATAAGGATGGAGTTGCTTTGGCTGCCACATGGATAAATGAGTATACCTGAAACAGACAGGTAGAACTAATTTCTATCCCCAGATTTTCTCAGCTCTCATTCCTGGATCCACTGCTACCTAATTCCAGCAGCTCAACTAATGCCTTCCAGAGTTGCAGTCCTATGCTAAATATATTACTTGGACTATAGGGAATGCAAAGTCACCTCACCAACTGTATCCAAGTTTCTTTTGACTTGTGCTGGTGAAACTGCTATAGAAATCTGAGCTTCTTTCTGTCACAGCTGAATCTGGAAAAAGATACATTTTATGCTACCATCAGCTGAATCCTGCACACAGCTGCATCCAGATTCAGATATATCCATATTTACAAATAACAGTGAAGCTGTGAGCACAAAGAAGGTACACACTGAAAAAGCTATTACGAAGTGCCAGAGTGTTTTATGTTACACAAAAATACCTACTACTAAGTATATGCATTGCTTACAAAGCTTCAGAAATGCTTTAAAGGATGCTTTAAAACAATATATGCATAGCATTAGGGTTTTCCTCAAAAAAAATTTATATGCAGATTTTATATGAGCTGAAATGAGTGTGTTTTTCACCATTTCAGTGTTAGAGGATTGATTTTTTTTCCAAATTCAGAATTACTGTTAAATATTTAATTGCTATTACAGAATTTGGGAGTACCTGTAAATATTTTTGATTATCAGTAAATACATGTGGACTGCTATTTTGCTTTGGGCTGAATAACTTAGAAGCGAATTTTGAGAAAAATACATTCTAAACCCAGTGAAAATTAGCATCATAAGTAACAGATACGTATTTATATTAAATGTAAAATAATGCATTAATGAAAACCAGTGTTAACTTCTCTACTTTCAAATGTTCTGTTACACTATACACACTGTTGACCTTGTACATACATTGGGAAAAAACAGGGGAAATTAAGACTTTCAGCTTAAGCATCTTTAAACTTTAAACAGGTGAAGACTCCCCACTTCCCACAGTTATCATCATAAGCCTAGCAAAGTTTTGAGAGATTTAGCACAATGTCCAGTGTGTCAGGAGTCTGCATCAGTGGGAGTCTGGGCTGAGGAATGAAGTAGAAGTGAATTACTGAGTTTTGGTCATTAGTATCTAACAAATCAGAAAATATTCATCCTCTTAATCTTGACAAAAACTGAGTGTCATGGAAAGACAAATGTAGGACTCATCTAAAGGTAATCAAACAAAAATTAGACTTCTCCCTCGACTTCTCTTCCTCTTCCGTGGAGACTTAGGAATGAGAAAAATTGCATTCTGAATATGCCTCTCTCTCTCTCCATTGATTACCAAAGGAGATCTGAGAGGTTTCTTAGCCTAGGCTAGCTTTTACACACCTGCACTAAGAGAGATGAATCTCATCTTTGGGGTGAGCTTTTCAAATGTGCTTACATGACTTCAGTATGCCCTTTTTACAGGCTTTCCAGAATTCTGTGTTTCTAAAATAGTTATATTTGAAATTTATTTGAATTCTTATCTAATTAATAGACAGTAACATTAGCAAAATGTTAATGAGTAATGAATAATGAGTAATCTGATTATGTCCATTAGTTCTCGCTGTGTGTTTTAAGCACAACTTACAATTTCTCTGTCTGTTTTTTGTTAGCTCATACTTGGAAAAACAATGAAGAAGATGTATGCATCCTGATGGGGATACTGACTTCAAAAGTATAACAGAAGAAGCATAGTAGAACCTTCAATAAAACTGCTCAGGGAAAGAGAAAATAACCCCTTATGAACTTTCATTGCTACACAAAAAAAAAAATTCCTTCTGTAACTAGAGATCAGTAATTATTTTATAGGCTGAGACATTAAAGTAGGTCTTGTATGTACTCTAGCTAAAGAGAATTGCAATCTGAATGCAGAGTTATACGTCATCCCTATTTGATTGCTAAATACAATTTGCCTAAAAAATAGGACGTAATGTTATGTTCTACTGACTATATTCCTGAGAGGAGGGGATACTCTCCAGATGAAACTTTGATGCACACTACAAAGATTTCATACCTGAATGATAATGCACACCCTTGTTCATAGCACTTACCAGGTTTCACAACCCTCCACCTCATGACTAACTGTAGGAGCCAAGGTTAAAGCCCTTGGGCACCTCAATTCCCATTAGTGGAATCTCCTAGACACTTAATGCTGGCACACACAAGAGTTTAATTCTGTTAGCATTAAAGAGTGAAGTGCCAAGATCCTGTCTAAATCTCAACTTGATTAATAAAACAAGTATTTCCAGAACTGTTTTACCTGAGTGGATTCACAGTGTAGTCAGTCTGTAAGAAGGGCAAAGCTGCTATATCTAAAGAGGCAATTCGGTGGTTGGTGAGATGTATAGGTGCTAAGTTTTGACTTCTCTTCTGACTGAACCCACACCTGCCTGAGGGTACCAATGATAAGGTGTTCCAGGAGGGGAGTTTCTCAGCCTCTTCTATCTCATTTTCTAGGAAATAATTGAATAACAAAGGAGCCAGTGGGAGAGCAGAACAATTTGCCAGCCTGCCAGTTAGAGCATTCACCTGGAATATGGGATCACTACTTTCTCAAGGGAACATAAATAATCCAAAAAGGGTGAAACAACTTCAGCAGGTAGAAATTTAAGTGTTCCCCCTTCCTTATCCAGGGTGTTTTCATTTACATAGTAGATGACTGTTTATACTACTTTAGAAAAAAGCGAAGGGAAAAGGGGGAGTGGGAATGGTGTATTTCTTGCTATATTGTGAGTGCTCTAAGTGGGGTAAAGAAGGCAGAGCAGGGAAAACACCTATTTTAAAGGCACCACTATTAATGCTAATGCTTAATCAAGGCCCATGAATTTTTCTGAAAACTGAACAGACATCAATTATAGTGATGTCCTTGAAGGAATATATCTCTTAGCAGCGTCTGGTGAAATAGAGCTCTTCAAGAGCTTTGTGACATTCCAAATCCATAACGGGAAACTTTTGTCCTTTTTCTTCCCCGTGGTCAGACATTGCTATGGTTTGCTTTGAAATATGCTGGCACTTGTTGGATACTTTCTTGCATGACTCAACTCAGTACATCTAAAGAAAATTGGACAATAAAAGTGACTGATCAGTGCACTGAAGGACCTTCATAAAGCTGATAGTGGAGCAACACCAGAGCTGGGATGGGGAGGGAACTCAAAATTACACCAACAGTGGAGAAAAAGTCAAACTCAGAAATTAGAGTAGCTCAGGCTGCCACAAGGATCTAGCCACATCATTTTGGATTTGTTTTCTCTTTTACATGCCCTGATTTCCTCAGACATATGAAATGTATACACCTTCATCTATTGCATGGAATTTGGAGTTATTAACCATATTACACAGCCATATACCTGAAGACTAACATCTAAATCTCTCCTATGTACCTATTCCTCTTGCTTTTCTAAATCTCATGAAACATTCCTGAGGGACCATTCACCAAGATATTTTATGCAACTCAGTCTAAGCATCTTCAGAGATGGATATAAAGAGAAGCTTTTGATTTATTTTTTTATGAGTTTACCATACAAAATTATTCTCTATCATATTTGCTTTTACTTTAGTTGTTTCCAGACTGAGACTCTGACCTTGCAAACACTTAATTTTGAGCATGTGAGTATTGCTGTGGAGTTCAAGAAGGGCAACAGAAGTGACCAGAGACATCTGACCCCAATTTAAACCTTAATCCCATGAAGATTTTTGAATATGAAATCAATATGCCTATACACACAGCTAAAGACAGGAATGTGAACTGTTTACAAGGTTGAGACCTACTACAATAGGCTTTTTAAATTTCATTTGGTGCAGGAATTTCATGTTTCTGACAATGTTGTTGCTCTTTTTATGACCTTGCATATTATTGTTTTGAAGTTCAGGAAAGGAGATTATCTTAGGGGTTTCAAGAGAACCAAATGTGTTTGGGTGAGCGTTTCACTCATTATCTGCCAATAATATCTTGTAAGAAAACAGAATTTCCACAGTTCTGCAAACTGTAACTATCCGCTAATAAAATAATGCATTCAGTTGCATCACTGAACCTTCACAAAAGTTGGGCTTCTAATGGAGAATAGTCCCCTGCTGGCTTGTGTTGTGAAGTATTATCTCCACATGTATCATTAATTTTCTTGTCATAATATTAGGCCTCATTAATCCATTACTAGTCGCCTTGTATTTAAAAATAGAAGTTATTAAAGTGGATTCCTCTGAAATGCATAGTAAATAAACTATACAGGTTGTTAGGCTTTTAAACTTATGTCATAAAAGTGTTGATTATTCACAAGTATATGTACACAAGTAAAGACACACAGTTTCATATTCATCTTAACAAAACTGAAAATTAAGTTAAAGAAAATTCAGTTCTTTCTATAGCTTATAATGTCTATTTACAATACCTTGTTAATATGCAAGAAACATACAACCTGTCAACTTACTTTTAAAATCCATTCATAGTGCAACTTTTGCAACTTTTTTGAAAATCCAAGTCTAGGAATTCAAGGTGACATACACTCTGCCTAAAGCCCATCAAAGTCCCTCAAAGAAATCCAATACATCTGTACATTTGGAAACAGTCTAATTCCTAAGGCATTTAAATAGGGTATTTTAATTCTTAGATTAAAGTCCCTGGGTGTTTAATGTTAATTGTCCAAGTATAGGAACTGCATTTACACTAGGCAGTGCAAACAGACATCCAAACTCTGTCAAAGCCTTTAGAGAAGCTTGACAAACATGAACTATAGGGTTATATTTAGCATCCTCTGGCACGCTGTCTCTTGATTAGGATTTAATTTTTTTCCACAGAGGGTTGATCTAATGCTAAAACCCTGTTCTAGCTAATAGAATACTCAGAAAGAGGGGACTGAACACCCATGTGCTGACAGGATGACCAGGTTACCAGAGCTGTAGAGTTTTGCCATATTCAGCTTGTTTACCATCACACAGTGATGTTGCAGGGTAAGAGGAAAGAAAGACTGATATTTACCTGGTAAGTAAGGAATTAGATGAGAATGAAATTGTTGTCCCTACTCTGGGACTGGTATCCTGCTTCATTTCCCAAGGTTGCTCTAACTGCTATCTTTCAGTATAAAGAGTGACAAGCAGTTTGGCAAGGGCAGCTGTGAGCAGGATGGACCCCAAATGACGAAGGCAATTCATGTTTCCTCTTTGTTCCTGAATTCTCTGAAGAAGAGGTGAGAAGAGTTAAATCCTAATTTCAGGACATGATGGAAGGAGGCACCTTTTTTCTGTAAACTGTCAATATAGAATATTAACACTACGTGTAATACTTCCAGCAAGAGCTCTCTCACCTGCAGCAGAATCTGAAGTGAAGCATACAGAATATCCCTAAGTCTCCAGAGGCATCTTCTCAAACCACTGAGGGTGCAGGGAATTCAACTGTCTCTGCAACCTACCCTTGCAAGAACCAATTCTCCACATTTTTGGAGAGGAAGTTCTTAATCATCTCTGTTAGGAAGCAGGATTCCTCTTCAGTTTATACTGAAGCATCAATAGAGGGGAATTTGCTTTCCCTTTTTGGTTTGCTTTTTTGGTTTGACTTGCCTAATTTTATTCCTAGGGTTTTTTATTACACAGCTTTTTCCTTTGAAAATTTTACTAATTTCAGTTTATATTTTTCAGTCTTTATGATCTACCTGCAGATACCTGAATGTTTTGTCTCAATGTCCCCATGAATTGGCAAAGTCTAAAATCATTTTTTTTCAGTCTCTCCTGCATTGTGCCGTTTCTTCATGGGTTATTTCTGTCATTCTCAAGCTCAGAGTAAATTCAAGCTGTATCTCACAGAGAATTCCTTCCTTCTTGCTCCCAAACTTCTTTTCAAAATGCATTCTGCCTTCAAATATAAGACAGACTGTAAGTTCAATATCTTGCAGCCCTGCAGGGCTAGAAACAGAAGCTTTATCCCATTAGAAACAGATGGTTCCTACCTTCCCGAAGGGACATACACAGCTCTAAGTGGAGTCCCTGGAAAGTCCTGAAACAGTATGTTGTGACAGACTCTTCACACCTGCAATCTTGCAAGTTACTAACCTACCCTATACACTTACCTTTTAAAAACTGGAAGATGCCTACGGTAGCACAATGGCACTGACTGAAGACAAATAAAAGCCTCTGTTATAAAAAATAATATAAATAAAAATTGGAAATGTCCTAATATAGCGAAGACTTCTAATTCCAAATTATATGTTACATATAATTCAAAGAGAAGTTGTATACAACATGCACTTCTGGTGTTGATGAGGCATTTCCTCTGACAGAATGACAAAAACTAAAATCATTTTGATTTACATTAGCCGGTGATAAGTCTGTCTTTATGATAAGTCAGCAAACACTCAGGAACATAGGACTAGGATGAAATTAACTTTTTAGATGTAGTTAATCTCTTGATGTTAAAAGTATCTATGTCACATAATACTTTTATTAAATTAAACAAGTTACACTTTAAAAATGTTAGACCTTTTTTTTTTTGTCCTTTGCTCTTTCTGTAGACACATCATCACTCTTATAGCAGAAATCTTATTCTTCTTTCTTGCCTATATCATGACCTGACTAGTGGTCTTCTGTTTTGGTTAAATCCTGTGTAATCATTATGGCTTAACTTAAAGAGTTTTACTCTTTGAGTAGTAAAGTACTCTTTTCCTAGTGTTCACTCCTTGTATGTATTTTCAGTCCTTCTTTATCTTCCTTTCTATGTCTAAACTACCCAATAACATTTTTTTTCTCTGTTGGAGGGTTTTCTTCTGATCTTAGGTGCCTTCCTCCAACCTATCCCAGATTGAATGCATCTTTTCTTGATTGTATGTGATCAGAATTATGTACTGTATTTTTCATGACATTTTGCCTTTGCTTTGTACAATATCATTGATTCCTGTGTGTCTATTCTGAAAGCACTAAAATGATACTTTGTAGGATCATATCTGTCTTTTTCATGGTCATACTGTTGTGATGGTACATAGTTGTCTATGACGTCTAGAGACAGATTTTCTTCCTCAGTCATTTCCAAATAATGAATTCCTGATTTACTGAAAAAAATGTTGTTATTAATTCCTAATTACATGACCGTATATTTCATACTATTGAATTTCATTCTGTTTCTATTTTTCCAGTAGTCAGGGTCATCCAATTCTTTTTGCATGATATCCCAATTTTCCTAACTAGTTACACATTTCATTTAACTCAGTATCATATTTCTTTCAAGGTTATTACTGAAAATATTAATGAAACCACTCAAGAGACTGAGGAACTGTAGTGGCAACCTCCCTCTACCTGAATTTTTTCCTGTTCTTTACTCCTATTGTCACCCCTCCTTTAGTCCCTTCCCCACTTTATAATTCCCAGACTAATCCCTTTTTTTCTCTCCTCTTTTTAACTAACAATTCCTGTGTGGTATCAGATTGATTAGATCTGTTCTCTTTTCCCATCTAGAAAATCAATCATTTTTCAATGAATCCTACCAGATTAGACTGGTAATATCTTATTCTTTCTTTCAAAATGTCTTTCAGAAGAAATCTTGCATATTATTATTTATCAATCTAATGGGTTGTCATTCTGCCCTCCTTATCACACTTTATCTTCTATTCTCCACTGATATGAAACAACCCAGGAAATAAGAAAACAAAATCTGGCTGTGACATCTGAAATTTTATATTCCATTTTCTGCCAGATTCTGAAATAAAAAGAATTGATTCCTCTGATTTGAATATTTTGGCATCTTTGTATTTTGCATCTAATCCAGCTACAGTAATATCCATTTCCAAACTGCTATTCACAAACTCATCACCTTACTTTTGTTTTCAAGTTCAGCATCATTCCTTCCATAGAAGAATCAGGAAAATGTTAATTTAAATGGATATCTTCCTATTCTCATTGCATATTAGTGCTGATTCTTCTACTCTTTATCTTTTTTATTTATATGATTGAAGTAATTTCTTATGACTTGACTCACAAACAATGTATAGGAAGAATAGAATGTAAATCTTCCCAGTTTCTTTTTTGTTTTTACTTTGTTCCTAAGTATTCTACACTCTCTATGTATTTGATCTCTTTGCATTCCAATATTTCTTTGAGTTGCTTATTTACACAGCTTTGGAGCACTGAAAGATTTGTTTTCCTGCTCCTTGGAGTTCCTTATATAATTCAGATGATTTTTCTCCTTTGGTTTAAATAAAATCTGGATCTTCTTTCCATTCAAGTTCCTGAATGCTACAGACTAGTTGATTTCACTGTCTGCTACTTGTAGTTTATCAGCAGTTGATCTTTCAAAAAATAAAACCTTAGCAACAAATGGATTCTTCATGTATTTTTATTTGTACTGTGAATTAAGCAACAGAAAAACAACTGATAATCACTGCTTTTCTGTGATTGTGCCATGACCAAATAGTCAGTACTGTAATTATTCACTAAGAATCAGAACCTCCTGTTGATTTGGTGACTAGCTGGTGAAGTAGGCACTGCTGTTTTCAGAAAGAGACAGAGAGGAGTCTCCACACGGAGCAATAAGGTTTTTAATAGGAAAAACAGCTGATATTTGGAACAAACAGAAGACTGTATTGACAAACTCTATTTTAGGACAGTAAATTTTGTAAATCCTTAATTTTAATTCCTCTTTATTGATTTTCTGAAGATATTAAGAAGAAAGTGTTTGTATATGAAATAGTTCATAGTATTTTGGAGAATATCATATCGTATCATTTTTCTGAAAGTGTCTTCTCTAAATATGGAACAAACACCATCCTGGTTAACTTTTGAGATTATCATCATTGAAGTGGTCTGACTGCAGATATTGTGCAGTCACTCTTGTCAGTGGCAGGAACAGAAAACTGAGAATAAGTGCATCTCTACCTGACTATTGATTGTACAATATCTTTCTTTGTTCTTTCTGGAATTATCTGGTAGTCTATTGCCCATTAGTAGTTACCTGAGCAGAAGCTAATGTCACAGATGTTATAAAAAAAGCAGCAGCAGGGCAAATAGATTTAAATGAGCTCAATTCCAACAAAAATTCTTTCATCTTGAAACAATTTAAACTCTACCAAGGGTAAGTAAACAGATATAATATATTTTCTTTCACCTTCAGCTGTCAGTAGTTGATTTCACATTCCCTGTCTTCAGTTATGAGAAAGATTTTCATCTTTCCCAGTACAAGACTCTTGAGCTGTTAATATGATTATTTTTCTTTAGTTTATACATTTCTTACTGTATTTAAATGCTATTGAGCTGAGAAACTTTTCTAAACCAGAGTTCCTCTTACAGATATAGAACTATAAAAGCAGCTAGAGCAGAGTCAAGGATCTTTTTTTTTTCCTAAAAATTATATTGATCATACAGAAATATAAAAACAACTTTAGCAACTGAGTCTGATTTTATTTCTGTATCAATATCATCAGCCTAATTCTCTGCAATATAGGTAGAGTCTATATATATGTTCATAGTAGAAACAAAACCATTTACATATGTAACCACCAGGTAACAGAAATGATCCAAAGATTTATTTTTTAAAGCGTGTGAAGATTCTGTATATCTCCTTCCTTTTAAGTCTAATATACCACTTTTAACTACTAAAAAGAGCCACAGGCATATTGAAGAAATCTCCTACTTGTTAAAGGGTACTAACTTTGAGCTCCTTTAGAAAATGTCAAAAATCGTGGCTGGAAAAATGTTCTTCATAAGTGATTTTTTTTTCCCAATAGAATTAGTAGCCACACTAGCTGCTCCTGCTGTTCAGAATATAGGATTAGGCTGAACAGAGAGAAGATTAATGCTTATTCTTAAAAATAGAATAGCCCAAATCTGCTTCTTAGTGCTCACTAGTCAGAGGTCCTACCCTTTCAATTGTGCAGATAGAAAGAATTATATGGGTGCTTCCTATTTAAACTCTTCAGACTAACTGAGATGATTTATGCTTGAGACAGATTAGGAAGTGCTCGTTGGAGCAGTTTTGCTGGGTTTTAATACTGTACTCTCCAGGTGAGCAAAAGTAACATCTGGAATTACAGACCTCTTCAGTGTCTGTTCACAGCCTGAGAAAAAAGATGAAGAGTACTAATGTATCTAAATTTATAGTAATCCTCGTATTGTTCTTGTACTTAAAAGTTGTTTAATTTGATTCACCTAACTGATTCATCTGGCTCCATCTGTTTAACAATAGAAACTGGTAGTAGGGAGGCCTTACAGGTGAGTACAACCTAGACAGCATCAATTCCAGTTACACTGATCCAAGAAGAGATGCTGGGTTGTCCAGGCACATTCTTTACAAGAGCATTTAAGCTTGTGTACTCAGGGAACTATTTTCAAGACTAAGAAAAAAACATGTCCTGTTTTCATGTGCTCTATTCTGTTAAATATCATCCTTGAGGAAAAATACAAAGTACAGAGTTGCCCTGTGGCTGCTATCATGAAGTTTAAGGAGACAGAGGTTCGTCTCTCCACCTTGTTTTGTGATAGTAACTCATGATGCTATTTTTGTTATGGCTCCTGAAGTATTTTGAGTTCTTTTTCAGATGCTGCAGAATCCCCCTGTTACAAAGAAAAACGATTGGCATTCATGAGGCATATCCATCTTTGTTCCATCCTCTCAGCCTTTCACATTTGACATGTTAGGGAATTGGCAATTATCAACAGATGGTGCAAATTAAGATGTCATGATGTTACTTTAAATTTTCTCCAATGACAGGTTATCTTTCTAATAAATCCAGGGGTTAAGAAAACACAAAGATAGTATTTCCCTTCCTTCAACCCATTCACCTTTAGTCCTGAAATAAGTCCAAGAACCAAAGCTAGTAAATCCACATATTTTGCTAACTCACTGATTTAATTGCCCAAGTAACTATTCCTTAATTTATCCCTTAATCTAAAAGTTGTTCACTTAGTTTTATCCCTTAATCTGGAAGCTGACAAGAATGAAAGCTAATGTCTATTATCATACAGCAAAATTATTAGATATGAACCACTCATCTAAATCAGGATTAAAAATAGAAATAAAATGAGAACTGGTTAATGAACTAGGATCTGAAAAGGGTAATGTACATTTGGATCAATGTCCACTTACTGAAAAACTAAAGCAAAGAATATTTAAGGACCTGAAGTCTTTTAAAAATGGAAGCTTCAAAGTATTTGCAAATCAGTGATCAAAGGTTACCAAAGACGAGAATTGAAAACTGGGCTATTAATTTTGAAGCATATTGTGGAAATGAGTAAGAATCTTGTAAAATTCTGAGTAAACAATTTAAACATTTTAAATTATTTAATTAATTTTATATTAATCTCATTAATTTGTATTTTGTGTGTTTCCCTCTTAACATGTTGCTGAGAAATAAAGAACTTGCTATCAGATTCAAAATAAATAATGGTAAAAAGCAGAAAATATGTGAAGTATAAACTGCTTTAATCTCATAATTCATAGGGAAAACATTACTTTCTAAAGTAAAAAAAAGTCTGGGTTCTCTTTCTGAGTTAAACTAGAGATTAGATTTATTAGAGTTAAACATTTTGAAGAAAATAATTTGGTGCTCCCTGGTTAATCAGGCATCCATATTTTTTTCAATAACAACAAGTTGGAACATCATGTTATTTCAGTGTGTCCTTTTTATCATCTGCTGTCTGTATAGGTTTATTTCCTGAGCCATTTCTTTTTAACCTTGGACACTCAAATCCTTCACGGTTAACTTACAAGGAATCCGCAAATGAAAAGAAAGCCACCTAAAGTTTATGCAAATCCTATTTGAAACTTCAAAACTACCTGGCTAAGGGAATTTTTGAATACTAAGACTATATAAAGATTAAAAATACACAAACAAGCAAAAAAAAACCCCAAATAAATTTCAAAATCTTTGCCTTTTCACTCATTTATTAACCTATGTGAATTTTCTTGGCTTCATTTTTTATCAGCTGGGGATCTGCCAATGTCAGATTTTGCCAGTCATTAGGGGTTTTGAGCTTCCATATTTTTAAGGCAAAGTTTAAATAAATGAAAAAAATATTACTAAAGCAGATCTACACCATTGAATATCTTGTAAAGTTTCTTTCTCTGCAGTGTTTCATTTGCTACTAATTTATTGAACAATGTCCTTTTAAATATCGCTGATGCTCTGTCTGTTGTGGAAACAAATGTAATTACAGAGTTTCAATCTTCACACACTTCTTCCGGGCTCATATTGGTGTACTAACTTAATAATCTTAATGGAATTACTCTTGATTTACACTGCTTTACCTGAGCTACAAATTCAGCCTGTGAAATACTTGACCTGGCTCCTGCAAGCATATACATGGAAGTTTGAGGCTTTTACATACAGTACAGTAGGTGCTATACATGCATAAAATTATTTCAATTTCTAAATTATAAAAAAACCCAGTTCGATATTTTCCTATTGTTTCCAATAAGTTTTGCATAGACCTGTCTTGGTCTGTAGGGATATACAATACATCCTTGAGCTGTACAAACCAGTGTGGGCCAACTTTTGCTTTCACCTATTTCAAAGATAGAACTCTTGTCAACCTCAGTGGGAGGAATACCCTAGAAAACATCTCTTTTTTTTTAAACTGATGGAGGGAAATGAAGACACTTGGGAACAAAATCCATTCTAGAGGCTTAATATTTGTTATTTTTTTGATTCCTTTTCAAAAAGAGTGAAAGAAACATGGGTAGATATATCAAAAGATCTTTGCCATGAGGTCTTGAGCACAATGTCTTTGAAAGACCCTTTTTATAAATGCTAGCATTTGAAAAGGACAAACAGGGAAACAAACCTCAAAGGGGATGACAATAGGATATGGAGAGGAAGTGGGTGGGTTTAATGCATCTGAGAAGCAAAGCTCCTTATAAAAGGTATTGAAGAGGTTTAAGGTTCTATTTAGCAACAAAAGGAATGGAATTTAGTGACAAAGTTATAGAATGAGACATAATTTTCCCACAGGTTTTTTGTCTTTTGATGTTTCAGAAACAATTTTTCTTTGGAAAAAAGGGATAGCTTGTCATTTGATAGGCTGCAAGTCTGTGTAGTAGAGTGTGTCTATTTATACAAGGGAAAAATAGGATGCCATCAATAAGCTGATGTATGTAAAATCAATTAAACAACATTCACTTGGAAAACTAGTAGAAGACTTGAAAAAAACATGTATTTTTTGAAAACATGGTAATTCTCCTGTTCCACTTAGTTTGTGTGAACTTTCTGTACAGTACAAAGACCTAGTCTTGACCCAGTTTTAGGACGACTCCTGCCTCTAGCATTGTCCTAGAGCTTTGTGATCCTGGAACTGCAGGAGTGCAAAATTCCTAGAATTCTAATCTTTGTAAGGAGAACCAAATCTAGGCCTCTGCACTCAGAGTGGGTAATGACTGTAATAATGGAATAGCCTGGGACTTAGTGGTTCTCAAACAGGATATCTCCACTGTTGGAGGACTTCTACAGCCTTTTGAACTGTATTTTTCCTGGTAGAACCCCCATAGAATGAATTATTATGTTTGTGGGAGGCAAAGAAAGAAGTGGAGGAAAATTCTTCCTTGCTTTTACACTAGAAGCAAAGTATTCTTCATATATGTGTCCTGAGTAGGTTGTTCGTACTAGGAACCTCTTTCCTTGGGTAAATGCTCTTTAACTACTGCAGCAATACAAAAATTGTTCCTTCCTCCTGAGATGTGAGTTTCATCTTGTGATTCAGGTATACAGACTCATTTATAACTATATGAAGCCTCTACTCACCTATCTCCTCCATATAGCTTATATCATGATGCATATTTCCACGTGCATACCTTCAAAACCATACAAATTTATTGTAATAGCTTGCTTCTAATTATCTAGACTACCCTACACTGCCTATTTGCATTATATGTTAGTACAGTGGGAGAGATGGGGCACATGGGAGCTGGGATTGTTTAGCCTGGAGAAGAGAAGGCTCAGGGGTGACCTCATCACTCTCTACAACTACCTGAGAGGA
>JAWWES010000115.1:76385341-76456214 GCA_035583135.1 Lophotriccus pileatus | reverse complement strand
AGATGAGGCTGGATGTGGCACTGAGTGCCATGATCTAGTAATCACAGTGGGGTTGGATCAAGGGTTGGACTTGATCTAGGAGGTCTCTTCTAACCCAGTTAATTCTATGATTCTATGGTCTGAAATCTTACCTTCAGAACATTTTGGAAAGCAGATGAAATTCCACTTCTCTTTGTTCAATTACTTTAAAGCATATGGAGGACTTAGACATGGATAGCCCTGTGCTCAGCTTTCCAGTATGATTATGCTTATATTTTATGCTACTTCTTCAGTGGGGAAAAGTGTTCTAGCAACATCGCAAAGCTAAAGATTGTACCACTCCTATCCTTCCTTACATTAAGCCTACATGTTAGGTTGCACACTTAAAAGTGCCGGTAGCAGACTGAAAAGACTTTCCTCAGATAGAGGCATAATTCTACCACAGTTTGGTTTCCAAAGCATGTCCAAGTCAGTACTTGTGATCCATCGCAGAAGCACAGTTATTGCTCCAGGCCTGAAGCTTTCCTGGTAAATGGCTGTAGGGAAGAAAGGGAAGAAAAGTCAAAACATACAAAAAGAGGGCTAAGTTCACTTGAAACAACAACATGTTACTTTGTTGATTTGTTGAAAATGCTTTTTTTTTTTAAGGCAGTCAATTGTGAAGACATGGCAAGACTCAGGGAAAAGACAATTTAAAAAAATTGTTAAGGTAGAAGAATGAGGAAGGCTGATGAAAAGAATGAGTGGCAAGTACTGGAAGATGGAGACAATATTGATCACAACCCTGCAGAAAAAATGCAGCTCATTCAAGTGGAAATATTGTCAGAATCTGCTGATAGCAGTACTCAGGCTTCTTTGCCAACTTCACTTTGTTGGGGATTTGTTAAAAAAACCCCAAACATAAAAACAATAAAGAGAAAAACTCTAAACGTCATCCTGAGGTGCACAGTTTATATTAAAACCTTAAAGTGTGGGACTTTATCCCTAAGCTTTATTTTACTGACAAAATATCATCATCTGATTTAGTACTTTGCATAAGAGACTTTAACCTACCATCTCCTTGTGATAGTCAAACCAGTACAAAGGGAACAGAAACTCAGGTGTCAAGCAGCCACATGGCCTTTACGCCTACTGAGGGAAGCCCACACCCTCCTGCATTTGCATAGTGAAAAAAAAGGACACAGGAAGGAGTCTGCTCTTCAGGTGTCTAATGTCTTCCATGTTGCTAATACTCCGTTAGACTTCCCTCATTATAGGTCAGAGGCTAGTTCAGCTTTTCCAGAATTTTTATGAAGTCCTGCAGACTGAAAGCATGCCAGCCTTTTTACCAGTGCTTCTGATTTTGCATCAGTACAATCACATTAGAAGAAAAACACATGGGAGAATCCAATCCCATAAATGAAACAGACAATCCCTTTGGATGATTAGTTCAGACCAGTGTTAAAAGAATATTTTGTGTGCATGTCAGGTTCTTTGCCAGTCTCAAAGTAGTCATTTGGATTCACTTCATTATAGGCACTGCAGTACCTTAAGAGAGAAAGAGACAAATAGAGCGTGAGACAGAGTAATAATAACCCTTGAACAATGAAGTCTTTCTCCTAGCAGAACTTCCAATAACTCAGGCAACTACTTCTAATCAAATATACAAGCACCAGTGTAACTGAATTCAGTGTAGCTAGCATCCATGAGGAGCAAAAAAAGCACAGAGGAACTCAAAGGGGGAGAAGCTAGATAAAACAAAGGGAGCACTACATCATGGGCTTAGAGTTATGTAGTAGCACGAATATTAACTCAGAAGAAGAATAAAGAGAAGCTGTAAAGATGGTCTGGTCTTTTCCTTCATAAGACAGTAGGACTTTCCCCGCTGACTTTAGTAGGAGAAAAAACAGACTGTTATTCTCCACCCCGGCTTCTCTCTACCAGTCTGGTTCTTGTTCTCTACTTCTCCACTTTGATTTTCTGGCCTGTATTCTCCACCTTCATCCTGAGGGTTCTGCTGCTTTATCTTCCCTGTTATAAATTTTTCTCTTCTGTTAGTGTTTTTTCATTTGCTTTTTTTCTGACACTGATTTTTTAAATAGCCAAAATAAACATTGCATTTCAAGAGCAGGTGAACAGGTAAATCTCAATTATGATCAAAGGACAAAAATTATTTATGAAAAGCAGGATAAAAAAATGAAAGCAGAGTTTAAACTCCTAACATACAGTGTGAATTCCCTTTTGTCTTTTCTATGTTGAGTGGGTGAAATACTTACTAATTGGCTTTACCACTGGGCTTTTTTCCATATATGAATTCCTACTCAGAACTTTAGGTTCTGATCTCAGTGCAATAAAATTATTTACTAGTGCTGAGTTTCAAGATTATAAATAGTAGAGATGACCCAAGTGTCTCATATGTCTCCATTAAAATGTTGCTTCAGTTGCAAAAAAAACCCTGTGCAAGCATAAATTTCTTTCAAATATCTTTATAATTAATTTCACATCAAAATTTAATCAGTAGTTGTAGAAATCACAGAATTTTTTTTTCAAATGGTTAGTTAAATGTTTTGATTTTATTTTTTTACTAAGAACAGACTGGAGTAAATATTTTAATAACTGTTTATATAACCGTTGATTAATATGTTATCAATGCTTTCAGGAAAATGAAAATTAGACAAATTTGAAATTTATTGAATGAAAACAGTTTGAAGATTGCTGTCAATATTTAATTTTCCCTTCTAATGTCTTTAATGAACAACTCAATTGACTTTGGTAAAGCTGATCCCATTCCTGAATCTAGGAATGTACTTAAATACCTTATTTAATGAGGGTGGTGTGAGCATTTTCTTTCTTTTTGTTACTGTTAGTTTATATTCATTTGTTTTTTCATCTTGTCCCCTCATCTCAGCAGTAGGATTCATCTACTATTAGCCGTCTCAAAGCTACATGTCCAGCCCAAAATAGTAATCTAGTCTTCTGTGGAGAAAGACAGCTATCTCAATAAGATAATTCCTGCTACCCAAAGGCGTGATGTTTGTGACTGGTGAGATGAATTGTCCTGAGAAGTTATTGTGTTTTCTTTGACTGTAAAGGAAAAACAAATAGTTGTTATGGGTAGAATCTTAAAGGGTAGACAGCAGTGGTTTTGAGTGATGAGACCATTGCAATGATTGCTTAATTTCTGCTACTGTTTTGAATTTTATTGGTTAGTCTTCCTGAAAGGAAGCATCCCATAGCAAGAAATCAAAAAATTAGATATTGAGCTGTACAAAATATCTTACTACTTTTAGTTCTTCTGCAACTGATTATCCTACCTTGATTGAGGACTTTTCCTCCTTCTCTCATCCTTTGTATCAATAGCTATTCTGATTCTATATTAGCTTAATTCAACTAAAGTTATGAATGGACTTAAATTTGAACTTCTATTTTATTCCTTAAATGCCTCATGGAGCAGAACAGAGTTTATGTTCCAGCTAAATACTGACTCAATCAGAACTGCTTGTCATTTTTTAAATATTTAAAATACTTGGGCTGTTTTTTTAAAAAAATAGAATGTCATAGTGAACAAATTTATTTCCTTCTCTGATACTCAACAGGTCATATTTTTCACTTTCTCTCCTACATGTGGTGAGGCAATTTGCTAATTAGACATTTTGAAATTTTACCTATAGGTGTCACTAGAAATTTCTCTTTTTTTTTTTTTTTTCCGTTTTCTTTCCATAAAAAGGATGGTGGCAGGAGACTTGTCTTTTTATCAGCACTGTAGAGCACCAAAAGAAAATAAGATTTTACAGGGCCTGGAGAGAAGCAAAATAGCAATGCAGGCATGGCCTCCAGCTCTTTCTTACAACTCTTTGATCTTTGAGATGTAAAGGTAATTCTGCCTAATGAACTTGTAATTCTGTTTTTATACTACATATCCCTACTTACTTAAACAATTTAGGTAGCATGGGGACTTGGGTTGTATCTCCTACTGACATAAACTGGCAGCATTTGAATGGCTGAAATAGAATTTCCCCTCCTATTGAATAATTTGATTTGGCAATTAACAGTATCTTCTGTAGTATCATGCAGTGTGTCTTGACAATATGCAAATTCATTAGCATTTTGGAAAATTTACTCTAGAGTTCTGTAATGATATTTTTTTTCAACTCAAATTGTTTTATTTGGCTGTATATAAACTGAGCATGTATCTTGGTTTGAGACAATTTGGAGGGGTGGAGACCTTGGAAAAAAGTCTTCTCCCCCAGTTTCAATACCCCTGGTTTCTCCAATATAGAGAGAGAGACCAAATACACCCCAATGTAAGCGAAAAAATAACTCTTTACTGAGAAGAATGTTAATAACAATACTGATAAAACTGGGTTAAACCAACTGATGAGGAGATACTTCCCAAGCCCTGCTCACTGAACCAAATGGAGACAGCAGCTGACCTCCCCCACCTGGAAAAAACACATGTGGCCACAGAACAGAGACAAGACGGCCACCCTTCCACATCTTTCTCCTCTTCCTGAGCTGGAAAACCTGGCAGGAATGGCTGAAGAGACAGCGCTGGCTATCACTTCTAGGTATTGACAGACATTTGCATGGGGCTGGATTTAGGCTGTGGTGCTGGTACAGGCAGTCAGAGCGGGGCTGCTGATCCCCCAGGCGATGGGAAGGACCTGCAAGACACCTGTGGGATCCAGCATGGGACTTGATTGTTCCGATTCCAGTGGTTGAAGTGGTGGTTGTAGTACTAAGTGGTGGTCCCAGTCCAAACCCAACAAGGTAGTGGGTAATTGTGGAAAGCTCTAAAACTCAGAGTTAAATATATTCAGGTTCAGGTGGGGATGCCTCCAGTACCTCCCCTATGGTTGGGAGTTTTACACTGGGTAATGCAATACGGTGAGTCACTACTTTGTGAGTCTTTGACACCTTCCAAGGTGTTGCAGCTGATCTCTTACATCAGTGCAGCAGAGTCCATCATGGCCAATTATCAACAACAGATGAAAACCTTCAGGCTGGGCATGAATTTCTAGGGAGTTATCATGGCTGAATCATCTGTGTAATGGAAAAGCAACACTACTCGATCTCACAGGATTTGCCTCTCTCCTTATTTTGTTTAACTCCCAGCTTGTAGCCTGAAGTGTGGGATATGCATTGTGATAGTTTGATACATATTCTTATACTATCTACAGGTGTCATGTTTATTTTTCAACTCACAGTGATCTTCCTTTAGATATTTAATAGCACAGAATTACACTCTTTAAAGAAACTATATAGTAATTTTTCTAAATAAAGATTCCTTCCTACATCTATGTCTTCTCTGTGGTTAAAACCAAAACTTGTTAGTTTTTTAGTCAGACAATGAGAATGTTGTATTTAAAGTATTCACAATCCAATACCAAGAAATATTTTCTGTAGTGTTCTGATCAATGCTTTAACATTTCTCCAATCTGACTTGTTATGCTATTTATGGACAAGGTTATCAATAGTGAGAAGGGATTAGAGCTTTTGAAGATGTTTGAATAGATAAATAGGTATTTTCAGAAAACTTCATTCCATCCACAAAGTCTTTCCCACCAGCATTCACACTACGGCCCAGGAGCTCTGGTATGCGAGGTTCAGCTCGTTAGCAGATGTATAAATTAAATTAGCAGGTGCAGAATCACACAACATAGGACTTAAAGGAACTTGAGAGCCATCTCCATTCAGAAACAGGTTGAATTCCCATTTACAGCAAGGAAAGAGAGAGAAAAGAAAAGGAAATTCACAATCCGTTTAGCCACAGTTTTATTAAATTATGAAGGGATAGCTGTGCAGCTACCTTTAGGTCAGTCCTCTAGTACATGTCTTCCTGCAGATAAATTCCCATAGTTTTTTTGAGTCCTCTAGCTATTGAAACAGGCTTGTCTGGTAAATTGAGATCTGATACACTTTCACTCTAGCTTTAAGGTGGTAAACCATTCCTATCAGCAGTCATATAATGTACATACTTATGTATCAATAAAAATCAAGAAAAAATACTATTTAGGAAAAGGTAAACAGTCTTACACCTGCATATTCTGTTTTTGTATATTTACTCCCTTACTTTGGAACTATAAGCATTTCAGTAGCTATAAAGAAGCAGACAAGCATATGCATCTCCTATTTTTAACTTTATTTATACTTGTGAAATGTGTAGTTTTACCTCAGGCCAAACAGAAAAGAAGAGTGATTGATGCTTTAAAGACAATTCATAATTTTGCATTCAGAACTAGGCACTGAACGGAAACTGGTATCCAAGTTATCTGGAAAAATTCTCTAAGAATACGTCAGACCAGAATGCAAACTAGGGGGCTTAATCCTGTGAGATACTTAGTAGCTCATCTTCCACTTAAAGTCCTTGGAGTGGGTGGGGGAAATCTTGAGAGAAATAACTCAACACCTTTCCTGACTGAGTGCAAGATGAATTAGTGCAATATACCCAGTGTCATGTCTTATTGCTTAATTGACTACCTCTAGGTATAATATAGCTGTCTTTATCACAGAAAAATCATTTTGATTTATTTGATGCATTGTATATCATAAGGAAGCATGCATGAAGTTATTAATATCTTGCATAGTTGTGATATTTTCCAAGGGCTCAGATAATGCATTTCATCATATGCAGTACTAGTCTATTATGACTAGCATCTAGAAATTTTGTATTTTTATGAATTTTATTTTTTATTGTATTTTTTTCTCACATTGCCTGCTTGGCATGTAAGAGTTGAGTAGTGCTTATGGCCTAAAAGAGTCTACTGTACATATTGCAGAACTTTAGTTGGAACAGAGCAGTTAGAAATATTGACTATAATATAAATGCAGATTATAACAATTCAATTTATTGCTAATTTATTGTATGCAGTTGAGTTGTTAATTGTTCTCTTTGGCTTATAAACCTCAAGGCCTCCCTGTGAGAGTTCAAGTGGTTGGGCCATGCTCTTTAAATAAATGTAGCTCTGTCACATAAAAAAATGAATGCGTCTAGTGAATATAGTCTTTTTCTTCATCTTTGCCTAAATCTTCTGGAGTTGCTAGAAAAAATATGGCAGGTTGTTTAGAAGAACAAATTTTAAAATATAGTAAATCAGTCTTGAGACAAAAGAAGTCTGTCACAAAATTCAGTTAGTATGATGAGTGCAAGAAATCTTAATAGGGCAATTAAAAGTCATGTTTGACTTTTCCAGTATTTAAACAGGTTAAATATTTTATAGAAATAGGCATTCAAACTTGAATTCCTAGATCTGTTTTTTCCTTTAAAGGCTTTTCAGTTTTTGTTTATTTTTGAAAATTAAAGTTTCCAGTGAAATTCAAACTTTCATGTTATGTTATTATTTTCTGAAAACAGGCTGTGTTTTGGCATGCTGCACCAATACCTGTCATATCATTAATGATGACACTCACGTGTTTTCACAATTACTTAATGGTTTTTCACAATTATCCCCACATATTGAGAAGATTAATTAAATTCCTCTCTACACACTGGAAATAGTTCTAAGTGGAAATCTGCTTAATGCCATTCAAAAGTAAACAACATATAGTATGTAACATTGTGTTATATACATCTTGTAGAAGGACATGCAGCATCATTCAGGATGAGCAACTCAAATGTATTTTGCTGCCTGACTATTTAGGTAATAGGAATCTTCAAGCAGAATGCTAACCTATGATTGTTTACCTCCACCTCTAACTCCTAGTGAAGACATGACTATACTCCATCCCTGGGAGTGTTCAAGGCCGGGCTTGAACCAGCTTTGAGCAACCTGGTCTAGTAGAAGGTATCCCTTCCCATGGTAGAGGAGGTTGGAACTAGGTGATATTTAAGGTCCCTTGCAACCCAAACCATTCTGTGATTCCATGATTCTATTACATGACTTTCGCTGTTTTTCTGTTCCAGTGCCATCAGTTATATCTCCTATCAATGTGAAAGGCAGGAGAACTGGGCTACTAGCACCTTAGGCATGCATGTCACAATTTAGACATGGCTATTTCACTTTCTTTTTTTCTTCTCACTTCAGGCCTCAGTCTTGTACGTTTTGAGCATGGGACCACTGCCTACTGCCTTTCTCCCACCTGAAGTCGTGCATCGGTTGTATCTGACTGGTGAAAATGTGCAGGGCTCAGCCCATGAAATTGTGGGTGTTGAAGTAGCTCTTGGAGATATGTTGAAGTCTGAGAAATGTCTCCATCTGAAGATGCTTTTCATACTAACCACCTACTGTCTGGGTGGTTAGTACGTGTTACATTACCCCAGATAAAGGGCATATTAAGTAAAACATTTGATATGTTCATATCATAATAATACATTCATCTCCATCCCTTCCTAATAGCATAACACAGTTGTTTTCCATTAAGTATTTTGGTAATTTATGAGGTCCACTTGGGAGAAAAGCTGCCTGCAGCTAATCTAAATATACTGAGAGAGCAGTATTGTACAGAATGGTTTTATGTTTACTGGGAAACTGTCACTTTACAGTCTGTTGATATATCTGTAATAATCTTTGAATGAGAGTAAATGATGGACTGAAGCTACTGGAGAAAAGCTTTCAGGACTAAGATTTCAGTTTTTATCAGGAAAATCTGCTTTCATTTTGTTTTTGAACTTGTCTGGCAATACTTGAGACTCTGAAGTTTCTCCAAGTGACTTCAGACTCTTGGAGGACAATGAAAGAATCCTGAAAGAATCCTTTTAGTTACTATTGACTGCATAAAAAAAAAAAAAAGGCCAAAAGTATACTTATTGAAAAACCCATTGAGTAACTAGACAACTCCATTGAGTAACACTGAGTAACAAATAATTAGAAAACCGTCTTTGGAGCAAGCAATATGGCAAAACATAGCAATACCTAGTGCATAATCATTCTTTCACTGATTTAAATCTAATGCTAGAAGTTATTATAGCTTAACTTTTACTGGAAGAACACTAGACTGACACTGAATAATAATAATTTCTAGAAGAGAAGAATTTCCGTAGTACGTGATAGTAAAACACTGAAAAGGGCTTGTATACAATCCATAGACCATTTAAGGCTCACTAAGATTCTACTGAAGTATGAAGTCCTGAAACTTGGGTTTAGAACTATTCTGTTGCTTTTAACCACATTCCTTGAAGAAATAACTTTTCAGTTATAGAACAAGCCTCCCCCCAGTCATCAGACATTTTTAGAAACAGTTAATACATTCATTTTAACTTCTAAATTTTCTTTACAAGAAAAATAAAAGGAAAAATGGAAAAAAATAAAACAAACAACAGAGATATTTTATTTTAAAAAGAGGCATGAGGAGCAACTGTCTTTAAGACGATTTAAGAAACATTTTCCAGTTTCCTTGCCACAGATCTTTAATTTAGACTTTATCTAAAGAAATATCATCAAGCTTATGGAGAGAAGAGGATAAGTGTCTGAATACCTCAAAAATTCTAAGGGTCTAGAATAACAACAGATGGGTTTAAATCTATACAACTACATTTCAGTGTAAAAATACAAGCCCAAGTTGATTGAGTGATTTGCTACACTGCAGTGGACTTAAGGATACTTTTCCATTTCTAGGGAGATTGTAATGAAAGCTAGTAAGTAGTCTTGATTAAAATGGCTCTTCCTTGCTCTACCACATTAAGAATGCTGCCAGTGCTGGCAGCCCCTCAGGTACGTACTGGGCATGCACATTGCTGGGTCTGTGAGGCCTTTGAGAGTAAATTCTGCTTTTTTAGTTTTCTTTTGTTCTTTCTCTTTTTCACTCTTTCCTTACCAGCAAGTGTCTGTGCATGCCAGCAAGATGTTTATCAGAAAAAAATCAGGTAGACTAGATTTGAATGCTTATTATTCATTGTTTTTCTTATTGTTTTTCTTCTAATAAGATTACAACTCTCATAATTCCTGATGCATGAATCTGTGCTCTCTTGTTCCCATCAAGGATTCTGCAACTAGAACCATGTGAAAAAAATATTCAACTGCCAGAAAAATTGGAGAAAATTGTTCTGTCAGAGTTTTGAGAACTGGGAATTGGTTTTGAAAACACTAAAAGCCCACTATCTTTTATTTATTCCCCAAGGCAAGTGTATTAAATACATCTAATTTATCAGACTAAGTAGGTCCCAGTTAGCGTCAAATTGTTTGTCATATGCAATGTGCTACAACCACCTGAGAACTGGGATGATTCAGATGAATGCAGAGAGATCACGTGAGTCTCTGTATTTTAGTAGCCCAGGCTAGCTCTCTGATGAATTAGTTTTGAGAACCATGAGAGGAAATAAGGCAATCCCAAACAAAAAGATAAATTGGTGCTCTGTGCTATTAACACATGAAGCAGGTAAGATAGATTACCGAATCTGCTTTTTTTTTTTTTTTCTTTTAATTTTCTCATTTCATACTTCCCTTGTAATTTCTGTGTAGAAATAACTTCTTTGTTTCCTTCATAAGGGTGAGTGGACTCTGAGACCCTTTATCAAAGTCTTCAGGTACTAGCAACATAATAGGATCTATTCTAATATATATTCTGTTAGCCTGAAATTTTCAGTCAAAGAAGTGACAGGCAGTCCAGAAACTTTGCAGTCTTGTATCTTTCCCACTGCTTGTGGCAATAAATTCTGTTACTTCAAACCCCTGGAGTCCCCAGAAAAAAAGTCAGACTACTCAGATTTCATACAGAGGGAATAGGATGAGAGGGAAAAATGTCTTTGACTCTCAGTCCAGCTGGAATATTATTTTTCCATTTAAAAATATTTCAGTGTCTTTTTATCCATTATCATAATAGTCTGCTAGTCTCTACTTCAGAAGGAAAACACTTATGTCAATGGGATTTAGTCCCTTAAGATATTCAGCCAGCTGGCTGCTTTTGAGACTTAGTCCCTTGTCCAGACCAGCAGGCAACATTTTTAAGCCAAAATCAACAGAATCAAGACACATGAAATAGCTATAATCTTAAGTTTTTGTCCTTTTTTTTCCCCAATATTTTATTCTAAGCTTCAAGTAGAAATAGGACAGAATACTGAAAATCTGTATGCATTAAGACAATAATTTCTAGGTATCAATATCACAACAAGAAAATTAATACTTTCAAACATTTCTAATTGCAGGTAGAAAATTGAGGTCTAAACCATGACACATTAATTTCACATGGGTACATACAGTGCTTTCTGCAAAGAATGCACTGTGAGAATAACTTCACATAGTGGGGCCCTTTGGAAAAGATTTAGGCATCATTACAGATTGGAGAATGAAGGCATGCCCTGAATACTGTTTTTAGTTCTGATCCCACCGTTACAGAAAGCCTGAAAATTGTGTGAGTATAAGAGATCTACAGAATGGCAATGAGCAGGTAGTGGCGAGTGCGTGGGCCATATATTCTCTGTAATTAGAGATTAAGAATTTAGGAGAATTCAGACCAGGAAACAGAAAATAAAAAAATGACAGATAGTTAAAAATATGCCAGGTGTTCTAGTATATTTATTTCTATAAAATAAGTGATGGATGTTAGTCTGACATTTGAAAACAACACTTTTAAAACTGCCATTATCTTGTAAGAGATAATTAACTCAAGGAACTCACACATAATATGTAGCTGAGTTTCCAATGTAAGCCTAAAATCAGATTAACCTTTTGTCAGACTTAAAATTGTACAAACAGTCCATCTTTATGTACCAGGACATTGGCTGGTGACCAACTGGTGGCAGGGCAAAAGTTCTCAACTGTGAAGGGCAAGGAAAAAGTGCTTTAATTTAGCTAAATGTTCTGTTTCCCTCTGAAAAACTGAGTATGACAGTAGAATAGTGTTTCTTTGTTCAGTATTTCCTAATGATACCCAGGTAATTTTTGTGTTATTTACACTTTATAACATGCAATCTCCATCAGCTCACCTGAGATCTGAACACCAAACTGCATTCTCTTGTAATATGCAATTTGGTATCTTCAGAGATAATAAAGTTTCTACCCAAATGGAATATATCAAGATGAGTAGCTGACTCATATTGATATATATATAATTATATTTGATTTTATATAATTAATTATTATATATTTAATAACATAATAATTTAGTATGGGTAAGTACAGCTCAGGACCTTGCATGTAGAGGCATAGACCATCAGATTAACACCAAGACTGGAGACCATGTGCTTCTTCCTGGGACGAAGAGCATCTCTGAGACTCCGCTTCAGGCCTGACATTATGAAATGAAGAGATAAAAAGCCATTGCCACTTTCTCATATAAATTACTCCATGAGCTCCCCTTTCCTTCTTACTTCCTGAAGGTGTAATTTAAGTATTTAGTGGCCATAAGACTTGGATGTATTGCCCCCAAGGCAGGAAAGATTTACAAACCCTGGTCATTAGCTATGCAAAGAATAAGTTACAGGCGTCAATTACAATTCAGAAAATTTTATCAAAGATGAATTGATTGCAGTATTAAAAAAAAAAGTAAAGAAAAAAATTAGTTATATTATTCTCTCTGATTTGAAGGAAAGACAGCATCACAATAGACATTATTTCAGTCAGTGAGATAGGTGGGAAGAGACTTGCATACCATTGTTCCTTATTTCTTGCACTTTAAGGAGGAAAAGTATTGTTGTAAAGATCTGAAAATAATTGTCCAATGTATCTCTCTTCATGGAATATTAAGAGGTACTGACCCTATAGTCTACTTTTTGAGGTAGACTTGCAAGCACTTAAATTTTTTATAATTATTAATATTAATATAATAATTATTATTAATAATAATAATTGGTTTATGCTTACCCCATGAAAATTAGAGCTACGAGTATCTAATGTTCAGAGGTACTGTAAAATCTAGAGATTATTTAGCTCATTCAAATATTTGCACGTCTTATTTAAGCGAAAACCATAACCACAGAACCATGTTTCCAGATTTGAGGAATAAAAGTGAAATGGAGCATAAATCTGAGGACTCACCTTTCTGATGGACATTGAAACACATACTCTGCTCCTGATGGTCCCTGGGAAAGCACTGCAGTTTCAAGCTGCTGGACTATATACCTTTCTAACTGCAGTGAACTCATATACACTTCAGTTGAGCGGGGAAGTCAGGCACTGAATTAATTTTTTATCTATTCCTGTGTTCTGAGAAAAGAAAAAGGTTTCTTCTGCCCTAGAGAAAACAGTAGAATTCAACCGTGAATGAAAAGCAAAGAAAAAAAATGGTTATTAACATTAAGATTTCTTCATACTCAGTCAGACACGGAGCACAAGGCAGCTATACATAAACCTTTGTATGGTTTAGACTCTAAGCTGCTGCTTCACACGTTGCTGAAGCATGAAATCTTTGCAACACTTCCTGTGTCCTATGATTTGACTACGTTGGAGATTGCAGCTTAGGACTACACCACCTACCATACTTCTGGTGTTATATAAAGATTTCAGTTACACAGTAAATTATAATCAACAATGAATACAAACATAAAAAAACCTTGACCATCAATGATTTATGTTCCGTTTCAGTTGTTATGACTAACCTTAAACACCGAATATAATTGGCCTATTGCCACATCAGCTTCTCTCTAGAATCCTGAGCTGTTAAAAGCCCATATGATTTCTGCCATAGAAAATTTGTTTTGTTATGAATGTTAATGATAAGACCTACAGATCCTGTTCTCTCTCGGATTTCAGCTGTTTAAATCTACATCAAATCAGTACAGGGAAAAAGCTGAAGCAACCTGAAGGGGGATTTGCGGAAACTAAGCTGGTCATTAAGTAGGTTGGTAATGTGTTCTATTTCACTTTCCTTCCTCCAAACTCTAAATGCTTTTAAGGTACAACACAACAGAGGTAGACAGTCGGTTTTGGTCAAAATCTATTCAACGATCTCAGAATCTGTTTTTTTCTCGTCTCACCTGCTCTGAGAACAGTCTGTCAGCTTGCAGTGGCAAAGAATGGTCAAGAATTCCTGTCTTTAGGAAAAGCACAGCCAGAGGAGTTCCTCTGATGTCACAGAATCTGTGGACATCAAAAGCATGCTGTTGAAGCATATTCAGTTGTTTGTAAAATTTCAGGCTTTTCTTTAGGGAAAAGAAACTGTAGAAGATGAAGTCAACAGTTCCATGTTTGAGAACTACATGGATACCACACTTATTCACACATATTGTGTTCAATAATGATAGGAAACATGTCAGAGAATAAAAAGAGTTCAGGTGCAACAGAGACAGCATTTCACATATGTTTTTGCCAGCACTTAATTTATAATAGCTACTGATGGATTCTTGCTTCAAAGCAGAAGTTGATGGCGGAGTCTTAAAAGTGAAGCCACCATTCTTGGTCAGATGTTACACAGATAACAACTCTCTTTCTTCATCAATAGGAGAAATTTTAATTAGTCCTCCTCAAATCAGATTTCTTAAGTATTCTAGATTGCCTATGTATGGGCTTCATGGCATTACTCGTTCCCTGACTGCTGGAGACTTTCTCCAGTTCCTCAGGCTGCATTGTTATGATTAATACACATCTGAAGATCTTGCATCATTACTGTGGTTGTATGTTTAGAGAACAGAGAATCTCAACCCTGTGATTACCTTTTGCGTCATAGTAATTTCCTTCAAAGGTTTTTTTTTGCTTTTTTAAAGAGAGAATTTAATTAAAACCCTTTCTACTCTTCAGAGAATAAGCATTCTTATTTCTTGACTTTCAGTAATAAGAGCAAGCTCTCTCTGTTGGTACCTACACTTCTAGTACTGGAAAACCCTGCATATTCGTGTCAGTGGGCTAATCAAATAATAAGGCAAGCACAGAAAAATATCTTCCAACCTAGAAAGACTCAAACTGAGATCAGCTCTCAGACCACTCAAAATATTAGATATCCAAGAGAAAGTATAGCCTGATGATTTTCAGTCACTGCTATAAAAATATTTGTAAAACTGCTAATGGGTTCACATACCCATAAAAGTGGTATCAATTTTCACTGAAAGGCAGCCTCAGGTATACCTGAGTGTAAAAACCATAGCAAGAGACGTGTATTATATAAATTGTAAATTTAGCTTCATTTAAAGTACTGTTTAATTTGTCTTCCCTAATGATTTTAACCATGCAACTGATTAATGCCAGTGGCATTGTAGAAAATTGAAAGTAGAATAGCTTCAGGTGTAAAGTGTGGTTACTTCATTGACCTACTTAGCTAAGCAATAAACTGAAAGCTTTTTGGTTAGGTAGAAACCTTGGTTTGCCACATTCTTATAGCTATTTTCTTGTTATTTAAAATTTGGTTGTATTTGATAACATTAAACCGCATTCAGCTCTCTGAGTTGCAAAGAAAACTTCCTTAATCACATGTTCGGAACTTGCTTTCAAAATTTCCATTCCCATTCATTTTGGAACTACATTTAACCTAGATTTTCTTTTTTTTTTTTTTTTTTTTTAACTTTAACTCTTAGGAAATTTTAGTGATTAACTCCTCAATGTTTGACCCTTTTAGTGGGTCTGTTCAAAGTCAAGTCTCTTAGGATCTTAAAATGGCAACACAACACTTCCAATTAGGTAAATACCAACAGTCAAGTAGTTAATTATGGATGGAGAGTCTTAAATTTATTTTCCCCTGAATAGCTGCCCCAAACAAATTTTCTAAACAACACTTATCATTTGCTTGAAAATTGTTCATGGTTTGTTTGTTTGTTTGTTTGTTTTTATTTTCAGACAAGTTTGTTTTAAAACAACAGATGTTGAATAAAGATGGTTTTCTTTACAAAATAATCCAGTCAATAAGGCAGTTATTTCAAGAACGGCAATCTGTATCCCTTTTCCATCTGAATAAATGTAAATCTATACCTCTTTTCTTACCAGAAAGTGGCATAAGGTGAGGGGAATGGAAGCTAGTGCAGGACATGCAGATACTTATGTTTAGGTGCTGTACAAAAGCTAACTCAATATTAGTTAGACCAAAATGCAGCGAACAGGAAAACATGCAGAAATGGCAATGACAGGATAAAGCAAAATGTTCGTCATTGTGTCTAAAAAGACTCATGTTTTCTCCCTCCATTCTCTTGTCATAGAATTCCCTTCTGTCCAGTGATACAGTTTTAACAGACAGAATTATAAATAAACCTTTCAAAATATCATCTTTACCAGTGTCTAGAAAACTTTGTAATCTCTTGGTCAGAGAGAACATTTTCTTTATACTATTTTAAGGAGACTGGAAACATTACTCTGTTTTGTTTGGGGGTTTTGTTTGTTTGTTTGTTTTTGTTGGGGGATTGTTTGCTTTTGTTTGTTTGGGTTTTGTTTGGGGTTTTTTTATGTTTTGTTTTTTTTTTTTTTTTTTGAGTTTTAAAATAAAGTATTGTTCGTCACTGAATTCTGTTTCAGGATTAATCCCTGGGTAGTGAGCGCTCAAAGCATTTTGTGTACAATCACTATATCAAGCCTCTTGGATAACAAGGATAGAAGATTGTCCAGGTATCTGGATCCAGAGAGATGTTCCATTGCTCAACTCTGTCATAACTGAGACCTACAAATAAAAAACCCTGTCACTTATAAAGCTTTAGAGTCCACCCTGATTACTAAAGAGTAGACGGCTGCTGTGCTGATGTGTTTAGGACTGTGACCTACCATTCAGGAATCTAAATTTCATTTATGTGCTACTTTAGAGATTGATGGTCTTTTTTCAGTGTAAAAGGGAATCATGCTCGCCACTTTAAGCACCCATCAGAGCCAAAAGGAAATTGATAAAAACTTCCTCTGGCATTGTCAAGCATGATTTATCAGTTTTGTGTTGCTCAGATATCCTCTGAACTCAGTTTTTATTTTTATTGTACTTTCTCTGATTATTATTATTACCCTAATTTGTCTGGGTCCCCTGAGTGAGAAATTTCTTGGCACCTAATTTTAAATCTGTATAGCATTAAAAGAGCACAGTGTAGCTTGTGTCTGCCTTCTTAATGTGTAACACATAGTAGCATTTTTAGTATAATACATTACAGGACTTAGTGACAGTTTCACCACTGACTACCTTCCAGATGGAATATAAAATAACTTAGAAGTTAAACTAGGAAGACTTATTTACTATTGAGGCAGCTTCCTTGTTCTCTGTAGGGCACTGTCTGAAGAATTCTAACACTCATTGGTACGTTCCGATTAATAGTTTTTAGGAGGTTACCTTAGCAAGATGATAAAGTCATCAGAAAGACCTTTCTGTCCTCTCTTAAAAGCTCCAGCTTCTAATACTTTAAACAGTTTGTGGTTTGGGGTTTGGCTTCGGTTTTTGGGGTTCTTTTAGTTTGTTTGTTTTGGTTGTTTGTTTCTTTAATTTAAAACTAATTACAGTTACAAGCTTCATTTCAGATTTCTCATTAGCAGCCACAAAAGGGCACAGCAGCCTGCACCCATTGCAACACTAGAAAAAGTGTCTTTAGTGTCTTCAAAGAAAATATACTTTCAGAAGTCCTAGCCCTGCATCTCTGCCCTACAAGATAATGAAATGAAAGAGAGCAGTTACAGTTCATTAGAACATATCTGGGGGGTGAACACTAGGTATCATCTGGAAATGCTACTCATTCAGTACTTTACCTTAAATCTACAAGGTGCTTCTGCAAAATTATTTCAGGAATGCTTCTGCTTAGACCCAGGCCATCACTGGCTCTGAGTCTAGTCAGAGGAGCAATGGTATGAAACCCTGATTATTCCTTGGCCATGTGTGGATTTGCTTCATATTCTATCAAATGGGTCATGCAGGGACTGAAAAGTGTAAATATTTAAAAGACATTATCATCTAGTTTAGGTTGCTTAGGCAACCCATCAGCTTTGGTACCACATATTCTCTGTATATGCTCAGTATTTTTACTTTTTATTTGCTTGCTTTCTCTCAGTAAAATTCTCTAAACCAAGAAATATTTGCTTCAGGGAATGTCTCTTTAAAGGTGTAAGCAGCTAAATGTTCTCTCTCACATATATTCCCTGCTAGGCATTCCTCTGTTCATCTTTTCCAACTAAAGGATATACACATATATAACGAAAAGTTCAATGATTAAAATATGTCCTAGGGAGACACAGGAGATGAGTGGAGATTCTGTTCTTTGCCTAATGGATATAAGAAGTCACATTTCTTTTTTTCTTTTTTCTTTTTTTTTTCTTTTCTTTTTCTTTCCCCAGAAGAATGTTCCAAATAAAATATACCTACAGTGCAGTAGTACATTTGTCATATCTGTCTGCACTGTCTCAATTTTCTTAATATTCATTAGGCAAAAAGTAGCATATGGCAACTTGGTAGAGCAATCATATAGAATGGGTGAAACGTGACTTTCTGTTATGGCTTCTTCCTCATATTGTGTTATTCTGATACACCTAGTTAGACAACTGTTTGGCCATTTTCTTTTCATTTAAGAATTGAAATAGTCATACCAACAAATTAAGCAAGTAAACTTTCTATTCATTTGTCAAACCATGTAACCACAGTGTGTAACTACAACTAGTTTCTTAGGCAACCTAAAAAATTCTTGTACTTATTTTTTATGCTTTCTTTGCTGATTATAACCAGCTCCTTATGTATATTTCTGACTAATATGATAAATTATTTTCAGTAATTATACCTAATACCTTTTGTAAAATATGAAGCATATTACCAGATTGATAATAACAATAATTTTGTGATTTAATAGAATGGTTGGATTGACATGTAAGGCCTTAATTATGGGATTATCTGTATCTGTATTAAAAAAAAATAAAGAATAAAAATAAATTGAAATAAAATTGCTGTCCACAAATGTTCATTTGTTTGAGAAAATTTCTGTAAAGCATGACTCTCTTGCACTATTTTTACAAAGACTCAAGTCATGTGATAATGAAAATGGTTTTCAGCGAATTCCCTCTGCAAAACTGCAGATCTTCCATAACACTGACCTAAGTTTGAATAAAAGAATAAAACAAATAACAGTTGATATGCAGAGTGCTATACTATAATAATCCAATTACTTCCCATAGTGCAGAAATGGCATGCAATTTCCACACCTGTAACTCCAGAGAGATGTTATTTGCACAGTTTGGATCTGAATGCCTAGTTAAAATTTGCTATGGTACCTTGGGTCAGATTTATGTTAAAATTTCTCTCCTTACGAACTCTGTGGTCACATATTATTTTCTGGTGTGCTGGTTACATACACTGCTCTCTTGCTTGGCAGGAAATTGTCTTGATGATCAAATTCTTCATCCTTGTTGTTAGAAGCCATGCCATAAAGGCAATCCCTGCAGTGAGAAGTGTCAGCTCCACAGTGGGGAGAATGAGAGAGGTGGGGACGGTGTTTTCCCCATGGCACTTCTTCTGTCTTTCATAATGTAGCTCTGCTAGTAGTCTTAGGCAAGAGACCCTTCAGTTGTACAGTGTGAAGACCAGTGGCCACTGTCTGAGAGGTGGGATTTTATATTTTTGTCATCAGATGGTAATACCGTTGCAACACATAAGAAATAAATTTGACGTATATCAGGAACCACAGTCCTAATAAACAGATTAATTTTTTAAACGAAAAAATGTTAGTTTGTCTGATGCTTAGGGCCATACAAGCACTGAGAAATTGACTGTGGTAAAGGATTTCTATGGCCTTTCAGAAGTCAGACTGATTTTCTTTTTACTGGATCTTACATCTTAAATTTTACATGTTTTACATTTGCATCTACAAGTACGCCAAACTTCCTGTCTAAATCCAAAATGTTATTGACTTCAGTCATGCAAAGCAGAGTCAGAATTATCCTTCCTATTTCTGTATTTCTCCACACACTATTGTGTCAAGTCTGTACACAAAGATGTAGACTGTATGTGAAAATACATATATTATATTTGAATCTCTGTTCTCTCTACTTTTTTTTTAAATTTTATTAAATTTTTAATTTAAGCAAACAGTTCAGGATTCACTGAACAAATTGTTTATTGTTTGCCTTTGGCAAATGTGAAACTTCCAGCTGTCTACAGTAGAAAAAGCTATGAGATATCTCTTTTAAAAGTCATCTTCTCTGAGCTGGTGACAAAGTGCAACAACCTCTGGAATTACAGATCACTTTATAACATACACTGTTGTGTGATCAGCTGTAGCCCAGTAATGTACCATATGTACTCAGGCAGCATCACCAAACTAATGCAATTACAGGATTTTTAGGAATTTCAAAGAAACAAATAACAAAAAAACAGAATACTTTACATCTTGTTAGAGACAGTTCTGTCATAACATTTGAAATCAACAGCCAAATAGTCTTTTAATTTCATGAGACATATTCTTGCAGCAAAAACAGAGACTTTTTTTATTGAAGAGACAACAGGGAGAATTCATTGTCAATTAATTGGAAAACTATAAGACTTTTCCTGTCTATGATTCCTATGCTGGAGATGTTATCTGAAGTTTTTTTGTGTTTGTTTTTGGGGTTTTTTCACCTTCTCACTAACAGGCTCCATCTGTCATTTGCTTTGTGGTAATATGCTCCTATATCAAGTCACTGAAGTTTGAAGACACACCTGGAGGTATCTAATTTCTTCATTCTGCTTTATATAAATGCTTTAAACTGTTGATTAGGTCTTCTTAGTGCCCTTATCTATTAAAAAAAATCTTAACATGACAAATGAAGCAGTAGGATTTAATAGAATCCATCAACAGTGAGTCACACTATTTGAAAATTCAAGTCTGTTATCCCCCTTTGTTAACCTAATTTTAAATACATTTGGGAAAACGACATGTGCAATGTGTCCTCAATGTCTATAGATTTGGCCTAGTTCAGTACAGGTGGGGATTGATTCTAAAAGCCCCCAAGGAAAAAAAATAGTGCCATCAGCTTCCTCTCACTTTTACTAAAGCTCATTTCAACTGCATCAGTACTGCAAAGAATGAGAGGCGTTTTTTAGTAGGTAGGGTTGAACCTTTTGGACATTTTCATCTTAATCATGATGTTATGTAACTTTCTATCTGTTATTTCCCACCTAGAAACGCAAAGCAAACATCTAGTAAGTAGAAGATGATTGGTTGTGTATGTGCCTAATTCGAACATACTATCATTAATGCAGCCTCTTTACTAATAAGCAAAACTGCACCATACTGTGCTATATTTAAAATACTGACTGAAATCCATCTTATTGTAAAGGCAAGAGTTGAAGATGCTTGGCTGACCAGGCAGTGTAAGTCTACATGGATTCCTACAGAAACCCAAGCATGATCTAGAAAGAAGATCAGAGTCATAAAAGGATAGAATGGTTTGGGTTGTAAGGGACCTTAAGGATCATCTAGCTCCAACCACCCCCTCCGTGGGCAGGGACACCTTCCAGTAGACCAACTTACTCAGAGCCACATGTTGCCCAAAGATGTACCACTAAGTAATGTTCAAGGCTACGCTGAAGTAAAGAAAACATTATATTGTATTAGCACACTATAATCCCAAGATTTGATCCAAAGAGAACAAAATGAAAAATATTTAAAATACTTTATAATTTTATCACCATACACGGTGATAAGGTTGTGTTAACGTGCTCAGGTGACTAGATTAATGTGCATAACTCAATCTACATCTTCAACCAGTGTTACCCAGATCTATATTGATGTATCATCTTGGGTCAGTATGGTTTAGAGCTCTTCATTTTGAGTTGATGTTTGCTAGAGGTGAATCAGATGCCTTTACATCAGGCATCATTGAGCCTGAGTAATGTAAATATATATTCATGCAGTTTATTAAACTGAAATAACAATTTGCAAGGTTAGATAGAAAGGAAGAATATAATTATCGGAGAAGTCATTGCTTGTCTGTAAAGAAATGACCCTTAATAATCCATGAATTACTTTTAAGAATTCTATTGAAGATGATGGAAAGGAAGTTCATACAGATTGTGTGTATTGGGTTGGGGGGTAAGTTTTGGTGGTGGCAGTGGGCTACAAGAGTGGCTTCTGTGAAAAGGTGGGGCTGCCATGTGCTGGACATAGCTGGTTCTGCAATGAATCCACTGTTGGTCACAGCTGAACCCATCAGCAAAGTGTGTGACAGCCCCATGAAAACATATTTAAGAAAGGGCAGAAAATGCCAGACAGGCAGAGGAGGAGGAAAGCAAAAAAAGCTTCAACAGCAAAAAACCAAAAACAAACAAACAAACCAAAACCAAAAATCAAAAAGCAAAAAAACTACAAAACATCAAAGGGAATACCACAGTCAGAGGAGAAGGAGGAAGATGAGATGATCCATGATGAAACAAATATTTCCTTCAACCTGTGAAGGACCATGCTGGAAGAGAGGAAGAGTGTGAGAAGGAAGGAATAGCAAGGAGGAACTGCTGTGTACTGGCAATAAATCCCCATACCCTTGTACAGGAGGAGTAGGTATATGTGTCTGCAGTGAAGGAGTGAAGTTAAGCATGGAGAAAGGTAACAACAAGTGTTTAAATTTTTGTCTTTCTGTTCACAATTATACACATTTATTTTCATTTGCAATAAATCAATTTTCCTCAAGTCGGGTCTGTTTGTCTACTACAGTAGTTGGTAAGCAATCTCCCTGACTCTGAACAGAGCAGTTTGCTCATCCTTTTATATCCTTCTGTCTTGTTGAGGAGGAGGAGTTAGTGAATGGCTGGGTAGGCATTTGACTTTTAACAGATGTCAATGCACAATGCACATCTAACTACACACACATACATCTAACCCTCAACTGTAAAACTTCTAAAAGGGTATAAGTTTATTTCTGAAACATTTTAGGGATCTTCAAACTGAAAATATCTCTTCCATATAATTTAAGTAGTAATGAAATTATTCTATCAAAACTTAGTCATCTTTTTTCCCTAGAAAATGTTAGGACTCCACAGGCCTTGTTCATCCTGTCTATCCTAGTGAATCTTCTGTCAGAGTCAATTAGTTAATATTCTGCCAGAAAGATACAGTCTGCTCCGCAAATAATATTCCAGCCTTTGCTGCAGGGAAGCTTCAATCCCTCTCTCACACTGCATGAGGTTCCTTAACTTTTGCTGTAGCCCTTCTGTTTGGATTTTGGCATGTGGGATGATACTTTTCAGGTGTACCTCTCCTGTTCAGTTTCTTGCCTGACATACAGGGCTTTTTTTCTCATCTGCACTCGTGTTAAGTCAAGTTCCTTTTCATCCACTTCACAGAATAACAACGTAATAAAAATATAGTTTATCTTTCAAACTCAGTTTAAGTTCGACATATAATAAAACACTCAAAATTCTAAACACATCATTATTGTACAATCTCTTTATGTCTCTTTATTGTACAATGTCTTTATGTCTTATAGTTTTATTCTGAAGTCTGAATTAGACAGGTATAAAATTTTTTTCCTTGATTTGGGGATAATAACTTTCCTTAAATCCTTTTTCTTAAGTTAAAGATGCTTCCTTCTCCTCAACCAAAATATTTGGATAATTATTCTGTGTTATGCACATACATAGGTAATACTTTATACATTTTCACTTTAAAAAGGCCTTGTTATTTATCAAATGGAAAAACCCAAACCACGTCATGTGTCACATAAAGTTTCTCACCTCTCTCTTACGTCTACCAAAGGTGATTCTTATCACTCCATTAACTGATAGCTTATTTTGGATAATTAACTAGCATTTGATTAACTCTCCACTATATATATATTATATATATATATAATATATATATATATATATATATTTGTGTGTGTATACAGACATACATAAATATGTACTTTAGACAGTTATTATAAACTACCCATAATATGTTCGTAGCAATAATTCTAGTGAGTTAAAATCAATCAAGATACTAGGATCTCCAACAATCCTCTAATAAGCTGTTATAGAAAACATAACTCGTTATTCATTAGAGGTATTTTTCTCTTCTGAGTGAGAACTAGACATGTAACTCAGGGTTAAAGCTGACATCATTACTGCTGGAACCGTAGCTTCTTTAAGCTAATGATGAAACACTAAAAAATATTTATGTGACATAGAACACAACCATTTTTGAAAATAATTAGGTTGTATCTTTTTACAAGAGTTACAGCATGCATCCGTATTTCAATCCAATTCTTTTGAGAAAAGTAAAAGTTGGGCCCTCAGAAACACTAAAGCAGTTAGATGTTTTTAAAAGTGTGAGATGTGCAGAAATGTGTACATGTTGTGTGCGGGTTGTGTGCATGTTGTTGTTGTCTGTATATTCTGATAATTTCCATTAAACTAACAAAGTTGATATTCGTGTGGTAATCAATAAAAATCTTGGAAATTTAGGAAGAAATTCTTTACAGAGAAGATAATCAGGCAGTTCCTGCTGTATGATGAGTTACACACTAGATGTGCCTATGTCTTTCTACCACCTCAGAAGACAGCGGGGAAATTTGGAGTTATGGAGTTTATCTTCCCAAGTAAGCATTGTGCATAATAGAGCCCTGCTTTCCTGGAGATGGCTGAACACTGTCCATCCATGGTAAATGGTGAACAAATTCCTTGTTTTGCTCTGCTTGCTTGCATAACTTTTGTCTTACCTGTTAAACACTATCTCAACCTAGGAGGTTTCTGGGCTTTATTCTTCTGACTCCCCCATTCCACTGGTGAGGAAGTGAGTGAGCAGCTGTGTGGTATTTGGTTGCTGGCTGGGGTTAAACCACAAAAGTTATGAAGGCATTTAATCTCTAAATTAGATTGCCCAGAGAGGTTATAGAATTTCTATCCTTAGAGATTTTCAAAGCATGTGGTCCTAAACAGCCAATTGTAGTTTTTAATTTTTATTTCACTGTTTTGAGTTGAGGACTGAACTAGATGATCATAAGGGTCTTTTTCAACTCAAGACTAGATTAGCCTATGATTATTCCCATGTCCTTCTATCCACTTAAATGATTTTTAAAAAAATCCATAAACCGGTGGAGAAATTAAAAAAAAAAATGGCAAACATCCAATGAAATAGAATGTTGTATACATATTATAATCAAAAATACTCTTAGTCTTTGTATTATAGGGTCTAAGATACGTAGACATAATGTACAGACTGCAGATTATAAAGATAAACAGTGAACCCTTTAAAAGTTTACACAAAGCCAGCAGCATACGCAAGAAAATTTGTGTTGGTTGTTGGGGTTTGGAGGTTTCTGTGTCTAACAACACTTTGAAAAGCATATCTAGATCCTTTGGGAGTGCTATAAATAAGAGTGATTACTTATTGGTTTTGAAAATGCTAATTTTAGTTTCAGTGTGGATTCAATTTTCCAGTTATATCTTGTTGATATGAATAGCATCCACTGTCCAAACTTGCAAGTAATTGAGGCTCTGGGAGTTTGACTGCTCATGTGTTAATTAAAATCTTTACAGACTTTTAAACTGTAACTCCTAAAGGATCTTCTCAAAGTTCACATGAATGCACATTCTTTGTCAAGTGTGAAGGCTACTTAATATGCTGAACATATTACACCTTTCATAACACAGTTTTTTGCAGGTTTAGGCACAGGAATGTCTCACTCTCAGTTCTGTGGTTAAACTTGTGTAACTTTTTAATTTTCTTATGGGCCAAGGATGCTTTTTCCCCACCATCTCCTCACCCAATGATATATGGACATGATTAAGGCACTAGTAAAAAAGTTTCAATTATCAGATATATCTTCAATAAGTTTTTTTAAAACCTGATTATAATATTAACCCAAGAACCATGAAGTGTTCTTGTCTTTTGCAAGAACATCATCTAGGAACCAAATACTGATGTGTTCACATACACATGGATAGTGCAGAACAAGCTTCATTTATGTGTCCAAGTAAATATACTTATTTTGCTTAGAAATAGAAAATACGCTCTAAGAAAAGTGTATACTCTCCCTCTGGAATTGAACCACTTGGAATATACCATGAATTCTGTCCATTGGCTGCTGTGTGACTTTGGAACATGAACCTCTTCCAGGCAATTAAAAAAAAGAATGAAAGCACATAATGAAGGAGCATATCAATCCTGATGCAGGTAAATAAAAATATTATTGAATGTTTTATTGCATCAGTAGATTTTTAGAATAAGAAAACAGTGATAAGGAATTTAATTTTTAAACAAATTTTAGGCAAAGAGCCATCAAGCAAATTTAAACACTGACATTTCAGACTTCAAGGATAATGATGAAAATTACTGTAGAACTTTCAATAGTGAACTCTCAAGGACTACTTCTCATTGCAAACTTTATGAACAGTCATCTTAAAAAACACTCACTCTTCTGATTTTCAAGCTGCATTTGATATCCTTTTGCTGAACGTTACATTACATTACCTGCACATGTCAACAATAGCTGAGAGTACCTAATGACAGTCATGGGAGGGATGATAATTATAAACAGCAAGTATCCAGTGCCCTTCTGTCATAACTTCTTAGTACTAAAAGTGTGTGAAAACCACAAAAATTTAAAACTGGTAACAGTTTCTGCCCCTTTCCTCTGCAAATTCAGGGAAATTTTCATGAAGTGATGGTGATGGGACTTAGTTCCTCAGAGGACATGATGTGCAAAAGAAAACTTTGAACAGTTCTAAGATACTACATATTGATGGAAGGTTATTTAGTTCAGTCATTTAAAAATTAAATAGTATATTTTTGATACATATTCCTTTTAAGTAGGTCTTTGAATCATGCGATCAGATAAATCAAACTAATTTGAACTAGAATATAAAGGCAGGGCAAAGTAATGAAACCAACTTCTATTAAATAGGTAAAAAGAAAAGACAATTGTTTTGGGGTTGGATTGTTATACTGAGTTTTGATACTATTGTTTAGATTACCTGACAATATGAAAGAAGGCAACACAGGACTTGGGTTTTGTCACATTTTTTTGAGGATGAGATCATGACAGCCTGTTGAACAGAAGCAAAAGCTCAGGGTAGCTTTGGCCTCCATGGGAAAGATTTCTATTTGAACAAAACCAAAATTTGACAAACAGGTCATATTAAGTACAGCTAGTCAGTTCTCCTGAGGTGGTTCTACCAGCATGTAAAAGTTTTTTCTCTTCTCTCTACAGGAACTTACATTTAGCTCAGGAAAAGCAGAACAGGAAAGAGACAATACCAACGAAGAGAACTTCAAGCTCAATCAATCAGATATAAGGAAGAGTACAGGCCCATCCGTGTTCATGTTTATGTGAGTGCTGTTAGTTAGATGTGGCTCTCAGTAAAGGCCTTGTTCTCCTATTTGTGATGATCTGTGTGTTGTCCTGATGGGTTTCTATTGCGTGCATGCGTGTTTGCATTTTTTGAACATACACTCAGCATCACTACTGACTTACAAAAGCGAAATAGCAGCTGCCACATCCAGCAAAACTCGGAGTTAGAATCCCCTGGGTTCATCTTGCTTTAACAGCTAAGGTTTTTATTGTTGCAGTTGTTCAGCTGTACTCAGAACTGACAGGATCTTTATTCCTTGCCTCTTGCACCTCTGTACCTGACACCACTCATACTGAAGCAGGTCTGTGAGCATTTCTGTTGAGTTTTGCAGCAATGCCTTTCAAATTTTCTGGTGCTTTAAGCATTTCTTTTTTAATCTTGCTTCAAAGCACATGGCACATCTCTGAAGCCCTCGAATCATTCAAATCTGAAACACTCTGGGGTTTCTGACTCACGCTCTGTAATTTGAAGTATTTGAATCACCTGGGAAGATCTGGGATGTATTTATTAATTATCTTCTTATAGCGCCAAAGATATTCATAGAGATGTACAGCCAGAATTAAAGGCATTATCTTTTTTCCTCCCCCAGTAACTAGGTGACTGATCATATAAAGTGCCAGTAAGCACCAGTGAACATCCCAGGACAACTGGGTTCTCAAGCTCTCTGGACCAGGTTTTAACAACAGGTAAAACATTTTCCTGCAAGGGAATTTTGAACTCCCATATTAGAATCATGCCAGGATTTTGAATGCTTAGGTGAATCAGATTTCTGACTCTTTTAAAATCAGGGACAATATGCACCAATACTTGCCAGTGTGTCACAGGAGAACTTGGCTACTTCAGAAAAGCAGAAAAATTTTTTTATTGATGGTTGTCCTTGTGCCAATATTGTTATCTGATGGGGAAAGTCAGCTTACTGATAGAGGATAAATCTGTGATTCAAGTCCTATTTTTAACTGTAACTTGTTATATATGCATAACAGCTGTGATATAAGAGGTTACCACAGAACTACATGAAGCACTCTTCTTCCAAAATGGGTTTTAGTTAAATTAAGAAAAGCAAATTCTTGCTTCTTGCTTCTTGCTTTACCTTACCCAAAGATATCTAACTTCATGAAGTAGCATACACAGTACTAGTTCTGTGACTGTGACTGAAAACTCAAAAGTATTCTCTGTCACTTTGTGCCAACTGTATGTATCTGATAAACATCCTTCCCCTCTTGCAGAATCACAGAATCACAGAATATGCTGAGTTGGAAGGTGCCTACAAGGATCATCAGTCCAACTCTTAGCCCTGTATGGGACCATCCACAAGAATCACATCATATACCTGAGAGTGTCATCCAAATGCTTCTTGAATTATTAGAACTTCAAATTGGAAAATATTTTACTGAAGGTTTCACAACAAAGCTTCAGTACATGTTTGTGGGAGCTAGGGTCTAGTTCTACAAGCTCAGGCCTTTCATGCAGTTTCCTTCCATATGAAGTGGACTTCCCACTCTAGCTCCTTTCTCCTCCATTTGCTTTTCTGTTTCTGATTCTTGTTTAGATGTTTTCTATTGTCATTGCTGGCAGTGAAGGAGTGAGCTCTCTCCACATGTATACTCATGCAGAAAAACTAATTCATGAAATTGCAACTTGTCTCCAGACTCCCCTCAATTTTCCTGATCATGGATAGCTTTATCCTTTCTCATTCACTTGGCGAGGCATGAACTGATGTCCTATTTTTGTATAATTTCTCTCATTTCAAGCTCTGCTTTTCAAATCTTTTCTCCAATAGAAAATGGATAGAAATTCCAAATTTGATAAGAGACTTGCAATTTTTTCCAGCTGCCTTGCAATTATCAGTTACTTCAAGATAGTTAAATATATGTAGTATTAAACCTGAAGTGAACTAAAATATTTTCCCTACTTTTCTCAAAAACTACTTCTTATAGTTAAATCCCTTTAACTACAGGACACCATCCAAGATTAGGTAGAGAAAAAAATAGGTGCACTTCTCAGTTTATGCCAATTGTCATATTAGATACCAAAAAATATAAGAAAAATGGGCTATCTTGACATAGGCTTGTACTAAAAATAGAGAAGTCAATAGTTTGATTATTGGACTGGATTCTATGTTATTATATATACATTGTTTCACAGACAGCTTAACATTATTAAAATTATTTTGTTCCTTTTGTGACTGTAAAATCTTACAATAGAAAACACTGCCACAATATGTGCTGTATTAAGTATCACTGGGTGAAAAAAAAAAAACAAAACATTTCAGTTGTTAAATCAGCACTTCAATGGATTATTCCCCTGGAAAATAAAACTTTACAATGCCACATACACAGTGTCATTTGGATTCTGATGGGTGAAATACAAACTTTTGACTAATGTGACAAGAAATGCCTCTTGTTATGACTGGTGATATTTTAGTAGCATGCTAAAGCCTGGTTTTGAATGAGGACTGTAACCTGGCCTATCTTATTGTGCTGATAATTAATTGTGGGAGCACATAATCGATATACAATTCATTGCCAGTGCCAAACCATGCCAAAAAGCTCAGGAAGCTGGCATTAAAAATATTGCTTGAAGGGTTTGGTTCCTACTGCTGTTCAAGTTGGTGACAAAAAATCCTATTGATCTGAATGGGAACAGAATTTGGTCTTAACTGTTGGGTGTTGTGCCTGTAATTGAGACTCCTTTTCTTTAATGTAAATTGACATGTCTTAGTCTGACAAATTCTTTTCATTACGGGCACTAGGATTACTTCATGGCCTAAGGCATTTGTGACTCTAAACTCTTCTTGGCATTTAAAAAAATAATTATTTTAAGCCTATCCCTTCTTCTATTACATTTTGGGTCCTTAACTTCTCATGCTCCAGTACAAAGCCTGAAAACATGAACAGTAGTATTGCGTAGGGCAAGGGAAATGCAGAAAAGTTGAGCGACACAATGCAGCAATCACATTTCTTTTGCTGGTTCCTAAGTGCAGTGTCTGCAGCTGAAATATCAAAGGGTAAATTCAGGACTTTTTTAGGTTTGAGCACTCCCACCAGTTTTGGCATAAGGATATAACATAAAGCAGAACTGACTATGAAAATAAATGAAGTAAATATTTGGAACAAGTATTTTTCTGCCTCTAGCTTTTAATTACAAATGTTGCGGTTTTTTTAGCCATGAGCTGCTTTTACTTCTATAGAGAAAGAAAGCAGAATGTTGCCAGTCAGAGCACCCTCCACAACTTTGCTGTTCTTCACTAGGTTATTGTACTGGTTATGATTCCAGACACTGTTTTTTTACAATATATGACCTTCTCCAATTTTCATGATATTCAGAAACTCATTCATGCTATTGAAATGGACAGTACTTGTGCAAACAGTCCTCTCAGCTGCACTATATAAAGCTGCCAATGCAGGAAATATGGCACCTCAGACTAAAGAAATGTATGAAAATTCCTTGACCCTGGCTCTAACTGGAAGATGTAGAAAATACTGACATTTAAGAGTAGAAAAGATAGTAAAAGAAGGAGATTAAGGATAGGGTTTTCCTGTTAATAACTATAATTAAGAGGGGGAAAAAAAAAAAAAAAGAGAGAGAAGAAAAAAGCACCAGGCTGGCTGTGTTAGCATCCATTAACAAGGAAGCATCATTTAGTCAATTCAGTAAATGCTGGGTCTTCTAATAAACTTGTAAGAGGTCTCGAACCAATAGTGAAGGCAAGAAAAGGCTGATATTTTTCCAGCCAGGAATGAGTTTTATTTCTAATGTATGTAAAAATATTTTGATATTATATGGATGGATTGTGTGAAAGGGGAGGTAACTATCAATTTCTATAATAATTATATTAGTGGTAATTATGGAATTTGGCGCCCAAATTGTATTCTACCCCAACAGTGAAGCTGGCTATGTGGTATCATCTGAATAATCTTATTCTTCATACTATAGCAGTATATGGATATATTATGGATTCTCCCCCCCTCTCGTGTCTGTTAGTCATATTTGAAGTTTTGACACTGTGCATTCCGTTTATTTGTTGCTGGCCTAATAATCCCCTGCATGCTGGGAAAACCTTTGTTCTCTGACAGAAGTAATAAAGCTGTCTGCACGATTCCCTCTTGTGAGACATGGAGTGCTCCCATTTTATTTAATCTGGTGGTGTGCAGCCTTTTCAAAGTAAACACTTCACAGGGGCTGAATGGGGAATGACATCTCAGGGACTGGCCTGTGTGACCAGAAAAAATAAAAAATTAAAAACTTGCCTGTCAAGGTAAAAAACAATGACTCTTAACTACAGATTTCCCCTCTCTCCCTCAAGAAAGCTCCATGAGAAACCTCGGTCAAATAGGTTTTAGCTCTCATTTCAGCTAGAGTGCGTATCTTCCTGTGGAAGTACTTCAGCTTTTCCCTCCTCTTCATTCACTCATTCCCATTGAATGGCAGCATACAGAAAATGAAGAGATCTAAATGCCAGCAGGAGGCTGGCTGCTTTCTTCTAGGCATGTCCTGAGCCCAGTCACCCAGAACAACTTGTGATCCCTGGACAAAGACACTCTCAGCAGGTGGCCATATCAAGAAATTTTCCTCCTGGAATTAGATATTATTCCAGGAATCACTACTGAGTCAAACATAATGCCCCATCCTGCTGGGTCAAGTAGGATTTCATTTCAATTTCTTTACACAACGATGCGTTTCATCTTGTCTGCATACAATGACAGTGCTCAGGCATGAAATAAATTGAAGTGCTTGAAAGGCAGAATTATCCCTTGAACCTGCAGCATTCCCGACCCCAAAAACATACATTGTCAAGTGAGTTCCAGATAAGCAGGATCTTCACCGAGTGTTTGTGCTGCTTGGCTTCCTTTAATCATACTCCCTTTTGTAAAAAGGATTTTCGAGGGGAGAGATAAATCATTGCTGAGGAAAAAGGTCATTTTCAAAAGGCTTTAAGAGCTTCATTTCATGTGGCTTTTCAAGGTGAAACAGGTAATTCAGTGCAGTGAAAACCTTTTGTATTCAACTTAATTCACAGTTCACACTACCAAGAAAACAGTAAGGAAATAAGCTTGAATAAAATCCTTCATTAAAACTGTTCTTATAGGTGTGTGAGCCACATTTTGTTGTTTGCTAATACATTGGCCTGAATATTGAAAAATAAATTTCTGACTACTACTGAGCTGTATATCCTGCCTTTAAATCATCTGCGTCTCCAATATTGGACCATTTTCTTTCTGTAATACAAAAGGCATCAATCATTTCTTCTGGGAATCACTTCTGTAACACATATACTGAATATACTGATACTAAGACACCCGGGTATATCACTGGCATTCTGCTTACAACAGACAGAGACTCATATTTTTAGGGTAGGGCAGCAAGTGTTTTATAATATTTCATGGATAATAAGCCTGCCCTAGATATAGGGACTGTCTCTGTACTTCTTTCAGACTACCAGTGCAAGCCTTCCAGATCTCTGGTCACAGGTCAGACATCTATCTTTCTTTAAGATATCTGTGCTTTTTATTTTAAAAAATATGAGTTCAGTGTAAGAATGACCAGATTAGTATACATAATTTGGGTTAGTAGACTAAGTCATTTCAACTATAATGGATATACTTCTCCTTTCTTTCTGACTTTTCCCACTGAGCTGAGTATCCTCTAAAGCATGGCTGCACACGTATCGCTGGGAACAACTGTGCAAAAATGTCCATTAATGTTAATTGAATAATTTGTAACCTTAAATAATGACACTGATTGAGAAATTCTGCTTTCATAATGAGGACGACATATATCTAAGACATGCATCTGTATCAAGAATAAGATACACAGAAACTGATCTCATTTGTTTTCTTGTTTTTCCCCCCATAAAATAATGTTGATTAAAATATCTTCAGCTCTGAACTAGAGCATATATCTTCCCCAAACTACATTAGAGACTAAAGGTAATCATATTTTAGTAGAAATAGATAGAAATGCCAATAAAAATGGAAGTTGTTCTGTGATATTACTTCATTACATTGTTATTTCCTCTTTCAGTGAAATACCAACCCTAAGGAGATGCAGCCAAGATCACAGATAGAATATACCTGATGAGGGATCCCATGAAGACATCACGTTCCCAAACTCATCATTTTGTCCCTATCACATCTACTTGTTAAATATATTACCCCAACCTGCAAATCCTTCTTCTTTTTGAAATGCAGTGTGTTCATTAGGAAATATCTTACAGAGATTGTATGTAGCACATGGGAAGAGTTATGTTTATGAACTGTGGCAAAATACTGTGAATCTAGTTCAAATTTTCAATATATTGCATCTCTCCAAACCACAAGCCAGTGCCCAATCAATGTTCTTAATCCAGTGGAGAAGATAGAAATATATACTGTTCATACAATAATAACTGAAAGGATGACTTAATTTAGAATAGAGATTGACTGTCTAAAAAAGATAATTAGTATATTAATTTTAAGCAAACAATTCCAAAATTATAATAAAAAGTTAAAACTTCTATTTTGCACATTTATTTTTATGTTATCCTGGTGGCTACAAGAAGTCATGCCAACCTCAAAAAGAATTCTCCTTCAGTCCGTAGATTAGAGTGCATAAACCTTGCCTGAAACATAAGAAATAATTAGGGTAGAAACTAATATATATGGGAGAGGAAAGATGTGGATTCAAAAAAAATATTATTAAGAGCAAAGTAGCTCATACAGTCATTGATGTCCTTCTGACTACTCTAATGTAAGAGTATTCTAAGTTAGTCTCAGATCTTTCCCTCCAGAAAGAGCAAATGTGGTCCTAGAGGTAATTTAATCACAAGGGCAATAACCATTTTCATGTAAAATCTTTCTCTTCAAGGCCATTGGTAGAACTTTAACCTACAAGGCAAGGTATGTGTTATATTCCAATGAAAATTTTGGATCCAAGTATATAAATTTAAAGTAAATCAGGGCCTCTCAGTGTATTACAGCATCTTCAGAAAAAAGGTTACAGGGGAAATCCTAATTAATTTTCTTGAGTAGATAATTAGCCTATTAACGTGATCTGAATCAGAAATATTCTGTTGTGGATTTACTTTTTTTCTAAATGTAATAGCTCAGAGAAAACCTAAGTTTTGAAAAAATAAATATATCACTATTGTAGAGAAAAATGTAAATTTCTCAGTTATCATTTATTCAAGGTCAGAATTTGCATTCCTTTGTGCCACACACCTTTTTTTTGTTCTTAATTGTGAATTTCTAATTTCTCCTTATTACATGGTCATTACGTTTTGTTTTGTTTTTTTTTTCCCAAGGAGTTTTTCAGTTACTTTCCACCATTCTTTTTTCTCAAAACTTGATAATGCCAACAGTTACATCAAACACACAAAGCAGCTTTCCACGTTTTAAAGAGACTATTTTTGTTTAGTAGTGAAGGGAAGGTTACATTTATGAAGAAACAAACAAACAAAATAACAAGATAGTGTTAAAGTAAGCTGAGAACACCTATGACTATCAGCTAACATTAGTGAATCTAAAGGGATTTTTTTTCTTTGCAACTGAAATGACTTTATGGGATATCTAAAATTTCACCGACTATGAGGTGTTGGGTGGTTCATACCACATAAGGATAGTAGTTACTTTTATAAAAATCTAACACTCTTCTGTGTAATAATACACCATGCACCAACCACTACAGCTACAGTGGCAGAGATTAAATACATCTCTTAAACATGCCATCTTCATGTAAGGAAAGACACAGCAGGATTTTTCAGTAATCTTGTCCACTGGTTATGGAACTGAGAAAAAAGAAGTTCAGAGAAGAGATAAAATGTTGTGGTTAGGTCATCTTAGATGCAAGACTTGTCAAAACACAAACATTTCTCTGTAATTAGAGTGCCAGAAAGGTAATGACCCTATGCTTTCAGAAGACAAGAAAGAAATTGAGTGAACAATTTGTTTTTATTCTTAAAGTATTGCAAGCAATCACAAAAATGACAAGGAGAAAATTTTCTTGATAATTAAAATATAAGCATATTTTGTGTCTCATTCTCTTAAGATTTCAAAGTGTTCCACTAAAAAGAAAAGATAAATCAGAAAAAAATACCTTTCATCGTAGTATAGTGAATTTACATAAATATTTAATCTAAAGCAAAATATTCCTTTGTCTTTTCTTCTGAATGTTAATTCAATGCTTATTCTGAATTGCATTTGCAATACACAAAACTCCTCATTATTTCATGATCTATATTATAATTTTTCTAGATAATAAAAAACTGCTTCCAATTAACATTGTTTTCTAATATGTATTTCAATTTTTTAACTTGACAAAAAATTCTGTTTCCATTTATGTATATTTGTACTGTCATCAAAAGAAACACAGGTAAAGTCACAGGAAAGTCCCAACCAATTTACACACATTAAGTTGTAGAAAAGATATTCTTATTTTGACTAAAATGATTTTTTTTCCAGGACTTCTTAATTAAAAGAAACAAAATTGCTTATCAGTCATTTTATAAGTTAATTTTCTTGGCTCACTGCATTTACATCAATAACTATATATTTCAAGGGGGGAGTTTACAAGTCCATTTATCATGTTTACATTAGTGATAAGCAGAAAAACACACACACACAATAGTCATTTCCTTTAGATGTGTTCTTATCTGAAGACTAACTGGTAATTTTGTTGCTGACTATTTGGTCCTGAGGTGGCTCTAAGAATACCAGATGAACAGTTGTTATAGCTCCTGATAAGCCTAGTCTTTCTTTGAATCAAAAAGCTGTGTAAAAATACTATCTACTATATATACAAGTACCGAGTCCACACATAAAAATACACAAACATGGCTTTGTATTATATATTCCTTATTGTCACACACACTTTTCAGCCAGGTATGAATTGGCAAGTCTCAAAAATGTGCATTTTCTCGAATGTATGAGGAGGCATTCCCTACCACCTTTGTTTTCATAGACACTTCAGCTTTTCCTGTTGGGAAGTTTATTCATCTCCCAGGGGAAGCTCTTCCATGGTGTAGGAGGGATCCATCCTCACCAGGGACTTATAACCGTGAGCCTTTGGAAACTTTGGACAGGCAGCAGAAATTAGAGTTGGAATTGTAGTGCTCCCACAGAGCAGCCCTTGGTGGAGATGTGTCCACCAGCTAAAAAGAGCAAAGGCAACCACTGCACCTACCTAGAATTCTCCAATTAGTGCTTTACATAACTTACTCTTCTTTTCCCTGCCAACTCTGCCTTAACATGTTCCTCCATGAAGTACCTCAACCCAAGCCTTCTGCTAAAGAAGATTAATTTCTTCTGCAGTACAGAGTTAACAGCCAAATCTTTTTTTTTTTTTTTTGTTTTCTTAGCATTATGCGTTGATTTAAAAAATCAGGTCCCCGTCTACAATGCTACTATCCCTGAATTTTAGAATTAAGACTGCAACAAACAAGAATGACTTTAAAAGTTTTATATAAGCTTTGACTTGCATTTAGAGTGTTTTAATTCGTTCAAATGAAGAGGGTAAAATTCATCAAATTGCTACAGAATTTGCCTATTCTTCGGAGTCATAGGAATATTGCTTAAATGTTTGTTTATTTATTCAGTGTCCCTACAGTGGTGATATCTCAGCAGCTGAATTGCTGTAGATAGTGACATTATTGTATTATCTTAAGTAAATCTTTTCATTCTCCCTCCTCTTTCTACACCTATGTATATGGCTGTGGGAAAAGGAAGGAGGGTTCTGTGCAAAACTGTGTGTTTTTATTTTCTGCTAACAGTGAAGATTCCCTTTCTGCTTTCTTTTAGCAGGAAATGTTGCTTTGTTTAGCCATTAATTCAAGGCCATATTTTACTATTATTATTTATATTTTATTGTTTACTTTTATAGAACAGATTTGACTCTGTCAGACACTGTACACATACAAAAGGAAAACACAGACCATGTCTTAAAGAATTCATGTCCTTAAGATAATAAAAGCCTTAGTAGATAAAAGGAGAAAAAAAATAAGCAAGATTAATGATTAATGTTTGATACAATAAACAGTCATTTCTACATGTCAGTGCCAGGACCATGCTTTTAATGTTTACACAAGGACCAGCAATGACTTCCACTATTTAGATACGGAAAAGGCTCTCTCTTACCTAGAGAAGAAGGGAAGACAGCAATGAATAAAATATGTGAAAGTATATTCCAGGAACTGATGGTCAAAGAAGACCTTTTACAGGAATGCCAAGAAAAACTACCAATAAATACCAGCCAGTCATCAAAATAACTAATTGAATTGAGTAGTATATCTCATAAGAGAAAATAATTTAGTTTATGAAAAAAAAAAACTAAACACCATTCAAAATCCGGTCACAAACAACAGTCTATTTCATTTGAAGTTCTTTTTATCAAAGGTTGATTATCTGTATTTAAAGACAATAAATATTATGACATTGCTGTGCTTCCATTTATAGGAAGTGCTTTTGAAAAATGTTATCATTCTTTCACTTTTTAAAATTTCATCCCTAAGAACAGGTTGTCATTCTCTTTCACGAGTGTCATTGAGCTAAGGAACACATGAGCTATACAATGGTTGAAAGAGTCAGTGGTATAACATACCACATTTAGGGAACCAGTCTTTCTCAATTTTAAAAATTAAAGTAAGAAAGTCTTTCAAAACTATTAAAAGCATGAATTTAAATTTGATTCATTAATTTTGTTGTTGTTAGTGTTATACAGGCAGTACTCATAGTCTGACAGACATCTACCACCAACTACTTTTAAGTTCTGAGCACATTATTCAGGACTGAAGTATTTTTAGTCCTGTAAGAACTGGTTATGAGGTATTATTGAATTAATTGTAACAACATTTTTAATTCTAATATCCTTTTCAAATTGATCTGTAGGGACACTTTTCACAAATACAAAGGGATGAACTCAATAAAAAGCCCCTAGATGTTCCTTTTGATTTGAAGCTTTTAAGGTGAATCACAAATCTCAAAAAGTTCTCACTATTAACAGCATTAGCACCAATATCACTTTATTTTCTATGGCTCTTTTGTGACAATTCTGTGTATTTCTGTTAATGCCAGTGGGAGTCATGCTGGCTCTTTAAGATGGGCTTATATTGAAACTGCATTGCACATTGGGTTTTTTTCCAGATAGGCATAATGTGAAATCTATTGGCATGAAAAGCATACTTATTAAGGACACATTGAGACTCAAAGTCCTGGTGAAGGAGTTGCTCTTCTAGAAAGATGGAAGATCATGGAGAATTGACCAATATCAGTGAAGCATTGGCTTGATCTTCTTTCAGTCTCTTTCAGTCCTAATGGTAGAATTCTTAGGAATACACTGCACCCCCATTTGACATATAAGACATGTTTTCCAAAATATAGAGCTATATTGTTGGATTAAAACAGAGATAATGCTACTGCCAATGAAGTAAACAAGAAAAGAAAGCCAATGGCTACATATTGCTGTTCTGATTCTCTGCGAAATAAATGCCAGGGAAACTGAAGAGTGGTTGTTTCCTTATTTGATCCAACACCTGTAAATACAGCAAGACTCATTATTTTGGCGGGGGGGGGAAGGGTGCAAGGTGGTGGGAGTAAACCTTGCATAGTCACCAAAATTCGAATGGACAAAATCAATTGTGATTATCACTACTTGCCTACAAGATGTAAAATTTTTGCTGCAAGTCAGGAGTTTATTTTGGTCAATATATTATATGGACTGAGATTTTCTTTTTTCTGGTTCTCCTATGAAGAAAGTTCTGTTTTCAATAACTTTCAGATTATGTTTCTTACATATTTTCAAGTATATAAAGCATATCCCTGTAAAATGGATTTGCTACAGTGATGTCTTACAGGCATGGGGACGTCTGTTAATGCCATAGGCAGCAAGAGACAGCACTACCATTTAATATCAGGCATGACTGTGTAGCAGCAAAAATTACAAGAAAAAAGGACTCATCATAAAAAAGGATCAAAGATCAGTTTCAGATACCTGAAATTTGCTTAGAAGATAATTCTTTTGCAGTGGGCAAAACACATCATGAGGCAGCAGCTGAGTGATAGCGAGAATGTAGAAAGGAAAAAATAGCAGAGCAGTTCAAAGACTTCAAGATACATTGAATTATGTGAAGAATCCTGTCTCTATGTCTTCCATTTGAAGAATTCACCTGGGAAAAATCCTTTGTACAGAGTTACACAGTTTTACATTTGGGAGGTTGATGTATGCACTCATTTTGTCATTAATGACAAAAATGTCTTTCCCTTGTGGTCAGCAATCTCCACAGAAGCTTCACAAAAGCGATACACTTTGCATTCTTACGAAAGTATGTGGCATGCACTGCTGGTCTCCAATGTATGTCTTTGAAATTATACCATCGAGTGAGGAAAAGGTAGAAATGTCTATTAAACCAAATAAACAAATGAGGTCACTGAAGGTTGTTAACAGTTTAGCCAAACATCTTTCGGAGATAGTTTAGTTCCATTTGCTCTGTGCTCTGTACTAAATGGTCTAGTCATAGTGCATTGCTGTTGGTTTATGCATACAGCATTTAAAAATCTTAAAATAGGAACAAGCAGTAGTTGTTATAAATCAGAAGTACTTGTTGGGGTGCAGTAACTATCTGTAAATGTCAAAAGAATATAATGATTTGCATTACCTTTTCTTAGACTTTGCTTTCAAAGGTAAAGGTTCTGCTTTGTGATCTACAACTGAGATGATGTCAAGCCAGAAATAACAACACATGCGAAAATATAATTACAGAAATAGAAGAACAGTGGTGAATTAACAGGAAGTAAGAACTGAAATCATAATGGAATACACTTAAATCTATTGCCCCTTTTTTTTTTCACAGAACTATGACATATTCTATTTATTTTTGCATATTTCCAGAAATTGTTACATTAAACCTAGTATTTTGATTTTGTAACAAGAAATATTGAATCCATACAGTGTCATTTTATATATAATAGATCAGTTTAAGAAGTATGATTTTTTTCAAGTGTTAAGTTTGCTGCCTGATCATTTCATTAAATATTATCCAGATCTTGTACTAAAAAGAACAGATTTCTCATTAAGCCTCTCTTCAGAATTCATGATTTTACAAGACTGTATCTGTTTTTAATAGAAATATGTCTTTTTGTGTCCTCTTTTTCAAGGTAGTCTTTATGTAGAAATACTTCCATAGCTGTGATCATCTTTTTTACCTTTCTATGTATCTTTTCTAGATCTTTCGGAAGTGGATGAATAATTTCAAAGGCCAAAGCTTCTTCGAAAGGAGTTTGATAACCTGAATGATTTCTTCTATTAAAAAATTTCCCCATTCCATTTTTCAACCAGTTACACATGTAAAGCTGGGCAAGGTGAATTCTTTATATGAGTAGGTAAGCTATATATGAGGACGTGAAGACTTTGAGAGTGTAGGTAAGCCACATACGGATGAGACTAGGTTCTGAAAAGGAAGCAAGGTTTATGGGGAGTCATCTTTCATTAGGCTAACTGGTAATTGAACAGGTAAATGGATTTTGCCTCTGAAAGTCTTTCTTTCTTTTCCTAACTGTATCACTGCTTTTATCAAAAGACATTACTCCTCTCAGCAATGCTTGCTTAACTTACGACTTCAAGATACCAGCAATTCTGTTGGAGTCAGTCAAGCTATTTACATATTCACACTTCAAATGCATCTAGTTATTCTAGTGAACTGACATCTGAATTATCCAAAACTGTAAACCAGAAAGTCAATAGTAACCCTGTAATATGGACACCTCGTATCTTCTTGGTTACTTATTTGAAAATGCTTTTATTAATATCTGCATGCCTTGGTACAATTTCCACACTGTGGCTGCCACTGAAACAGCTTTATATAGCCAATGTGACATAGGCATCCTTTATGTGGCCCCAAAAGACCAGGCAAATGCAGTCTCCGTTTTCATAGCCCAACTTCTCCTAAAGACAGAAAATACCTTGTGAATCAGGATTGTGTTCACTTTTCAGTGTTAGAGACATGCTTCCTTGAAGAAGGCTTGAGTTGAGCTGATGTTACTCACTGATGATTTCTCACACTTATGAGTGCCAAGGGGAAAAATAATTTAAAAGTTGTACATTTAAAAGTAGCATGCACCATTAAGCTGAGTCTACTGTTGTGGAGATGCGTGAAATGACTGATTTATTGACACGGTGCTTAGTGCAGCAGTGCAGACCTGCACGTGGCTTGTGAGTCGAATAGGGAGGGGGAGGAGAGCTATTTGTTTTGTTGTGTCAAACCATTCGGCCGCCTCTGAAAGGAAACTCATTTTGGGATAATGGAAGAACAGGCATAGAAACTCAAACAATAGTTCCTGGATCTTAAAAGACACCCACATGTAATTTATTTCCTTCCTTTTTTTAATAGACTGTTATGCATTAAAGTGTCCATAATGTTATTAAACTGGTGTATTCAGAATAATAAGAAAGAAAATGAATCATGTTCAAGCTGACAGGCAGTTGTACTGAGAACAGCCAGTATTTCTTTCCTTGATCCCAAAGATGCTGTCTTATGGCTCCAATTTTTTCTTTATTTTAAGAAAACCATCAATTCATTGTTTGTGTTTACAAGAACCTCATTGTGTATATATTCCTGCTAGTTGTTTTAGTTTTTGTGTGGGTTTTCTTGTTTGTTTGTTTTTGTTTGTTTGTTTGTTTTGGTTTTGTTTTGGTTTTTTTTTTCATTAGGAGTACAGATTGAGAGATATTTCATGTTCACATTGGTGAGTTTGAAATGAGTTTTTCAGCATCAGTTTTATATGACACCAGTACAGGTTATCTGCACTCCTTGAACAATCATTCATATGGAATCTTTCCATGGTATTTATTGCAGTTGATCAAATTACTGTACACAAATGAGCTTTTTTTGCCTTAGCTGTTGTGGCTGTTACTGAGGCAGTCAAAGCCTAAACTAGGTTAAAATTACTACATGATATGGGTAATGAAATGCAACAATCTTTTTTACTTATTCTGTTAACCAACTAATTCCACATTGTACTATTTGCATTTAATGTAAATATACTGGAACCACCCTTTCTTGACTATACAGAGGAATACTGTTTGAGAACCCAATTTGCAGGGAAAACACCAGAGAAATATAACAGGGAAATCAGTTTGCACTGTAAGTATTATATTATCACACCAAAAGACAATTAAACTGAAATTATCAACTGCTTAACATAATAAAAAGAACACTGAGTATTCTATGGAGCAAAGAGATATTTTTGGCATCTGGCTACAGCTTCTCCACAGACCCACTATCTAAAATAAGTACCAGTTTGGGAGTGCTTGCCAAAAACATTGTGTTAGAATAATGTTGGACATTCATTGTTATTGCTATTGTTGTTGATAACATTAGCAGCATTATTTTAAAAAAATGTTTCTTTATAATATATAAAGATAAGATCAGGAGCACAAATTGTATGATAGAGGTAACTTCTTAAGGTATGATTGTGGACATTCATCTATACTATTAGACTGAGAAATTTTTCCTGTCAACATTTGTAGGGAAATTAGAATCAGTTTATAAAAATTGGAAATTTGCTAAAGAAAGAGTGTGGGCTGCTGATGTTGAGCACAGATTCTCCAAATCTTCTTTCTCCCCTCTCTCTTTGATTTCTTATTTTTTCCTTTTAACAATAGCTGACCAAATAATATTGTGTCCATCAGAAGAATGTCAGCAATTAACAGAAATAAGAAAATCCTTTCTTCTTCATTGAGTATTTTAACCTTAACAGAGGGATGCAGTGAGTCATACATTAAATGGCTGAGTAGGTTAGATAAAACAGTACAGGAATTAAAAAGAAGGAAAACATAAGAAATGAGAGTTGTGTAAATAAATAACAGAAAATTTTAAACAGAAGCTAGACTTTGACTTGGCATTAAAGATATAATATAACATCAAATGGATGGCAAATTTGTTCCAGAAACAAACTGGACACTGTCTTCATTTTGGGTCAACTGATCCAAATGTAAATCAACCCTTTGGAAAAACTAGATACCTAAAAGAGTATTTCCTTCATAACTGAAATCTATACTGAGTTTTAAGACGTCTTTGTTGCATGGAAAAATGATTACAAAAAGATATTGTGAAGTACTATTTGACACTGAGGTCATGCTACTCATATGTATTACACACAAGAAAGGACACTTTATGCTTACTTAGTAGAAAAGAGTTGCAGTTACTGCTTAAGATTAAGGTATTGTTTTAAAAAAGTACTTCTGCATTTAAAAATGGTTTCATTAAGGCCAGAGTGACATAATACGACGCATCTGCCATTCAATTTCATTGCCACTGAGGAATAAAAAGCAAGTCCTTTTTATTTTGTGTGTGTGTGTGTGTGTTAAGCAGATTTACTTTTTAACAGTGAAGCTTCAATGGATGATTATGACATCAAAGTGTGACAGACAGTGATTATGTACTGCAGGGGGAAAAGATGCATAAATACAGACATATAATTCCCTTAGCTTAAGGAGACACTATTCCTGGGTAGTAGGAAAAATAAGTGTTCCATCTCTTTTTCATCTAGGCAAAATTAGGAATGAATTTAATCAACTTGCCTTGTCTGAAGATTTTCTTCTAAAATCTTAATTGTAAACTTGTTCTCTTTCTTTAAATATACTTTCAGTGCGTATTTTCTTTTTTTTTCCTTCACTTTGAGGCTTAATGCAGGCAGCTTGTTGTTCTCTATACCAAAGAGCTCATCCATAACTGTGTCTCGACATGACTTCCCCCGCCCCACACTCCAGAGTAGGCATAGGACTATGAAATCAATTTAAAAAGGAACATGTTGGATACAGAGGCTGAGGAATTTAAGTAATTTAACAATGATTTAAGAATTTCAGACTTCCTCTGAAATTGGGAATTACCTTTCATAAGTAATTCTCAAAAAGAAAAGAGAATACACAGAGTTTGATACAAGAAACACAAGATTTCATAACAGCTACGTCTGAGGTCCCTGGAAAAATTTTTGTTAAATCAGGTTTTTATTGCAAATATCACAACTTCATCATTCTGCTGTTTAACCTATATTAACAAAATGTTTGGATTTGATCTTAAGTTGCATGAAATAAGCAGAAAGCCAAATTGCTGTCAGCCCTTAAAAGGAGATACAGGCAATACCATAGATTAAATTCAAAACAATTTTTGGATTTAGTTCAGAAAAATTTATGGCATTAAAGGTAGGAAAGTAGAAAGATGAGGGCTGCGAGCAGGTTGTGGATTTAGTCACTGAGGTGGGGGCTGGAAAAAGACTTCAGAAGAATCCTTTTGATCTAGAGCCAGTATATATCAATTAAGTACCAGACTTCAAGCATATGCACTTTAATGAAGAAATTTTTTTAAGGGATATAAAGCAAAACAGTAAGACCCGTAGATTATTTGCATTTTAATATTACTATTTCTGTAAAATCCTGTGCTTTAAAAAATATTATCCCTGGTTTCTGCTTTCACACACAAAGCCGATGAGGGTCTTGTCTTTTGCCTGGTACTGACTGCATTTTTATGAAGAGAAAAGGGTTCATAAACAGGTTTTTTTTTTTGAAGAGAGGAGCAAATGACATGAGGGCAGGAAAACAGTGGTATAAGGTGAGAGTCACAGCTGAAATTGCTGAAATTGTCCCTTGTGTGCTGAGATTTGCATTTTTGTATTAGAAAGCAAAAAGAGAGGGGAAGTTTCCTGTAACACGTCGATGACAAGAAGCCAGGAGAAAATCCTGCCTTCACAGAAATCAATGGCATACAGCTATCGATTGCCATGGAGCCTAGTTTTCGTCTAAGTTTTTGCCAGCAAGTGATGATGTGTCCAGCTCAAATACTAGACATTTAATCATTCGTCAAGATACATTCTTATTTTAGTTGACTTAAGCCTTTTCTTCAGCTTCCAGAGACATCTGCATTAAGTTTTTAACTAATCAGCTTGCAAAACATGTCTGCTCATGTAGTTCTTGTCAGCTTGCAATTTTTCTCCTCGTCTTCCTTCTCTTTGACCTTTCCTTATCTTCTCTCCTGGCTGAAATCTTAAGGTCTGATGTTGCAGTGACACAAATAATAAGAAGAGGAAAACTGTTCCAAATGAACAGTTTCCAGTCTGTAATGCTTTATTATACAACCCAGTGTATCCTGAAACTAAACTGTCATTTCATACAGCTGGAGATCCTTTGAGCACTGAACACTGGGTTTTTCTAGCAATTGGATGAACACTTGTGTTGTGCACTTTGCAGTGGATCAGAGTGAACATCCAGTTGTGTGGGTTAGCAGTTCTGCAGGATCATTACAGCCTGATCTAACACTCACTGAGAAACGTGTTTCAGCACTGCCTGCAAAACACACTGAAAGGTCTTTATTGTTAAACAAAGAGGATAGAAGCTGCAAATGCATAGTCTGATTTTATACCTTAGGATACCCTGTTAAAAAAAAAAAAGTCTCCCAGAACACAGAGCCAACTTAGAAGCACACCCTAAAGCCCTGCACCGGCTGTGATCTTCAGTGGGATGATTGCAAGGATTTCCCACACAAATCACACTATCATGTGGGAATCTGAAAGAAAAATTTGAATCCCTATATATAGATGCCTGGAAGGCATTTATAGAAAAGTGTCATAACACGCATCTGATCTCTTCCCAAACACACTTTTGCAATCATTATATATTTAGGAGAGGTTTTTTAGCTAATGATTTTAGACTTGTAAGCATGTCAGTATCTTTTTCTAAATGATCAGGACAGGAATAATGAATCAAAAAGCATGCAGGTGATAAGAGAGGAGATGCTATGAGTTATTGCAATGAGCACTGAATGACATGCATGCATTATGAAGACACCTCAGAAAGATTAGAGCATTTCTCTCTGATTCCTTTTAATGCAGCTCTTTATATTAAAAAAATGTGTTTTTTCAGGACAGAGAAAGCAACACTGTTGCTTTTGTATTAAACCCATAACATTTTTCATTCTTGATTTTCTGCCCCTTTTATTTTTTTTATAGTCTAGCTTCTAAAAATATTAAGAAATTTGGCAGACTTCATGGAATTCTGATTTTAAGAACACAAAACAGGAAGCTATTTTGAATGCTCCTGCTTGATCCATCTTTGTGCTGGCAGCACAATGCCTGTAAAATCCACCTGCTGGAAGTCGGGTGGTTTATGCAAAGGGATGTCATGGTAATTTGGAAACTGCTGAATACAGAGCGAAGCCTTTTCCTGCCCCCAGACCTGCCACACCAGTTTTTCTAGCTCATTACATGCCAAAACTTTTGATTGATTTGCTCACTTCAGTCATGGGTAATTTTAACTCCTATATTAAGTAGCTGCTGCTTCCACTGCATTATATTTCTTCGTATGGGGCAAATCAAAGCTCAAGCTTGGCCTGTATTGGCTTGACCTAAAAGTCAGAGTAAGTCTTTGTTCAGTTTTGTGTAGGCGGCAAGCCAATATTTCAAAACAACTTAGACAATCACTCTGCCTTTTTCTTAATTGTCAAGATCCCTTGAAATGGAGCTTTTAAGGACTACTACATAGCATTTTTTTTGGGAGACCCAAGGAGGTAAGAACATTGTTAGAGGCTTTCTAGACATGAATACAAACTTTTTTATTAAATTTAGGCACAATATTTAGCGCAGCACAGGACAACCTGTGACTGCTTTGCATTATTTTCAGTGGGACGTAAGTTCTATTTTGTACAGCCTTGTTGCTTAATTTCCTGGATAGGTTTGAGACTGAAAACAAGCTGAACAGAGTGTTTTCTCTCAAAAAAGGGCCTCCAACTATAGTCCTACAGAAAGAAGGCTACATGTACAGAGGGAAATGATTACCTAAAATAGGATTATTCTCTTTAAAATGCACCTTGTCTAAACTGACTGTTTAGATTCTCTGTCTTACAAAGAGGAAAATATCAGTGCTTCAGACTCATAATATTACAAAATTAGTGTATAAAATGGGAACATTTTAGTGGCTGTGAAGGGAAAGACCTGATACATGTAAGGTTTCTCAAATCTGATCTCTACCTTCAGATTTAGGGCCATATATCATCCAGTCCCCTAAAGATTTCAGAATGTTACAGAATATAAGATTTTAGACTACAAGAGGATTTGTCTTTGTTTAATTCTGTTTCAGATACCACTACTGGGAGGAACGCTGTTAGTTTAAGATGTGGTTTTGCTTTAACAATAGGATAGCTGAGAGGAAATAGCACCCCTAAATAGTTTTTGGACTTCAATTTCTGTGTTAGATATGTAATTTAAAGATCCACATAAAGCTATTTGGCTCAACATTAAACATTTAAGCTCCTACCAGTGCTTCACTGATTAACTTCAAATGCACATTTCAGATATAACTGTGTAGATATTGTTGCTTGCTGACAAAGCACATTTATTCAACTGACCTGGTTATAAGTAATAAAGACACAAATTATAAATATGCATAGTCGTGCTTGGATCCATTTTATGTTTTTTTGTGCAACACAGACCTAGACGCTTAGCACCTTCAAAATGATCTTCTGGATGGATTATTTAGGCACTGTCCAAAGCCACAATTTTAAAATCACAGCATAGTAAAACAGGAAGAGTGGGATTCATTTAGCTAAACAAACAACAGATATATGAATATATATGAATATATATGAATATATATGAAAACAGATATATTGAGCTAATTATGAAGATACACCTATCTTTGAGCTAATTGTTTCATCCTCAGAAATAAGCAGGTTCTTGCTGAGAGTAGTCAATTTCATCCCAAAATACTCAACTAATGCACGTCAAGATAATTACTTCCTAGAACAGCTGATTTTCTCTGTTTGGAGGAAAGGGAAACCAGTGTGCACAGCTAGGAGTATTTCCTCATACTGCTGGTGCCAAGAGTTAAATATGATAAATCCCTTCCAAAGATCCTTAAAAATCTATTGCTGGCACTGGCAACCTAAGGGTTTAGGTTGTTGACTTCCACATCATAGAAAATTGGACTCTGCCTGCTAAAGTAGTAATTTCCTAGGGTTTGTTCTGTTTCTCTCCTAAAGTTTATTGTCTCTGCAATGGGGCAGTTGACTTAAACTATTAAAATAAACTGGCTTTGATTTCAGTTCACAGAACTACAAATGATACTAATTTAAAGAGCTGAAGATAGCTAGTCTCCCAAAATAATTTAATCTAGCATGCAAATCAACAACTTCTGCTCTGTACCAAAGCATGTTAATGACAAAGTTAACACGTGGACAGACAAAAGTGGCACACCAGAACATTAGGGCAGATTTTGTGGATGTGAGTTACTTACTGAAGTATTTCTCTTTGTCTCTTCACAAATTTGTAGAAAACGTGACTCCATCAGTAAAATTCATTTAGTCCTTCACCAGCTCTTGAAGCTGTGTAGTCTGTCCTTCCTCCTATGCAATGACATGAAAGGAGATGGAAGTTTTTGTGAAATTATTTTGGACAGGAAAACTTAAGGACATGGAATTTCGACAAAGGGTACACAGGTTCTCCTTGAAGAAAAAGGAAAATTAAGAAGTAATTAATAGAAGTAACTAAAGGGCTTATTTTTGTCTTTATATGTTTGAGGAGCTATGGAATTCACCATCTCACCTGCAGAGGTCACAAACTGTAACATATTAAACATAGAGCAGACTTTGACATGGATGACTGTAGGAGCAGAAGTTCACAGGTGGCTTCTACTGACTAAACGTGAATGTTGATATAGGCATCAAAACCACATATGCCTTTGTATTTTAACACAGAACAATAAGAATACCTTCAGTCATCCATAGGATTTAAATAAATGCTCAAGGAACATATTCTCTTCTTATTTTTCAGGGCTTCGTGATATATCATCAAGTTTTAACAAGATAACAAAAATTGTACAGAGTCTAAATCACACTCTACCTACATTTGCAGTGGTGGCAAGAAGAAACGAGGTAAAAGAAACATCTTCTGTATTCCCCTCCTGACTCTTTTTTAAATTTTCAGCACTTGTGTTGGCATAAACCATTTTTACCTGCCATGATTTTTCTACCCATGTCAAATAGAAGAATGTTTATTGATAGACTATCATAATTTAGTTCCCAAAAGCAAAAAAAAGAACATAGTGAAAGTAATGGTTTTATTTTAGAATTCTGTAAGGCAGGAATAGGCACATACTTTCATTAAAATCAGGATAATATTTTTTAAAATATTTATGTATATAAACTATGAAATTTTAATATGATGTGAAAAACCAAACCTCTTAGAAAATTAATCCCAGTAAATGCACAAAGAAACTTTAAAGGGTCCTACCACTGACTTTTAACTCCAGAAAATTCAAGGCGTAGAAATAGTTCTTCTATATAAAAATTTAAGTTTGAAGACAATGCTAATTTTCCTTTGACTTAGAGATGTTGGATCAGTTCTTGAAATTCCACACCAGCAGCAGAGTAGCAAGAGATGTAATTTTACAATCTTTTTTTTTTTTTTTTTTTTTTTTAAAGAGCTTTAAACTCTCAAACCATCAATGTGCCCCTTGAGGACTTTTTTTGTCTCATTCCACATCTTAACTTTTAATGTTCCATTTTGTTGGCTGGTTAAATTGTTCTCTTAGCCTTTTAAAAGTGCCTTTCTTCATAGAGATTCAAAGCGTACTGTAAATACATTACACTTGTAAAAAGAGAAAGAAGCCGATACAGTTATGCATACACTCTGGAGGAGTTCAGCCCTGGTAACTTCAGGGACAGTCTGGTTTTTTTGACAGGCTTGAATATGGCCTTCACTGCTATTTAACTCCAAAGTGCTATCAGAAAATGTTTCGCTTGGGAAAATAATATATATTGGAATTAAGAAACTCCTTTTATTTCACTATTTCACAGGGGTTATTTATATGTGAAAAGCCATGATACTGCTGCTCTTATTCTGAGTTTAAATCAGGTTTGGTTCAATGTAACGCACAGAAACATCTATACTAGAAACACTTTACCATTATCGAAATACCAATTCAGTAAATCAGCAAAGTGCTCTTAATGGCATCCTTATCAAACTGAACCTTTGTATTGGTGTAATAAATTCACTGTCTTGAAACAGTTCAAGCTAAAGGAAAATTTTGCTGGTAAAAGAGAGTCTATACTAGGGATTTATATTAGCTCGAGTGTGTGAGTTTAAGTTCACTTCCCGTACCTTGGTTCTTTGAACGGTAACAAATTCCTTAAGGTAGACATAATCTAAGTTAATTGAGAATGAGGTTGGAGGAAATGGCTTAAATGAAACTTCAATAAACGAGTGTCAAATTGTAGTGGATTAAAAAGTGGTTTAAATTCAATGTAAATCTGGTGTAAATTTCTTGTTTATATATACAGCCTTTTGCAGTCAGCTGTCTCCGTACCAAGTCTCCTGGTTCTACCTTGAAATATATTTTATTCAAGCTCAGATATCAGCTTTCCTTCAAGTATAGCCTTCACATATAAGCAAATGTGTGTCAAGCAATTTAGAAATATGCCTGAAAGAAATATGATTTGCCATCCTGAATCAATCAATCCTCTCTTACTCCTATACTACCTATACAATTCTTATAAATGATACCTTCACAATTCTACTGGGAGGTTAAGTAAGTGAAATGTTAATGCAGTTCTCATATGTAGATTCCCAGTGCTCTGTAGTCATAACGTTTCAAGATCATATTTATATCCTTGAAATGCTGGCTGCATAATACAATGTGTATTTCTATTAAGAGATTAAAAACAAACTAAAAAAGGAAAGAAACAGATCGAATCATTATCAATGTGTGAAAACCAGTGTAATTAATTCGTTGCAATTGGAACCTTGCAAAGGATTTACAAACAAAAGGGTGGGATTGCAATTAACATGTTCCCTTGTCCCTGAGCAAGCCTCCCCTTTGATCTTTCCAAATGACAGGAGATGTGTCTTAGGAATTAGAGCGTAATGCAGGCATCAGTCGTGATTGATGGAGGGGTATCAGGGCTGAGCGAGAGGAAACTTCAGGCAAGTAGGCATGTGCCACTGTATTTATTGCACTGCCCCTCCTTCTAGTTCTTTCCTGAAAAGAACCTTTTTTCCCAGGTTCAGCTTGTCTTTAGCAATGGCACTACAGGTAGGCATTTTTGTTTTTTAGCTATGATATCTGAAAGCTGTGTTCTGTGCCAGCTGCTCTTTTCTTTTGACCTACCTTGGATTGCAGCTTTGACTTTAATAAGAGCACAGTGTCCTTTTCACAGGTTGATAGTCACAAATGTAGATACACACTGGGATAATATATATATATATACATAAAATGTATATATAGTATTTAGGTTTCTACCTCTAACCTGAAACAAGGCAGAGTAGAAATATTTTCTTTAGTTATATAAATAAAATATCTCAGTTATCTGATATGATATAGCTGGGCTTTGCACAGGCTTATTTATGCTGTTTCTTGTTATGAATATTAGTACTAGTCCACAGAGTATCTGATAAAAAAAAATAAATTCCAAAGACTAGGTAAAAAAAAATGTCTTTAGCAGTCACTTTTCTCAGTCCTTGAGGATACAAAATGACATGGCTCAAGTCTCTCTAAAAGAATTGCGGGTGCTTGCATCAGCTGGACTTCAGGGTCATTTTTTAGTCTTTGAAAAGTGCCTGAACATAATTTGTTAATAATTTAAATTACGTTTTAAAAATAATAAAAATAATGTGTTCGTGGTGGTAGCTATTGCTTTGTGACTGACCAGCTGACAGTCATTTGCCTTCCAAAGTATAGTCAGATTAATGACACTGTATCACAATGGCCTCATGCTTTAAAGAAAAAGAGGTCTTTTACTGTTAATTGCATGTGCGATTCTTCTGTCATACAGCCTACACATGAAGCTGTCCTGTGCAGGGAATCCTGGTCCACTGGCACGGGATATGGAGTAGGAGAATTCTGGAAAGAAGGAGAAATGTTTGCTATGCTGCTTGGCATATCAAATTCTTATTTTAGCACTTTATGTCATCAGAAAATTGCCATTGATATTTGTGTAGGGTAGTTGAATCATTCCTACAATAGGTGAGTCAACAGAAAACATAAGCAGATGACTTATTTTCTGTAACTCAATTCTTATTCAAATAATCTTACACTTTATAATGTATTATAGTTTACAGAATATTATAAAAATATGCTTTTTCCTTAAATAATTAAATTGAGTTGTCATTTGGAATGTAAGAGAAGAGTGAAATTATTTTGTTACTTTGAGAAAAGAAGAAAAATAAACTCTTCTGTTTTGCATAAAGCTGTCTAAACAATTTATGTAACACTTGTAAAACATCTACAAATCCAAAATAGCATTTCTTAAGTAACTGTGGCTTAGCAGGAAGTGTGACAATAAGAAGGAATCTATCAAGCCATTTGGAGCTGTAGAGAGTGGCATGTGCCTGTACCACAAAGCGAGAACTCCCATGTAACCGAAGTGACTTTGTGGTATTAGTTCTTTCTGGGATTTAGCCTTCGCTAATCATTTTTATATTAAACCCTACCAAACTTCAAGGATGTATCTCTTGGGTGGCACATTACAACAGCATACAGCAGCCTTTTGTAGACTAAATATAATTAGGGTTATCTGATTGCTAAGAGAATTAGAGGAAAAGCATCATGAAAGAAAAAAAGGGGGTGAAAAAAAGTCCTTGTATCTTAAAAGCTATGTTCAAAGCTGCATATTTGAGTATACATAAAAGTTTTAATAAGTAATCACTAAGGATAGCAGATATATACCATACTAGTTAATTAAGCCATCATGGAAAGAATGCTGCAGTAAGCAGTCATTAATGAACCTCTCAACAGATTCACCTCTCCTTTTCTCTCAATTTATTCTACTAGAATTTTTATTACAGTTGAGGAAAAGCAGGAAAAATAATCTGTAAAACCTAGATCAGGAACAAGAGTGGCCTCTGAGTGCAGCATATCTCAGAATTTATTTAATTTGTTAAAAAAAAAAAAAAAAAAAAAAGGCTTATTTGGCCAGAAGTCAGCAACACTAGTTTTCTGACTTCTCTGTAGCCTTTTAGAGTTTTGTTCTTGTTTCCTCTCTTTCTGGCTATTTAAAATGGTTGACAGGCATAAACTTTCCTCATGGAAAACTATTGTGGTTGATCCAAACATTTTATGTTGTGTAATAAATACCCAGATTCCTCTTTCTGCATGTGTGTGTTATGCGTCCATGGTGTGTACATGAATGAGATAATTCATGGAAATTAGGACAGTACATCTGACTTCGTTTTGTGCCACATAAGATTTAGATGTCAAAACAAGGTCTTTTTAAGGAAAATGAAGATACATGAGGTGGGCAGTAGAGTGTACAAGTTCAAGTCTGATATGGAGGAATAAATTTGCTCTTCTCTGAGCGTTTTGGAAGTCTGTGCTTCCAAGTCAGGTCCCACTCAAGGTTTAATTTTTCAAGGCTTAATGGGTAGGGTGTAAAGCTGCAGGCCTTTAGAAAGGAAGACGCTTGTAACATACATTCCTTGGTCTTCCAAACTCAGGCTGTACACTGCTCCTCTCTCACATCATCTGAGATCTGAGCAGTCAAATAAAGTTTTTAGACCTGAGAGAAATATCTCATATAAGGGGGATCTTGGTATTGAAGTAACTTATCAAAAGCATTGATTGTTCTTAAAGAACAAGTACCTGTTTTACTGAACACAGGGGAAATTTTAAAAAATTTAAAAATCAACCCATACAAGTGTGTTTTTTCACTTCGGTCTTCAAGCCATGTGGTTTTCCAGTCTGGGTTTCATCTTTCATTATTGATTTCTTAAGCTTCTCACTTTCAATGGCAAAAAGCTGATGCTCCTCTCTCTTTCCCTCCCTTCTCCCCATCCCTTGCTCCCCTCCTTCTTCAATTCTAAATGTTCTGCTTGTGTCTGTATGGAGGGGCTTGCATGTTTATTCTCCCGCCTGTCCAGACCTGGGTAGCTATGGCTGTGCAATATGGTAAAATTCACATCCCTGTGCTCAGATGTCCTTCAAAGAAGAGTCTGGACATATGAAAGAGTAGTGTAGATCTGGGTCTTCTGACACGTATATGGGTGGTAGTAGTGACAAGACTGAAGTTTCAATTAAGTGAAGCATGTGTATGTTGCCTTTGGACAGAATTGTATTTTCTAGACTTGCGGACTTCTGGATTAATAAAGACTCAAAATCTCCATCTACTGATGTCACAATTTTTCCTCAAATCCTTTTTTAGCAGGAACAAGTTCTACTTAGTTCTTCCTGATTTCATTTCTTTCATACAAAGATTCTTCATTATGTCTCTTAAAGATACAATGCCACTTACAAAAGCTAAATAAGAAATCTATACCCAGAAATTATACAGGCTTAAGGACGGGAGTGTTTGTGTAAATGATTAGAAAAGTCTTTATGTTTTTTTCTTGTGTGGGTCATTCTCCATGCTATGTCCTGGATAGACAATTATTAGCATGAATGGGTCACCTCCTATTAGGCACTTTTGATGTCACTTCTCTAATTCAGGTGATAAAAAAGTTTAGCTCAATATCGAAGCATCATACCAGGACAGGTGCTGTCAGAGACAGAAGTAAATAACATCTGAATCATTTTACTTAATACTTCAGAGGCAGCCATAATGTTAACAATTCAGCCCTGGTACATTCAAGCTATGCCTAGTCAATGCAAACAAAGACTTTTTGGAAGTTTTGGAGAGAACCAGTTAGCATTAAGTAGAGACTTTTCTATGCCTTTGTCTTGGATGGAGGCCATCATTGTTTCAAGAACTGATTAGATTTCTTACTGATTTCTTCATGAAAACTGAGCCAACAAGCTCATCAGTTATACATTCTTGAGTGCCATCTACTGGCACCTTCTCTTTTACAAGCACATATACACATTTGCATGCATGTTTACTTATTTATATATGCACATATAGAGACACATACACATATATGTACATGTAGATACATATCTGAATCTGCATATATACATACAAATGTATCTATAAGTCAGCCTAGTAATAACCAACTTACAACATGCATTCACCCATTTAAGGGCTCTCAACCCATTGTTACTGTGCTTAGGAGTTAAAGTTAAAGCTGAGTTAAATTAGCAGAATTAATGAAGCCAGTTTTCCTATGAGAATGTATCTCGTATTCCTAACCAATTCCATACTCCCTCCCATATGCACAGAACTCACAGATCTGAGCTCCCAGTCTCCCCAGAGTTGTCCTCGCCTCTCCGAATTGACCGAGTTATAATTGTTCTTTCCTCAGAGGGAACAATAATTTCTGTTCTTTACTCTGTCTCCAGAGCTGGCAAAAGTTTAGAACACACATATCTTTGAGCTATCTCTCCTTCTTCTCAGACCTCACTGGAACTGATCACTAAGGACATAAATGTTACCAGGTAGTCCAGTAAAAATACAGAGGATGTAATCCCATCTCTCATTTTTTTTTAATTGCATTCATTTTCATGTAGTTCATTTTAATTAATTGGTTGCCCTAATAATCATTAAACATGGATTGACATTTAAATAAATATATTATTTCTTCTTGAAGGAGACTTAAAGACTTTTTGGTTTTATTTGGAGCTTGGAGGTGAATTTTCAGGCACTGAGAAATATACTGATGCCACTGACATTCATATAGAAACAAATGGGTGAAAATGAGGACAGACTCTTCTTACAGTTCAGACATGTCCCTTGTAATTTTGTCATTGCAAATGGCATTCTCAGAGGATAAGCGTACAGTATTAAGTTCTAGCCTTTAGCAAATTTCTTCACAAAGCAATGTTAAAGAGGTGTAATTTTCTGAAATCCATATTCAGGATTAATCTTTTTAATTTATTTCTGTCCTACAGAAAAATCTTTGTCTTGTTTCTACCAGATAATGACAAATAAATATGAGAAAAAGACATGCACTCTACAGATCAGGTAGGATTGTAGAGGCTACGGATCTGTGCTCTGTCCAAATGACGAAGTGTAGCTATATACACTTACCATAAGTAACTGCTAATTAGAGACTAACAAGTCAACAACCAAGAAACAATTGTTTGTGCCTTTTCAGTGTGCTCCCTGTCCTACTCCAGGGGTTTCATGCTTCTGTTAATAAAGGCCTGAGAAAAGAAAGTTTCTCATTTCATCTTTCAGAAGTAAACTTCAGTGCTGAGCCCAGGACACAGGCAGTTGCTAAATATCTATACAAATAATATTCAGAAAGAAAAAATACTTGCAGTTAATAAAACACAAAAAAGCTTCCTGTAACCATGACAGTATCCCGTTGCTAAACTGAAAAGCAACAACTTTGTTATAAAATCAAAATCCATTGCAACGTATCAAGATTCTGACTCAAAATGTTTTCTTCCCTTTCTTTTCAACAAAAAAAATCACTTGCTATATGAAAAGAACAACTTTTGGTCTGGACTTTTCAGAAGAAAGAGTAAAGAAGTAACCATTTGCAAATAAATTATGATCCTTTTGAAAAATGTGTTTAGCCTCACAAATACAAGCAGTTCCAGCAAAGTTCTAAGTAAAAAATAAACAATAAGAAAAACTAGAGTTCACAACTAATTTTAACCTAGCATAAAACATGGAAATGTAACAACCAATGGAGAGAAGAAAAATAAAGGAAAAATATATCAGCTTATGCATATTTTTCCACTTTTTCTTCTAGTTTTAGTTTTATATTAAACCTCTCTCCATATCAAATTTTATGAAATATCTGCTTTTCTACCTTTGAATTGCTTGGTTTAACTTTTGGCTACTTCTAATATTGTACTTAGGGCTTTTATTTTCCTACAAGACATCTGTTCCATCTTCTGAAATATGTTGCATTCTACGCATTTCTTTTTTTGATTTTAAATTAGACCAAAATAGAATAGAAATATAAACTAAAACCACTATGTGGTTTCACATTAACCACTTTCTTCCCTTCATTTATTTCCTGTAGTTCAGGTGCCCTATTTAAATAGTCACAAACTACAAGCAAGCAGTTAGGAAAAAAGAATCAATGTTTCTCTGTAAAGCTGCAGTCATGTAATATACATCAACTCGAGTTATGCTCCAGAATATCTAGTATTAATAATACTAGAGGTCAATGGAAACAGAACTATTGATTTTGATGAGCTTTGGATTAAGATCAAAAGAAACTTGAAGTTTTAATAGGTTATTTCCCACGGGGAGGGGTGGGGGGGTGTGGAATAAGACTTTCACCCACTGTTGAATCATAAATGAAGAACAATACCATGACTTATTGTTTAATCCTATCCTGTCTTGAAAAGATTGAGGTTTTTGTTGGAAATAGGTATTGGAGCATCATATATAAAAAAATCCCAGTGGTACAAAACCAGCTCCAGGCATTATGATCTTGAAACTATGAAAACTGTGAAGAATTGCTCATTAGGTGAATAAATACTCATTAATTTATCTCACAGTATATTTTAACAAACTATCTCTTTACAAAAAGGCGTATCTATAGTTGACTAAAGACAGCAAGATGGTTTCTGCTTGTTATAACAGGAAAGTACTCACCTATCAAGTTAAATGAATCATGTTTTCCTTTACAGTCCATTATAGCATCTCATGGCTTTCTTAAACTTGCAGTTTTCAGATTGAAATGTTGTAGGTTTGTTCTCTCTGAATATGATGCTTACTAGTACTGTCATTGTCCTTATTGCTGGCTATTATTTTCTATGTGGAGATGCTTGCAAGATGTTTGACAAGTTTTGAAAGAAAACCAAGACAGGGAAGAGGAAGAATATGTTTTAAGTATTTCTATTTTTTAAGATCTTTAACAGCTTTCATGCTTCAAATAATAATAATAAAATTTAAATTTTCCACTCCATTATATTTACTGCAAATGTCTTTGAATATTCCCAGAAAAAAAATGGGGTAAAAATCCAAGAATAAATAATATAACATTAGACTCTGCTATTTGAGAAATATTGTCTCATCCTGTAATTAAATACTGCAATAATGAATACATGCAGAGACAAAGTTGAAGTTTTGTGTTCTACAGAGCAGACTGAATACTTAGCACAGCTATTTAGGAAAGAGCACTATACAAAAAGAATGCATTATTTGACCAGCAATAGAACTGATCCAAGGAAAAAAATAAGGGGGGAGAGTTACAATTTTAGCAATAAATGTCCAAGCTATTAGTAGAATGCATTATTCTCTTAATAATAAGACACCATTAAGAATGTGTGATGTAACACTTAACACTGCAACATCATTCATCTTTTTGCATCAGTTCTATAAAATGGAATAAAAATTCAGGGAATAGCTATTATTTCTGGTCATACTTAAACCCTTCTTACTAGCATATTATCAATAGATGTGTCTTTTTTAATGTTCCCAGATGAAAGAAAGAAAGGTTAAAAAAATTAATTTCTTCTTCCTTACTTTTCTTCTTCTTTTTTTCCCCCCAATTCAATTTACACTTTGCCTTTGAAGTTTACTCTCTGCCTTTAATTACCTTTGATGGACTGGTAAGACTCTTTCCATGGAATAGTTCATAGACTTAGGCTAATATATCATAAATGAGAAAACTTCTTCTTGAAGCATCATTTTAAAACACCATTTAAAAGTGGTAGGACACATCACATTGACATACACTTAGTAATAACATTTCACAGCTTTTAACTAAGCTCGCAGAGACAGCTGCCCATTCCTGCTCATGTACGGTGTCTGCCAATACTCTGATGTCTTTATTTAGGGAATTATAAAGAATTGCTTGGAGTCTTCTGCAGTTTCAAAAAACTTGCCATTGAAGGGGAGGAGGGTAAAACTTATTCAGAAGACAGATGACAGCTTTTCATCTGGGGATCATACAGAAAGATGCTTCTTTCTATAAAAATAGATCCTGTAATGTTGTTTGCTTCTCACATTTTACAACAATCAGTCATTCTTAAAAAGAAAGAGTACCCTGAAAACTGTGAAGTCAGCTGAATCCTACAAAACTCATTCAGCCAAACTGGTATTTTTTACAATTATTACTATTTTACACAGTAAGGCATGCAGAGTTGGCTCCTAGAAGAAACAGATTGTTCTCACAGCTGCCCCTCCCATCCTTCAAGAAACAATACTAGCCAGAGTCAAATCATCTTGCACTAATTTTGTTTCATAAAGCGACCATTTGAATTGCATTTGTCTACAGTATCTTTTTTTTTCTCTGTATCAGAATGCTGCTAAAGAGGGAAAAAAGACAAAAGAACAGAGGAACACTGTGATCATTATTAAATAAACTGTCATCCTATTTAACTGAATTGAGTGATTTAAATGTCACTATAATGAGCTGTTTGGAGTTTATTTTTTAAATTATAATCTGTTAATTAACGATTAATGTGTGCCTTTAAGACATAGCCCACTGCAGGAGGTACTGGTGAGGCATTTTGACACAGCAGGAGTGCTAGGCAGTAGTTAACACAGAATAAGCAACCGGGACAGATTCTCAGCTGGTTAGGATTTAACTTTGTATTTTCTAGAGTACAAAAGAAACTATACTTTCATATGGAAATAGGTCACGGAAGTGTCTTTCAGCAAGTGGGGAAAGGGCAGGGTTGTAACCTGTGAGGGTACTAGGCAACTGTATTCCCCATGGATGGAAAAGAAGTGATAATGCTGGAGTTTCATTAGCAACATAGACAAACTGGGACAAACCATTTAGCTGACCTACTGCTACCAGTTACAGCAAGTACTGAAGGATCAGTGATCATGTCATTTGCAAGAATGAGTGTTTCAAACATAAATAAAGAACAAGGCAAACAACAGTCTTACATACAGATTGGTAGTTAGAGGAGTTATAAAGATTGTCACTCCTATTTACTTTCAGGTCTTATTAAGGGTTGATGTCTGGCTGAAGTAGTTCAGACATTGAAACTTTCAGCTTCAACTGAACTAGTTGGTTATGCAGAAACGTGAAATAAATATGCTTGTATTTACCGAGTTAACATCAAATTACTGTTAGTCTAGTTATAAATTTGATTGCTTTCTGCTGTATGAACCAATGTCCTCTTACTAAACAATTGAAGCAAAGGCTTTTGTGTTTTTTAGGTATCAGCCCCTGAGTTATCTGATTCAATGCCAACCATTTCATTTAGGTCCTCACTGAAGAGTTGATTGGGAAGGTCAAATTATCCGATGTGATTACTGAGGACACACTTGTGTGGGTGCCACCAGTTCCCATAACAGCAGAAGCTTTTCAATCCTCTGCAGGTAGAAACTGGAATTTTTAATTTAAAATAGGTGCACACACCTCCCTACACACACTCATAAAAAATGGTTGTGCAACTTCTTTAATTTGGTTTAAATACTACATATCAGAAAGTGATTGAGAAAGTTTGTCTGAACCTTTTGGTTTCCTTTTTTTTTTTTTTTTTCTTTAATTTAGAAATTAAAACCAGTGGTTATAAGTTCCTCGGATAATGCCAGATCTTTGAGATTACAGAACTGGCATTTTGTTTCATCTCACACAGTTTAAATTGGGAAGAAACCTCAAACTTATTGGTATTTCTTTCTTGTCCTGAAGAGTAAGAGGAGAGCAAACATGTATCTTGCAAATGAAGACCTAGTAAACATTAGAACACAGCCATTAGCTATGCTAGGTGACACGAGACAGCTTGTGTTCATCCTACCAGAATCTCTACCTAATTAATGAGAACTGCTGTGGCCCGTAATAGTTAATGATGTGTCTCCAGGAAGTCTGTAGGAAAGTGCTGGTTCACTTCAGGTTTTTTCTTGAGAGGGAAAAAATTATATATGGTATCAGAAACACTAATTACAGTTCCTGATTCTAATAAAAATTATCTATTTTTTATTTTTATATTATTTTTTCTTTTTCCTTACCATAAAGTCTGCTACATTGCATTTCACATGATTGTTTCCAGCACTTTGCTTATCACAATGCAGTCTTCAGATAAATAAAATAGTAATTTTCCTCCATTCACTGCAAAGGGTAAATTCAGAGATAACAGTGTTCTGGGGATTTAGAAATTGTACTAAATTCATATGGTAATGAACATCTGTGATGTTTTGATGACTCACTTGCTCAAAAGGATACAATCCCCAGGTTTCATTATTGTCTTTGAAAACTTGCAGGAAGTCCCACACTGAACACTGATGACAGACAACACAGGATGGTTTCAAGCAGAATCCCGGTAAGACACAGGGCAATGCTAGGCTATATCCCAGTGTGATACAATAGCTGATGTCTAATACATGGAAAAATTCTCAATATTTTAACGTTTTAATGACATCCTCAAACATTAATGAAAACATAACTTAATGAATCACCTTGAGTGCTATTGTAATTTTTTGCTTGTTTGTTTGTTTTTCTCCATTTGCTGAAGTGGCACAAATCAAGCCACCTGCTAGGAAACTCTATTCTGAATGGCTTAATTCCTTTCTTTTGCCTCTCCTCCCACTCCTCCCTTGACAGATAAGACTTTTTTTTAAGTGTCTTCTGAGAATTTCACAGCATATTTTCCTAATCAACTGTGTTAAGACACTCAGACACACACTGGAGGGTTTCCTTTTTCAAAATAGGAATACCTTTCTCTCAAGTTATTTTGTCATTGGGCTTGCACCAATGCAATTTAACATGCCCAATGAATTCAAAGTGAGAAAAGCACCAAAAAGCAGTTTTGAAAGGGGAGTCATACAATACTTGCTTTTCAGAGAGTTGTGGAAGAGCCAGGAAAGGCTAGGATAATACAGAAAGTCCAAATACACGCTACTGCGCAAAGTAGAAAAGGAAGGGCTAGGAAAGATAATGAGATGTGAAAAGTGTGTTGCAGGTGAAAAGAGCCACACTGTTGTAGTCTCAGCATTATCTCTTACAGAAAAAAAAAAAAAAAAGTCTAAAGTCTTAGAACAAAAGGAAAACAGCACTAAGCCTGTGCAAAGGTAACATATGCAACATATGATCCATGGCAACCTGTACTGACAGGAGCATGAAAGTGAGCTGCCCAGATGGGCAAACAGGTAGCTGGACAGCAACATCTATGGACTACTGCTATGTTTAGGCATCTTGACCTTCTGTATGGCTCTTGACCACCACTGATATTACTGAGCAGTCTACAACAGGGATTTTTGTGTTAAAGTTCACCAAAAACTCTTTGGTACAGTACTGAGAGCATGGCATTATTAAGCCTTGTTAATAGGAAATAAAAAATATTTCCTTCCTGAGAGGAACAGGCGCTTATCACATGATTCTTTTGAATTCATCTTTTTTTCCTCTTCAGCTATTTTACCAAGATGCTTATATGCAAACATCTCTACAGGGACTCACAGGTTAATGAATTTTTGGTCAAAATATATAGAAGTATTTTGTTGAACAGGTGATATATTTGGGTTTTGTATGCCCAATGATAATTTACCTGATGACCCTCATAAAGTGACATTCAGGTCATAGTGAAGAGAAGATTTAGAAACACTGCATTTTTGTGCACATTTTTTTCATCACTGCTGATTTTATTATGCACTTAAATTTTAAATTTCTGCCCAGTTATCCTGCTCTTTCTGGAAACTGTAGTTTCTGAAGACATAATCTTAAACAACAACAACACCAAAATGGATTTACAGATTGATAACAAGAGTACCAGGGATTTTCATGGTTAATAAAAATTTTATTGCAGAGATCTTTATCTTCAGGCTTCAGTGTTTACGCTTTCTCTGATACTGAAGATTGGGAAGAGATCTGACTACAAATGTAGATTTTTCTACACTCTCTTGCTCTTTGTTCTTAGATCTTTTTTTCTGTTGCTCTTTGAACTGGCCACAATAGGAGACAGTCTATCAAACCTGATAGATTTCATGTTTGGTTTATCCCAACAATTGCTTTTTTTTTGTAAAAATACTTTCAAATCTGTTTTAACTTTAAGGATGTTTGGCCAAGCTATAAATCTCCTTTCCAGTCATTTAGCTTTCTTAAATCCTGGGTAGTTTAAATTGTTCTAAACTTTTTTGGAGGGATTATTCTTTTAATTTTAATTATACAATGAGTATTTCATGATCTGTATTCACTGTACAATCATAGAAAAATTTTAATCCTAAATAAGATGTTGAATAATAATTAAAACTACTGAAGACTTGATTAAGAGTGTTCAGGGATTAGAAGTGAGAAGACAGCTATTGGGTCTAGGGGTAAATCCAAGGACTTTAAAAACCTTTACAAGGAAAAAACCCCAGAACAACCCCACACATCCCAAATCAAACGAAATGAAACATGCTTTTAAAAGTGATTAAGAAATTTATTGGACTAAGGATTTTCTCCAGGAAGCAGTTTAAAAAAGCCACATAAAAAAAATAGAATGCACTTTCTGAGCTCCACAGAGAGTTCATTGTGTATCATGGGGGATGTAAACTCTGATTAGCTTCAGGGGGAGTGTTAAATGCTTGAACTGCTAAAGAAAAGTGGCGGGCGTTGGGTGGGAGGGTGGGGAGAGGAGTGGGTGTGTGTCATATCTAATATAGTAGAGTAAAAGAAAACTTAGAGAAGAAAGAGCAAATCAGGAAGAGAAGGTTGAATTTTATTTCCACATCACAAATGTGACCTGTTTATAGAGGGAGCAAGTATCAAATCCTTTTTTTCCACCCCCCCCCCAAAAAAAAAAGTTGCATTATAAATGTGTTTTAAAAAACTCTTTTTATAAAAATCAAAGGGAGGACATGTTGCATAATATCACAAACACATTTGAAATGAGTGAAAATGGAATATTTTGTCTTGATAACTAAATACTCAAAATTAATCCTCTTAAATAAGGTAAGAACTTCTTATTTTGCCTAAGCAATAGTATATACTTCTTTACATGTAAAAAATTGAATACTAGTACATATATGTGTGCCTGTATGTACATATACATTTTACTTTTTACTGCAGATCTTTTCAGTTCTTCATTGCAGTACTGAGCCTTAGGATGATCACATTACTCTTCATTTCCTGTAAATTAATAGAATATGTAACTGAAAGTACAGAACAAATCACAAACTTGTGAAGATAGAGCAACATGTCCCAAAAATATCGGCACCACCTATGTTTTAAAATAAAGTTTTACAGGAAGATTCTGTTCTGGTACTAATTGATGTAACTCTGCTGGCTTCAGTGATGTTAAGATTGTCTCTACCAGACAAGGTTCATTAAAATACCCAAATTCTCACCTTCAAATTACATATGTGGTCCTGCCCATAGAAATGCTCACTTCCTAACAGAAACAGGGCAAGGAGTGGTTCTCCTAACAAAAGTAGTACCCCTCTGACAGCTCTGAGAGAGTCAGGTACATAGAGCCGAAAAATGTGGTAGACAAGGTCTCTGTGACTTCTTGTGTATAAATTTACTGGGGAATCACAGGAAATAGGACTTGACTACTTTGAAATTGGACTCTGATACTTTCACATTTGTACAAGCTATCCTGTATTTCCTCATCAGCGTATATTAAAAGCCTCCTGGATATGCAGCTGAAACTTTATAACAGTAAACGATGAAAATAACTCATAAAATCAATTAATTTGCCTCTAGCAAGGCATCAATTTTAGTATGAATAGAAACAGTAAATCTTTCTGAGCACTGCCATTTCCCTAACACTTTTTTAAAAAATAACTTATTCCAGACTGGAAAAAAAAATTGAAAAGGTTAACATTTTTTATTAGAAAACAATCAATTTTGATTTGATCAAAAAATGTTGCTCATGTAGAAATAATATGAATGTGATTTGGGTATATTGTATTTTTTGAGCTACATTTTGAAATATGATTTATTTTTAAAGAAGAATTTCTAAATGAAAACTTGAAATAGTTAATATAAAATGCAGAAATGGAATATTTTTACATTATGAATAAGTTTGGGGGTTTTTTAAAGTGTCATCAGAAGACACTTCTGATGTTCTTCCCTTTTGACAATAGAGGGCTTGTTCATTCTTTTAAAAAACCTCACAACCAAACATGGTTATAAGAAGCATATTTCAGAAAAAACTTTTTTAAATACAACTTTTATTAAACTTTTATTAAATTGTCTAAGTCGTCATGACTTGATATAACTGTATGAGTAGTGATAAAGCTTTTAAAGGCGTACAAGCTTAACCTCTGCCTTGAGCATTTCCGACACTTTATGTAGACATGTATTGCTGATTGATAATTGTCTTTGCATATTATTTTGGGAAGGAATTAGCCTGTCCGTCAACAAGAAATTATGATTATTTTCAGTGATCTCACAAACTGATATTGTAGATTCTGGACAGAGGAAGGAGGCACAGTGCATATAGTCATTGCCTGAGTGTCACACTGCTAGGAAAGCCTACACCCAAAGCAAAAAAGATAATACCTCTTTGCTTCTGCATCTGTAAAAGGAAAACAGCGCATTGTAAAGCAGAATGGTGACAGACCAAGGAATGCAGATTACTAAAAAATGCTAATCATGCCTCACACACTCAAAGTGGGAATGACAGCATCATTATGAGTGACAGCAGATATTAAAACTCCCTATGGAAAGACACAGTCTTAAATGATGTCCCACAGACAGATTTAGAGAGAATATGGACCTCATGGTTTGAAATTTAAATTCAGGAGAATTCTATGATTCTAACTGAGAAGCTGAAGTTGCCTGAGACTGAAAATATGGAAATATGGAAATACCTTTTCGTGGCACCCCATGCACATGTCTTCCCTAAACCCCGTAACTTTTAGGAATGATTCATTATTTGTCATTATTCCATCTAGTGTTACATGTGTTTTTAAATACTAACATTGTAACTATGTGCCCCCTGAACTTTATCAGCTGACAATAATATCTTATGTTCTTCAATATGCTGAGAAGTAGATATTTATCATGAAAAATTTCAAACAATTATTGATAGTTTTATAAAACAATTATCTCAGTTATTATTTGTATAGATGTGTTACTATATCTCTCTGATGACTTAATTCTGGCTGCATACATGTGTCCTGTGTCTCCTGTGAAAGCAACTATTATGCGTATGCACTGACAGGTACATGCAGATGGAAAATTACAAGTGTTCTGTAATTTCCTTCAGTGTATTACTGGCTTATGTGTACATTTTTGAATTTGCAAAATCTCTGGATGAATTCATGTTTTCTATGAATTTCCCTCTGTGTTTTTTATGGCATAAACTATAAAAAATATGTTTTGAATATGTCTAATGAAAGTTGTATACCTGATCTCAAGGTATTTAAAAAAAAAAATAGATAAAGACACTTTGTCTAGAGGCAAACTTAAAAAATAAAGGAGAAAAACCACTGTGTGTATTAAACTACAGGGATGACTGGACCTTCAGCTTGTTTAGAATAAAGATTCCAAAGCTCATAGGCTTTTAATTCATGATTCTATTTCATATCCAAATTTATCTGAACTACTTGAAACTCTAAAGATTTATAAAACATCATAATATGGATTTGTATGAAACATACTGTCTGTATTCATTCATACCAGATCATAGTAAGAAGAACATAAAAAGACTTAGGTATTTTGCAGAAACATACAATTAGGGCACTTTTTTTTTGATGATTTTTTATTCCATCAAAAAAAAGTATGTCTTCAATATAAGTTTTGTTTCCATAAGCTTCTAGGAAAACCTGACTTTGAGGTTTGATTTCAAATGAAATCCAGATTTGCAGGCCTAGATCTTGATCCAAAGCCAACCAGACCTACATTAGACCTAGTACAATAAAAGTGTTTAAGGTAATGAGAAAAAGTGCAAATTTATGTAAGTTTAGCAACAGTCAGTTTAAATCTTTTATTTTAATGTTATTATAATGAATGCAATTCACATGCTATTTCTGAATTTTAAAACAACTTATTAAAATACCTAAAACAGTTCCTTGAGTCTTCCATCCATACAATTTACTTACTTCCTTGAGTCTTCCATCCATACAATTTACTTACTTGTTAGTACATATTTAATTTTATATTATTTATTGCTTTGCTTATGGGTGGAGAAATTTAAATTAAGTACTATTTTTTATTTTTCAAAATTAACATGGTAGCTGCAAAAGGATAAAGTGCTCCATATGCAGGAATATATCATACCCATAGGGGCACCTTTCTTCAAGTTCAAAGGGAGATTAATGTACTTGTTTTGATGTAAATTACACTTCTAGCACTGACACGAAAGAATTGCTATAAAAGATGTACTGTAAGTATATATAACTTTGGCACCAGATAATACTTATGTGTCATCAGTTTAAAATGTATACTTTCCTCTGTAAAGTTCTTCAATAGGATACAAACACTTTTTCCCTATGTGTCTCTTTTGTTCCCTCCCAAAAAGGTCCACTGTTTCTCAATTATATGGCAATTGAAATGTAACTTGGAAGTTCACACCTGTGAATCCAGAACACTGGGAAAAAAGTGCTGGGTTAAAAGTTACTTTTCAATCTACTTTTTGCTTTGCAATGCATTAACTTTTAGACATGTGAATTTTGGTTATCTATTTATTTCATTATTTTTAATGGGTTTCCTTTTTCCATGAAGTTAAAGCGTATTTGGTACTCATTACAGATTTTTAAAACATTTTGAAAAATATCCACACAGGTTCCTTATTCATTTTACATTATATTTGCGTTGATGAATTGACAATATGTCCTCAGTTGGCATTTTTATTTCTACCATAAGTAGAATTAACACTTTAAGCTGGGCAACCTATAACCCAAGTTGTATGAGATTGAAGCTTGATTGAAGTAAACCACCTGTAAATTGTGCTGGAATGCAAATCATATCTAGACTATTTAGACTGAAGTTATTCATATCTGGTGTTTAGTGTAAAGGAAAAGCCTGAAACATGAAAAGAAAGAGGCACCTAAGTCTATTGGAAAGCTTAAGTAGCACTAAGTGGAAGAGGTCTTTGATGACTAAGGAACACCTCTGGGATTTGGAGAAAGAATAGGAGCTGTGAATTTTAAGGAAGATAGTCTGTTAGGCCTTTGGATTACTGAAAGACACAACAAACAGCATTTAAGAAACAGGCATTACAAACTCAGGCAAGCAACAGATAGAGAAAAGAGGAGGGAAAAAAAGGAGATCTAAGAGGAAGTAGGCAGAAGTACACAGAGGCAGAATATTCTTAACATTATTGACATTGAATAGTGCTTTGGGACTGCAAGCTTATGATTAGGCCATGGGTCAAACTCTGGCCTGAGGTTAATCAGCAGAAAAGTTAGTCTTCCTAGTGTGTATAGTTCTTTTAGGAGGACCAGAATAAGGGTTTTTCTCTGGAATCCACCACAAGGCACTCCTTGTATGTTACTGTTATTATGGTACTGCACATGCAGTTTGCACAAGAAGCAGTTTTAGGAATGAGTTCCTCTACAACCAGCCATACCTACCCCTTCAGAGCTCTATTTACAAAACTACTGACCTGAAAAGTAGCTCCCTGACAACCAACACGTTCAGAGGAAATTCAGCTTTGCCAAATTGACTCAGCCTATAAATGTTACATTAAATATCACACAATACTGAAAAAGAGCCAAAATGGGTCAGGAAATGTTTGCTTTAGATAGTGGCAGTGTAAACAGTTACTCTGAAAGTAACAGAGGGCTATTGCACTGTGTAAAGTTTTATTAGGTTTAATCTTCCATTACAGTTAGTTCCTTTGCTGTTCAGGAGTTAAGAATTGTTTCATAAGCACTGTGGATCAATATAAAATGGAAGCTTCTTTTCCAGAAAATCTAGTTCTCATGAAACAAACGTGTGTCTTAATGGGAAGTTGAAGAAACCCAGGATACTAATTCTAATATTTAAAAGTGAACAATGATTTTACAACTTCATATAATAACAGGCTGGTTCAAAAAAAAAAAAAAAAAAGGTATTTTTCAATATTGCCATGCCAAAGATTATATCAAGGAGTGCAATGGAAGAAAACAAAAACTAAATAAAATTTTACAAGGAGGTCTTTATCGTACTCATTTTTGAACAACTGGATTATATTTAGAGAAAATTAATTGGTCTGAGTCTGATATAAATAGCCATCTTTAACTTCAAGGTTTGATGCCTGGCTTCCAGGAAGGTAATGGGATAACACCCACTTCATAAAAATATTTCATAAAGAGAGGTTGTCATCTTTGAAGACTCACTGAGGAAGATCTGTCTCCTACAACCTGGGTACTCTCTTAATTTTCTATGCCTAGAAAATGCAAAGGCCCTCAGAGGATGATCTAGCTTGCTAAAAATAGAGACCTATCTCTCCTTATCAGGCAATAGGAAATTAACCAGAAATCTTATGTGTTCCACTGCACCTACTATGTAGTTGCTTGCCTGCAATGACCCACTGGAGAGGTCAAGTCTCCATGGTTAGAACATCTGAATGTGGAAAGAAAGCAGGTATGAACTGGCCCTGTCCTGCCTCCAGTGTTGCAATGCCAGCCGTGGTTTGAAGAGCCATGCTGCAGCAGTCAGAGGGCTGAGTAGAAGGGAACCTGGTCCTAGTTTTAGAATTAGGACACTCATTTGCACTCAGGAAAGACACGTCTCTCCTCCTGGGATCCTTTCTGTTTTCTTTCATCTTTTTTTTACTCAATGCGCTAATATTCCTGATAGGAGGGATCACATCTCCACATGAGAGACTAAGCTGAGCCCTTGGAAATCTTCAGGGTGGAGAGGGAAATTCCTCATATAACCATATAACTCATATATGGTGACTTCTACTGCTCCTGAAAACCAGACAGTGTGCTGCTATAAGTGAACTAAAGAGAGATTTCAGTGCTCTGTCCTCAACCAGATGAAGAGAATCTCACCCAGCGTGGAGCCTTTCAATTATCCCATCAACTATGATAACTTCACTTAACCTCAATTCTAGTTTTTAGTGAATGGCAATTCTTTTCCTATTTAAAAATATTTCCTTTAACCTGGTTTCCAGGCAACTTACCAAGTTACCAAGCTGGAACAAAAATATTTCAAAACTATGATCAGGATTTCAGTTATACAGTTTTAGATCCTGAAACTGTAAGATTTGGCATGCATTCTGAGCTAAACATTTTTCTTAGTTTGAAATAAACCCACAAGTTTATTCCAGTCTCAGTATTATGTTGTGGTTTAACCCCAGCCAGCAAGTAATGCCCACACAGCTGCTCTCTCACTCCCCCACCACCAGGATTGGGGAGAGAATCAGAAGGGTAAAAACTAGAAAATTCCTGGGTTGAGATAAAGACAGTTTAATAGCGAAAGCAAAAGCCACGAATAAAAGCAAAGCAAAACATTTCTTCCTATGTGCAAGCAGGTGTTCAGCCACCTCCAGGAGAGGAGGACCCATCATGTGTAACACTGACTTTGGAAGACAAACGCCATCACTTGAAACTCTCCCTCCTCTTCCTCTTTCCTCCCACTTTATATACTGAACATGATGTCATATGGTCTGGAATATCCCTTTGGTCAGTTTGGGTCACCTGTCCCTGCTGTGTCTCCTCCCAGCCTTCCATCCATCCCCAGCTTCCTTGCCAGTGTGACAATAGGAAAAGCAGAAAAGGCCTTGGCTCTGTGTAAACTACACTCAGCAATAACAAAAACATCCCTACGTTGTCCACACTGTGTTCAGCACAAATCTGAAACATAGCCCCATACTAGCCGCTGCAAAGAAAATTTAACTATAGCAGCCAAACCCAGCAAATATTATTTCAAGCTTGGCCTTTTAACTAACTTAAAGTTCTGATATAGAAGAAAACTATAGGATTTCTCCTCACAGTTTCTTTAAGTAATGTTTTCTTCTCCTCCTAAAGACTTCCAGTGACACAATTATTAATTATATTGTGATAAAGATCCCTTTAGTTTTAATTTTAATATTATAGGAATAGGATTATACTAACTATAACCTCTTATAAATGGGTATAATCTTTCATAAACGTTTTTTACTGCATGATAGAGCATATTAAGGGAGCCCCCGGTGGTCTAGTGGTTAAGACGCAGGGCTGGTACCCTTGAGACCGTGGGTTCGATTCCCGGTCAGGGAGCTCCCCGGG
>JAWWES010000115.1:76367244-76385241 GCA_035583135.1 Lophotriccus pileatus | reverse complement strand
CAGGCTCGAAGGCCTTATCTGCATATGCGGGTAAGGACCTTCCCCGGCTCTTCGTTCGCGAAGACGGGCCATTACAAGGCTTACAAGAGCATATTAGTCGACTGAGGGACTAGGTGCAATAATTAACTTTTAGCTATTTTTTAAATATATCCTGTTTAAGAACAAATTCTATACCCTTATTGTTCTGTAAAATATATCTTATACCTGAGTTCATAGCTACTTCATATTTTGTTTTGTGACTAAGCTGACATAATAAAGAAGAGATAACCAAAGACAACACTGGCCTTATTAAGGTCACTGATATTGTTCAAGTAACAGCACAAAGGAATTTGAATTTAAATATCCTTTTACTTTTTTATTATGAGCATATCACATTTATTTTTTTTATTAAATAAGCTAAATTAGTAATCTTGACAGTGTATACTTTTCAAACTATATGGACTCTTCAGGAAAAGTAGTCCCACAGAGCTCTCTAAACTCCATGGATGTGCTACAGAGGTAAGTAAGCCTTGGAACTTTATAGAGGCTAATATAAGGAGACACCAAAATGCAGAACTCAGATGACTGGGAAAATAACACCACAGTGGTATTTATCACATCTACAGGTGAATGGTACGAGGAGAGGCACTTGATTTTGGGATTAATATTATATTAACCCCGATGAAAATTTTTTCCTGCCTGACAGCACTGAAAGTTGTAATGGCCTTCAGCATTTCCTCCTAGAACTAAGAGAATCAGAGGGTAGCATTGCAATGGGAATATGACTGCTTTCTGTTGTGTACAGGAAAATAAGGTAGCAGGGCTACAATTGCAACAGTTCAAACTTTAGGTTTTGAAATTGTTAATCATTCGTACTAAAAGGACTTTCTTAGCTTCAGTGCTCTGGGAAGGTTTTTTGCCAAGATTTGCCAGAGTACAGCTAGTGACCTTGAAACTGATTCCCAGCCAGGAGAAAATAGTGAAGGCAGTAGACAGGCATGATTTATACCAGCTGAGTTTCTGTATTCTTATCTTTACAGGTTTTTTTTTCAGATAAAATTTTTGATATCACTCACAGCTATGTTGAAATTTAAATTTTAATTTTCCTTACATTTTCCATTCCCACTCCAGAATTTAATTAGATGAACATGTTGTCATTCCCATTATTGCTATAATAATTCTTGCTGTTCAGTCTTAAGGAAAACATGCTATGTGCATTTTACCCTGAACTATATTTCCTTGTTGTCATGCATGTCTCCTTCAATAAATAGCGTGTACGTATTTATTGTTGCATTGGTTCTTCTACCAAACTTGACATGCTCTTGTAACGCATATTCTGTAAGCTACTAGATAAGGAGAGCTAGAAAAGTTTGTGGAAATAGAAGGGAAGTGTTTCCCCATTCTGTTCATCTGGACAGCACGAAATAACTGTTTGGAGTTTGAGTTTCAAACTTCCATTGCAAAATATTTTTACTTCAATGCATTGAAGGTTTGGGTAATTTGGTAGGGAGGAATGTTGCTGTCTTGAATTTTGACAGCAGTATGTGTGTTATTGTAACTGATCAACGTTTGACATGAGATATTCTTTCCTAGAATGTTTCCAGATATTTGCCAGAGTATATTTCCACAAAAGAAGTCAAACTGCTACATTCATTTTGCCTTCTAAAAAGAACCATATACCCTGCAAACAAAAGAGTTAAAGTTCCTGTGGGGAAACAGCAGCAAGAGATATACAACACAAACTTTCCCCCTGGTTGTTGCCGAACACCACCATGAGTAGTAGCAACTCACAGATTATATTGTCTCTGTACCAAAGTACTTCTCTTTCATGAAGCCCTGTAAATGAAAATTAAAAATCTAACCCTCCTCCTGTAATATCATTTTATATCTGATTCTCAAATCAAGATCAAAAAAGAATTGAAGGAAATGTACAGCATATCTGGAGAGTGCTGGTGTTTTATTCTTTTGACATAGCTTGGTAACTTCAATCAAAATGTTAGCCGTGTCATATGGCAAGTTTTATCTTCATTAAAGCAATGCAAGTTGCATGTTCCTGGTAGAAATTAGGTATTTCCATTAGTTTAATCATCCTGTACTCATGGGATGTATTTGGGAACAGAAATATAGCTCTACCTCTTCGTGTTTCATGTCATTCGGTCCTCTAGCGAGAGTAAAGACCAATCCAATTGTGGTCACAGTGCTTTGTCTGATCAGGGATAGATAACCATATAACACAAGATAGATAACTATTAGGCAATTTTTAGTTGAGAGAAGCTTGTATAGCTCAGCCATCTTGCTGGAAGAATTATCTCTTGGCTCATTTGGCAGACTTCAGCAGTTACAGAATGTACTGAGATGGAAGAGACTTGGGGAGGAAAGTTCCTGTGGTTCAGAAGCAAGTAAAGGAACTTACTAGCACTGTTCCAGTGGTGCTGCATTCACCAAGGGGTGATGCACTGCCATCACTTTCTTATGGTAAAGGTTCCATACTCTGGCTCGGCTGCTGCTGGTGAAACTGACACTGCACTCCCATAGGATCCAATAGGGCTCACATAGACACAGATTGAGTCACTTTTACCTGCTCTTGGCCAAGACCTGCCTCACACCTGGCAGCTAGATTTCCCTCTCTTCAGTTCAGTTCAGTTCAGTTCAGTTCAGTTCAGTCCATTAAGATATCCAGCTGCTTTTTTTTTTTTTTTTTTAAAGGCAGTTATCTTCAACAGTGAAACTACTCTCCCCTCTCCATGCGTCCACACCTCTCATTTCCTGTGAACTAGCAACAATTTAGTCCCCTATACACTATGGTAAAAGAAATATTATCTCTCATCTGGCCACTACCTGTAAAAACTCAGCTCCTTTTAACTTAGCTGATAATTTTTGCTGAATATTTTATCTCAGAATCACTTTTCATTATTATGGAACACATTGTGTGATACAAAGTGATTCATATCACCAAAAGCAAAAAGACAGGGTGGAGCATCGTAAAGTGGAACTCTCTGCATATATTTAAAAATGTGCATCTGTTAGGTTTAAACTGGCCTAAATGATGTCATCTTGCAGGAAAAAAAGCAAACCAAACAAAAATTAAAATAAAACCAATCAAAAAGTAAATTGAATGCTGAAAGGTGGAAGTTTTGCTTTAGCATCTGAAGCAAAGGATTGAATTTCTATTTGTATTACCTGGGTGTCATAATTAGTGGAAGCAAGGTCTCTCTTGAAGCAAGAAGGGTCCTTCCTTATCTCACTGAGACTGTAATGATAGACAAATGCACAGAAGCTGCCCAAGCACTGTCTGTTAATGAAATTAGTATTGTTCTGGTAGCACCACTAAGATACTACTATACTACTTACCACCAAAAAGGTAATCTGAACAATTGAAATAATGAAGGAATACATTCTGTCTTCAATTTCCACCGACAGACAACAGATTGCAAAAATAGAAATTGCACAAACATACAGGAGGCAGAATCTGGGTAATTTCAAACCATCTTTCTACATTCAACAGGCATTTCTGGCAAAGCTTTTTCTTTTGCATTAGTTTCCCTTTCTCCTACATTCACTACAAAGTCAAATTTATAATCACATCACTGAATTCTAATAATATATTTTGCAATGCTTCATGACCAATAATTTTCTCCTTGTTTCTCGCTGATTAAATGCACATATATATATTTCTAATATTATTTATAATTTCTTGTCTATGAGCTTACATTACTTAAAGATTTTGAGAGAACTAGGCCCTCATTCTTAAACTGCAAGTCTGCTTTTGTTCTAATGCCATGAGACAAGAGGTAGAAACTAATGTTTATATTATTGATTAATGAGATACTGAAGGGATTAAGTTCTAAGGTTGTTTAGCACAGGAAAATCCATACTTATAGCATTAAAACAGATTTTGAGACCTTGTTTATTGGCTATATCCATGATCAGGCCGCTGGGATTTATTCAGTCAGAAATGTCTATATTACATGTGAACATAAACCAATCTGTTAAGAGGAATATCTAATGTTGGTTACATAAAGGCAAATAATTGCAGTAAATTACAGGTCAGTAATTGAAAAAGACCATTTACACAAACACCTGTAAATTTAGAAAACTGCCTAAAGATTAAATGTATTCAGTAAATAAGGATGAAGTTTGGTCTTGCACACAATTTTGGCTACCATTTTCTTTGCTTAATTGATTTTCTGTTATGTATTCAATTTGTAATTTTCACGGATAAAAAATTTCATTGGCTTGGCCATAACTTCTGCAGCTGTATTCAAACAGAACAATGTGTCTTATTGGTCTTCAGTGTATAATGTGCTGAATAATGCATGCGAATATGAGTTGCTTCTTTGAAAGAGAAAATGTCATAGCTGCTCACATATGTGGAGAGGTAGGTCTTTGTGTCATTGTACCTTTTCAACCAGGTACATCTGTAAGATAATGAGTTTTTGAGAGTGAGACATTAAAAAAAATTAAGGAGTAGGAAAAATAAAAAGCATTAATAAAATATTTACTTGAAAAATTTAAATTGTTGTATTTTCAAACCACGTACAAAAACAACATTGTGTTTTCAGGTTTGTTCCATCTTTTTTTGTAATTTGATGTAATTTTGATGCTTATAATATGACAGTGTAAACAATACCTTTTTTCAGTTTCCTGAAAAAAAGTCATGACAATTCCAAAGCTCAAATGTTATGTATAAAAATATTGTCTTGAATTCTTAAAAAATGTCTTGAAATTTTTACCCAGAACTATATAACAGTTTTGCTGCCTTGAGTTTAAATATCTATTGCAAACACTTGCATGGATGTTCATAATGCTACTTATTAATTGTATACACTTTATTCTGTATTTCTCCTTTGATCAATTGATTCAAGGAGAAAATTCTTGCCATAGTCTTTCTTGGGTTTGTTTCGGTTTGAAGCCATGGCATCATTAAATCTTACACAATAGCATTCTGTATACTAGTAAGTGATTTTCAGTCCACCCTTTTTTATTGTTTTTCTTCCTATCATCAGTAATTGACTCTATGTAGCAGAAATTCTATGGCCCTTGTGGCTTTATTTCACTTACGAGTAAAGAAAGGAGTATTTTGCTCTTCCAGAATGACAACATTTTGCACATCACAAGCATTTCCACCAGGCCTCTAGTTCTTCCTTCTTCAGTCTTCTTAATCTGCTTTAATGGCCTGTCTTTGTAATATTATTGTCCAAATATATGTGCCTAGAGTGGAGTTTTGCCATACTGGAGGTGGTGGTGGTTTTGACTATAGTTTCACTCTATCAGTGTTTGATACTCTTGCTAATTCCGTTCCATTTCCCACCCACAAGCCCATAAAATAGACTCAAATAGGTAGGGAATTGTATGCAAGACACGTTTTCTCTCTACAACTGTTCTTGCAATTCTGTTTTCATTTCTATTAATTATTGTCAAGAAAAATCTTGGCACAAACAGAGTCATGGCTCATGGCTTGTCATTATGAGCTCAAAGTCTTTTAGTTCAAAGGTCCTTTACACTGAAGTGCACTGATTCTATTCCTTACCTCTAATGTGGAAGATCATGTTATGTTGCTGGAGGTTTTGTTGGCAGAAAAAGTTTTATTCCTTATACCAATATAGTTATGGAGGGGTTTTTTTCTTATTTAGAAATAAAATTGCTTCTTTTGCTTAAAATTCATCCTGACTGTTATAAAGTGGAATGATAAAAAGTTTCCTTACACAAGGTAAAAACATTTTCATGGACAATTAACATTAGTATAAAAATTTTTATTTTAATTAGGGCACAACATTATTTACAAATGTTTTCCTATGTGAAAAGGTGTAAACTATAAATAACAATTGACATTTGTTCATATATAGGAATATTACATGTTAATTGACTGTTTGTGGGCAGGCAAACAGACTAGAGAACTGCCTCTTTAGGAGAAGGATTGACAACACAAGTATTTTCCTTGTACAAGTAGCTGTGGAGGCTATAAAGATCATCCCAGATCAAAAATATGCTACTAATATTGAATATGAGAAAGTAAGTAAATTTAGTGATTTAGTTTTTCTTGGTTTTCCAAGTGCCCCACTATTGACAATTCAAATGGTAGTCAATGCCATTTTTTGAATCCTTTTTTCAGTTTCATGTAACTGAAATTTTTGGTAATAAAATAAGGATTTAATGTATAAAAATGTAATTAAGGTTTTTGGAAGAGAATACAAAATATAAAAAGGTCCATAAAATACTCATTCTTAGGAATATTAGCAAACACTAGTGTGTCTTTGTACTTTCTTTGTCTAGCAGTAATTTAATTTGTAGGACAATTTACGAAGTTTAAAGTAAGAAAAAAATCCTTTTCACATCCCAAAATCTTTACACTTATTTCCTACCTTTTAGGATGAATTTGAGCTCTATCTGTAAAAAATGTTTCAAGTGATAACTTCTGAAGTTTTACAGTTTTTGATGTCTTGCATTTCAGGAGCATCATACATCACATTGACCTCTACAAAGGGCACCTCTCCCTGCTGTGCAGCTATGCTAACACTGGTCTTGTGATATGACTGATGCCCTTCCCTCATAACCTTTCCATCTGACTGGTGCAGAAAGATGCACCTAGGGTCTGGATCGAGTCTGTTACAGGGCACAGCCACTACTCTCTGAATGAGTTCACTCTCAGGTAAGTGGATAGAGAGAAGGCAAACATGAAAGGGGAGTCAGTAGAGCTTTTGCACCAGTCCTGTACCTTTATTCTCTGACCACAATAGGCTTCAAGAACTTCAAGTTCAATAAACTTTTACTTCCTTCTGCCTTTTCTGCTCTATCTCCAATCCCCACCCACAAAAGCAAAGGAAGCAATCAGGACATATTCTCTCTCTCAGAGAATATGGCCATTTCTTCTAGACCTGTCATGCTGCGCTCAGACTAGCTCTTGGATAGTCTTACAAAAGCTGAAAAGTTCTATGCAAAATAATGAAACCAGGAAAAATTCCAGCAATCTTCCTCCACAAAAAAACAAATAAACAAACAAATCATGCATTTGTTTCTTCTTTAGAAGTCAGCAGATTCAGAAGGTGACAAAACGGGCACAGTTTGTCTTCTAGCATATTATGAATGCCACGCGTGACATTGCTTGAGAAGATGGAAAATGTTTATACAAACTGTCAGAGATAGCTCAGCTAATTTGTGGTGTGTGACATGCATGTTTTTGAACCAAAACCTTTGTCATACACCTACTGCTTGGCTGTAGAACGTATGAGAAGACAGATCTTGTTGACACATCGCAGCTGCAGCTCAACTCATTGTGAAATGCTTTGACTTCAACAAAATTCACACCATGTGCCAAAGAAGAAGCAAAAAGAGGAGTTAACAGTTTCCATGTCTCTTTTAATGTCTTTCACTGAAGGTGAACTACTCTGATTTTGCAGCTGTTACAAATGGGGTAAGTAAAGTATCTCTGTTTTTTTGTTTGGTTGGTTGGGGTTTTTTTTGGTTTTTTTTTTTGAATGCAGACTCCAAAAGAAGGTAAACATGACCTACTAGTCACTGCTGTTTCACAGGAATGAGGGATAGAAGTACGCCACAGCTACAGGTTGCCTAGAGAGGCACTGATAAGGGAAGTGGGAAGAACTGGCAGACAGCAGTGATGGTGATATGCACAATGGAACGAGAAACTTTGAATCACTGCATAACTCTGATTTGTGTCAGGCAACAGCTGAATTGTAATAAAAGTCTGGATGCTCCATCCCTGGCTGTACACATGCTTTAGGAATCAAAATACTTGGTATAGTTTTGCATGGCTTTTAACAACATCAGAATGCAATATGCATTTACAATGCCCTTCGAAAGTCTCTCTCAACCATCAGACTTCCAAACCAGTGAATCTTCCTCCTTCTCTGTTACATAAAGCACTCTTATGTGGACATAAATGGTGAAGGGAAAAACTGTAAATGCATAAGTTGAAAATAGTCTTGTTCAGCTAAATTGCAAGTGAAGTCCTGAACATATATCAGCTGTAACTGAGATGATGTTCTGCAGTGTTATTGGCTTTCATTATTTCTTACTTCTCTACGTCAGCATTCCCAAAAAGACAGTCCATAACTGGCACTAGATGTTATCCAGTAAATTACTTTTGTCTTGCAAACCCTGTATGCTTTTCATATATGATGACATTTTGGTCAGATTTGCTCTTTGTTATATGGTTTTTTTTACTTTTTCATTTTGCTTCCATGAAACTGATAATTAAGTAAATATTCAGTAAATAGAGTCAGAAGTTCAAGTATCTTTTCCAATAATTTTAAATTACATACACAGATTCTTTTGGGGAACAAGAATTTTTTTTCAATTATTTTAAAATGTTGTCAACTTTGTATACATATTTTTCTTATTACAATATGTTCAGTGCTATTTTTTAATACAGGTTCATGTTTCTTTCTTCTTTCCTTATGAAGCTGAGTTATTTTCTTAATAAGATATAAGGAAAACTGAACATGATTATATCCTACGTCAAGCAGATATCTGCTGAAATGTATATAGTGTTTTCTATAATAATTGACTCTTAATACCACCTTCCATGTTTTTCCTTTAACCTAAAGTAATGCTTTTACTGTGGCCATGGTTGTCTGTATTCCTAGTGTATTGATTCCTTCTGTTTAAATTGATTCTACTAGGATTTCTGAGTCTATCCTGAATAAATATCAGGCATCATAAGATTTGATAATATGAATTGTTAAAAAAAAATATTTCTTAGGAGTCATTCAGCACTAATTATTGAAATACATACAAAGATGATGATCGTCAAGGATCAAATCTATTCCAGAATGAATTATCAATCAGAACATAAAAAACATTGTTGAAAATTCTGATGAAATTTACCAGTCTTGAAATAATTATATTCCTCTTTTATCATTGTATGTCTCTTCACCTACTATCAGTGTATTCTGGATATTCCTCCACTGAAAATTTTCAGATTTAAGGCTGAACATCCATCTACTGGGATAGTTCTGTAATGACCAGTTGTCCTTGATAGGTTAATGCCTGGCAAATAGACCATTCGCTAATTCCCAGAAACATGGAGAGGTCACCAGATGACCTTTCCAGAATAACTATTAAATAAGGTAAGATAATTCCTGTCATTGGCAACTCCCTACAGCACTCACCATATTTTGGAGCTTTGTAGTCTTGAGTTCACTGCAGACAGATGGGCCCGATATAAGCTCCAAGTGAGACATTTACCTAAGGTGGGAAGACAGTGTCAGTATCCTAGAACATTTCTGATAAATGAGATAGAAGATAAATGGTCTCTAAAATCCTGCCCTAGTATGAATAGGGGTTGAGGGGAGGATCTAAATGCAGAAGCAAGGTTATTGTGGTGGACTGACACTGGCTGGATGCCAGGTGCCCACCAAAGCTTCTTTACCACTCCCCACCTCAGTTGGACGGGGGAGAGAAAATACAACTGCTCTTTGGGGTGTTTTAGTCTTGCTGAGTAGCTAGACCTGTCACAAGCTTCAGTGACCCTTGACTTGTTCCTGCTGATTGCTCTCACCCACTGACCAACCACACTCACTTGCTCTTCATCCCTCCAGCCACGAGGAGAAGACATGATGGAGGCATCTGTCACAGACCAGGGTATTGAAGTGAGGCTTCTGGGATGCAGAGGAATTTTAAGCCTATGCTGGTGCTCAGAATTCCCTAAAAGATAGCCCTGGATTGCATTCAAACATCTTGCTCTGCTTTACCTCTTTCCACTCCCTATTGAATAGCTTTATTCCACCCAGAATAGCTATAAGGAATCAAATGTTTTTTGTTTCCCCCCGAATAATCACACACCTTGTCTTAGGTGGTGTATAAATCCCTTATTGGTTTTAGCCCCCATTTTTTGATGGGTTGGGATTCATGTTCATAAAGAATATATCAATAATTCTGACTATCCTGACTGCAATCATATTTGAAATTAAAATTTTGAAGTACTATTATGAATTTTAATTCAAATGTTCATAAACATTCTAAATAGAACTTATGAATGAGTATATAACAATTTGTATTTTGAAATTACATTGAGGATGAGTCTCTAAAGCCACGAGACCACAATTTTGTATAGTTTCCAAATATAACAGATATTGTCCAATTTTCTCATATTTGAAAGCCATTTTCAGTAATTGCTTTCTGGAGAGCTCTATATTTGCTTTCTTACTGAGATCTTCTAAATTAATTTTCATTTAACCTTAACTAGTCCTTTTGCTAGGCTTATAATCTCAAAATATTCTAATGTATTACTTGGGATACTTGCAAAAAATCCCACCATAAATTAGACAAAGGAATAAAGATTAAAAAGTTATAAAAAGAACACGTACAAGGAATTAGAAATGTTAATTAAGATATTAACATTTCTGAATATATACGCTGAAGCAGTCCCTGACCTGAGACTTCATTCAGCAGACCTCATAAAAAGGTCTGCTTGAAAGATTTTCAAAATTTAAAAAGGCATTTGTCTTAAGAAAAAAAATAAGAACATATGTCAAACAAAAAGGTAGCCAGATTAGTACAGCATGGTTCAAAATTAGTAATATCTGACTTAGCAATACTCACTGATTTTAACTGTGCTAAAGGAAGAGTAGGATCTATGAGTTCTCACGGATTACTATGAAACATGAGGTATTTCAGAAGGGGGTCAGAATGTGAGTTCTGTACATTGTAAAATGAAAACAAACTGGGAGTTACCAGTTTGCAATATTTACCAACATTTCTTCTCTATTGCTCATACTGCAGTACTGCAAATGCATCTAAAAAGAAATTTAAAGTCCAAACTTTACATTTACTGGAAAGATCAAGAGGCATTGAAACCTGAACTCCTGCTGTTGTTCTCAGTGTGTAGGGAGAAGCTGCTGGGACCATCAGGCTGTTTGATACCTTTGGTGTCATATATATCTGCATATATTGGGGTGTGGAAAAGTTAGGAACTAAAACATAAGAAAGTGACAAAAGGAGATCTACAGTTGGTGCAATACTAAAGGGACAATTTACGAGCAGACCAAAAAGATGAGGATCTTGATGGTCTGCCCTATTCTGGGTGCTTCTTTAAGAGCAAGGGAGGAAAGTGCACAGATTTATCTCTTGCTGGTCTGGTTGTCCTCTGGGGCAGGAACATTACAAGTCACTGTTTCAAATACAAGCTCTCATACTTTAGATGCTAGAACAAAGGGAAGTGACTGAAAGTAAATAAAACTTGAATTCACACAGGTATAAAAGGACCCTTTTCTATAAACAGGCAGTTCTAAACATCACTCTGAATGGTTTGTAAGCCAAAAATAATGGGACTGTTTGAGAAGCAATTGAGGTACTTTCTGACAAAAGTAGTATATTAGGAGATTAGTCTCCAAGGGGTGGATAACCTTTTCAGATTCTAAGTATTTCTTCTGTTCTCATGTGTGAGCTTACAATCTGTTAGTCTCAAAATATATCTACAAACCCACAGGCCCACCTTCCTGACAGCTGCTCAAACAACAGAGCGGGGGAGCAGAGAAAAAACTCTGCCCCATCATCCACCCAGCAATTCTGAAAAGCTTGGTAAGTTACTCATGCAATCCAGAAATGCCAGTCAGAGCAGAGAGGGGACAGAGGCGGGGGGGGAGAGAAGGCTCTTAAAGCAACATTTGCAGCACACGCTAAAACTAAAGGGACCAATTAGTATAATAGGTTTGAAATCATTTCAGCACACTCCTAAAGACAAAAGAAAAATTGTCCTTCAGAAATGGGGTTTTATTGTTCAGATGAGTATAGAGACGAACAATGAATTCTATCAGTTTAGGAGGCAACATTCCTTCTCCTTCATACCGGACCATACATTATTAATGAGCACTATTTTCGAATGTGAAAGAACTGTTTGAAAAGCATTAACATAGTCTATTGGATGTGATTGACACTGTCATCCCTTTCATTTTGCTGTTGGCAAGAGGCATCCCTGTAGATTTATGTGCATCTGGACATTACTAATATTCTCCTTGTTATGCACTCTGGGCAGCTGTGATATGGAAATTTTTACCACGGTTTTTAGAGAGGGAGTTTACTGTTGTTATGTGCACAAAAAAGGAATTATTATTTTACTCTGGGATTTTATCATCCAAAATTATTTAACGTCTGGTTCCTTAATAACCTAATCTGTTCTCAATATGTGCACTTTTTTAAGGAATTTCACCAAGATTAGGTGGACTCTCCAGACATTTCCGATGATTCCTTTTCAGACAAACAGTTTAGTTTCTGAGACTCATGTCCACTCATCCTGATTCTATTTTAACCTCCAGTTCTTCAAATTGATTGCATTTTTAATTGGGTTGGTGAATCAAGGACTGCAGCTAGCATCTGCCTGCTGTTTAGAACCACTAAACCTTTTCTGATTTGCCTGTGTAATGGCTTTTAGTCACAACAATTAAGACCAGTGAAATTAAGAACCACTGAAACAATACATCTAAATGACATACAAAAGAAAATTTCTAGAGATTACAGAATTTTTTCCCAAGGTAATGTCACTGTGTTTGGTTTATACATAGATTTAGAATTATTTTAGTTTCTCAGGCCATATAAGAATGTGTGTCATCATTTTTGCATATTGTAATGTATAGCAAAGAAGAGAGGAAAAACCTACATAAAAGGATGAAGACTGATACTAAACATGTATATGTAGACATTGCATGAAGAGAGTTATGAATATGGAAGTTCAGTTTCTAATCTAGATTTTTTTTTTAGTGTTAGCTTTTATGTATCTATGTACAAGTGTATAAAATGTATAGATGCATGCAGTCAAATACTTTATTCAGAGGGATGAATGAGGGTATAAATTTGGAACCTCTTTTAAAGAGAACCCTTTTTCTATGCAGCCATCTCATGAGGGATCCTAATCAGAACACATCTTATTCTCAAGGATCTGTTTGAATTTTTGTATATGAGACAAGGTAACATCATTGGGCTAGAGGATTATAACTCAGGTATTTCAAAATATGTTTTGTATCACTGCATATTGCATCATAGGCAACAATGTGATAGGGAAGCCAGGAGTTTTTAACTCAATGCAAAATTATCTTCCCCTCCAGTCTACTCCAAATAACCTATCTCCATATTCTCAAAGTATCTCACCTCATCACTGTTTCCTTTACTTAGAGATTTATGCAACTACCAGTTTACATCCATCTGTTAGAGAGAAACACATGATCAGCCACTTTCTACTCACAGTCAGCAGGTCTGCACTTTGACTGACATGTCCACTACCTTCCTCAGAGGTCAGGCCCAGCTTCTCTGTGGAAGGTCCATTGTTGGCCATTCCAGGCTGTGAGAGTTCAGTAGTAAGGCTCGTCCTGCTTGGCAGCACAAGGAGCTGCCACTGATCCACTAGACAGCCTAATTACACCAATCAATCATGTAAAATAATTTGCATAGCTATAAGTGGAAAGGTTGTAACTCATAAAGACACTTGCAAACTGAAGAGATAGAGAAAGAAAATATGAAGTCAACATATAACTTAAAAAAAAGACATGAAATTCAACAAAATATTCTTATACTATTACTCTTAGGTTTTTGTCCAAAGAAACAAAATTGATAAAGTGGCATTTATAGGATACAACCTTATAAATCAGTAATTATTTACAAGACTTAGTACCCTGCTTATTTCGATGAATAGCAATTCCAGATTGCAACTATTTGCAATTCCAGATTCATGGCGATATAGACTTTGTTATTTTAAGGACTACTTCCTTCCTACTCTGTTATCTTTATGCCATCCTACAGAGCATAAGGAATCTTTTGCAGAATAGTCAGCATAAGTGTTTTGATCAGAATTTTGAGATTCTTATATAACTTCTTAATTTTGTTTTCCCCGAGTCTTTTTTGTGATATGTTAATATTTTCCTTAGGAATCACAGCTGTTGCCCACATGAGATTGTTTTGTGTTTACTCTTAAATGGACAGACATATAAAGGACAAAGAAGATTCTTTTACCTTTCATCAAGAAATTTCTTAACAATTCTCTTACTGTGTAAAATTTACTCCACCTCCTTAACAGAAGAGTGGGTTTATGTGTATTGGCATCAGGACAGTCACCTGCATGGTCCACTGCGTTGCATCAAGTGCCTCCCAGAAACCATTCTTTACACAGTTTCAGGACAGAGATGCCTTGGTATTTCTGAAGACATTTTAATTCAATACAAGTATATAATATATGAATGTCAAAGGTCATTGCTGGATGACTTAACTTAGAATGTCAATATACTAGCTTCTCAAATGACTGTACAAAAATAAGTATTGTTTTGATATTGCACAAGTGTTACAAACTAATCTAATAACCTTGATACATTCAGTACAAGTAGATAGTACATACAGTTTATTATCCTCAGTTCACTTTCTTATGAATGAACACCCATTTTTTTAAAAGTATTTTGAAGTTTGCAGTATAAAATAATAGATTTTATCCCAATATTTGCTACTGTGCAAAATCTATCCTGCTTCCTGTCTGAAGTGGAGGTGTTAAAAAAAAAAAAATTCATCAAAAATAGTGTTTTGTGCTTATCTGAAAAGTTAAAATATAAAAAATGCTTTATTGGGGATTTCCAGGTTAGATTAAAATTCTCAAGGAAACTGGAGAATTTGAATTAAACAATTAAACTTTTCAGTATTTACCAAAGAGAGCAAAGCAGTGTTAAGAAACCACACTTTTACACCTTGTGGTACAAGTACACAATACACAGAAGTGTTGTGCTGTCACATATTCTATCGTGCTGGTAATCCATGAAAGTGGATGATCACACAATTCACTTTCTTTGTCTATACCACATTGCAGCTTTGCCTTTTTCTCATGGAAAGAGTTAATCACTTTAGTAACCAAGGTAGTTTGTAATGGACTGCTAGAGAAACAGTTTATTAATTTTCCTTTCCTGTGTTGGTATGAATACAAGGGGTTTGTCTTAGATTTGGATTTTGTAGCTGAATCTATTTTAGGAAATAGCTGGGAATTCATGTCAGACAATTTAAATACTTATGTTCCACTGCATCAAAACAGGAAGAAGGAAAAAGGTTTGTATTGGGAGCATAGGCTGTAATTCTATGGCTAATTTCCTTGTGCAAAGTGCCTGGGTAATAAATATTCAAGTTTAGATGGCATAAATTAATATGAGAACATATATTTGGCTATATTTTGTTTGAATCAGACTGGGATATCTTCCACAGAGAGCTAAAGGCAGATATTGGGAAGTGTTGTGGATTGTAACAATTAGTTGTTTCTTGCTGCTGAAATTTGGGGTACACAAGAACTTACTGTCAAAACGTCACCCCTCAGAATGAAGTGTAATGCCAGGTGAAAAGCTGAATTAAAGAGTGTGTGAACAACTGGTCAAGACAAAACCAGAAAAGGGTTTCACTGTCAAAAAATGTCTAACGGGAAGATCCTATACAATCTAACACCATAAGTGTATTTTTACTACCATGCTCCAAGTCTTCTGATTACTTTTTTTAGCACAAGAGTGTTACGTAAAGAGAATCTTTAAATCCCATAGGAATTAGTTGTGCATCCTGCAGTGGATTTTCATCTTTTGAACTCACTGCTAACAAAGTTCAAACAGAGGAAGATGAAGATCCCCAAAACTGAGTATCTTGGGGAAGTATCAGAAGCTCTTTCCTCAAGGGAGATGCATTTCTCCCTTTGCTGACTTGCCTCTTGCCACTGTCTCTGCAATGCTAACTTATACCATGTCCCATAATAGATTCTCAAGATTCTTCCTTCATTAACAATGAGGCAAAAAAAAAAAAAAATCCCAAAATAAACAAAACAAAACAAAACAAAACAAAACAAAAAAAGAGAACAAGCTAAAAGTTAACCGCCTAAAATTCAGGTGTTGGTCACAAAGTTAATGAAGAAGCTAATTAATGGTTGTGAAAATAATCGCTTTGAAATTTTAGACTGAATTTGGTATGGTTTAACTTTTAAGTCCAAGGAATAAAGGTGAAGAGAGATGTATTCACAAATGAATATTTAAAACCAATTAAAGCCTGCTCTGAGGAACTGGAATTTCTTTCTTTGATACCTTTGTAATTATTAGCCAGATGGTGCTGAGACAGCATGTTTTTGACCAGTGAATATGATTAGATATTAGCCAGAAATGTCCTACAGCATCTGATGAACAGTGTTTCTGTGTCACATTATTTCCCAAGGCTTGTTATGAAGACATAAAGTTAATAAATTCACTCTCGTTAAGTGTTGTGCATAAAAGCAGTCACATTTTTAAATGCACTGGTAAGTCCACCTGCAAATAACACATTTTTGAAATTGTTTTCAATTTGAAATCATTTATTTACAGTGCTTTGATAGTTTTTTACTAACTCTTTAATATTTAATTTACTTTATACATTTCCATATTTTTTGTCAAGAATCTTTCTTGCTGAACGGCCTAAAGTGAATTTTAGGACTTTTATTATAAGATTTTAGTCTGTTTCTCCTGAGAACTTCCTATGAAGCACAAAATACTGCACACCAGCAAAATATTCCTATGTTCTTACTTTTTTTAGCTGTTTAGTTAGGTTTGTGTGGATTTATTTTTTTATGTCTGTAATCAATATGCCATAGTTGATGGTTTTGATTGAAGTAAAAAGAGAAAAGAATATTTCCCAGGGATTCTCCAGGGAAAGTAATGGTCGAATGTATATAAAGAATATAGAGTGATTGCAGTTATATGCCTGAGGAAATTCAGGTATACAGGATATTGTAGTAAGTGTTCCAATCACTGCAATACAGTTTTAAGTTAAAAAAAAAAAAGGTTGAAACACTAAGCTTACATAATACACTATACTTTGGAGTTGTTGGGGTCCCTGCCCACTCACTTCTGTACTTCTGTTTTGTAGTTTCTTTTCTCGTTGCTCAGCTACATAGAGGAAAAACAGAGCTCAAACCTCAATTTTGTTATGTGTACTTTAAGCAGAGACTTGCAGATTATGTGACAAAATAAACAAAATAATTGCTGTGTGAACTCCTTGCTATTTCCCCATGTCTTCACTTGACGAACTTTTGCATATATGGTCAGAGGTTATACCTATAGCATGAAAAAGTGTGGTTATTAGTTAAAGACCACGTGAGTCATTAGGTCTGTCTGGTTCAGAAGGGTGCACAGAACACTTCACCATTTAACATGCTCACATCCCCAGACAAAAAAAGTCCACAAAATGTTCAGTAAGTGCAAGTCTTGCAATAGAACGGTAAGAACTTCCCAGGAGGAAGATAAGGTCAAATTCATCAAGTATGAAGCATTAATATGGTGAAAATATTGTAGTGCATTCTTTTCAAACTGCCATGACAGTACCAGGTATGTGGGACTCTTTCTGAAAGAAAGAACTCTGTATCAACATGCCTCAAGTAATTTCTGCACTCTGGGATATTTATTAGCAGACAGTCAAAATATCGCTATGCAAACTGGATAAGGATTGTATTCCAGTGAAGAAATGAGCAAATTGTTTATCACAGAAAGTACTCTCTTTTTTTGCTTTGTTTTGTTTTGTAATAAATAAACCACAGTCATGCATTATATTTATATTTTAAAAAATAATTAAATAGTTTAAAAAAATCTTCCATTTTGTGGGTTGCTTTGAAATATCTATTGAGAAAAATATGAAAAATATGCTCACATCAGTAAAACAGTTCTTGGAGTACTTTCCTTAGTTATTTGCCTGCTCTACTTTGAAACAGCCGACCTAACAATTTGATTAATTCTGCAAGAAGTAAAACAAAACAAAACAAAACAAGACTTGAAATAACTGAATTTCTAAGGGGAAAAAGTATAAGTATAGCAGAAACTAGTTTAATGTGATTTCAATCTTCTCTTTTTTTTTTTTTTTTTTTTTTGCAATACATACACAAACCTTTCTGTTCAATAACACAAACTTGAGGTTGTCCCTTGATCTACTAAAATTGCTGGGAGTTTTACCACTAATTTATTGTCTTTAGGGGGAGCCCCCGGTGGTCTAGTGGTTAAGACGCAGGGCTGGTACCCTTGAGACCGCGGGTTCGATTCCCGG
>JAWWES010000115.1:76322731-76367032 GCA_035583135.1 Lophotriccus pileatus | reverse complement strand
TGCGCAGGCTCGAAGGCCTTATCTGCATATGCGGGTAAAGACCTTCCCTGGCTCTTCGTTCGCGAAGACGGGCCATTGTCTTTAGGAAATTAGTACTTCATGAAGAGAAAGTGGAAAAAGTGTGAATATGAGGAATTGATGAAACTGAACTTTATCCAGGGTCCTACAAAGAGCTCTTATTGTTCTTGTGATCTTGGTTTTACCCAACCATCCTTTTAATTTTCATTCATTTATTTTTATCCTACTTCTTTTCTATTATTCTATATATTTTTGCCATTATTTTAATTTAATTATGATAGAATTCTCCTTTCCAACTCTCTGGGCTAGCAAAGCAAGTAAGGTAGGATTTGTTTACTTAAATGTAGCTGTCTTGTGCCATTTCAGGTGAGTATCCAAGGTATGCACATAAGTCTGACACCTCACAATGTTACAGGTGATCGCTACCTTTCTGAAGAAGCAGCTGGTGACTAAGCTAGATGCAGATACGGGATAGGATACCTTGAAGTATCTGAAATACCTTTTGTATTTGACTGAATAATTGCCCAAGCTTTATTACTTTTACAGCTTAATTCTGCATTGACTATGACATAACTTCTGATACCTAGCAGAGGTGACAGATGCCTTCTGACCCCCTCATGGAGAATACTCACTTTTGATACTGTCCTGACTATTCAGTCATTCATTGGTAAGCTAAATAAGTAATCTGAGATGCAAAATAAAGATGTTAATTTTGTTACCAGTGCTTCAATTTAGAAAAAGTAATCACACAATGTTGAGGAAGCTCTGTAATCATGCTGCTGATTCAGGGATTTGGACCCAAATTTCTCACTGATTTTAGTATCCTAACTCATACAAATTTCTGGTACTTAGGCAGCCAAATGCCTTTGACTTTATGCCCATGTCTTTAATGATTACATTAAATGCTTTATGGCATGAATTTTCTAGGCATGTGCCATGAGAAGGGAGGTGAAAATTCTTCCCATGGAGTGCTCTGGAAGAGTTAGGGTACTTTAAACAGAGACTTTCACAGCACATGGGGAAGTTGGATGAAATCAGCATTAGCAGATAACTGCACCAGATTTTAACTCATGTGTCTCAACTTTTGAAGGCTGCTATAACTACTTAAGTTACCTTAACGACAAGCCTTTTTATAAGTTTTAAGTAGATAGATTTATCATTTATCTGATTGCTATTTTATCTAAACTATAGCCCAATTATTCTGTTTTTCTTTTGAGACATTTCATCTTGTGAAGTTTTCCTTTCAAAAACACTTAAGTGTATTTTATTCTCTCCCCTGTTTTGTTTTCTTCCAAATAATTTTTTCATGTTGTTTATAGTCTGGTATCATTCCAGAGTAATTTTCTGGCTTCAGTGTAATTTCTCAAAACGCATATTGATGAATAAACTGAAGGAAGATTTTTTTCCATGTGTCCTCCTCCTTTGTGTTTTTAAATATTTGGAATTTTCTACTATCTTACATTAGTCCTTCAGCAAGAGACTCTTAAGCTCTCAAAAGCAGTCTTATGTGATTTAGACTAAAAGAATGCTTGACCTATTCCATAATGGGAACATGCTATTTGCAGATAAGGAAGCATGAGTTACAAATCTCCTGCCAGCAACTCATGATACATTTGAGTGCTATATATTCACATACTCTAGCCAAAAAGTGCTTCCTTTGTACAGTGGAGAAGGAAAATAAAAAATTAAACATTTTGCTTCCCATTAATGGAATATTTGAAGGGGCTGACACAGAACACTACAAAAGGGTACTATGACGTTCTCTGGTCATTTTTCCTGTGTAAAAACATACTATCATGCTATGTTTTTTAATTGGTTTAGACAGCTTTAAAATGTGTCATTAGTAGGAACATTTATAGGTAGAAACCAGAATTCTTTTAAAAGTAAGAATGAGTGTGGTGGAGGATGTTCCTTGGGGAGAAATTGCTAGAAGATATTGTTGAGATGGCGATGCTTCTGCTTATATGTATACTAAAATATCAGACCATACAAATGTTTTTTATGGTTCTTTTTGAAACATCCATTTCTCACTACTTTCATCTGTTTATCCAAATAGGTCACTTGAAAGGCAAACTCCACTTTTCCAAGAAAGGTAGCACAGAAAATTTCATGCATCATGTAGAAAAGCAAAACCCAGATTTCTTTATTTATATCTTTTATTATAGAAAAACTTTATTTCTGAGCAAGACATTCAGGCATATTCTGAGAAGTGCTACTTATTCCAGTCTTATCCACGTATGGCTTGAAAGCCCTGGAGACAGGCATGGTCTTTCCACAAGAGCAGTATCCATCGCCCCTGTGAAAACCAGGCATCAGGGTATCTCAGACTGGGTTTGCAGAAAAGAGTGCTGTAGGGAAAGAAGGGTAAATGTGGAAGTTTTATTCAAGGTAGAAAAAAGAGTTTTGCTCAAGGAGGTGTTCGCTTATGGGAAAACTAGGCCTAGGAAAAACCTTGAGGTGTCTCAGGGAAAGGAGGAAACCATAAAGCACAGAAGTCATGTAAAGCATTTTGAAATCACACACATGTGAAAGGTGTTGTTATAAAAGCAGTAGAACAGGCTGAGCTGCTCCTTTGCCTGCTGCATGATTTAGCAGTGTATTTAGGGTTTTCTGCTTTGGAATAAACTTTTCCTTAATACCTTACCAGTGGTTTGGTCATCTGAGTTTACCTGCGTGCATATCAATTCTTACAAGTGCAAAGACCTTGGCTGTAGCAGTGAGTTAGGAAAGGCCTCTAAGCACAGTGCTGTGCAATTGCTGCAAGAACCAAATTGTGTTTAGAAGTGAGTTAACACTGTAATGTTTAATCCTTTTTCATGGAGAAAATGGAAGTGGAGAATAAGAAGTGGAATTCAAGCAAATACTGTGTGTTATAACTGAGATCACTGATATATTTTGTCTTGAGCTACCACAGCAGACCAAATTAGAGATTTGCTATCTGTTTTACAAAAAAGGTGAAACAAAGAAACCAATTAATTTTTTTTAATCACTTTTACTGGTCAGGATAAAAGAGAGGCTTTAACACTAGGCACTCAAACAGGTTTTTGCTTTGTTTTTCAAATAGGGGTATATTCCAAGTGGGAAATAGGCTTAAAACATATTAAGAGTAGTAAAAGGTCCATTTCTTTAATTATTTTATTCCTGGAGTGGCAAGATAAAGATAATGTAAATGATTTTCTAAGGTAGGTTGGCCTTTCAGAATATGATACAGATTCATAAATGATATAATTTTGAGTTCAGTTACCATTTTTTTGATTCTTCAGGAGAGTGAAATAAAAAGTTAAGATTAATAGAAAGCAGATTGCTTCAGTCTCTGCATTTGAGTCAAAGGACTAGAAGAAATATTTTATCATTCTTTTTTTCCCCTTCTTTTGTTAGAATATTTATTTACATACTTAAAAAAAAATTGCTTTTACTTTTTCAAAGAAGCAGAATGGGATTTTTTAAAAATTTTATTTTATGAAACACTGTCACAATTGAATCTATATCTATATCTATATCCAAAAGACATTAAACATTAGTTGTTCTGCTGGAAAATATTATGGTGGTAATCTAAAGGATCCTATGAACACTTACACCTTCAGATTGATTTAGGATTTGAACCAGTAAAAGTTATCAGCAGGATTATGAAACATCAAAGCCTGAGACGGTATCACTGTTCTTACCAGAAAATGTTTAAGTTTAAAGTTGACACTGTCATGTGAAACATTAAAAATATAGAAAATAAAATAGTAAATTAACCAGAAAAGAATATATAATAAACAGTCTGTAGATTAAGAGCATGAGAATTTTTTTTTTCTGCCTGTGTTTTTCCAGGTAAGGTAGTATTAACAGATGTAATGAGTACAGGTTTATTAAAAGGACATATGCATAACTATGAGTTTACCAGGTAAGGTATGGGGTTTTCAGGAAGTTTGCACTATCTTTGGACTTCTTATACAGAACTTAATCCAAAATCCACTAAGTCAGCCAAGGTAGATCCTCACCTTTTTGACACCAAAGAAAGTGGAAGATACTGGCATTTTGTGCTGGAAAAGCACGACTCAGTTGCATTGCGGCCTCTGTCTGAAGTGAAAATTGCTCAGCACTAGATTTTACGTTGTGCCAAAAGAGGCCATAGGTATCTGTGGCCTCCTATGAGCATTCAGGAGACTAGAATGCCCCCAGCAAGTACCGTAGTGAAGGTCAAACACTCTCTGCAGACAGTACTGCACAGAATCCTGAGTGTCTCTCTGACATTCAGGGGTTCAGCTTCAGCCATGAATGTCACAAAAAAAAATGGCATGTAACACTCTGGCTGGAGCATTCCTCCTGCATCAATTCATCTTTAAATGCTTCTGGGAATTAGGCAGAGTTTGACATAATTTGTACAGACTCATTTATGACTTCCACAGAACACTTTTATGAAAGAAATGTTATCACAAAGCATTGCCTCAATAAAGAATTAGGTTGATTTTAATCATCCACTTTCCTTAGTCAAAAATAAATACACGAATCCTTTGCAGTAGTGCGTAAATCATGCTGGCTTCTGAATTGTTAAACATCACTCACCACAGTGCAAAGCTAAGAGCAAGGATGCAGAATCCAAATAGATGTAGTTACATTGGGAGTGCATGTTATTTGTTGTCTAGGTGCTAATAAAGAAAATGCACCACAAACTATTTTTTGGCCCTGCTGCCATCTGCTTTGGCACAGCTTTCTGTATAGATAAATTCTCATTTGTCTCAAACTGTAGTAACTGTAGATTGCTTGTGAGGAGGAGTCCCTGGCCCATGATAGTATCAAACTGTACCTGGCCATAGTCTCTGAGAGCGCTGGTTCAGTCCAAGATTATTTCAGAGGCCATGCTAAGAATTTAACAGTATGAATGACCATGTCAATGTGCAAGTCTGTGCATTGACCCTGTTCAGTTTGCCAGAACATATTCATTCTGTGTTGTTTGGTATCTACCAGTGGTGTCATATGTATTTGTGTCAAGAAGAATGGACACAGAAAGCATGATTGTACTAATATCAGGAAGTAGTGAATGGAATTGTCTTATGGAGAAACAGGAGCTGTGCAAATCTTGTAACACTAGCAAAATAACCAGAAGATTCTCCTCATGTATGTGAAATTACTTTTAATATGTTAGTTATTCAATGCTGTCTAGCACCCCATCTTTTAACCTTAGCGGTATGACATCACAATTATCCTGTAAGTGGATGAATAAAAAAGTTTTGATACATTGAAGCAGTCTATTAAGTGTTTTTTCCTCTGTTAGCAAAAAAAAAAAAAAAAAAAAAAAGAAAAAGGTATACAAAACAGGTATATATGAAATACAATTCTTTCTGAAACCACTTCAACATGATCAGCCTCCAACAAGGTCTGAGGTCACTGAGCATTACATACGGTGTTACACAATGGATGTGTTATTAGTGCACAGTTGACAGCCAAACCAAATTGCGACATACAGCCCTTCTACAGAACAGAAAAATACTCTCACCCTGTTGTGTGTTTGAAGCACAGAGATATATGCATAAATGCTGGACAGAGGGCATATTTAAAGAGGGGCAAAACCTTCTTTGATACAATTGTCAAAAGGAAACATATGTACAAAATACATACAGGTCTATTATTGTTATTCAATAAATCCTTTGTTGCTTTAGAGTATTTACATGGTAAGGTTCACTGTATAATATATATGCAGTACTTACTGGATAAAGGAAACAAGTCCAGAAGTTGAAATCATTAATATTAGGAGAGAATGCATAACTGTCCAAAGCATAGAGAACTTCAGTCTTATTAACACTAATAATAATAAATGGGAAAAATAAATATATGCCAGGGCAATACTGTATAGAACTATTTGTTTAACTCTTTCCTACTTCAAAGTCAAGAGTAAAGCCTTTTCAGAAATGTTCAAAAATTTGTACAGGGGAAATTTGGAAAATTCTTGCAGGTAAAACTGGGAAAAATATTATTAATTCCTAACCAGCTTTGCAAACATATCTTTTTCAACTGATTGCACTTCTGTAATTATTAAAAAAAAAAAAAAAAAAAAAAACAGCCCCAAAACAAAGTCATAAAACACAACCCAGATACAAACCCACTGTAAATAACATATTTTGAAATGTGTTGAAAAATAAATCTGCTAATGTTCTTTGTCCAGGCTCAGCTAAGTTGTTTCTATTATATGTAACTCAGTTACCTGCCACTTGTGCATATCTGCTCTCTCACATATTTTAATAGCTCAACAAATTAACAGTTTCTGTTTCAGTCATGATAATGTGAGCACAGTGTATTATAAATTCCTCAAGACACAAAGATCTTTTCCTAATATTTCAGTTTGCTCTGCAAAATAATCTGAATCTTAAAATTTCAACCTGCATATTGGTATATCTGGATCTTCTCAGGTATATTGGATGTATTGGAAATCTGAGACTGCTCTCAGAATGGCACAGATTGTTAGTTCCTTAGTGTTTCTGTAGTGTTTTACTATACAGAACAACACCTGTTTTGCTCTTAGCTCAACCAAAGTGAGAAAATCTACGTCTTGGACACTGTTGCTATTTCACCTTAAACAAAAACAGAATTCCAGTGTGATGACTGAATGACCTAAAGATTTTACTGACAAAATTGCACCTAGAAATGACAATGGCTTATGTCTCAATGCCTTGCCTTACTCCATGAACATATCATAGTGGACCAAACTACCTTAATCAATAACACATTGGAGAACAGGATAACACTGTTATTATTTCATAATGTTTCAGTAATAAATGAACTTGATATACGGGATTATCACATAATATGGTCTTTACTAACTAAAAGCTTTACTGACTTTCTATAAGGTGGACTCAGTGTTAGGCAAGATGTGAATAACTGTCATGCACTTCCTTATAATGAAAACTTTCAATGTTATTTTTTAAACAGTTGCTAAATATACCTAGTCATTATCATACTGTATTTCAGCATATTTCTGGAGCCCTGTCTCAGCCTGATGTCTGGAAATAGGTAAACAGGTGAAATCTATTATTTGCATCCTTCTTTGGGAGATAAAATAAGACAAACTTAAAGGCTGTGGAAAGCGCTTAATTCCCTGTAGGCATCTGCAGTCGAACTTGCTTTTTTATCTAAAATATCTATTACAATATTTTATCCTTATTGAAATCATTTAATAGTGACTCAGTTATGCAATAGGAATTTAGAGCAGCTTTTAAACAAAAAAAAATTTGAATTCCAGTGAACTTGTTAATCTCCGTTATTCACAGGCATAGCTGAGGTGTCACTACTGTGTCTAAATACACCATCAGATTCCACAGTTTCTTCTGTGCACCCAGAGCAAAAGTGGCTAAGGCCTCACAGAAACAAAGCAGCAGCAATGAAACCCCTGAAGTTCATAGGAGCTGCATTCCCCCCTTGCATGCAGCAGTTGAAGTTTTGTACCTACCATTTCACTTCCTTCTGCATATGTTTCTTCCATTCCTTCTTAACTGACTGCTCTTCTTGGAAAAAAACTGATTTCCAATCCTGAAACTAACAACACTGTGGTCTTTTAGCTGTCAGTGTTTAACATAATGGCTATCTGAGCATCTCCTCAGATGGGCCATTCTAATAGGTGTTGATGTTGATCCTGCTTCATTCAACAACTCCTTGTTTCCCTGGAAGAAACTCACATCTGCTTGGGCAAATTCTGTCATCATTGCAATTTCATTTGCAAATGCCATCTGTCCTGGAACTCCCTCAGGAAACAATCTTTCTTATTTGACTCACAGGAGACATCCATGTCATTTGCACTTTTCCAGAAATACTTTCTTGAAGTGCTACATGTCATACAAAAGAGTCACCTCAATGACATAACAGATACCATTGTTACCAACTTCACCGTTCCATGTTTGCATCTGCACATCATCCTTTCCACTGATATTAAATATGTTTTTAGGGTAGACTTAAAAATACAGAGCTTTCATACAAAATTTCTCCACTCCTCTGCCCCTGGAAAGACTCTTTCTGATCTCTGATTCAGATTCAACCAAAGGGTGGTAGATTTCCCTATCTGCATTTTTAGCAACATAGATAAAGTCTAAAGAAATAGGTTATTCTGTGTATCTAAATAATAAACTAAATAGATTGCTAATTGCCTTATGTATGTACAAACTTACATACATGTCTGCAGGGTATTTTATTTACTTATTTCCATCTTTGATAAAAAAAAAAAAAAAAAGAAGAGCTTGGTCAAAAGCTGATAGAGTCTCTTACTTGTTTAACTTACAGGAAAAGCTCCTCTGTCATCTTGAACAAAGTATCACCGTGACAATGATGCCCCTACATGATATCAGAATTTGGCTGTCTTCCAGGCTTGTATCTCAAAGATAGCATAAACAGATATTATATAAGCAAAGCTGAATTGTAAATATGTTTTTGGCAGTACTCTGCTGATCACTGCAGGTCCTTGCTGCTTTGTAGAAATTTCCGTAGCTCTCAAGTGGAAACAGGAAAAAGTACATTCAGTCTCACTTAAACACTGTGTCAGTCAAGATAAGGATTGATTTAGTCTAGCCTGGGATTCTGTAGTTAATGTTCTCCACTGTGCTTTTGTAGCACAATGTCAGAAATGAGATGACAACCAGTGTACAACTAAACAAAGACAACTAAAATAATGTCTTTATTACCACTGTGTCAGACTAATCTGTGATAGTACTTGCAAACACAAAAATTCTTTTCCAGTCTCTGTTTAAAACTGGTGCCGAACATCTTCTGGAAGGTACGGGAACTGCTTTTTCCTTTTCAAATAGTACCCAGTACTAGTCCACAAGAGAACAGGCCTAAATGCTGGTCTTATGGTTGAAGACAAAAAAACTAGAACAATTTGCTAATCTTTGGCTGTGCATAGGCAGCGTTGATTAGTTGACATTTTTGCTTTTTGACAGGGATTTTCTGTCCAGGGTGGGAAGGAAATAACTGAAGGTACAAATATGAACTTTTTCAAAGAAGTATGACGCAACTCCCCCACCCCCAAAAACAAAAACATGCAGTATTTGCAGTATTTTGCAGTATTTTGTTCAAAATTTCAACTTCTGAGTGTATACATATAAAATATTCCCCATTCTCTACCTGAGAAGACAAACCAGCACAATTACAGATAAGCAAGAATTTCTCTCAGCACATTACAGAGGAAGATACAGAGTACACCAATGACCCAGACACAGATATCAAAAGTCAGTGAGAATTTTCAGTAGAAGAGGGAAATTCAAAAGGCAGATAATTATCCTGTATGCCTTTGTAGTGACCAACATATCCACATTGACATAAGGAAGTTGTATTTTATTAACAACAAGTCAAATAATCTAAGTCATTTTTAATCTACTTTTTCTTAGGTTATTCACTACTTTTTTATTTTTAACCTAAAAGCATACAAATTTCAAAACCATAACTGTGACAGTTTTAAAGCTGAGCCCAGTATACTAAATCTATGTAACTTAACATTGTTTGATCAGCTCCATCAGAAGACTCCAACTCTGCAGACTTTCAGATAGAGCTGAGATTAAAATGAAAAATGGAGCATGCAATAAGTAAACAATTAATGAAACAATGATTAACAGTTTCAGAAGAAAAGTGGAATTTGGCGTAATGTTATTTATTATTACATTTTTCTTAAATTGTTTTAAAGAAAATTGAGTATCTACTTAACAGCCCAGAGTGTAGAAAAATAGAGCTCATAATTCTTCCTTTGGATAGTATTTAAATAATTTTTTTGTAAAAATTAAAAATTAAAAATTAAAATTCTATTTGTGTAAACACAGTAATAATACCTATTCAGCAGTTTTTCAAATCTTTCCCTCACTAATAGAGGAAACTCTTGATTCTGGTTCAATTAGTAATATATACATCTTTTAATGAAAAATTTTAAAAGTATTTTTGCACATTTCCTTTGATTTTTCATCCTTGATCAATTTTCATTTGAAAAGATAAAGTCTCATGAGTCTCAAACCCAACGTTAATTAGATATTCAAGCACTCATTCAACCAAAAAGATTTATGAAGGAATGTTAATGATGAGAACACCTTTTTTTTTTTTTTTTCCCCTGAATAAGTTGATTGTTCTGAACTGTAGAAAGTAAATAGAATCTCACTGTTTGGATTTTGGTTGTGGCTGGTGGGGTTTTTTTTGTTTGCTTGTTTTATTTTGTTTTGTTTTGGTTTTTTTCCTGTGTTTGTTTTTTTTTTTTTTCTTTTTTAATGAACATTGTAAAAAAAAATTGTACTGAGGAATAAGTTAAGATTAGGATTTTCAATATAATTAGAAATTAAGGATCATATTAAGTAAACTATAGCCAAATATATATTTTTTAATCTATTACCTGTTGAGAACATCGAACTTTAGTTATTTTGAATCTTCACCATCTAGCTGCCTTTTCTAGCTTTGTTTTCTGACACATCCTTATGTTATCACAGCTGTTAGTTAAGATTGGAATCAAAGGCAAGTCTCTAGACTAGGTGGTGCACTGGGCTAAGAGACATAAAGCATCAACATTTCTGAAATCAGTAAGCAGTAAGAAAACAGCATTGCGTTCTAACACTTTTGACATTCCAAGCTGGAGAGCAACTATCTGTCTAAAATTTGGTCATCTCAAGGTGTGGACTTTGGCACAAATAAGGCCAGGGACTTGAAAGCATACCCGTAAATCTGGAATAAAATGCTTGAAATGTGGCACTGCCACACTCCTGTAACTGTTTGAAGGAAAAGAGAAAGGCTTGTTGGTTTCTTTTATTTGTTTGATTGTTTTTAAAAATTTGTTAAGTTATAAATGCAAAATCCTAGCACAAAATAAACAATGATTCTGTTTTGTACATTTGTTTTTAAGGTTCTTAAGATGAATATACCTTGATCAGCAACACATTTTTAAACAATAATTTCCAGTTATATAAATCTTTAAACACTTATTTTTTTAAAATTAATTATTATTCTTTTTTATCTATACTTCAAAGGCAAAGTTCCCTCTATTGTTAAAACTAACTCTGGTTGTGATCTTTAAGTGACACAAATTCCTATAGAGTCAAGTGAAGATTTCCTTCGAATACACACCAAAAACTATAACTGAGTTATTCAGAAAAAAAAACATTCTGAACACCAAAGAATGTCTAGCTGTCCACAGACTGCTTAGTAATTTTCCTCATTCCCTCTCTTCTGAAAGCTTTTTCTGTTCCTCAGATGTGGATAAAGTTACATTTCATGAGATAAAGAGACCTCTACGTATTTATACAGCATTCTTTTTCTTTTTATGTCATGGAAAAGAATAGCCAAACCGTGTCTGCTTTCTGTGGGAATACTTGAGAGATGCAGAACTGCAGGGAATCCCCTTCTGTCCATAAGCTCCTCCCTGCATAAAATAGGACTGGATTGCTCTGCTCCCAGAGGTCAAAGGCAGAGGAGGCACGATGTTGCTGGCAGTGAGACAGGCTTGGAAAAGGGCATGCCCCTAAGCGGGGTGCAGCATCCCCAGGAACCAGCTCACAGCTGTGGAGCTGTAACTGAGAAAGCTTGTCTGTGCGTATTGTACAGACAATGTCCTCAACGTCACCCAGCATATAGCATGCAGTAGCTTTATTAAAGCTTTGAAGCTTTATTAAGAGTGCTGAACTGGTGTGCTCTCAAAATCCCACAGAAAATTCAGCTCCAGCTTGCCACCGAGCTGGTGTAACCTCAAACACAGCACTGCCAGCCCACCTCTAGCTCTGCTGAAACATCATCTGCATCATGGTTTTTGCACGTGTGTCTGTGTGCTCCCAGGTGTGCGTAAGCAGACCTGTACCTTCCCTTAATGCTTGTCTGTCAGTTCGGTGCCTACATGTACACAAGACATCTCAAAATAGTGAATTATCATTAAATTGAACCTTTTTCTATACAACAGTCCTATGACAGAAGATAATAATGAAGTAAGTGTGGTATTTCATTTGTCTTTTGAAACAATTACCCAAACAAAACCTGCAGTCAGGGAGATTTGACAGTACTGGTAGTCCTCCTACTTCTGTGTGGATAGAAAGAAGTTCAGATCATACTCCAAGAGGAAGAAAAAGGACACCAATTTCAGTTCTCCAGGTTTTTGCTTCTAGCTTTAAAATGCACAGTTAAACTGAACAGATTTTATTCTTTAGTTATTATCCATTTACTCTAATTTCTTTTATTCTGTAGAACATAAATGTTGACCTTATTTTATGTGAACGCACTTTTACTGATTGCCTCAGATATTCAGAACTTGCCTTTCATGCATTTCTCAATAATCTTGCAATTAAGAGCTCCTTGTTTTCACATTGGTTCACAAGATTTGCTGTTATACAGAATTAATCCCACAGTATTTTTAGAAGCACCTAATTTAAATCTTTCTTTAGCATGTCTAGTGTAATTTCAAGCACCAAAGATGACAAGAATGGACCATCTTTAAAGACAGATTTGTCCAAAGAAATATGTTTCCTATGTCCAAGATGGGAATGTAATTAAAATATAAAAAATGTAAATTAAAAAAAATGCAATTTTATTTTATATTATTTTTATGGGTTTGTATGATTTGTATTGGTTATAGTATTTACATTTATACTATTTATAGCTATAGTTATATTCCTGTCTAGTACAGACCACCTTTACTTTCACTATCATCTCAGTTAATCGCAAGCCAATTGAAACAATGAATCAAGGTAAACAGAGGTATGCTGTACTGCAGTTTGAAAACTGAAATCAACTTGTATAGAAAATGGCCTAAACTGTTCAATTTTATTCCTTTACTTATGCAATACTTTGAAACCAGTTATTTTTAAATATAATGTCCTACTTTTTACATGCAATTTTCAAGGGATATGATGATTTTAAAACGTTCAGTATATGTTTCTATGTTTATTTTACATGTATTTGTAAGAAAAGTTCCACATATTTTCTTGATAGGTAATTTTCCCCAGAGGTTTTCCTCTATTCTTGCATTTTTCCTATTCTGCAGGAGGTCTTAAATGATGACACAAGTAACTAACATATTTTGTTGTCAGTTCTTTCTTCCTTTTTTTCTCAAGTACATTGTCTTCCTTGAGCAGACGGAATGGAATGAATTTCAGATTCTCTTTGTGTTCCTGAAAATATTTTTGCATAGCACTTAAAATTTTTCCCTGGATGCATGAGGTGGAAGGCAGCAGCAATCTTCTTTCAAGCAAAATGTTGTGATTTGTCCCTTACCAATACATGAGGATCTTGAGCAATTTAATCTAAATAGACTCTGCTATTTTCACACATGAGTGGGTAACAATTGCCTCTGAGGTGCAAATGTGATGAACCATTGACCGTGTCATTCAAAGAGAAAGGAAGCCACAAAAGCCACAATATATGCAGGGAACATAAGGCTAAATTGTTATCTCCAGATAATAAGTTATTGAACTTTTTTTAATGTAAACTTTACATACACTATGATCTTTTCTGTAAACTGGGTAGGTAAAAAGACACAGAGGTAATTATTGGAAACCAATTGCAGTGAACTGCAGAACAAAAGCTATTCCTTTTTATGATGATAATTGAGCAGAGCACTAGGCTTAGTAGGATAAAATGATTTCAAGCCTCTTTACATTGTTTTGATTAGGAGATTGAAAATGTGATGTCTTAATAAAGAGAAATGTAGAGTTCAAAAGACGTAGCTCTTTTTCTGCATTATCTTAAATATAGGTATTTTTCTTTGTGTCTTCACATAAACTCCCGTGCTAAGGGCCAAAGCACAGAATTTTAGGTCCCAGAATTACAGGTCCTCCTTTCTGTCGGATGGTAATAATTGCCCCAGTATGGCTTTGTTCGCACTCAGCCCGGGGAACCAGAACATGTACTCTCTGCCAAGTTGGTCCTCCTTCAATGGCACATGGAACAATAGATACATCTCTTCTCCTTTTCTACTCTGCCCCTTAGCTTCTGCTAAGGCTTATGAGGTAAATTTGGGGCTCAGAAACATCAGTCACAGAATTACTCCAGTAACAGAGAACAAAGTGATATTTTCTGTGATTGAGTTTAATGTTCAATCTTAGGCAAAGCACCTGAGACGAATAAAAGAGTTGAACCCCTGAATAAAGTGTTGGGTGAAGGTGGTTCTTCTGTTCCCCAAAATAATGGAGCATTTCAGGTCACTGATATCAAGAATGATTTCCTGTGAATGATGATCTAAGTCTCCATCCACATTGTCTCCTAATTTCCTTTTTCCATTTTACATATAGTTATTTGCTCATAAAGACAACAGCAAATCTTACAGAGGTAACTTCTATTTAAACATCATGATTTAATGTGTGTAATTGCCCTGACATGAAAAATTTATACATTTATAATTATTTTGAAGGCTTATATGGCATCTAGGGATTTCCAGCTGATGCACAGACTTAAAGGGAGATCAGGTTGGAAATACTTATGGTGAGAAAACTATACCTTTTGTTTCTGCCGTTTTGTTTTGGTTCTTATCTTTCTGTTTGAAATTGGGTTGCCTACAGCAATGATTTCAAAATCTGGCTACAGAGATTTTTCTTCCTATAGATTGCCTCTAGGGGATTTCTGACCCAGATCCCATTTCATCCCTGCTTAAAAGCTACTTGTATGTGAGATGTGGAACACCAGTGTCTTACAGGACAGTTCTGCACAGATGTCAGCTGTTGATAACAGCACACTACAAAGCTTTCAGTAGTCACAGTTAAAAAGAGATTTTTTTCTTCCAAAACAGACATGTCCTTCTGCTTTTTCATACAGCTAGAAGTTCTTTTTTTTTTTAATTATTATTTTCTGATTATTTTGTCTGTCAGAGAGAACATCATTTCTTGAATTGCAACAGTTTTTGCCTGTCAGAATGCAAAAGAGGCAATTCCTTCTTCCCATCAAATACAAGGCATTACAGGCAGTAGAAACATCTTATTTCAGGTGAAAAAACAAAGGACAGATGTCTGAACAGTATCCTTCAACCCTCTATGTGACTAGGGGAAAGGAACCTCAGACTTAATGCTATTCAGGAGTATTCAGACAAAAGACATATCAATGAAAAATATTGATTTGTTAAAAATAAACCTGGCATAGAAATATGTAGATTTCAGTGACCCCTTTTTTCTTGGAGAGTTTTCTTTAGATTTCATTAAAGGTTTTGATCAAAAATGGGAAAGAGAAAAGAGAACTCTTCAATTACTATTTGACTCATGGCCAGGAAACTCACTTGAGATTAAAAAAAACTTGAATTCATGTCTATGATGACCCATAATGTGCAGACCTGTAAACCTCATCATCTAAAATTTCAATACTCTGTTCTTATTATGAGTTATTCTGTCAATTAATTCCGTTTCTAAAGGTCTTATTACAGTGCCACTAAGGAAATGTTGTCAAATTATAAATATATTTCAATAAGTGAGACAAATATACATTTTTCTGCCTGACTTTTTTTTTTCCTTGTCTTCTGTTTTTTAATACAGGCTATGTTTATTGGGTTTTGCCCCAATCCTGAGTCATGAGATTTTCCCAGCATGTCTTTTGTCTCATGCTGTGCTACCTGATCTTCCATTAAACAAACACAACCTATAACCTTTATAGTTGCAAAGATAACCTTCAAACAGTGAACTGAATGTATTTAGTTTTATCAGCAATGTCTCATTTGGTCTGAAGCATGAAATGAATGCAAATTTATTTTCATTTATCACACTGTTGAATATTAATACTAATACAATCCAATTTTTAGTGTCAAGATCTATTTCTATGCTGATCAAAGCCTTCAGAAGAAAAGATGGGAGATCCTAGTGTATACTCTGTGCCTCCTGTGAGTGCTCTTTGCCTCCATAACCTTGAGAAGGTAAAGATTGGGAGGAAAAAAAAAAAAGACTTTTAGAGGAAATAGTCTTTCATATCTATGTATGTCTTAATAAAAACTGCAGACTGTTCACTGGCACACACCTAATATCATGAAGGTTCACAAATCTCAGAATTCTATATCCAACGTTAAAATTCTATATCTAAGGATAGAATTAGTACAGTTTGTTTCTTACCTTTACTGATGTGATGGAAATCTGGAGTACACTCTTTCAGGAACATTGTAATCTGAAAAAGAGGCACCTGAAATTAATTATAAAAATATCTGAAACAAACTTTCTATTTGTCTTCCATTAAATTCTTGGGCTAAGCAGTTAGAGTCATGGCTCTATTTTTCTTACCAAGAAAATTCAATGAAAACCACAACATCTAGAAAAAAAAGAACCCATTGAGCCTAAGGGAAGTTAGATTTGTGATCCACCCTGCCCAAATGTACTTAACTGACAAAAATAATCAAAATAAAAATGGTGCCAGGATACACATGTTCTTAGTGATGTTAAATTAAAATAATAAAAAAAAATTAATAATAATACAGATATAGCTCTATGCTTTCTGGTTTTGGGTTTGGGGTTTTTGTGGTTTCTTTTGGTTTTGTTTTCTAACATACTACACTGGACTGTAGTTAGAGAAGACATTATATGTATTTTATATCTAAGAATTTCAACACTTGGAAAAGACAGCATTCATATCAGACTGTTTTAATAAATTTATTCCTGACATGATTTACTGGCAGTTCCTGATTGGGAAAAAAAATAATTTCTGCAGTAGAAAAAAACTCAACCAAATAAACCCAATAGTTTTTCTTCAAAATTTAGCAAATATTTGTTTCTTTGTAACAGAATAATAAATTATAAGCCTCGTAAAGTTGTGAGGAATTTGAGAGTGTTGTGGTTGTTTGCTGAGATTTTTTTTGTTAATGGTGAAATCCAAGAGAAAGGAAAGATGTCCTCAAGTAAAATTTTTGTTTAATCTGAAGCTATGCCAAAATAGATTGGAGCGAGAATTTTCCTCTTTTGCACTGTAGGATAAAGAGTTTTGGAAACAACCACTAGAATACTACCCCACACCCCCCTTCCCACCCTGCCCCACTTCATCCCCCCGCCCAGTAATCAGTGGGAAACTCATGATTTACAGTCTTCTGTATTTACTTACTTTATATAAAACATTTAGTTGTACAGTGTACACAGCTGAAATTACGTCCTAGAGTAATAACATGAGCTGATTTGGGGTGGGACGGGACAGTTTGGAGCATGGTGATCAAAACTATATTAGCTCTACAGAAACCTTGCAATATTTCTCAAAATAAACTGCAAATTTTCCTGCAGACTAGACTCCATTCTTTTTCACAGAGAAATTTATGTTTCTATTCTGATGTGGATGAACTTTTGTTCCCCTCATTCTATAAAAATCACCTTTGACTCTGAAACGAAATTACCTTTGCCTGTACTGTAGTATAACTGGTGTGATTTACCTGAGACCACACAAGAAATCTGAAGCAGAGAAATTCACGGACCTTCCATTCTGATTAAAGCAGCAGTCACTAAATTAATCCATCTTTTTCCTAAGTAGATATTGGCCAAATATTTTTGAACAGTTATGGAAACAAATAAATAAGCCAGAAGAAAATAATCAATATATAAAAATATAAACAATTTGTACTCCCTGAATTTGGGATAACTCCATTTTTTTCGATGAGAGCTTCAGCTGTTTAAAATCAGAGTTGCTCTACAGATCTGAGTAAAACATAAAGCAATTCTGATTAATGTTTCTACATAAGGATCTCATCTTTTCCCTCATTCAAGTATTAGCTCTGTTAACAATGAATCCTTCAATTCTGTGTTTTAATTATGTTCTCAATTGAAAAAGTTATTATGGTCCTACTCCTTCAATTCAATGCAACCGTGTTAATTTATTTCAATGTAGAATCTGGCCTAATGCTTCCTGTGACAGGAAATCAGGTTTCAGTTTCTGGTCTCCAAAGCTGTGCCAGCTGGCCTTTTCAGCTCAGTTTTCCAGCCTAAAAAGCCCCAGTTCCTTGCTGAAGTGACAATAAGACAATCAATTTGTGAGGATGGGTCATTCAAGAAAAAAAGCAGGAGGTGACATTTTCTATAAACTCTACTTTTAATTAATTAAAAAATAATAAATAAAAAAAAAATAAATTTGAAGAAACATCCCCCCATTAGATGTATGTAAGTAAAAGTCTGAAGAAACGTTTTACTGAGAAATTATGTCAGTATATTCACCATGTGTGGAGCTTTCCAATAAACTTCCTTTTTTTGCCAAAAATATCCAAGTCGGCAAAAAAAGTGTGTGTGGAAGATTTCGCTCTTTCTTAATAAACCTGTGAATGAAGTAAGTCTTATAAGGGACAACCATGTTTTCTGTTACCATTGCTGAAACATTTCCATCTACTTTTTGATGGAAATATGCTGAATATTACATTTTGCACATATTTTTTTATTTTTTAAAAAACGCAAAAAACAAAATCACAATAATAACTGCCATTGCTGCACACCAGGAAATATTAGACCTGTTGTCCTCTAAACATTCTCTTCAAAATACTTGAAAAATAGTTCTAAGAATTTGGCTCATAATTATTGAAAAAACACTCTCAGGACATAGGGGAGAAAAAAAAAAAACAGTGAAGAAACAAAATAAACCAAATCAAACCAAAAAGACTAAAACCCAAACTCCGGTTGTGTAGTCCTGATAATTGAGTGGTGAAGCTTTCCATGGGTGAGTTTAAAGCCAAACATTTGCTTTTCTTGGGACACTGGCTGCTTCTGCCTCCCGATTGTGCGGGAGCAACTGGTATGGGAAAGGGCTTGGGTGATGAGATTTAAGGAGAAAGGTGTGAAAAACGAGGTGGACCTTTGAGGACTGTGGAAACTCTAGCTGGTAAGTAAATGAGGTACCCAGCTGGTAAGCTGGCTAAATGAGCTCTATTTTATAACCATCTGAACTTTAACTGAGGGCAATTTTGCCTGTTTAATGTGAAAAAGGATGCACTTGCCTCTACTCAGTCTAGCACATTTTCTTCTAAGTGGCCCTACTGTAGATAGCCTTTGTTATGCTTCAGTGAGTAGCATTTACTTTTATATTATTTTTAGCATTGTGGGTGAAACAGTGATTTAATTAAGTCAAATGAGAGTTTAGAGGATAACTACAGTGGAGCAGGAATTTTCCCCATAATTTTGTGTTAAGTTGAAGCTAAGCTAAAGAATCTTCCACACCACACCTACCATCCTACATTTCCCTTGCTCAAAAGCAGAAAATGTTAGCACAAAATAATTCCAATTAATAATACCAATAATTTACCAGAAACACAAGATCCACCAATGTCAGATTTTGCAACTGCACACAGAGAAATCACAGGCTGCAGCTTAAAGTAGGTGGATTTTCAGTGAACATTTTCCTAATTTCTTTTACTGCTTTCCAAGGCTGTATAAAAATTACTGACAGTCTGGTTTCTTACAAAGCAATCTATAAGCAAGTTATTTGTAACAGTGACAGATTTAAGGACAATTTGCATATGATTGCCCATTTGCTTTCATCTAGAATGTAATTTAGAATGTTGATGTTAGCAATAATATTTGTTTAATAAATATTTACTGTAAATATAATTGCTTTGTTTTAGTTTTTTCTTCTATCTCTGTAGATAGTATTAATCATTTCTGTCTTATCATGGATAAGCCTCATCAGAGCTTTAGTATGGAAGTTGGGTTTTTTTCAATGTATGGAAAAATTGTGCATAAAGTAATGGGGATCCAGGTTTTGACAGGGGTTTCTTAAGAACTGCCTAAATAATAATAATAATAATAATAATAATAATAATAATAATAATAATAATAATTCTAAACTAATACACAAATTCTTATCACAGAAAAGACAACTGGTAAACAAGAAATCACATTAGTCAGAAATTTGCATTTAAAAAATATCATAACACATTTTTTAAATTATAATTTAAGAACTTTATGGATCCCTTTGTTTGACCAAACCAAACTTGTCTCCAATCAGAGCTGGAGCACTCCTTCTATAAAGACAGTCTGAGAGAGTTGGGGTTGTTTAAACTGGAGAAGAGAAGGCTCCAGGGACACCATATAGTAGCCTTCCAGTACCTACAGTGGCCCTGCAAGGGAGCTGGAGAGGGAGTTTTTACCCAGGCATTTAGTCATAGAACAAGAGGGAATTGCTTTAAACTGAAATAGGGTAGCTTTCCAGAGGTAAAAGACCTCTTCACTGTAAAGGTGTTGAGGCATTGGAATGGGTTGCCTGGGCAGTTTCCGATGCCCCATTCCTGGAAGTGTTCGAGGCCAGGTTGGATGAGGCTTTGAGCAACCTCGTCTACTGGAAGGTCCTACTGCCCATGACAAGGAGATTGGAACCAGATGATTTTTAGGGTCCCTTCCAACCTAAGTCACTCTATTAGTTAAAAAAAAAAAAAAAAAAAAAAAAAAAAAAAAAAAAAAAAAAGAAAAAAAAAGAGAAAAAAAGGTGTAAGAACACCACAAATGTGTATTTTACTTCCAGCAGAATGGAAGAGAAACACTGAGTGAATTCTTACTCCTTCACCTGAAACAGAGGTATTCTAATGTACACTGCAGGTCCTGACTACCCAGATGTCTGGATCTAGTGCTGTGACTGCTTTTATAGCCGATGTGTACATGTGCATTTTTCTCATATGTAAAGACCAGAAGGTAAAGAATATGCTCATGCCCCTGTGGAGCAAAGAGCTCTGCCTGAATGCCAGAGAGCAGAAGCACACTCTTACATTGCAATTTGGATGTAGTGCAGGCATTGTCTGAGCAGGAAATGTAATATCTTTTTCATGAAAAAATACTTATTGTGAGATATCCGTACAATGAAACTTTTTGTCTGAACTCATGAGTTTGTTTTACATTTTGTCTTTACAAACAGCTATTCAGATGGGAGGAGAAAAAAACCTCAGACTGACTAAGCCAGTTCTGCTTTTCTAAAATTACTCTTTCCTATAAGGTATATTTGCACTTGGACAGCAATTTAGAGGACTAAACAACTTACTAATCCTCCTTGAGGAGACTTTGAAAGCATGTTGTTTTGATGGACTCATCCAGTCTTCCTTGAAACACTGTAAGGGTAACAATATTATATTTTAGAGTCAAAAACATTTCATCTTTTCAATATCCTGAGAGGTGTTGAATAAAATGAAGGTGGAGTGGGTTTTTTACTCAGTGAAGTAAGTTTGATATATTTTACACACTCCCACCTAGCTACAGAAGAAAGCAGATTATCTTAGTATCCAGAGCAGAACTCTATGTGAAAAATAGCAGTAAAGTGACACATTTTTGGAAAAAAATTGGGATGTCTTAGTGGTATCCAGATCAACTTTTGAATGCAAGAAGTTAGACTGTTGGACTTGCAGGCTTATTATGGGTGCTGGACAGTGAACGAACTCTGGCAATGCAGGTCAGGCTTGATGATCTCAGCTTTATCAACACGTACAAAATATTGCTTTTATTACAGATTTGCTGCACAAAATATGCCACAATATGTCTTTTTACATCCTATTATTTAGCTCTCCAACTTTTGGTGCTGATGTTAGGAAGTTGGCCTGTCCATACACCTTGAAAGACCAAGTGAAAGAAACAAGCTCTTTCAGAGGTGGAGAGTTGTTTCCGTCTCTGTCCTCTGCAGGAATTAATTCAGTTTTAGGCAAAGGCAATGAAATCAGCCTCAAGATCTAGCCACCCAGATGCACAAATAGCCTAGATACCATCTTTCATCTCAACCTTTTCCCATACAGGCATAATTTCTCATTAACATTATGCTATTTTCTCTTAATGCTGTCTGACCAATCTACCAAAAATCTGTTCTAGAACCAATTGTTCATCAGAAATTTCAAGGTACTCTATAAAGATTATCAGTAGTTACATTTTGAACAGCACCAGCATAACTATTCCTACTTCCTGATGGAAACTTGTTAAGTGTTATCACCATAGAAAGCGGTGATAATTAAACATGACTATTAAATGTGTCCACCAATTGAAACCAAATAAATAACAAAATCCACAAACAACGACAACAAAAAAACACTAAAAAAACAAAACCACCAAAAAAACCCAAAAAAATCCCCACTCCTTTCAAATCATACTCTCAATAATTTTTTTTCAATAAAACACTGCAGTGTGTCACTCAGACTATAGTAATGAAAGAAGAGATACCAGGAGAAATCAAATGCTTTCATTATGGCATATCTGATCAAATGATCAGTAAAGGAGGGCCTTCTCAAACTTAATTTAGATACATTCTTTCTCATTCCCCTTATTCAAATATCTTCTCTGCTTAGGAAGCAACAGCATAACACTGCCACCCACTGTCCCACTTCACACACGTAAAGTCAAGAGGGTAGCTAAATGTTTAGGAGTAATCAAGTCTTTCCAGGTACAGCCAATGACATCTTTATTAAGTTTGAAAGCTCCTCCGGGTAAGCTGGGCAGGCTTTACCTACTTTGCTTTGAATCAGATGGAGTATGATCTTCACCTGCTGCAGTAAACTAGCTTGGAGCATTACAGTGTCTTTGTGTGTCAGGTTTTGCTTACCCACTTTCCGATGTCACCATCTTCCTCTACAGCTAAATATAGTAGTGCTTTGCTGCAGAGCAACTCTTCCCCTGAGTTATCTACAAACAAGAGACAATCTCTCTGATGGGCACCCACTTTATCTAGCATATTTGGACAAGGAAAGCTGCTGCTGTAAAGGTATAATGCATCACACAAGGAGTAACACTTCAGTGAAAGTGAAATACTTACTGCTCCAAACTTTCCATTCTACTTTTGTGTATCATTGTGTTTGCATACTTTGCATTTTTTTTATAAACTTTTGCATTTCTTTTATCAAAATGACACTGTTTTCACTTTGTTAATGCAGAAATCATTAACATTCTACTCATGGACGCTATTTGTTTTTTGTTATTTGTTAGTTGGAAGAAAGACTAGAACACCTTTAAACTCCAAAAAATATGATTTTGTTGTGCTTTTTTTTTTTTAATTGCTACATTTGTATGTGGCTTTAAATCATTCATTCAATCCTGTTTAAAATTGTGTTCAGATTTGGAGCTCATGGTCTTATAAGCCAACCAGAAATCTTGCTGATTATATTTTCCCTTTTGGTTTCCAAAACCCTTCAATCACTACTGACATTCAAAGTACATGAGGCATAGGACATGAGGTGCTGCAGTGTCAAGATATTAGAAATTGCTGCAAGGTCTTCTCATTTGAGCTCACACCACCATGCATGCTTCTAGACCTTTTGATATTTATAAATAATAAAGAGGAAAATTACCAGTTTTGCTCTCAAATACTCAGCAAATTACTAAGCACTGCTTTCACTCATGTAAAATTAATTCACAGACTTGGTTCCTGGCATTACTTTGCTGTAAGAAATTGCATTGTATCTCACATGCATTGAGTATAGGACTTAAGGAAAAAAAAAATCAATAAAAGAAATTAAATATAGCCAGCCTCCCTCAAACAATAAAAATCAATGCTATGTTATCAGGTACCTAAGAAGCAGGTTTATTTTCAACATTAATCTGGATAGTAGTTTCATGGTAATTGATTTTTTTATACTTAAGCTGTCAAAAACTATAATAAGCAATGATTACTTGTTATTTTCCAAATTCCTAAAAGAATTGATTCTATGGTGATTGTGGGTTGTTGTTTTTTTCCTTCCCCATCTTTCTCTAGCACTGAATTAGTTTTATCACTGAAAGAATTGCTAGTCTTTCTTTTAGTGATGGCAAAATTGAGAAATAAATATTCACTAGGCCTTAAATGAAACTTTTTTACAACTACAGTAAATTTCTGTTTGTCAGCAAAAATAAAGTAGCCATATTTTCGTTATTTTGATTGGTAAACACTGTTGTAACTGTTATCTATAGCTGAACTAAGTGTTGCATTAATCATTAAACATTATGTTTCCATTAAATGGAAAATTACTTATTCTTAAAAATAAAACAACAGCAACAAAAACAAACAAATAGAACCAAACCAAACCAACAAACAAACAAAAACAAAACAAAAAACACACACGCAAAAAAAACAAAACAAAACAAAACAAAACAAAGCACAACCTGAAAAACAATGAAAAAAAAATCACAAAGCTAAAAGTTCATCTATTTTGACTGAACATTGTCTGTCTTGCAGAAAAACAGAGTATATCTGCTACATGTCTTGTAGTACAATAGGGAGGTGGGGGAGAGGTATTTTTTACTAACTTTTTCTATGGGAATTCTGAAATGCTGGGAACCTTTACTAAAAGCTGAAGTGTGAATTCAGGATTTTTTTTCTTATTTAAGGATGAAGAAAAGAAACAGGAGGCAGGACCATCCTGTAAATAACTTATTTGTGTGTAGTCTGGAAGTAGAAGTAGGATTTCTGCACAAAATCTAAGACTCCTTGGTAAACTTTCCTGGATATTTTACACAAGCCTTATCCCATTATACTGTGTGCTTATAGGAAGAATATTATCTAGAGAGTAATGAAGAAATAAAACAATCTTTACACTGTTTTGATTTATTCTGACAATCTGCATGTAAAATTCCTTCCAGTTCCCCAAGACAAATCAGAGCAGCAACAGTTGTACTTATTCCAGGCAATTTGTAACGATGTGAGAGGTTTATTAACACAAACTTGCTTTCCATAAATAGCAGTGGCAGCTGGAGCAGCAGCCAAGTTGGAGCTGGCAAAATTAACATAACAGAGAGGCTCACACCCCTTAAATAGCATCAGTATTGGTAGCACTGTGCACAGTACCTGATCACATTTATCAGGAGAGTGTCATTGCTGTAGACAAACTGGAAGATGATATGTCATTAATATTGATATCAAGTTCTGCCCCAGAAGAAAAAGGGGCAAACACATAATTCCTTGGTAAGCATTATATTTTGCTTGTTATGATCTTTGTAATGAAGTACTACAGACTATTTTTATTACTGAATAGGGATAGCAGTTAGATGCAGAAGACACATATGAGGTGTTTGACTCCATCTCTGTACTCAACAGTGAAAGCACTCTTCAGTATGTTTAAATTATCTATTGTCCATTCTCATTTTAAAACTCTCAAGCTTTGTAATTTTCAAGGCTTGCCATGCAAATACATTCCATATTCCAATACCAAACACTATTAAGATTTTATGCTCTTCCATTTTCTCTTCAGACATGAAGCTTAAATCTTTCCTTTTTTTAAATTTAAAGAGTAATTATTCGTCTTTTCCCTTTTGTACTGATTACAGACTTATGCTACTAGCAGCTTTTTCCCCCGTTTCAGCTTGCACAGAAGAATTTCTACGATGATCTTTTTTTCATTTAGGTTTGTGAATCAATTGTATTTTTAATACATTTTTGATTACATCTACTTTAAATATTGTTGCATTATCACCTTCCTGCCCATCGTTGCTATTTTTTTTCTATTACTGTCTCTTAAGCTTTTCTATTCCCCAATTATCTTTGATAATTTTTTGAAGGGTCACGATAATTCATCACTATCCTGCTGGCAAAAAGATGCCAAAAGATTCAGTGAACCCTCCAAGCCAAACATATGATGGGGATTATAAATCTTTATAAATAATGCAGTTAAATGAACAATGCATATTGCCACTGACATATTAAAACATAACATTATGCCAGTATTTAACTATTACCATATCATTAAAAGACCATGGAACCTTCATTAACTATGAATCTTTTCACTTTTCTTTTTGTGTTTTTCTTTTTTCTTATTATCTCTGATGTGCAGGGAATTATATTTTGAGAGCACAAGTTAGATGTCATGGGATTTCACTTTGAACAGTTCACACTCTTTCAGCTGAGATGAGAATGTTATGCTTTTGACATGATGTCCTTTTGCTGTGCCTTCTTCTTGTGAGTCATTGTAGCCACTATTGCACTATAATCAGATATTTGCCTGTAGAAAGGGTAGCAAGAAATTTTTTTCATGATAACTTGCTATATGATGTAATAAAATGTACCAGCTGTTCAGAAGGTTATTGATTTCAATGGTTTTAAAATAAAAAGGAAGGAAGAAATCAGAAAATGGAGAAGTGCTTCTTAGATGAAAGGCATAGGTTGTTGCAGGCAGATGTGTAGACTTCCCAGAAACCACAAAAAATCTGAAAGGTCTTGCAGAAACTTCTCCATTTATTACTCTACATCCATCAGCATCCTAAAACTCAGCCTTTCAAAAGACAGGCCTATGGTCTGTAAGAGTATATATATAAAAAATAAATAAAAAAAAGAGGCAACACTTCAGGAAATTCTTCTATATTTTTTATATTTTGGTATAGTCATTTGTCACCATGGTATCTTAAGACCCCAACTGTCACCAGAGCTCCACTGTGACAGTCACTTTGTACCTGCACATAACAATAAGAGCCAGTTCTAGTTCTAAATAAAACTCAATATGAAGATGTGTTGTAATGCCACCTTCTAAAAGTGTTATGCCAGCTATGGGTAATATAAGCTGTGATGTTCTTTCAGCTCATCCAAAGGATTAAAACTTAGAAATGAAATTTTTTACTCTAGTGCTTCAGAGTAGTGAAACCTTTGTAGAATCACAGCATTATCTCATTTGGTTTGACTTCACTTTGCTTGAAAGAATAGTTCTTTATATGAACAGGTAGTACTTCCATGATACAGGGAAATCATTTATCGAATATACAGAATATTTTCTTTAAATGCTTGCAAGTCTGAAAGGTGAAGTGACAAGGTTAAATGTCTAGTTTTGCATTCTTTTTGTTCCTAGTGTGCTCTGAGGTTTTCCTTAATGATAGGATTAAATATAGTTTCCAGCTACAAACAGTTGCTTGTCGTTCCCCATAGGTTAGTCTCTATATTTTGTGCTTATCACAAACAAAAAGGAAATAACTTTCTCAGCCTTTGAGAGTCTCTTAAAATGCACACACTTTCGGGAAATCATATTTTCTTGAAGGAAATGAGGCATGACCAATCACACAAAACGTGAGAAAATCCCTTGATAGATGACCTTTGCCACGTGTAAAAGAAGCTGTTCAGTGGCTGAGGTTTCATGGATTTCATGCATGAAAATCAAATTTTCTGGCCACCGGTGCTGTTCAGTAAATAAATAATCCATCATTGTGTCAAACAGTCAAAACACGAAGATACTGGCATTGGTAACTGAATAGAGGTTTTTAGTTAGCAACTTATGCAAACCCTACATTTTGTCTGCAGGAGCTGTACATGCCTTTCTTGCAGTGTTTGGTTTTCCTTACTTGAACTTAGGTTATTCTTGTTTAGGATAAGTGTGAAGGAAGTCTATGATAGGGGTTATATCACCAATTTCACTGTATATACCCATATGCACATATATAAAAAAGAACAACAAATAATTTGATTATACAATACACTCTGGGAATGTTTTTTTGGAGTCTTTCACAGAGGAGGAAATCCCTCTGCACTATACTGTTTTAGAATAATATTAGATACTTTTCTGAGGTATGTTAGAGGCACAGAAGTACATGCTCAACACAAAGTCATTTATCTAGATTTTACCTCTGTGTGAAGTAAATTTGCATAAACTAGTAAAATATATTTTTCTAATATCTATTTCATAGTTCCTGATCAAACTTCTATTTATTATTCACAGATTTTTCTCACTTGTATGTAGAAGATACTCTTCCATGTTGTATCTAGTAAAACTTTCACTTTTTTCCTTTTTCTTTCTTTCCTTTTTTTTCCTTAAATTTTCTTTTTCACGACAAAACTGGGTATTTAGCAAGAAATAACCACAATGACGGACTTTAAAATTCTATCATAAGTTATTTATTTATGTAGTTATTTTTTGTGACAAAAAAAAATGTTTCTTGAGTGATTCTATGAGTTTGAACTGGGTGTGGGATTTATTTAACTTAAGTTTAGATGTCTAAAAGTCTGGTTAATGATAGGTCAGTCATGCTAGACCATCTCTATAAAGAGTTGAGAAACTCAGATTTTTAGGAAAAGTACATCTCATGTTTTAGATGGCTATTTTAGGATGAGGATAATTGCCTCTGGCAGTACCACTTCTGCTGATTGGAAAAGAACCCAAGTTGACTTGTTTAGAGTCAGAGGGTTAATTTTAGATATACAGATTAGTCTGAGATGAATCCTATCAGAATTTTAAAGGTCTGACTACAGCCCATCCAAACCTGTACATGCAGCTGAGCTGTTTTTGCAATCTGAGCCTTAGTTTTATCTTCCTGATTAAAGATTACTTCCTTCAGAGTAAAGTCATTCTACACTACTTTTATAATCCAGGGAAAAACATACCTCCTAAAAGAAGTAATAATTTATTTCTTGTGTGGATTGACCCTTTCTTTGGGGATGTCTTTCTCTCTGAAAGCTACGAAAAAAAGATCTAGAACAATTAAAATCAATTTAGGCAGTTTAGAATGTATTCTGAAGTTGAGTGAAATGAATCCAAACTCCAGTACACTGGAGCTGGCCTTTAGCCAAAGATGTGGGTGAAGAGGAACCAGCTCTTTACATCCACTCCAGAGTCTCTTCTAGCAGTGTTTCAGCAAAGTTTCATTTACCATTTCACTAGCAACAGTGTGGCATCTACCGTGTCCCAACAATTAACAGCTCCTCTCATCAGATACAGTAGGCCTGCAATGTGCTCCTTAAGTACTCATGAACTCAACCTGAGTGTGTGATGCCTGTGTCTGTCACTTTTACACACTCTCCAAAGGCCTGGAAGCTTTTGGAGAAACATAATAACTATTGCGCATCCTTTGTTTCCGGAAAGGTCTTCACTCAGCAGCAGTGAAGAAGGTCATGGTAGATGGGCCAGAGAGGGTGGGTGTTGAGAGGCTGCTGCTGACAGGAGCACAACTAACTCTGAGGGTTGCTGCTCTTCCTTCTCCTTTCCTTCACCTCCTCCAGATCAGAGTGGTTAAGTAGTATCCCCCCACTTCTAGCAGAAAGATTCAATCCCACACTCTCACTTCCTTCCTCTGCAAGTCCAAAGACATCTAACTGTTGTTGCTGTCAATTGCTTGTGTTTATTTTATTTAGCAAAAGGTAAAAATATGTTCTTAATCTGATTGTAAAATGTTAATGTACACTTTTATCTTGCCACTACTTTTCTTTGGAAGCAAAGCGTCAGCTTTTTGTTTGGTTTCATTTCTAACAGAATACGTTCACTTTTTATTGTTAATAATTAAAAGAAAAACAACAAACACCTTTTTTCCTACCATATGTCTGTGCTGAAAATTCTTCAAGTAGAAAACATGATGAAGTGTGACTAAAAGGAAAGGAATTGAACTGATTACTCTTACTGCATGTACTTCATGCAATTAACTTGAACTTTCCTGTCAAATATCCTCCTTTCTCCTTGCACAAAAAAAAAAAAAAAAAAAAAAAAAAAAAAAAAATACAAAAAAATCCTTGTTCTCACAAAAGGACTTAAAAATTAAAAAGAAAACTTTCAAATGTCAGTTGCTGAATGGATGAAATATTCAAAGGTACTTTCTGCTCTTGCAAGTGCTGAGTAACCAACCTTCACAGGGAACAGTTTATAAACTGTTTCTTCATATTTGACAGTTTCAACTCCGAATCCAGCAATGACTATAGCAGCAATTTTGGGATTCACAGTTAAGCTTTTGAAAATTCCAATTTTAAATCAAAAAAGCATCCACTTCCTTATAGCAATGGAAGTATATAGTTCATTCAGATTATACATTTGTTTTGGCTATTCTGGTCAAATGATACTTACAGATAAACTAGTGGCATTTTAATTCTGTGTGGGTTGGTTTGATGGGAACACAAGAGCAAGGCTTTTGTTATAAAACATTGCAAGATGTTTTGCCTTTATCAGTTACAAGCAGAAACTGATGCAGACAACAGGAATAAAGCACTGATGAGCTTTTAATGTCATTTTCAATGAAGATTATCAATTTCAAGATTTAAATTCAGATTATATTTTATGCATAAATCCATTTTGGTTATCTCTGTAATAGATAAAGCAGTTAATAAAACTAAACTATCAGAAAACAAATAATAGAAACATAAAATCATAGAATATGCTGAGTTGGAAGAGATCCATCAGGATACTGAGTCCAACTCCTGGCCCTGAACAGAACTATCCCCAAGAATCACACCACGTTCCTGGCAGTGTTGTCCAAACGCTTCTCGAACTCCAACAGGCTTGGTGCTGTGACCACTTCCCTGGGGAACCTGTTCCAGTGTTCAAACACCCTCTGGGTGAAAAGCCTCTTCCTGATATCCAAAATAAACTTCTCCTGTCTCAGCTTCAGGCCATTTCCTCGAGTCCTGTCACTGGTCATGAGAAGAGATTGATTTATTTGTATCTCTGTAATTACTGGCATTTTCTTTAGTAAATTTTTATTTTTTACTTAAATCTCTTTGTATTGTCCCTTCATTATTCGAGGGGTCAGGGAGAAATTAAAACCGAGAATCACAGAATTAACTAGGTTGGAAAAGACCTCTGAAATCACTGAGTCCAATCTTTGACCTAACATCACCTTGTTTAGTAGATCATGGCACTAAGTGCCACATCCAGTCTCTTCTTAAATATCCCCAGGGATGGTTACTCTACTACCTCCCTGGGTAGCTCGTTCCAATGCTGAGTCACTCCTGATGTCCAACCTAAACCTAAGATTAAAACTGTTCCCTCTTGTCCTACTGCTAGTTGCCTGGGACAAAAGTGTAGTGATGAATTTGGGGTTCTATTTTTCCCATTGGTTTGTCCAAACCAACACAATATATAAGGAAAAAAAAAATAAAGAGAAAGGATAGGAGTAGATAGTGAAAAGATACCATCACCTGTGGATCTAGCAATTAAACTTGCTTGTTGTAATTTTGATGTCCAGTGGTCAAAGTCATGGTCACAACCTTGATCAGTTGGAGGTGGGGGAAGCCCGCAAAACATAGAATTCAATTGGTTAATATACTTTCAGGTTCAGGTGAGAATGTTCAGGTACCTCCCCTGGGGGTGAAGTTTTACACTGTCTGTGACAACACTAAGGATCATGGGCAGTCATCTGGCGAACGGCCCCAGAAATGAGTCTGGGGGCACTTCGTGGGGGGGGTGTCTTGATGGTTTATGACACCTTCTAAGACATGACCACTGTTCCTCATATCAGTGTAGTACAGCCAGTTATGCCCCATCAGAAGCTATGAATACCTTCAGGCCTACAGTTGAATGTCCTCATACAACCCCCAGAAGAGAGTTTTACTTATAAGCCAGTTGTGTAAAGGAGGACATTGGCATGATATCATCTGCTTCTTATTGGCTTTTTCCCTTATCTGGCTCAAAACCCAGATTGTTGCTAAACAAAATTGGTTTGTCATGGTCATCCTTTGGTGGTGCGTGCACACCCTCTCTGATCTTCTTCTCTGGGCTGTTCTTATGCAGATCAGAACTTTCACTACCCCACACCCCAAAAACTCTCCTTCTCCCCTTTAGATGAGGGGTGCAAACCTGACCTCAGCAAAGGACTCTGCTGCTTTTGCAAACGGCCAATTTTTTGAATCATTAATCCTTAACACTTCAGTCTCTCACAACAGGCTTACTTTGAATTGTAATTTTACTTTGCAAGCAGTCTCTGTAAAAAAATCTGCACTTTCCCTGTTTAAACTCAGGAAATTGCTGGCTTTCTGAAAACTGAGAATTCCAATGTAATTTGGTTGACCTATTTTAAAGAAAAGTTGAGTAGTTTCAACATAAGAATTCAGCTAGCTCAGGATTCACCAGAAACACTAAGACTCAAATTATAGTATGACAGAAGAAAATACTTGAAATTACTAAATATGAAACACAAGTAAGAACAGTATTTTTATGCCTAATTTCACAAATATAACATTTACTAGCAAAAGGTTTCCTGATATCATAGATGTCCAAACCCAAATTTTTAATTTCTGATACCTTCCAATATATAGTTCTTAGAGCTGACCCACAAAAATGGGCTAATATGTTTTCAAGCCAACACTTGTTTTAGTACAGAAAATCTCTGAATGACCACAGACCATATCATACTCTTATATTCTTGGACTGAGGCAATTTTGTAGGAAAATGTCTTTATTATGAGGGACCTTGTTCCTTTGGTAGAGTATTTGCAAGCTATTTTTAATGTACTGAGGAAGTTGTAACGTTACATCAGGATGTGATGACAGGTGATGATACTATGTTTGTGTTGTTTCGTATGCTGCTCTCATGTTCTGGATATTACAATTCAATACATAAAGTTATGCATGTAGTAGGAGTAGAACTGACATTTTTATAAGTAGAGTTTTCAGCTGTTCTTATTGCAAAAGCTGTTCAAAATCCAAGTGACTGAAGTAGCAACACATTCTTTCATGACGGCCATCAAGTCACAAGTTAGTGTCTTTAAAAAGTGATGACCTGAGTCCAACAATTTCTCATAGCAGATAAGAAAGCAGCCACTTCTTAATGTGAGATTTCAAGTGAAGTGGTAAGGGTTTTTTTTGTTTTTTTTTGTTTTTTTTCCAAAGCTCTTGTGCAACTTCATAATGCACCAAACCAAGGAAACAATTATACAGTCAAAAAACTTACAGTATACGTAGCTCCAGTAGTCCTGAGAAGAAGGGACAGTGGATGGATGGATGGATGGATGGATGGACGGATGGATGGATGGATGGATGGATAGGTAGAGAGAAAATTATTTAAAATTAATCCAATATCACATCATTGAAAATTCTAACTGAAAAAAAATCACATTTTATTTTTTACTTTTCAGTCTTCAACGATTTGCAAAGTCTCAAATGTCCACAAATCTACTAAGCCAGGCCATTTAAAGAATCTAAATCAGCTTGCACGGTTTTAAGCTTTCTGACTGTGAATATTGGCTTTGAAGTCATGCCAAAAACTGACTGCAACAGAGCTGCTTTAGAACTGAATTCCTGACACTGAAATTAGTGTTGGGTGTGTGGTATGCCTAATGATAATCTTGACCATGCTTGCTGTAGACAGACACCACACTGGTGCCTCTGAGTCAATAATTCTCCTAAGATAAGATTTGGAGCATCCTGATTTTTTTCGTTTTTACAGATTGGTGTGTTGGACACTGTCCATTCTGCACAGCCAATTTGCCTAATCACACATGACATTTTTCCATAGGACAGAAAGATTTCTTGAACACAGTGAAAAGTTATAGCAGCAGCTTAAGAAGAAGAAGAACAAAAAAAAATTAAATTGCATCACATACAGGCTACAACCACAATTAATTGTATTCTCAAACTTCTGGCATTTCTAAATTTGTTAGAGTTTCAGTGTTTTATTTAAAGAAAAGCTTTACATGATATACAAATACTTTATATAAGTACAAATTGGTCACTGAATAAAAGAAATAAGCTATCATTCTACCTCTTCTGTGTAACAGCATACACCCAACATGTCGAAGTTTTTTTATTCTCTTTACAGCAGTGAAGAGTAAACGCTTCTGTTATTGAAGGCTTTGGAAGTAACATAGTATGTCAGAGGTAAAAGAAAACCATAAACAAGTAGATTGAGCTTTTTTCTAAAGCACATTCACATATGTCACTGTCTTCCTAACAAAAGTCTCCTATCCTGCACTCAGAGAGGTAAACAGAAGTATTTTCATTGAATTTAGTGAAGCAGAATTAAGCAGAATCGAGAAAAAATTGTCTTTCAAACATTAGTCACTATGAAAGAACAGATAATTTACTCGAAATATTGAATTCTTAAAATGCATTCTTCATCCTGGCTAGATGATTCCATTTAACTTTTATGACATGATTAGTCATCCTATCGTGATGCGGCACAATGTAACTGAGCACATCAGGCATTTTAGATAAAAGTTGCCTTGCAGATACAGATGTTGGCAGTGGTTTCAAAGCACACTGTGTCTTGAATGTAGGCGTAGATTACACTAAGAAGGCAAATATCATAAAGTGGTATACATATTCTAAGCATTTTGAACCCTACATGTGAATTTGCCTGCATATGAAATGATATGCCATTCCTACATTTAGAAAAAAATAAAGAGGGAAAACCCACAATTTAAACATTGAATCTAACACCAAAGGTCATTTTTAAAAAGCTTTGGTCATTGTATTTCTAAGTAATATTTTTATGTATGTTATTCAGCATGTCAAATCTATCCTCCGTTTTGCTAAAGCAGTATCATTTGTGCCATAGCTTGCATGACTATTTCTGTGAATCTATGTTTCCAAGGGTAAAATAGTCTGAAGTCTGTAACAACAGCATGTTTTCAATAATTTCCTGAAAAAAAAACATAACGTATAAAAATACAGCGGTTATGAAATGCATATACATTTTTCTGTTTATAAAAGATGTCAGCAATTAACATCTTAAATTAAAATATAGTCAGCTATACAATTTTTCTAGGTTTAGTCTATTTCATAGTCTTTATCATAGAAAAATGTCTTATCTGTTTTCAGTAGTGCATTTAAGGAAGAAAGGAAGCAGGTTTATATTCATAGAATCATAGAATGGCTTGTGGTTTGAAGGAACCTTAAAAACCAATTAGTTCCAACTCCCATGCCATGGGCAGAGACACCTTCCACTAGACCAGGTTTCTCAAAGGCCCGTCCAACTTGGCCTTGAATGTTGCTGAGGATGGGGCATCCACAACTTCTCTGTTCCAGTCCCTCACCACCTTAATACTAAAGAATTTCTTTCCAACATTTAATCTAATCCTATTCTCTTTTATTTTGAAGCCATTCCCATGGCTTCTCCTGTTATTTGGAGACCCTTGTCCTATCTTTACACACCCTTGTAAAAAGTCTGTCTCTGTCTTTCTTGTAGGCTCCCTTTGGGCCCTCTAAGGCCACAGTTAGGTCACTCCAAAGCCTTCTCTTCTCCAGACTGAACAACCCCTGTTCTCTCAGCCTTTCCTCATAGGAGAGGTGTTCCAGTGCCCTAATCATCTTGGTGGTCTCCTCTGGACTTCCTCTGACAGGTTGATCACCTTCCTGTGCTGAGGACTCCAGACCTGGACACAGGACTCCAGGCAGAGTCTCACCAGAGTGGAATAAAGTGGCAGAATCCTCTCCCTTGACCTGCTGGCCACACTGCTTTTGATGCAGCCCAGGATGTGATTGGCTTTCTGGTCTGCAAGCTCACACTGATGGCCCATGTGCCATCACCAGCAACCCCAGCTTCTTCTCAGCAGGCTGCTCTCAGTCTGTTCATCCTGCAGTCTGTATTGATCCCAGGAGTTGCCCCAACCCACCTGCAGCATGTTGCACTTGGTCTTGTTAAGCCTCATGAGATTCCCATGGGCCCACCTCTCAAGATTGTTCAGGTCTCTCTGGGTGGCATCCTACCCTTCACGAGTGTGAACCACACCACTCAGTTTGCTGTCATCAACATTTACAAAGAGGCTTTTTTCAAAACATGAACTTTGTGTAACCGAGCAGGTAAGCAGCTACTTAAACAAAGGAAGACTCCCTCTTCACTCTCATACAGGGTAAATAGTTTTTCATATAACTATTGGATTGCAGTACAGAAAGAGGTATTAATTTTAGGGAAAAAAAAAGTTACTTAAAGAAAACAATTCTCATGAATTTTTGATAATATAGAAATTGAAAATAAAGAGGATTTTCTGCCTTTAAATGATAACTCTTTGGAAGTGTAACACCATTATTCTCAAAACAATTGCTTGTGTGATGAGAATCCTGGCACTGCTCAAGTCATAACTCCCACTGACTTCACTGCAATCAAGAGACAACAGCTGATTTATACCAGTGTGAGATGAAACTGAAGCTTCAAGATATTGTCTGAAATTTGACAAACCAAAACCAAACAGCTTCATTTAGTCCTAGCTACAAACAGATGCGTTCATCCTTCTGAGTCCTACATGGAAATGTCAAATGTCAGCCACTTTGTACACTGCTATTTGGAGAGGCTGGCATACCATGTTTCAGAACTTCAGCTTCAGAGTGGAACAAATGCGTTAAGAAGCAAATATCTTCTTTCTTCATGAGAAAAATGTAATGATTAATGTGATCTTCCTACAAGCTCCTTAAACAAATGACAGTGAAATTAGAAGTTACCACAGATAAGAAATAAGCATCCAGTACTTCTGCTTGTGTCAAGTGACTCTGTAAAACTCAATCTCTTCCTTTGGTTGGGGATTTGCCATCTTGAAATAGAAGGAGAAATAATGTTTTTATTGCCTGCAGAAGAAGATCAATGCTTTATTTGACCTCAGATTTTCTTGGCATGACAAGGCAAAGTTTTCCATTAGAACATACATTTTTCATTGAAATGTGGAACTGAAATTTTTACTAAATATTACTGTGTATGTGTGTACAGTTGTGAGTGTATACAGATGTATGAGCATGCATATATATATATGTATATATTGTATACTCTCTGTGAAATGAAAGTTTGCTGAGAAAGTCAATATCTACCAGACAAGATATTTCTTAAGGCTTGTTTGATTTATTTTGTAAAATCCCAGGCCATAGTATTTTTCCTCTGTACATTATCTCAACTTCAGCTTATCCTGTGGCATTTCTGTTTCTTTCATTTTAATTGTGTAGAGGACATGATTTCAGCATTCTAGCTTTAAAGCTTGAAATATTTGCCTTTTTGGAGTCACAATTTTGCATTTTGCTCAATACCCACTCAAACTCAAACAAAACCCCAATGTTTCAACATACTCTTTTGAGATTATTACTCAGGGTAAGAAAACATAGCAAATATGTACATTTTCTATAAAGATATAGAAAATATCTTTATGTTCATAGTAGGATGGTACCCTGCTTTCTATACACTGCACCAATATGAATAAAACTCAATGATTTATCTGAGAACTTTAGGCATTTTTGAAAGAGAATAAATAAATGCACAGAATATATAAATGTAAATAAACTCTCTTTATCTTGTCTGAGCGGGTTATAATTTTTTTCAAAGGTCTATTTCTTTGGAGTAGAAATTACTGTAGAAATGCTAAATATATGCTTGGAAAGAAGTCACATATCTCCATAAAAGCATGGATCTCAAAATAGATGCTCAACAAAATAAACGCTCACAAAAACTCTTCCAAATTACTCTTATGATTTTGAGCCCTGTTTTTATTTTTTAATGATAGCACAGAAGTAGGAGTAAGAATGGAGAATAAGTCCCACATTTTTCTGCTTTTAAACTTTCAGCTCAATAGGTTGACTCTCTTCCTTCTTAATACTTTGCACAGGTTTTGAAATGACTGAAAGAAATTCAGACATCAACTGCTAATCTTTGCCTTCCCTGAGATACAGTCCTATGCAAAGTTTTGTTTAAGACCTAAAAGCTAAGCATACTAGAAATTACTTCAATTCCTGTATTATTAGTAAAAGCCATGGCTGTGCAGACAGAAAAAAGATTTCTATCAAAACCAACAAAAAGTAGCTAATCTACTTTCAAGTTCAAACTAATTCCCACAGAGATGCTGTAGCTCTAAAAACAACTGTTGTTCTTCAGGGTTTTTTTTAAGTGTTTTTAAAACTAGAATATATATATATATACAGATATAGATATAGATATAGATATAGATATAGATATAGATATAATAGACTGCAAAATATGGAGCACTTTTCAGTTCTCTTTTAAAGTTCTTACTTAATTGATGTTGTTGTTACTGTTGTTGCAAATGAAGATTTCGCTCTCAAAAACAGCTGCTGTTTTTGTAGCCTGGTAAGCATCAACGCTCCAAATGAGCATGAGTCTCAGGAGGAGGAAGCAAGGAATCAGAAGGAGCATTGCGCCTCTTTTGTCACTATTCCGTTAACAGCCTTGAGTTAATGTATGCTTGCATCTCAGGAAAAAAATTCTCGACAACTTGTCCTTGTTTGAAACGATAATACACTACTGGCTCAATTTTGTAAGAATCAGTCTGCTCAGCTGTGGAAACAGACATTTCTTTTTCTGTGGTGTGATATATGCAATGAGTTATTATCATACACCCAGTGCTTGGATGATGGGATTTTAAATGTCAGGAAATAAATGAAAATATCAACAGTTTGGCAATGGGAAGATTTCTGTTTAATGCAAACCTGACTTTCTGAGTCAGTAAAACTTTAGTTTTTCCCTGAAGCCTAATCAGTGAAGATTAATTTTAAATTCAAAAATGACAGTAGATATTAGTTTGTCTGTGTGTGGTGCATTTAACTGAGGAAGAACCAGACAATTGTGAGTGTCTTGTTACGGGAACAGTGAGAGGGATACTTGAGGCAAGCTTAAATCTGATTCACATTTTAATTTGTAAGGGTAATAGACAATATAAAATTTCAGATTACTTTAAATTTGTGAGTTATTTACCAATATTTAGAGAGATATTTTATAAAATTTTTGTACTGAAATGTTGTCCTGTTTTCCCCCTCAGTATTCACACATACATACACATCTTACTCTTAAAATCTGCAAAATAGATGAGTTCTCTATTTACATTTTTTTAAATAAAAATATACTTGTAGATAATACTCCAGTTTTCTATGTGAAATCTGAGAAAATTTCAGATAATCTTGAGGGGGTTTTGGGAATTATGGTATCATTTGCAAGGAACGGAATAAAGAAAGGGCAATAAGGACACTTATGAATGAGTTTGTAATCAAGGTTGTAGAGAAAATAAGTGTGGGTGGAGTTTGAGTGAGCTATAGACATGAAGTGAGGAGAATGACAATGAAGTTGTACATAGAAGTGAATTTCCCTATAGAGAACTTTGCTTCAGTTTCTCTTTCCATTACAGTCAGTAGGAAAATATAAAAATATCTGTCCCCTTCAATGGAAATAGGAAAAGGACTAAAACCATCTTTCTTTTCACGGGAATTAAAAAAAAAATTACATTGCTACCTTCCATTCAGCTAGCAAGTTAGTTATTTGCCTCAGTGGTTTTAGTGGGTATAGCAATCTGAACCCTTATTCTGTCTGTATGTGTACATGCACACATATATCTGTGAACAAATGCATTTCAATATATATATACCATGCAGCAGTGCAAGTCAGCAGTGCTGAAAACTAATGCAACACAGATGTTCCTCCATTAATTGTTTATTCTGAGTTTGAAGCAAATCTGTTGCAATATTCCCTTCAGTCATCAGACTCTCACTCCATTTTAATATAGAGCAGTGAAGGTCAGTGTTGATAGATCCTTAGTGTGTTTTGAGAAAGATTAATGGTTAGCAATGAACTCTGTATGAAAGGTTTCCTTTCAAACAATGTCTCAGGATCACTGATTCAGCATAAAAGATGAGCTTGTATCATAAAGGTCACAGTTAACACTGTACTTGGCTGCCAGGCCCCTGGTTTAATATAACCTGAATTAGGCCCCTTTCTTTTCTCCATTACACAAATTTAAGACTAACCACTACTGAAGCAATAGTTTTTTTCACCTGTTCCTTAAGACACTGACCAGTACTAAATTTCAGGAGGGGTTCTTCACATCAACCACTGAGTTATTAACTGGTAAGAAATTGCTTTATTTTTTTTCAGACAAATACGCTAAAAAGTATGATATGGCTAGAGTTCAACAAAGACAAAATGTTTGACTCTAGAGTAATAGGGGGCACCTCTCTCCATCTGGAGTAAAGAGGATCAAGGTCTCTCCCAGTTAAATTTCACAGGCAGTTTAAATTGGAGAAGAAGGAGGGGTCTTAATTTCTGGTTCAAGAACTTTCTTCTATTCTACAAAGGACTGAAGTCCTGCTGACATGCTAGGGTTGAGTCCCAGTGTAAGTTTCATATAGCCTATTTAGACATTTGAAAGTAAGACATTTAAATCTGAATTAATCTATCTAGTTTCCTTTTGTAGTTAGTGGTAAGAGCATGGGGGCATCTGCTGATAATCCCAGACAGCTATTCTAGGAGGTATCTCTGGATGTGTCTATTTCACTATAGTCAGCCCAGGGTGAGAACTTCAGTCCTATAAATGAAGCCTTTATTTGGCAGAGGTAGGACAGATGAATTCTCCAAGTCTATAAACTTAATGATAAAGTACCCTAATAGAGTAAACCTTGGTTAAATGTGTTGCACTTCGAATAAAAAAAGATCTCACTATTCATTTAGGGGAAAAAAAAAAAAGATTTCCTTATCAATTGATTAAGTCATAGGTATCTGGAGTACATGTTCTAATGAATTTGTGTATCAGGAAAAGTAACACAAGCAGGAGATAGTGACAAACGCTCATAACAGCACAGCATGCTTAAGGCTTACAGGTGCCCACAAATCAAATCCAGTAAAGAATGGACTGATCACTACACTTAGTAGTGAAATGTACTTTCTTTTTCTATTTATGAACAGATACAGTAGGTCCTAGAGGAGTAAGGGATAAAAAAAATCTTAGTTTGTTTTCCAGCTCTGATGATGTTGGGATTTGAATCAGACATCAGCTGTTACTGTACTGTCAAGAACATTCTGTCAGTATTCAGGGCAGCAATTAAAGTGTTTCATCCTTGAGATATTTATGCTGCTAGGAGGTTCAGAACCCACAGAAACTGCGCTGTATTTTTGCAAATCTAGCAGTGAAAGGTGAGTAGGTGATGGACACCAAGAGCTTTAAGGACCCCCTTGACTTGTGGCATTTCAGCAAGACTATTGTTCAGAAACTGCAACCATAGGTTTGGCTCAACCATAACAACTTGAATAACAGGCTTTTTCCTTAATCTTTTGTGTTATATATGCAAAAATCTCCCAAAGGGTGAAAGTGTTGTTTTATTTCTTAACACAAACCTAAAGAAGGATTTCTTACAGTCACTAAACAAACATTTTGTTCTTCTTCAACTTTTACACAGCCATCAGTGCTGTGAAGTCTAATGATAATGTTGCCTGACTGTGATCCACAAGCATGAAGGGCCTACTCACAGCTTTTCAAACAGACATGCTTGGTAGTCAGTGAAGAGAAGGGGTCCTGTAGAAAGTGGTTCATCTACTTCACCTCCAGACAGATGTGTGAGTTGGACATACAGCATAAGCAGGGGATCAAGCCCAACCAACATGAATTTACAAGAGGCAGATCCTGCTTTACCTGCCTGACCTCTTTCTATGACAAAATAACCTGCTTAGTAGATGAGACAAAGTGTGGATATAGTGTATCCAGATTTCAGTAAAACGTTTAAGACTGTCTCCCACAGCATGGGTGCCTGCAGCTGAGATGAGTGGACTCTGACACTAAACTGAGTGGCAGTGTGGATTTGCTCAAGGGTAGGAAGGCTCTTCAGAAAGATCTGGACAGAGTTGATCAATAAGGTGAAGTGCCAGATTCTGAACTTGGGTTACAACAACCCCATGTAGTGCTAAAGGCTTGGAGTGAAATGGCTTGAGAGTTGTTCAGCAGAAAGGGATTTGAGGATGCTGGTTGACAGCCAGCTCAGTATGAGCTGGTAGTGTGCCCAGGTGGCCAAAAGGCCGATGGCATCTTGGCCTGTATCCAGAATAGTGAGGCCAGGAGGACCATCCCTCTGTGAAGTGATCACCCCTCTGTATTCAGCACTTGTGAGGCTGCACCTCAAGTACTATGTTCAGTTCTGGGTCCCTCATTTCAAAAAGTATACTGGAGTGGGTCCAGGAAAGGGCAGCAAGGCTCATGAAAGGTCTAGAAAGCAAGTCTTATAGGGAAAAACTGAGGGAAATGAGTTTGTCTAGTATAAAGAAGAGGAGGCTCAGGAGGTACCTCATTGCTCTCTGCAACTACCTGAGAGGAGGCTGTAGTGAGGTGGGGGCTCGTGTCTTCTACTGTGCCTGAAGTGGGATTACCAGACGAAATGTCCTTGAACTGAGACAGGGGAAATTTGGATTAGATATTTAAAAACATTTTTTTACTATTGGGGTATTCAGGCATCAGAATAAGTTGCCCAGGGAGGCAGTAAATTCACCATTCCTGGAGGTGTTTAAGAGGCATCTGGATCTGGTGCTTGGTCTTATGGTTTATTGGTTTAGGGGTTACAGTGGCAGTGTTGGATTGATGGTTGGACTTGATGATCTTGAGGGTCTCGTCCAACACTTACAATTGTATGATTCTATGATTTTAATGTAAATATGGTAAATTTCTCATCTTTTTCTATGCACTTCCTCAGCTTTAGACAGGCTGCATCTAGATTACAGAGTGCTCGACTGCTTCCACATTTCCATTAAGTTGAAAAGTAGACTATCTCCTGAGACAATCACCTTTATAGAGAAATCATAAAAAATACAAGAGGCAAATACTGTGCTAACAAATTTGTAATAAAAATGAGCTAAAGCCAGAACACAGACTTTGAGCGTGTATGCCCACAATAATAAGATCTGGAAAAAAATGAAATTATAAATCTATGTCTAAGTGGCTTTTCCACTTACTGTTACAGAAAACATAAATTATACACTTTGTAACCATCTGTAATGTCAGTATCAGCAGCTGCTCCCAATTTACTGTATGGTGATATTGTACACATTATTTGCTGTGGAAATTGCTTGCAGTTTCTAGAACTACATCTTGATGGACTGATTCTAATTTTTTAAATGCATTCCAAAAATTTACAAAGCTATAGCTAGTTAGTAGGAATGACTACACTAAGAGTGTTTTTGAAGTAGAGATTTTCTTTTTACCATCTTCCATAAATGTTTATTTAATGTGTTAGGTACATGAGAGTGGAATTTGAGTATGTGTATGTGTGTAAATGTACATGCTGGCATATGCTGACACAGTTTGCTTTCCAGATATTTGTGGAAACTGGTTGCTAATCGCTTCTGTTAGTCTGATTTCACATCATTTAGATATCTTATCCTGTTATTATAATTTGCTAGTTATGGAAAAGATATCACTTAAAATAATAAAAATACTGAAGAGAGCAGATGTAAAACCTGTTTAGAAGATAGCAGTTCAGGAAAAGTTGAGAAGGAAGGAAGAGATATTTACATTGCAAAAAAAGGTTCCAGTGATTCCAATTGCAAACTTCCTCAAAGTTCAAACCCACAGAATTCTTAGATTTCTTTGAGGCATCAGTCATGTTCTCACATAGTATTTCAGAGGGATGGACCAGGAAAATATGGAGGTTAGAAGTGTGTTCTGCCCTGATTCCTGGTTGTCATATGCAAGGAAAACAAGCTTGTATTAAGCAAAAAGGTCTAAGACTTTTTGTTTGTTTGTTTTTAATGGTATTTTACCCATACAAATGATGGATAATGAAAATTACCTTGACTTGGAAATTTAGTCAATTTACTCCATTCTTGATCAAGGAATATAGCATTACACTCTTGTTGTCTGACATAAAAATAATTGATGGACTGGATAAACATTCAGTTGTTTTCCTGGAATATATCAAGAATCCTCATCAGAAACATATTTCTGTACAGTGTCAGCCTTATACCTCTGTGGCTTTGTGGATTGTAGCTGCTCCAGGCTATTAAATATCAACTTTCACATTCTTTCATTTTGTTGTCAGCAAGAAATGTTTTGCAAAAAGATGTTGAAATAGATGAGAAATCCTGAAAATATGTCTTTCACTAAACTTTCAGAAATTTCACAACTTAAATCATTGAAATATTTGTTTAATATAATAATTCTTTTCTGCTTTACTTTCATAAGTTGCTTTCTTCTGGCAATCTGATCATCTCTTTTCTTACACAGTGTTCTCCTTCTGCTTCCTTTCTCTGTCTTTTGTCCCCACTTTTATTTTTTCTTTCCCCATATTTACTGTAAGATTTAATTTTTATTTTTCCACTTTTCTTACATTTCAAGTGTAAGTTTTACATACTAGCGGTGAGTAGGTTTAGGGCTTGAACATAGCTATAAAGGACTGTTTGGAAGTTATTTATCATCCAACTAAAATAATCTCTCATAAATTATCTCCCAGGACTTCATAGAAATTAAGTACTTGGTGAGTCAACACTTGAAACCACCATTCTTAGAAGTCTGTGATGGTGTTATTTGTTTATCTATTTCTTTTCTGAGTCATCAAAGCTTCCTGAGTGGGGGGAAAAAAAGATCCACTGACTTTCAGCTGTGCTGTGGAGTTGCTTTGGCTAGTTTGGAAGTGTTCTTTTTTTGTATCCAGAGTTTCCAAGCTGCTAAATTTCACAAAGAGTAAATGTATTATAGAAACATTAAACCAAAGCAGAAATAAGTGTTAATTGTTGCTCCTAAAACAAAATAGAAAAGTAACAGCAACAATATTGGGAAAACCAAAACAAACCACAAAAATCATGAACTAACAAAAGATTAGTCTTGTCCTGAAGGTAACTGGCATTTTCACTTTCTTTTGTCATTCTCAGAATTTCAGTAATTTAAATTATTGGTTTTCAAGAGAAACCAAGGTGTTTCTGTCACTCCTGTGTCTTCCCTCTGTTTCATGCATTATCCCCAAGAGAAGGAAAGAAAGAAATAAAAAGAAAGAATGAAAGGGAGAGAGAAAGAGTGAGAGAAAGAAAGAAAGAAAGAAAGAAAGAAAGAAAGAAAGAAAGAAAGAAAGAAAGAAAGAAAGAAAGAAAGAAAG
>JAWWES010000115.1:76263224-76322631 GCA_035583135.1 Lophotriccus pileatus | reverse complement strand
AAGAAAGAAAGAAAGAAAGAAAGAAAGAAAGAAAGAAAGAAAGAAAGAAAGAAAAGGATATATAGTTGATATTTTTTGTAGGTAATTTATATGGTGAAAAATAGTATTTCTTCACTTTATAAGATGGACATGTATTCTGAAAGTGAGAAAAAACAACAGAGACATAAAACTTATTTTCTACTGGTGTTAAATATGTAAAGAAAAACAGAAATACTAGAAATATTGTCATTTAAATATTATCAGAGGAAAATAAAATAAGGTCAAATGAAATTTGAAGTTTCTTTTTATGGTTATGAATATAAGCAGCTATGCCTCACAATGCATGTGTGTCTTAAAAGTTTAAGTATTTAGGACCAGGGTGAAGAGCCTTAGTATTTCTCTCTGTTTCTCCTCTCCAAGCCTCTCAATGACCTTCAACAAGTCCTTCATGCTCCCTATCAGCAAAACAGAGACAATGATATTTAGAGAAGAAATCTGCAGTTACAGCACTTCAGCTGCCGATTTCACCCTAAGAAGGATTCCCAGGCTGCTAGTGATTATAACTGTGGGAACATATTTCTGGTAAAGACACCACTATGGTGAAAAATTAAGCTCATCTCCTGTCTTCTGGTGCATGTCTCTTTTTGTGAGAGGTGTTAACAGCTGAGTCCTAACCATGTTCTATCTCTGTTTAATGCTTTTCCAAATCCACGTGCAGCTGGATAAAGAACTTGTTTCCTATGACCCCTGCATGGGGGCAGAGTGTGATGCTGAGCTGTCATCGTGTTCCTTTCATGGCAGTGTGGCATGCGGATGGGGTCTTGGCAGTTCTCCTGTGTGTGTGTGTTCATGTGGGCAAGCACATCTGTAACTTGATTCCTTACTCCTTTACAACTTATGCAGTCACTTACTTTTCTATAAAGAAAAGCAGAGTGGGTAAAAATTGCTGTGGCAATATTTTTAGATGGAAACCACCCTATGCAAGGCAAGACAAAAGCAAAATCAGGCTAGATAATATGAAGTGTTTCATGGAGCCAGCCACTGTATGTGAATAGCATTCTTCACCTAAGCATTGTGGGGTTTAGCTTATAACAGTTTTTTTGAGCCGATGCATTGCTACAAGCCTACTGACTGCAGAACACTGTTTCCATTCTGGGTTCTGAAACCATAAAGAAGACTTATTCTAGACTATCTGCAAGAGACTTCACTGTTCTTTTTTGTTTCAGGGTTTTTTTTCAAGCTAATGGAAAGCAAAAATTAAAGGCTCCAAGATCTTTTACATCACATGTAATACTGTCTCCTACCAATGCTGCAAAGAACCAAGGAACGAGTAAAACAAATGGGAGACAAAGTTTTGAAAATTAATCCTGAAGAAAACTCCCATATTCTTGATGACTGAGTTAATTAACAAGGGAAGAAAAACAGATGACAAGATGGAAAAAGCTATATCAGAGATTCAGTGTTGTAGTACGTTGCTTAGCTAAGAAAAACCCCTTTTCAGTGGAGCAGTAAATGTTAGCATACCTTTAAAAAAAATAAAATTCTGAAGCACGAGAATGTTCTCAGTAATTAGAATCACAGATGCCAATTTGTTTCAGTCTTCAAATACTCTTTTGAAAGAATAATTCTATCAGGTAACTGAAAACATTAAGCACTCTGATAGAGCACAAGAGTGTTGTTGCCACACAGGTTCCACCAAGGCTATTCAGTGGCTTCATTGAACTGAACCTGAGCTGGTAACTTCTAGTAGAGAATGTTTAAGTGTTCAGAACCAAATATATTTATCTTTCATTTAAATTCTGTGTGTTCTTTTTCCTAAAAAAAAGTACTTCGGCCTTTTCACTCTGCATCTCAATACTTGTTCTGGAAAAGTGTCTATCTTTATTCTTCTCTTCTGTTCCTATTTAGCCACTATTGACATCCTTAAAATCCACTCTCTTCTGCCTAGACCATAAGTCCCATACACAAGGTGTTGAAGCTGAATCCTGCCAGGAGGCAGGATTAATTAGTTACTTGAAACCCTTGTTCAAGTTAAAATATCTGAGGGTTTCAAACTCTGCCTGGAGAAAAGCTTTCCTATTACAAGAACATGATCCTTTAGCTACATATGATGTCCAGAAAAAATCCCAACAAAACAACAACAACATCACAGATTACATAGCAGTACAGACCTAGACATATACATATGAGAGTGGTCACTAGACAATGAAGCATATTCCTCTCTCTCTTCCAATAAGTAAAACTTATTTGTATATAATGTAGTAGCTCCAAAAGAAAATCGTAAAGTCAGATTTGTACCACAGTAGATAACAGGCCACGGCGAAGACAGTCAAATATAAAGTCCTCAGGATCAAAAAATTAACCCTTTATTTTATTAAGGACAGTGTTGTAGTGGAGATGTTTTTCATGTTTATATCACTTCTCTGGGTCCACAAAAGGATTTAAGTTTCATAAAACACTGGTCAGTAACCTGCCAAGCTACTACCTAATTCCCTCTCTCTTCAGATTTTTGTCTATTCTGTTCTTTCCTCGGGCACATAAATCTGATCAACTAATCTAGAGTTAACTGAAGACTAGGCATGAATTATTGCAGTAACTAAATATGTTTGATGATCTCACTCATAAATCACAAGCTCAAAAACCTTCCACAAGGAGTTTCACCTAAACCTAAGACAACAGAGAAGAGGGACACCCTAGGTACTTGCCTAAGCAGTATTCATTGTGCTATGTGAACAGCTTTGGATGTTTTATTTCTATAGTGCTGAGGGAAATTCATTTTCACTCCAAATCCTGCAGCTGGGCTAATGAACTTGGACACATCAACTATTTCTTGACCCTGTTTTTAACAGCACTATAGTTAAAATTATTTTCAGTCTAAGGGAATCTTCAGTAAATGCACTAGTAGAAGAACTCATTCTTTATCCCTTAAAAATATGTAGTGGCAGGGCATGATAACGTTCTTCTTTGCTTCTGTCAGAAAAGAGACATTCATTCTAGAAGGATATGTGATACAGTTTGACAGATAAGTACATCACTCTGTTTCTTTTTTCTTTGCTGCAAAAGACTCAAAGGGGTGGACAGCCAGCCCCTACAATAATAACACTGTAGTTGAGAGGTTCCTTGGAAAGCAGGTGGAGTCACAGTTTCATTGCACTGCATGAGTTCAGTGTTCAGTGGGAAAAATATTAAACCATTTCTGCTTTTGAAAATCCAACCTGTTTAGTACATAAGTATTTTGAAATATGTTCTACATGTTTTGCACTAAGAAAAGACATTTTAAAACAGCGCAAAGTCAACTTGCTTTTCAAAGCATTATTCAAAAATTCAACAGAAGACAAAAACAAAACATAAATTTAAAACTTGTAAAACATAAGCCATACTACAATGTGTATAGTGTGAAAAGAACATTTGCACATTTCTTCAGTGCAGCGTGAAAGAGAGGTTTACTAGGAAATGAAAGGAAGTATACCACATGATATTGAAATTAACTTTTCCCTCTAATGGTTGATCTCATAGAAATGTACCAGCTGCTGAGGCTGGCAGACTTAAAATTCCATGCCTGCAATTCAGAAACAATTTTTGGGGGGGAATAATTGAGAGAATGACAGTTTGTCTACAAATATGTCACTGCGTGTTTATTTCACTGTGTGTCAAGTGGATTAGTTCCTTACTCAGGGAGAAGCAGAATCAGCCTTTGCAGGTTGCCTGCTGCCTCATCTGCCTCTGCAGCCTGGGAAGGACCCCTTCTGATACCAAGGAAATCAGGGAGTAAAAATCCAAATACTGTGTCCTTGACTTGGTTATGGAAAAACAGGTTAGTAATAAATTAAAGGGACTTCTATGGAGACAGCTGTTAGCTGTATGCCTCAAGTTACCCATTTTCTCCACAGTAGTTTGTGAAGGTGTCAGAGGAATCTCAATAGTTCACCAATTACTGGAAAACTCTTTGAGATAAACGTTTGGTGGAATGATGGCTGGATGTTTTTTAATTCTACTTTTCCCTCTGCAAACAGCTGATGCCTGCATTAAGCTAAGATCAAATGAAAAATGTATTCAGCATTTCAGAGATACCCAGAAGCAAAATAGCAGTATCAGGAGCTAAGCTTTCTTATGCTTCCTTTGTATATGTCAACTTATATTATCCTGGGCGATGTATCATCCTTCCCAATGTACTTAATATTATAATGAATGAGGACCATTATTATGGAAAGTCACAAGACTATTTCTTTCATATGCAAAATAAATTGCATGCAACCACACCTCTGATGTGAACTTTTGAACATAGAAGCTGTAAAATTTGCTTTTTATACACTCATGAGGGTTTTGATACGGCCTACTACCGTTTTTTTCCTGACAGATGAAAAATATCCCTGTTCATGGTCAGAAATTACCACACTAACCTGTGAAAACTGAATTACAGAAGGTATATATGACCCCTTTCTAAAATGTTTGTTCTAATTCCTTTTAGTATGAAGGTGCAGTCTAGAAGTGGCAAACTCAATAGAATTATTCCCTAATATTCTAGGAGGGATAAACCTTATAGAGAAAAAAATTTGTCTCACTCTTACTGTTTCTTTGTCTTTCACTCTCTCTAAGGTAAAAATCCTTTTATTTCTCTAGCTGTGACTTTTTTTTTTTGCCTCTTTTATATTGGTATCTTCATGTTATTATGTTTTTGTCCTTTGTTTGCTGCTTTTGCCTTTTTAATATATTTATTTAATTTCTCTCTATATATTTAATACAGCTAGGATGTTAAAACCAAACCCAAATAAAAGGGTATAATGAAGTGGTGAGCACATCATGCAGGCTCCAGGGAGTGCTACCAGCTCCAGGAGGCTAATTTTTCTTCCCTAGAAGCCAGTTAGTGTTATAAGAAATTTCTGTGACATCAGAGTAGTATTTTGTTTTTTCATTATGATTTTAGTTTTGGGGTTTTGTTTGGGTATTTCTATAGGGTTTTGTTTCGTTCATTTGTTTAATGACTGTTAAATTCTAAATAAACTACTTGGATTATATTCAGAGGAAGAGAAGTTTCATTCTTTATCCCAGATAAAGACCTATGTGTAGCAGCCAGGATAAGCTCAACTTCCTCTCAGTTATTTTGTGACAGCCTTTTTATGAAAATGTTTCACCTTAGTATAAACTACAAATATTTTAAAGACAAATCCAAATCAATTATGAAATCTGTTTCATTGATAAAGGCAGATTAAGGATATTTAATTTGCTAGGATATGGCAACAAAATCTTTTTAACAAGTAGATTAAAATGACCAACTTTCCATGAAAGAAAGAACAGCTGAAGAGACGGGAGGGGAGCGGAGGGGAGCAGAGGGGAGGGAGGGATGGGAGAGAAGGGGAAGGGAGGGGAGAGGCAAGGTGAGGAGAAAAGTGAAAGAAAATGTGTTCCAGAAGGACCCATAAATCACTTCTATCAGATCACTCACAAAAAGAGCTACCCTGCATAGAAATCTCCACCACTTAGCAAGAAGCTGGATGCTTTAGTTTACAGTAAAGCCTTTAGTTTACAAGCCCTTAGTTTACAAGCCCTTAACTTACTACCTACTACTTAGAAATTCAGCAGAGTCTGGAATGTCAGACCTAAGTACAAATGAACCTGCTTTTATAGTTATGACAAGATTTGGCTCTTCTGGGTGTAAAGTTCCCCTGCTATGGGACAAGGAAGAAGTGAGCTCAGAACAAATACAGTGCACTATGTTTAAGGCTGAATTGAAATAAATATCCTACCAAACCCAAGCAAAGTATGTTGTATTGGTGATGAGTTTAACAGTTCACAAAATTGTACTCAAAGAAGAGGACCCTTGATGGTTGTCTTTATATTTCCGGTATATATGGTGTCCCATAATAAGCCTAATGGTTTGCTGCATAATTGCATCATTAGTAAAACAGTCTTCATGTTCAGTTACAACTTTCTATTGGCTTAGAGAAAGGATTTCAAATTTGCATTTAAATGAAATTGAGCAAAGAGTGATAAAAGCTTCAATTAAAAGGCCACCTGTTTTTGTTAATTCATTTTTAATAGGAACAGTAAATATTTTCAGTTGATGCCCTTTCTGCTGAAGAAGTGGTACATACTTCTCTTCTTTATCTCCAGTGTCAGACACCTCTCATTAGAGGAGTCTGTCATTTTCTCTGACTAAAGGAACCTGTCTCAAGCTTTATGAATCTGTTGGTACAAGACAAATAGTGAAGTAAACCAAACAGCTATTTAGAAAGTGCAAGCAAAAAACTCAATGTATGATCAAAGTAAAGTCTGCAAATTAATTATTTCTAAAAATCAATTAGTTCAAGGGCTAAGGGGGAAATTATTTCCTAAAAAAAATAAATCAAACAAAACCAACACATTCTTTCTTCATTCACACTCTTCTTGGAGCTTACCGTTCTCACTGGGGCACGCTGGTATGAAACAAAAGTAATCTTCCATGTCACAATTATGTAACGCAATTAAAACTTAAGTGTTACAAATATGTAAAATACAAATCATGGCAAGCAGTTTTCGTGGAGTATAAACCCAACTGGTGTTCACAGAGTATGAACTTCAGCTGGCACCTGGAAACATTAACATCTTCCTATAAAATGTCTTCCTTTGATGCCAAATTGTTAACTTTTCAGTCTTGTTTTACAGGCTTACAACTCTAGTTTCATCCTGTTGCCTTTAGAAACATAGCATTTCATCTTGTTTTTCTAATACTTTTGAAATAATTTGTTACCATAATTGCTTCTCTGTTTTCCATTTACTGTAACCATAACTACTAATTTGCTAACAACAGCTACACATCTGTTACAATCAAAGCTTAAAAATCTAAGTAATTTCTTCAAGAACAATTTGCAGTGGACATCCTTCTCTTTGGGGGTGCAATGTAAGCATTTAAATAAAGAATTGAAGCATTTAATTAGTATGTGCTTGCTTCCTCCTAGCAGGACATCATAGTAGTGAGTAAATGGATTAAGTTTCTTGTAACACAAGCTGGGAGACATCACAATTGTTTTTCATTCTCAAATGTCTATTTAAGGGAAACACAAGGGTACAACCCTACCTTTAAAAACTTTATCTTTGACTTAAATTATGATCGTTTTTTGCTACGTGGTTTTCCACAATTAACTTAGAAACAGATTATGTTTTTCATTTCTGTTTGAATGAAGAAAGGAAGTAACAGAAATGTAAATTGAAAATATTCACATGAAATTGTAGGTTAGGGGATTTACGCTGTATTAGTTACAAGTTAAACATTTTAGAAAGAAAATAAATACTGCAAAATGCCATTTCCTTGCCTCTTCGTCTCTCTTATGTCCCTTTCCCTGTATGTATTTTGGATTTACATAGTCATGTAATTTGCATGTTTTTATATTTGCTGAATGAAGGAATATATCAGGAGTTTTAAATAAATGATTTTTATTTGGCTCAGATTCTACTTCTTAACTGGTAGTTGCTGCAGTTGTTTTCTTTTAATGCTTGCAAAGCTGAACTAAAAATATCTGTTGAAGTTAAGTTCTGCATGAGTACGTGTTGCAAAAGGTTTGGACCTAATGTTCTGCCATTAAATAAATATTTTAATATTTTCTTTAAAGTTAGATGGCATATTGGGTTCATGTAGCAAGGCTTTGATAGTGGTGGGTGCTATGTGGCTTCTGTGAGAAGATGCTAGAACCTTCCCCCATATCCATCATAGACAAAGCTGGAGCCAGGAAAAAAAAATCTACACAACTTCAGTCAAAGAGGGAAGTGAGACAGTGTGAGAGAAACAGCAGACACCAAGGTCAGTGATGGAGTGGGAGGAGGTGTTCCAGGCACCAGAGCAGAGATTCCCCTGCAGCCTGTGGTGCAGACTATGGTGAGGCAGCTGTGCCCCTGCAGCCCATTGAGGTCCATAATGGAGCAGAGTTTCACCTGCATTCCACGGAGACTAGAGCAGGTGGACGCTCGAAGGCGGCTGCAACACTCTGCGAAGCCTGTGCTGGAGCAGGGGCATGGCAGGACCTGTGACCCCACAGAAGACCCATGCTGGAGTAGCTTATGATGAACTGTAGGAAGGAATCATGCTGGAGAAGTTTGTGGAGAACTGTATCCTGTGTGAAGGAGCACATGATGGAGCAGGGGAAGAATGAGGATTCCTCCCATCAAGGATGAAGGAGTGGCAGAGTGAACTTCTGATGAAGTGACCACAACCCCTATTCCACATCCTGCTGTGACACTGCAGGCAACAAGGTAGAGAATTCAGGAGTGAATTCTCCTGAAGTTCTGGAGTTGAGCCCAGGAAGAAAGGAGGGAGGAGAGTATGGTGTTTTTAAGCTTTGTTTTTATTTCTCATTAACCTACTCTGATTTGTTTGGTAATAAATTAAATTAATTTTCCCCAAGTCGTGTCTGTTTTGCCTGTAGTGGTAACTGGTGAGTCATCCCTCCCTTCCCTTGACCCACAAGCCTTTTGTTATGCTTTCTGTCCCCTGTTCAGCTGCAGAGGAGAGTAAATGAGCAGTTTTGGTGGGCATCTGGTGTCCAGCCAGGGTCAACCCACTACAGAAGTCTAAAGAAACTGGAACAAAACACGTAAATAACTGATTTCAGTTCAGCTCAGAGGGTCAGAAGACTGTAACTGGAGAAGAATCTGCATAATGCTCTCCAATGCATTTCAGGGGACTCAGCACTCTTTCTTTCATTCCCCTGGTAAAAATGTGAATGAGTAATTATTGCTGTAGGTGTTATGTATTAAACCAAAATGGGGAAAAGAGGCTGCATGAAAATCAAGGTAAAGTACTGAGAAATTGAAGTTTTTCTCTCAGTGGCCATCTGCAGCCACACAATCTGGACATCTAAGATGTTGACCAGATCACTCTAAAGGTCACGGCATGATCTAACTTAGTGACTGAAATGTCAAGTGCAGAAGAATATGTACTCATCTAATTCCTACAGAGTTAAACATCTATCTATATATTCCAAATTTAGAAGTTCATGTTACCTTTACTGCCAAAGGGTGGAAATTTTTGTTCAGTGAAGGACTAGATTCCAAATTGGTCAGGTTAGAAGGGACCACAGCAGGTCATGTGGTCCAACCTCCCAGCTCAAGCAGGGTCATCCTAGAGCACATGGTACAGGATTGTGTCCAGACAGTTCTTGAATATCTCCTGTGAGGGAGACTCCACAACACCTCTGGGAAATCTATTGCACTGCACTGTCACTCTCACAGTAATGTTTTTGCTCATGTTCCTGTGCATCAGTTTCTGCCTGTTGCTTCTCCTCCTAGTGGTTTGCACCAGTGAGAAGAGCCTGGCTCCATCTTCTTGGCACAACACTTTAGATACTTATACACATTAATGCGGTTCCCTCTCAGTTGTCTCTTATCCAGGCTGAACAGGCCCAGCTGCTTCAGCCTTTCCTCATAACGGAGATACTCCAGTCCCCTAATCATCTTTGTTGCCCTCTGTTGGACCTGCTCTGGGAGCTCCAAGTGTCTCTTGTACTGCTGGACACAGCACTGCAGATGCTGCCTCAACACGGCTGAGTAGAGGGACAGGATCACCTGCCTTGACCTTCTGGCAATGTTTTTCCTAATGCATCCCTAGATTCCCTTGGCTTTCTTGGCCACAAGTTGGCCACTTTCTTCCTGCCCCAGTATATTCCACCAATTCCACATACTTTGTGTAGCCAAACATAGTGTTCCAAATTCCAGTTTCCATAATACTGAAGTTAGTACTGCGATAACAAACTGACATCAGATTTCTTGTAATGTAATTAGAGCAGTCAGTGGTCTCCAAATATAGCTTTTAATATACTACTTCTATTTCAAATCTGTGTACATTAGGATCATTGTAATAAGGTTGTTTGGACTGAGATGGTAAAACATTCTAGCAAGTCATGGATCTCATTCTCGGTACCAGCTGGTGTGTCCAGGCAGAGGTCCAGGGTCCATGGTACTCTACCATATCTCTGTCATGCTACCAAAAGGATGCCAGGGACATTTGTGGTCAAGATCAGCTAGCACCCTCTCAGGAATTTAGCTAGTTCAGTCCAGAAGCTCTTCCCAAACAGTCGGTTTGGATCAGACCATCTCAAAGAGTGTTTAACAGCCACACAGAGACAGACCGCGCTGACCGACCTCATGGCCAAAAAACAAGTCAATAAGCAGCTAGGTTTTCTTTAATTTTTTTACCACTTACATAAAGAGGAAAAAAATCTCTCCTATAAAAGCATAATTAGGAAAGAATATCAAGGAAGTGGAAAACTTGCTTTGGAAATCTGAACACAACAACGTCACATTAAAGAAAAAATAATTCTATTTTCATTCTCATAATTGTATATTTTTGTAATTTTAAAATTGCTTATAGAAATGGTTTTTGGGATTTTGATCTTTCAATAGAAAAATACAAGTTTTACTGACAAGCCTTTATTATAAACCTGTTCTGAGACACAACTTTATTGTCCCAAATTACAAATAACTAATTTTTACCAATGCATAAGGAGCAGTATTTTGCATATCAATCCTCTTTTTTGAGGGGAGGAAGAAATTTATATCTATTAAATTAAATTTTTAGATAATTCGATAATTGCATAATATTCATAGTCCAGAGCCTTATTCTTTGATTTTTTTATTAATTTGTTTGGTGTGGGTTTTTTGTTTTCATTTTGATTTTTTTTCTGGGGGGAGGTGGGAGGGTGTTTGTTTGCTCATTTATTGTAGTTTTTATTTCTTTGTTTTGTTGGTTGATTACCGAATAGTCTTGTCAGTGGATCTGAGATTGGCCTAAGAGCACTTTTGGCACAGATGCCCCCTAGTATTAGAGCCTCGCCTGAATAATATAATGTGGTAGGAATTCATCCTTGTAGGTTGATGGCATCTGGAGAACAGTTAGCAGGGCGCAGTGACTTGGCAGATAAATCTACCATTATGTGGCTCCACCAATTGCCACCTACCCAATCACATGGACAGGATAAAGACAAATGCTGTAGGCATGTCACTGTCGTTGGGTTAAGTTGTAGTATTCCTTTCAGCTTGTCTGTCCTGCTCTAAGTCAGTAAGGAAACCATAAACCACATATCACAATTAAACCATGCTTTGGACTCTTGTCCAAATACATATACAATACAAGTTAGAATTGGAAATTCAACCAACCTTTTTCTACTTCTGGGGTCTTTTTGATTTATCCTTGTCATGCAGGAGGTTTAAAACATCTGAAGGGTTGCTTTAAGATACTCTTATGAGTCGTGGAGGGTAGGGGGTAGGACAGGAATTTTAATACCCTATCAAGTAGAGGTTAATTATATCATCTTGTGCTTACTCTTTTCCCCTGGAAACCTTATTTTACCCTGCCGTGCTTTTCCTATTTCAGCTCAGTCCATTGCAGAGGTACTATTGAAACTCTTCAAACTGATCCAAAACATGGGTGACCCCATACCCTTCTTTGTTCATGTAGTGGGAATAACACACCCCAGAAGAGTTATAGTTCAGCCTGGTACTGAATTCATCAGGAAACTTTGCAAAGAAATCTCTTGCTCAGCTTTAATTAGGATTAACCAGTCAGAGGTCATGGTCTGTTCTGGTTAATACCACTTGTACCACCTGAAATATAAATGGATTATAGGATTAAGTCTAGTTTCTGAATATGTTAAAAAACATATGAAACCTGTAGATGATTTTATAGTTGAAAAAAATATTAAAGCAGAGTTCCACACACACATTTTTTTTAATAGAACTCAGCTCCACTTTTCTTTAACCATAGTCCTCATACCTCTGATGTCAATCATATATGCAGGATACCTCGTACATCCAGTTTGAGTTTGATTAAAGAATCTCAGTATCACTTCCTCATTGTGTTGCTTTCTCAAAAAAAAAAAAAAAAAAAAAAATAAAAAAAAAAAGAAAAGAAAGACTAGCATTTTTCCTTCAATACTAGGTGAAATAGGTAACACAACTTCTTAAAGGTCTGATATATCAGAAGCCATTATGATAACAGTAAAGAAAAATGAGTGTCAGTTAAACAAGCAGTTTAACATTCATAGGGCATTGCAAGAGAGAGCACACTTTTACAAAAAGACACTGAACTTACACTTGAAAATGACAGGATGGAAATAAAGGGAGAAGAAGTAAATTGCAAGCATAAAACCATAAACTACAAAATTACTTAACATCCAAGCAAAGACAAGGGAAGGGAAGGTGCATGTGAGACACCTCTATATATGTACATATAGACACATACATATATGTGTATGTTTATATATATATATATATATATATATATATACCTTGCATGTATATGAAAAAATATATGATTGTCATATTTTATGCTGTCATAGTTCCACCATGGTTGCAAGCATTTTTTGAACATGTCCAGAAAATGTCTCAGGGTTTCAAGTTCAAAGTAACTTTTAGATGGAGTAGAGCTCACTCATTACTTATAAGTCACCAAATTTACACAACAGAAATTAATTCACTGTCATGATTAAAAACACCACTGGAAGTAAGTTTTGCTACTGAAATCAAAGAGAGCACAAAGATTTTGATGGAGACCTTCTCTGAAGTGAGCATCATTTAATGTATTGCAAACAGTCCATGGATTCAGCTGTCAGTATGGCATTTGTAGGTATTAGTGATTTTCTGTATTTAACTATGCACTTTTTTTGTACTTTTATATCATATCCCCTTCTCCTCACCATTATATGAGATCCCTTATGAAGTGGAGATGTCTCACTTTAAGCAGCCCTGACACTAGAAGAGCTGGTCTTTGCCAAAAATGAAGGTCAGTTGAAACTAATGGAGTATCTACTCTGCTGCACCATTGTTCATATTTGTTCCACGTAAAATCATTTTAATGATTTCTGAACACTATCAAATGCTTTATTATTAACACATACACATATATTTAATGTATTTTTCATCCAGCATTTAATGTTAGAGAAGTTTTCTTCTCCTGCTCACAAAATGATTATCTGGCTAAAGGTGGTGGTTAAGCTTTCTCTACATAAGGTTCAATATAAAATTACTTGATACAGGTCAACATTTATATGAGTTTAGGACTGCACCCAATACAGAACTAAGTCCAAAATAAAAGTAGAGGTGGATGAAAATGATGTGATCCTGGATATATTACCTTCTGTGGGAGTGCCTGCTGTGTTGGACATTGTCAATGGGATCAAAAAAGCCCTTTTAATCTCCCTAGTAAATCTCCAATTTATCACAGTTGTTGCGGTTGTCATTAATTTAACATTTTACTTGGGGTTGTCTAAAGCTTTGAACGAACTTGTGTGTAGGAGAAAGTCAAGGGAATTCCTGAAAAAAATGTATGTATGTATTTATATTCTTCAGAGCCATCAATATCTGTCTATAATGGCTGGAATTATTTAGAAATTATACTTTTCACTGGAAATTCACAATGAAATTTAAATGTAAAATTCTGATGGTAATTATTAAGATATAGTGAATTTAACTGAAACTATAAGAGTGGTCTTTGTATTTACTTTTGATATTTGATACAATACTCCTATTGTACCCACTGAAGTTCATTTTCTTTCTTACCTTTATGTTTTACAGTGACATAACTTATTTTCTATTAAGGCTTTTCTAGTTGTTGATTATTTTGTGTTCTTGGTTTGTGATGAAGTAAAACTTATTTTGATCCACATAAATTTTATTTAAGTAAAACGCAACTTTTCCTTGCTCACACATTTACTTCAATATTCTCTGTTAAGTTTAATTTTAAAATATAATTTAAAAATAAATAAAATGAAGAAAAATAGTATTTGGAAAGTATATACATGAGAAACTGAAAGCTTAGAGAACCGCATGGCCTCTCTGAAATAAATAGGTCTAGGCTTCACCAATGTTCCTTGTATGTCACAGAAAATACAGGGAAAATGGTTTTCTTTGCAGGGTTGAAAAAACATTTTAGAATATTACATACCTCTTTTTTTTTCACCTACTTACTATTTTTGCTCTTACATGCAACGTTATACTATTTTCTTCTTCCACTTACTCTTATAAAAAATTTTTTTCCATTTTACTGTATTCCAACATTTTTAAAAAATCAGTTCATGTATGTAGAAAATTAATTTGAAACTCGTTCTTATCAGATCCATTAGTAAGAAGATACCTGCCAACATTTTTCACAAGGTATTGTTTTTTAAATATGATAAACTTGGCAATGGAAAGATTTTCACCCTACTTAAAAAAACCCTGAGAATACAATCTCTAAGTGTAGAAAACCAAATTCACATAGAATAGGTAGAATACTTTCAATCTGTGGGATGATGATCACTTTGTAAACATGCCTCTGTTTCAACACTGATAAAGTGAAATACTCTTCATAGATCTGAAATTGCTTTGGTGGATGAACATAAAGTAATTGAAAACTTTTGTTACACAGATTTTAAAGCCCCCCAAAAATTGTCTGTAGTGTACTCTACTGCATTATGCAATACATGAGGCAAGCAATTAACTTCAAGCAAATACTCATTTTCATTTCCCATTAACTCTGTAGTCATAGGGATGTTCTCCAAAATTAATCTTAGGGGTACTGGTTGCAAATGATGATATGTTGTCAAAGTTCAAACCAGTTGATTGTACTATAATTTTTCTTTCTTCTAATACTCCCAATTCAGTTTCATTAACGTCCTGAAGGTAATCAGGCAAACTGTGGATTACCCTCCTTTCAAGTGTGCATCACAGAACAATGATCACAAACTTTGCTGTATTTCTGCCAGATAAAGGGAAAAATATAGAGTTTTCAGCAAATTAACTGTTTGTTGTTATTTTACAAACTAGAAAAAGTTGATATACTGTTTCCAATACATGAAGTTTTCATTGTATTCAGATTTGTTCTGTGGATTAATCTTGGAAAATGACAGCATTTGACATTTTTGGCATGAAGTAAACTGCATGAAAGGTTATAGACAGATTCTGTTGCTTCTACTCCTTTTTTTTTTCTTTTTCCTAAATATTACAAACAAAAACAAAAGGTTAAAAAATTTCGTTCTTAGAAGGTGTGGTAGAATTATTTTTCTATGGCAGTGATTAAGCCATTTCCGTGCCACATTACCTGCATTATCTGGCACAGTATTTACCAAACTTTGCAATAAAATATACGAACAACATAAAGGAAAAGAATTTTCTGTTTTTTAGAGCTCTTAACATACCTTTTTTTAATTGTATTTTTATAGGGGATTTTTTATATATTAATTTTGTTTGTTTGTTTCCTTGGAGGGCACTTCATTATATGCAAAAAATAATCTGAGATGTTGTATTGCAAAAAAAAACAAGTCAGGGAGACATAAAGCCATATCTGTGTTTTCATTCCAAATAGGTGATTTTGACACACTAAAAAAAAAGATAGTGATGGGGTCTTTTGCTTGTTCAAGTAGTATATGATATTGTTAAGGACTCAGTGTTTATATTAAACACAAAGTATGAATGCCCATACTCAGTGCAAACCTGCTGCAGAAACAGGTTGTTAAATCAGAGAACCTCAGATATTTCATCAGGCAATGTAACAAAGGTTTTGCTTCTCAGATTAACAGCAGAAATCGGAGGGATTTAGCCTTTGTCCCTGCCACCTCAGATTCCTAAATCTGATGAAGATCTGACCTGAGAAGGACAGACAGACAGCTTTAGCAAAAATTCATGATGTACCTTGATTTTAAAGCTTTAGGTTCAACTTAAAACTCTTTAAATCCTATGCCCTCTCTAGATCTTTTGAGACTGTGCCTATAATAGCAGAATTGTTATATGAACATCTGAACTTTAACAGCATATACAAAGTTTTTATTCTTACTATTATTATTCTTTCAACTCTGATCACTGTTGGTTTTAAATATTTCTATTTTCAAGAAGCTTTCCCATATAATTGCTTCTAAGTGAGTGAATAAACTAGTCAAAAAACCCAATTTCCTTTTTTCTGAGATCCTTTACAGTGGAGTGACAAAAACCAACATCAGTTCAGGATTACATTCAGCTGCTTCTGTGTAGGGAAGAGATGAGAAGTAGGATGCCGCAATAATGTCAGGAACCAAGAACATTTCTCAGTGATATGAGGTACTGCTTAGGATACAATTCCATTTCTTATACAGTGGACATTGCACTTTCCCCTATTCCCATTCAAGCAAACAGAGCACACTTTGTACTGACTTGTGAGTACTCAATCAAATATAAAGTAAAGAAAGATTTCATCGGATAAGGAAATGTCACAGTAGTGATTTTTCAGCTTAGGATTTGCAGGACATTCTCATCTTTCTATATGTTTAGATGAATCAATACACCATTGGAAGCACTGTCTATCTTACATATATGAAACCATAATTTTTTATGTCAATATGAGGACAAGAAAGATCAAAATAATAGTGATCTGTTCCACAGCAACTAAATATCAATTGGAAAAGTGATGGAAACGTGATTAGAACAATCACATTGACTGTGATTTATTTTTCTTTTTAAATAATCAATATCCTGTCCTACATTTTATACTTTAAAAATTTATGCATTATGAACAATGAGGATATTTTTCTCATTTTCCAAGAAGTAACAAGTACAAGATCTAGGCTACAGCTTGGTCCCTTTTAGCTCCACAATAAAAGGATTAAAGATACAAAGCCCACAAAAGTTTTTTTTCATCCAGGCGTGAATTTCATGCTATTCAACTAAATGTATGAAATACTAAGGACAGAAGATCAACTTCCACTCTGAATTACCAACAGCAATATTTAGAACTACAGTTATCTTCTGCAAATATAAATATTTGTATAACAATTTATTTTAAGTAGTTTTTAGGGTTTTTTATGTATACTTCCTCTTTCCCTGAACTCAGAACTTTTTAGAAGAATTTTGCCAAAACGAAAGGAGTTATATCAGTAAATCAGTAAAATATAAAATTTTCATTTTTTCCTTTATTTTGTAATGCAATTGTTTTATTGAGTTACACATCTAAGATATCCTCTATTATCTAATACAGTAATTTAAAAATTTATTAATACTTTATTTTTAATTTATTAAATTTATATATTAATAAATTAATTTATTACAGCTAACAGTATGCCATTGTGGCCAAGGAGGCCGATGGTATCCTGGGGTACATTCGGAAGACTATTGCCAGAAGGTCAAGGGAGGTAATTCTGTCCCTCTTCTCAGCCCTATTGAGGCCACATCTGGAGTGCTGTGTCCTGTTCTGGGCCCCCCAGTACAAGAGAGGCATGGAGATCCTGGAACAAGTCCAGCAGACCAGTGCAACAAAGATGATGAGGGAACTGGAACATCTTTCTTATGAGGAAATATTGCGGGAATTGGGCCTGTTCAGCCTCTGAGAGGGGATCTTAAAAATGTCTATAAGTATCTGAAGGGAGGGTGCCAAAAGACTAATCCAGTCTCTCCTCAGTGGTGCCGAGCAATAGGACAAGAGACAATGGGCAGAAACTGATGCACAGGAAGCTCCACCAGAACACCAGAGGAAGAGCTTTACTGTGCAAGTGACCACACTGGAACAGATTGCCCTGAGAGGGTGTGGAGTCTCCCTCACTGGAGATATTCAAGAACTGCCTTGATGCAATCCTGTGCAATGTGCTCTAGGATGAAGAGAGAGATTGGACCAGATGATGCACTGTGGTCCTTCCAACCTGACCCATTCTGTGATACTGTAAACTATAATTGCCTGGAGCCTAATCCAATCTCCCTAAAATCTGTGAAAAAATCACAGAACTCTAGGGCCCTGATTTTTAACACAAAATACACAGCCCTCCTATCTTTCTTGGGAAGTTTCCAACAAATATTCAGAGCTTTGCAAAATTACCATATTGTTGATTTGCTCTTGAATACTTTTGGTCAAACTGACAATGATGGAGTAAAATAAAACTTTGAAACATGTTCATTCCTTTGTCATGAACAATCATCATAAAAATTTTAGAAGCTAAATTAAAAACAGATAGAAAAAGTCCCACCACGTAACAAAGCAAACAAACAAACAAACAAACAAACAAAAAAACTTAAAAGGAGAATGAAACCTCTGTCAAATAAATCATCATATGCACTGAGATCTTAGGAAATACCAAGAAAACCTCCAAGAGCGCATCAGATAATGTAATGAAGTTGATAATGAGGAAAAAATCAATTATATTTTTCAGAAGTGCAAAACTATGTTTCTTTCATTAAAAAATGAAAAATACAGGTAACAACTTTTAAAAACATAAAAGTCAACATTTACGATAATGACCAATATTGTACTATTAAAATGGACATGTGTTTTGAGACTTCACAATCAGTGGTGATTTAAAGTTTCAGTATATAAAATAAAAACACCCGTGATCTAAGTTACTTTTCCATCTGTAATTTAAACATAAATTTAGAAAGGAACTTAATCCATTTAAAATTAATAGTGAGATTATGACTGAGATGGTGTGTGAAGCAAGAAGCAGCACCCTATGTTCAGCTTTTGCAACAATGCTGGCGTGGAGCAAAATCAAGTGTCTCCAAAACGAAATCCCAGAAGTCAGCAGGTTGAGTGAGGTACAGCTTAGGAGGGGTGTGAAAACCTGTTGGAAATTCTGTGGACAGGTTTCTTGAAACAGTTTTCAGTGCTTGCTGAACACTCCACCTTGTATTGACAACTCTGAATCCTTCCTCAAAGTGTGGTGCTTAACCTATCTGTTAGGGTAGGGAAAGGAGAAATTTTAATATGAACTTTCTCCTCCATGACTATTCTAAGTATAGGAATATTGCAACAGGAAATGAAAAGTTTGTTGTCACTGCTTTTTGAATGGATACTACTTTAAGAGCAGTGTTTTGACAACAGTGTCTGATTGTTCTGATGTTCCAGAATGGTGAACTTGGGAATGTGTACTTTTAGGGTTTCAGTCAAGGCTGGGCATAAAATAGGATTCAAACTGACATGGAAAATGACTATGAAGAAAGTTAACTTTTCCCCAGCCAAAACCATGACAATTATCCACATAAAAATATTTCTGAGCATAGAGAGAAATTTGTGGTGTCCAGAAAGTTTTCATACTGAAGTTGGAATATCATGAGAATCGTAGTTTCTTGATAATTGAGCAGTAGCTCATCATAAATTTTCAGGATAATCATTAAATGCAGTGAAATTCTTTAGAGATGTGAATCCTGTGGGAAAGGTTTCTTCTATTTTGAACAGTTTTGCCCATAGTCCTACCTAGCCAGCCAGGTCAGTGAGCCAATAGTGACCAATATTACTATTAAGGTTTTTAGAATCCACTTATGTTGTCTCATCAAAGTATTTTAGAGATAAAGCACTCACATACATGTAACACGTAAGTATTCTTCTACGCCCATACTACAATTTTCCCTGGCTTGATTTCTTTTAAGTATGAGTCTTGTGTTTTCTGTGCCATGCTCATTCATTCTCCTCATTTTTTCCATATTCATGATAATTCATCTGGGACTGCTTCTGGTTTTTTCCTTTCCTTACTTTTTTCTTTGCCTTTTTATGCCTCTTTGCCTCTTTTCTTTTCTGTACTTATCGTTCCTTCTCCTTCATCCAGACAAATCTTGTGACATTTGTACAACGGTTGACACTAAATGATATATAACACTGTCAAACTTCAGTTGAAATTCAACACTGAATACTTCTGAGATGTGCTCTGCTCATATTAGCTCGATGTTATTGATCAGGGACAACAAAGAACTGTAAAACAAAAGGAGATGATGGGATGACAGAAATCATGCAGAACTTCAGCAGAAAGATTCCTACAGGCACAAGACATCCAACACCAGTGAACACAGGTCACTATAGAGTATACTTCTCCAGCTGACTTTAGTAGGTATAGGCACATAATTACATGTCTGAGTGAAAAGAAGTCTCACCAAACAAGGCAATAGTTACATGGTTATCAGGGTTATAGCACTACAGCCATATGCACCCAGAGAAAAGGTTTTGCAGTATTTCTCAGAATATTCTATTATATTTCATTTCAAAAATTACATTGATTGTCTAGGGATAAGCATATATTATTAGAGTTTAAATATTTCTGGGAGTATCTTCCTTCATAAATTACCACTTCTACTAACTTTATAGGTATGCTTTAAAAAAATTTCCAATGAATCATATGCATTGAGTTCCTACTAAAAAATGTGTAATATTTTTACATGAAAAATTTTCTCCCCATACCGAGATTCTTCTGCTTCAGCTCATGTATGAATGTACTGAATTTATAACTCCTTTTTTCTGTCAAGCTTTTTCCCAATAATGTGTATTAAAATGATTATATAAAAATAAATTGCATTACACAGCATTGTAATGTTTTCAAAGATGACATTACATTAGTCTAACACGGGTCAATTTTCTCTGCTCCTCTAATAGCATGGATAATACCTTGCTTTGTGGGTGTTTTTGGTCTTGTTATTTCTGATTTTTTCTTTTTCCTGGAAGAAATGTGCAACATTTCCCAGCACACATAAATAAGGTCTGTTTTTAGACCGTACTGCAGGCACCATGTCTAGGTTTACTTCAGCCGCTAAATCTAATAAACATCTACTGGGATAGTAATTTTTAAGTTCAAGTTCAATATCAAACATGTCAGCAGTGCACTTAGCAAGAAGCAGGGCAGCAGTTTGAAGAAAATGCAGATCCAGTCACCAGTAATTTTTATCAAATTATAACCCCTTGTTAGAGTGCTGGGATTTCATCAGATAGCATTACTAAAATAAAAGCAATCCTTCTGCAGGAGGTGATTGGTTTTCTTAGGCATAGGTAGATTAAACATCAATTCATTTACATACTTCTGACACGCGCTTTGCCACTCACATCTTCATTATCTGCACTTGTGAAATGAATGCTACATTTTGCATAGTGTTATCAGGAAGTTTCATGCTGATCAGAAATGGACTGGCATTTCTTTTTATTTTAATTCAAGCTTTTTTCCTCTTTGTTAAAAATTGCTGATGACTTAAAAAGAAATGATTTGTTCTATTTAGAGGTGTATAATACTGTGGCAAATTATGCATATGTATTTTAGAAGTACTAGTTCTGCAGTATGATACTGAAGGTCTGTACACATTTAGCAGATAGCTTAAAGATACTAAGTTAATTTTTCAAACAACAGACATTATTTCTGGCCTATGATTACAAGGAGACATAGAGGATGCCCTATTTCAGGAAGTTAAATCCAAAATTTAAGGCATTAAAAATTTTCTGTGCTGATGAATTCTGAAGTTACCTTGTTCCACTACAAATCCATCAAATTCTGAGATAGGTAAATGGTTTGATGCCTAAATCCAAAATGACTTCTAGAGTAGTTTTCCACCCAGCTTGGACTACATTCAGAGATCGTGTTCAGCAGTCACAATATGGCCTAAGTCTTCCAACTGGAGAACATTTCAGATGAGGAGAGCCTGAGAGAGCTAGAACATCTGATCTTGGAGAAGACCAAGGATTAAACCCCAGGAAATTCCATCCAAATACAAGAAATAACTTTTTACTTTGAAGATAGTCCAACACTGTCAGAGGTTCCCTAGAGAGCTTGTGGAGTCTCCAACCTTGGAGATTTTCAAAACCCAGTGTGACATTGCTCCAGGTTTCTAATTGAGAAAGGTAGTTGGGCTGCATGATTTCAGGATGTTCCTTCCCACCCCAACCATTCCATGATTCCATAACACACAGAGACACACACATCAGGAAAACATATTTCTATGTCTAACTAGAATGTGGAAGACCTGTGTGCAAATACTCAATCTGACTTGCCTGGAATTCTGGACTTGCGTAATCTGTTCTGATACTTGCTCCTGCAGTATATATTAATGCTGTGGTTACAATATGCTCCAGATTGGATCTTCCAATTTCTTTTTTATTTATCCTTCCCCTTGAAGCCCTCCTGTGTGTTTCTGAGGCTATAATCTACATATATAAGGCAATGGAAAAAAATATCAGTTACCTACTCAATTAAGTGGCAATGTAAAAGGAGAAAAATACTTAGAGACTTTAGAGGATAATCTTAAATCCTGTAATATCTTCTCAGAATTGACTCTTAAATTGCTTATTTTTCCACAGATAATGTCAATATATAATAATACACCAAACACCTGCAGTATTACTTAAACAATTGAAAATATCCTATCTACAGTGGCTGTATATACATCACCACCACTTTTATACTTTCATGTTCATCTTGCAGAAGATTCAAGATATGGTTCAGTACTGAGGCTTTGAATTGCCCATGAAAGGTACTTGCTTTCACTAGTCCAGTATATTAATTCAATGTGACTTAGCTTTTGGGAATCAATTACCTAATAAAGGAAGGTTTGAGACACCTTGTCCTTAAATTGTGACAGTTCAGCTTAATCTCTTTTCCCCCAGGCTTAAAAGGGATAAAGACTGTGACATAGTTTATAATTTTCTTAGGTAACATGACCAATATCTTTGCCTAACTCTTCTCAGCTTGTTTTCATTATCTCCACATACCTGAGTAAACTAAGCAATCTTTTCCTGGAAACAGAATTTGGGTACGCCTATGCTCTCCACAAAAGGGACTGTAGCGGGGAAAAAGAATTATTAAAAAACACATGACAGAAGCTCAGAATGGTTGAGATTATCTAGTTCCAACATTCCATGCTCAAGTGGGATAAAGTTAATGCAGATTGCCTAAGAACTTGTGCAGTTCGTTTTTAATATCTCCAAGGACTCCACAACTTCTCCAAACTGTTCCAATGCTTGATTGTGTTAAAAATATTGTTTTCCTTATCAAATGGATCTCAAAGGACAGTTATTTTTTATATCTTTATACTTCCAGTTCTATTTCTGGTTACAGAAATATACAGCTATGTCTTCCCTACATCTTGACTTTGAAATAAAATTTCGTCAAGTCCAATAATGCAAAGTACCACACTAAATGGAGGACCAAGTTTTTTTTTCATGCTCAGTCCTGAAGCCAAATCCAGCTTCTTACAAAATGAATGATATTTTATCTCACAAATCAAGTTCAATAAAATGATTATGAAGTTCTAAGGTGTCTTTTGTGCTGCCTCAAAAGTTGCAGCTAACTTTCAGATGTTTCCTCCTTCTGATATGAACTTGATGTAAATCTATGTAATTTCTGATGAGTTCATATCATTTTTTCATATCTTTTTCTTTGTTCTCAGGACTTTCTGAGGCTGAGCTGTGGGTAAACTGCACTGATTACACCTTCAGTAATCTGTCTTGGTCCATTCCTGTCAGCTTGATAAGTCAAAGTCGTTTCACTCCTTTGCCTCTCCTTTTGTTGAGGTTATAAGTCTGTTATTTTAAAGTCTTTAAAAAAAAAAAAAAAAGAGGAAAAAGAAAAAAAGAAGGTAATATCTTTTAGCCTGTGAAAGACAGATTTTTCACAGGGATTTGGCTCTTAACTTTCTTCATGCTTTCTTTAAACTAATTTTTCTATGACTGATGTTTCCAAATTGACCCTCTGCTAGTTCCTACAGTATGTTTCTCTTTGCTGCTCTACTGAGGAGCAGAATTTAGACTTTTTTTAGAACTTCAAGGATAAGAATTATCTTCCCTAGTTGTAGAAGTCTATATCAAGAGTAAGTAAACTGTATCCTAGATGTACTCCATTCACAATAACTTTGGTGTTTGCAATATTAAACCCATAGCATTTTTGACATAACATCTGCATAAGAGTGAACGAGGTTATTCCTTAGATTTCTTCACCAGATTTCTGTTTTGGGAAGTTACAAGGGGTTAATGTAGATTTTACATGAAAGTCTCAACAAAAATATTTTAAAGTATTTAAATCAGATCTACATGTTCCTGTTGCACAAAAGAGAACTACACCTTTCCTGAATTTGTTTGATGATAGGGGAAATGTTTCAAATTTTTTCTTCAGAGTATCATTTTTTGCTTTTTTATTCTGCTCAGACATAGAAGAAGATGGAATTTAAGGTCTCAAGTTAGTCCTAATGGCTGAGACAATATGACCTTTGTGCTATCCTTAAATTTATACTGGGGAACTAAAAATATAATGGTGCCAATCTGCCAAAATAGAAATTTGAAATTCAAACAAGGGACCATCCAAGAATGATATTTTTATTACAATATATTGATTTAACTATACAATATTTTCTTCCTGTTATGTACCACTAGATACATAATATAAAATAGGGAAAATAATTTATTATAACACTTGTCTTTTATTTTATCAAACTTAGCAAGTAAGAAGTGCCATCCATTACGGGATATGAGAATAAATATAAAAATAAATACAAAGTTCTGGAATTTAAATTCAATGTATTATTGGAAGAAAAGTGAAGACCACCTAGATTAGAAACGGGAAAATACCTTTGTGTAGCTCCATGAACTAATTTGGAAGTAAATAGATGGTAGTCGGCAGGGATTTATTTCTGGAAAGTGAAGCAGCAAGCTGATTTTGGTGGTTTTGTCAGAGTAAAAATATTTTCTTATCTTTTTTAGTCCAGAAATTTTCTTCACATAACCCCTGTGAGACACAGATGTAAATACAAACTTAGATCAAAACAATCTACAGCAAGAAAATATCTCAGTGTTTTCAATGGATTTAAAGGGACTTTTATGTTTATAGTTAAATATATGCCTATGTGCTGAGCTGGACTAGGTAAGGAGAGAAATCCTTATAAAATGCAGGACAAAGCATAAAAGAGCTTTCTCAGTATTATCTACTGAATAGTATACTGCATGAAACTTTTCCAACACTGCATTCTGGATGCCCATTGAAGACAGTAACGAGGAAGAACTGAACTGACAAACTTCCCTAACCAGCAGTACCTCACAGTCCAATTATGTGCTTATTCATACCACAGATGAAATTTGCCTTTCATGAAAATCAGAGCACTGAAGATCAGAATTGATATTTTGAGGGTGAGTTTGCCTTGTTGGTTTATTTGGGTTTGTTTGGGTTTTTTTTTTACATTTAGTTTGTTTTCATTAAATTCGCTTGCATACAAAGGTGACCATCAGTAGTTATGGACAGTCTGAGAGATTCTGCAATGGATGTCAAAAAGGGGATAACAAAAATCAAAGAAGATAGCCCAACTGCTGTGGAATAGACCAACAAATATTTAAAAACATAAAAGTCTCTAAATAGATATGTCTTTACTAGGTACCATAATTAACAGATTTAGTATTCAGTCAGAATGTTTCTAATGCCAGAAGACCTATAAAATTTCAAATGAAATAGGCTATCCAGTTTCAAAGCTGAGGAATTAAATTCTTTTATATTTTGACTGCATTTTTAACTACAGTCCTTTAAATTATATAATCAGGTAATGATGCAAGGAATGCTGTCCCATATAATCTGAAACTTAACAGTAAAACCATATTCTAATAATGTCTGTATTTATAAAGAATTAATTTTACTTGTTTTCAGATACCTAAGGATAAATTTCTAAGTCAAATGTAAATATATTTATATAGAAAGAAACAAGCAACTTCAGAGGCATTGAACTCAATACTGTAATACTGGAGTATGGGGTTATTTTATAATTCAAGTTTTGGCAAAAATTTCTTTACCAGATATGTTTTGCAGCCAATCGAGAGAAATCAACTCACCTCCAGAGGATGACTAATCTTTAACAAACTACAAATTTTCCTAACTTACTGCCCTTTTTATTCCATAAAATATGAAGTAGCTGGGTTCTGCATTATTGAACTCTTTCTCAATGTAAGAAAAAACAATTGTATAACTTCCAGGTAATAGAAATATGGATGACTTAATGGATCAAAGAGAAGCATGAAAGATGGTTGATGGCAAATTTCAAAATGGTTTCTCACTCTATTGAAGAAAACTCATTTAAATGCAAAATATTTTTATAGAATATTTCCTTCTGTTATTCACTAAAAACCAGTTATTATACTGCCTGATCAGTATTCCACACATTGTTTAATTTGCAAGGAAATTTTTAGGAAGTAAAATGCATGAAAAGGAAGAGACCTATTAATGTCATATTTTTTTTTTAATTCTTTTAAGAGAACGTCAAATTGATAATTTCAGGTCTGTACACTTCTACAGTAGGTATCAATACAGTGTAGGGGAGGGGAAGAAAAACAGATACAAGAGACCTCTAGGAAAAAAAAAAAGGAAAAAAGAATCATTGCTATCCCTAAATATTGAATCTTCCATCCTTTCGATGAAATCCTGTCCTGTATAGAACTAAATCAGGGCTCAGCTGTGATGTCTGTGAGGCTAGAAGGTTCACTGAGTTTTGTGTGATATAAAACTACAGGGATAAACTCTGAAAAGAAACCTGAAACATCCTAGACTTCTCATTTAATTAAAAATCTGTGATTTTAAACAGTGTAGTGCATGTTTTCTTCCTGTAAGACCCATGGAGAAAGTAGGATAAAAAAAAAAAACCTAAACTTCAGAATTCTCCATCAATAATCTAATTTATATCAAGGAATTACCACTTCTCATCCCGCCTTGATTTAAAGTAAGAAAAATTAATGTAAACATTGAATTAAGGAAAAGGCATTTTTTAATAAACTTCAGTATATTGAACCTTGTGAACTAAATATAATCATTCATTAAAAATATAAAATGGGTCAAGAAAAATAATTAACCAGAGAAGATAAATTGATGCTTAATATTTTTCCTTCACCAGATGAAGTTTTCTTTTAATAAAAAATATTTTCTTGAATATGGTTTCTAAAAAGCAATAAGTAATCCAAATTTTATTGTTTTAAATAACACATGGGTGAGAATATAATATACTGAAAGTATTATCATATATGGAATGATATATTGGATTACATATTTTATATAAATATATTATTTTTAAAAAATTACCCTTCAACATAACAGGATCCTAAATTAGTAGTTGCTTCTATCTTTGTGATATGTCATATTAAATCTTTTAATTCTCCCAAACTTTAATGTGTTAATAAGTAGAAATATAACTTTGAATATTAGTCCTTATTCCCATCTCTAATTATTCACTGGACTTGTCTTTCTAAACATCAGCCTTATCCTTCAAATCTTATTAGTACATTGCTCTCTATGAAGCTGTTGAAGCTGTTAAAAAGTTGTTGTGATGACAAGGAATCAGAATCAGATCCCTGAGTTCTCTGCTGTTGTTGCTGTGCAGCTGAACCTCATATTTAATCTCCTATGAAGACCTAGATCGGACTGGGACTGCACAACATCTACAACAATATGCCTATATCGTCGGTGGCTGTAAGCTCTTTGCAACTCCATGTCACAGTGATCAAGAAACTCAAGGTGTTATGCTATAAGCTGGCATAGATCAACAGAAAATGGTTTCACTATATACCTGTGTTAAGGCTGGAAGATGGTTACATCTGAAAAGACAGCTCTAGGAATTAGTGAAACTTATGCCTCAAAATCATGATCTTTTTCCTGAAATCTTTTGTCTAAAATTCTTTATGAAAGACTGCTGGTAAAATGTTTCAGTCAGAGAGTGAAACACCTAGGCTTGCATATCTACAGATGTGCTTGTAGGATTTAGTTGCTTAAACAGAGGCATCCAGTGATGTTCAAAACATCCTAATGTAAGCCACCTGGCTTCTGGTTCTTGTTCCAGAAGTTATGGATCTCCTGCAGTTATCGTGGTATAACTGCCAGACCTATTTAATTGCTCTAAAAATATATATGATGATGCAAAAGATCATTAAAACAGTATTAGACAGATAAGTTTTAGCAACTGAACATCATTCTGGTTGGCTGTACTTAAAGAAAACCTATCTGATAACATCACCAGAGTAATTCAACTCAGCTGAATGTAAACATCTAAGATGTAATTCAGCTAACCATAAATATTTCTTGTCTTTTGAGATAATCCTGAAGAAGGTAGATACCTTTCAAGAGGGAAAGCTAGAGGCCAGCTACAGTACTCTAAGACATCTAAAAATTACCCAACTGGGTTTAGGTAACTGAATTTCCTGTTATATGATTATTTATGAAGACTATCAAAATCTTGAAGCAATAACTGCCACAATATCAACCAATATTGCAATGATGTCACAAAAGAGACTTCACATTAGAGTCTTCCTGAATTTTGCTTCACTATGTTACAATGAACAAAATAAATTATATTTTCCCTACTTAAGCAACATTAGTCTTGATACTCTTAGTTCTTGTAGTAAAAAAATATCACCCTTAATGAACAGAGGTTTAATTTACAGTCTGAGACACAGAAGAAACATGAACTAATATGCTTCTACTTCTCCTCTCGAAAACACAGAATAAGTGTTTTTAATGGTCTGACTGCAAAACACGTTGCTTAATATTGTTCTGCAACATTTATTGATTCTTGAAAGATGAATACTATTAAAGTACCATTCCCATACTTCAAAGATTAAGTTTATTCTGCACTGATGTTCTAGTTTGAACATTTAAACGTTACACAAATTTGAGGTCTGCATTTTAATTGATTCTGTTTACCTAACAAAACAACTAAATCTTTAAGAGTTTGCTTCCTGGAGTAATTTAGTTGTGATTTTAATAGGATTGTGCAAATTGACAGCCTTCTCTGTAAGCAATGTGCCTCTAAAATTTAGTCCGTCTTAGACACAGTAAAACAAAGTTCATGATCAGCTGCAGTGTAATTATACCCAAGAAGGACTATGCAAAATATGCTGGTAAGTACATCTGCATGCTTCAGCTGGTGTAAATCTGTAAAGCCCATTTAAATTAGTGGATCCTTACCAATCTACATTAGTTAAAACCTTGGCCCTGCATTTTCTTCTCAACAGTCCTGAACATCAACATTGTTTTTACTTTCTTATGAAATTCTATATTATAATAAAGTACTTAGGTATGTTTAGCCAATCAATTTACTGGGTAAATGGAACAGTCTTAATACTGTAATTGTGCAATTAGAGTTATTTGGTCTGTGTAGAACTAGCCATTCTTAGATTAGCAGATTGATAAGGATACAAAGAGAAGGCCAAAGCATTTTTTTAAACTGAAACTTTATTTCATTATCATGTAATTGGGTTAGGCTTTATTTTATTATTCCATATTTCAGTGGGCATGATAAATATGAGGTGCCCTGAGGGTGATGCTCATGCTATGATTTGCCTTGTCCACAGTTTATCTGAGATAATGTTACTGTCCCAAGATTCAGTTTTGGAGCACAGTATTTGTGCTATTTATATAATAGCCCAAATATATTGCTTACTATGGAATAAAATATATTCTTCTTTACTGATATAATCTTAGCACTTATGCTTTTGTGTAACACAAATTCTGATGCACTGTCACCCCTAACTTCATGAGAAAATGCAAGCAAATTCAAAGCAGTACTATTAAAGATCCTATTTTTCTTTCTGTTGCTTTACAGGTCTTAATGAAACTTGATGCTAAACATAAGAAAGCATGAGAAAGAAATATTTAGAAAAGATATAAAATATTCAGCAATTATTTTTTATTTCTATCAGTAGTTCTCTTCTCTTTAGTAGGATTATACCACAAAATATAAATCACCTGCTGTACAGTAATGAATAGGATTCACCTTCCTGCTATATTTATCACTGCTGTCTTTTTAGTGCTGTATGCACAATATAAGAAGTTTATATCTAAAGTAGGATATTAAACAATTCCTGGATAACGGTATGCAAGTACTCCTGCCATTAAATTGTTTGAACAGTACAAGCCATGCCGTTGGCCTGGGCCAACTGGTACTCTGCCACACAATTCCTGGACATTGTTTGGGATTTAGCACTAACCAGGAATATTTCTGACTAAACAGTTTGGATTTGGCCACTCTCTTTTGAGGGTAAGAGGTTAATATAACAAAACCTATGCTGCTTTGTGCTGTTTGGCACAAAACATATGAAAGTGGTCCCACAGGCTGTTTAATTTTTTAGGCTAGATATAGTCTATGTGTCTTCCTTAAACTGTTCACAGCTTTTCCTTTTTTTCCTTTTTTTTTTTCTTTTTTTGTTTGTTTGTTTTAGTTTTTGTTTTGGTTTGAGGTTTTTCATTATAACAAAGGTCTACCTGTGTCAGTAGGCTATTTCTAACCATGTTAGCAGTCAATGTTTAAGGAGGCAAGGCAAGAGGTTGTTTTCTAGGTATATGTTCTCAGATTTTTGAAACCTGAAATATGACTTCTGAAGCAAGCGATTGCATCCATACATTTTGTATTTCATGAAGTTGTGCAATTCCTTCTTGAACCTTTGCTGAAGTGTCCTGTTATAGTTAATTCTGCTCTGTGTGTGTAGTGTATCTCTAATTTGTCCTAGTGGTCTATTACAATTTTATTATGTTCAACTTTGTCTTGTTTGCTCTATCTCTATTCATCTGTATGATGGGTTGACCCTGCCTGGATGCCACGTGTCTATCAAAGCCAATCTATCACATCCCTCTGCAGCTGGACAGAAAGGGAAAAATACAACAAAAGGGTTGAGGTAAGGACAGGGAGAGATCACTCACCAATTACCATCATGGACAAAACAGACTCGGCTTGGGGAAATTAGTTTAATATATTACTAATTAAACCTAATTAGGATAATAAGAAATCAACCCAAAATCTTAAACACCTCACCCCTTCCTCCTTCCTGGGCTCAACTTCACTCCTGAATTCTCTACCTCCTCCAACTCATCAGTGTAGGGGTATGCGGAATGTGGATTATGCATCACACATTTTCTCTGCTACTCCTTCCTCCTCACACTCTTCCCCTGCTCCAGTATGGGGTCCGTCCAATGGGTGACAGTCCTTCAATAACTTATCCAATGTGTTCTTCCCTCAGGCTTCACCACAAACTGCTCCAGTGTGGGTCCCTTTCATGGAGTGTGCACTCCTTCAGGAACAGGTTGCTTCAGTGTGGGTCCACCACAGGGTCAAAAAGTCCTGCCAGCATGGGCTTCTCTCTCCATGGCTCCAAAGGTCTTGCCAGGAGCCTGCTCCAGCATGGGCTTCCCATGGGGTCACAGTTCCCTTCAGACTCCAGCATGTTGTCCTCCATGGACTGCTAGTAGACCTCTGTTCCACCATGGACCTCCAAGGGCTGCAGGGGGATAGTCTGCCTCACCGTGACAGTCAGATTATAGTGCAGCATGGGGGGTAGGGGAATGCACCATCACACACTGAAGACAGCCTGTCTTCACCACAGGCTGCAGGGGAATCTCAGCTCTGGAACCTGGAACACCTCCGCCCCCTATTTCTTCACTGACTTTGGTGTCTGCAGATCTGTTTCTCTCACATTCTTGCTATTCTCTCCAGCTGCAGCTGTGATTTTTTTTCCCCTTCTCTAAATCTGCTATCCCAGAGGTGATATACCACCACTGATGGGCTTGGCCTTGGGCAGTGGTGGATCCTTCTTGGAGCTGTCTGGCGTTGGCTCTGTCAGACACAAGGGAAGCTTCTGGCAAATTCTCACAGAATCCACCTCTGCAGCCAGCCCACTAAAAAACTTCGTCATGCAAACTTAATACAACTTGCTCTACTGAATCCATTGTGCTGTAGATCCCTCTTGGATTCCCCTTTACATAATTTCTTTTCAGTGCTGGAAAGTCCCAGTTTGCTTAATACCTTCTTAAATGAAAGTGTACCCATAAGCCTGTTTATTCTTTTTTTTCCTTTTTTTTTTTTTCCACAATTCTGTATCTGTGGGTATGCATAGAGGCACATACTCACGAAAAAATAACAGCACAAACTGTTCAGCTACATATGCAAAAATGTTTCCTTCCATAGCAGAAAACCAGAGCATCAGCTGCAGCAGAAATGAATGTTTTAATTTATGTACCATATTTCAATTTATATCACTTTAGAAAACAATGTGAGAAAATAGATGCCATGTCTTTAGGTGATCAGAGAAGGTTTAAAGAAACCACTCTAACACTAGCAACTTTCATGTACAGTGTTTTAAGCATAAGAAATCCAGTGCTTTGATTTTCTTTGATAAGTCTAATTCTAGCACTAGAATCAAGAAAGTGCTGCACACCATGGATGAAAGTAAGTCTAATTAAGCTTATAACAAGCAGAAAACCAACATTATCCATCTTTCTATTAGATAATATCTTCTTATTAGCAGGGGTTTATGCCAAATTTCAATTACACCTGTTGAGTGTTTTCTACCAACCAGAAGTTCTAAAAACAGTGAGCCTAACTTGATATGCTTTTAGTATCATTCTCTCTCTTCCTTTTAAGCATGGACTCAGCTACACAAGCAAAATTTTGGTTCTTTCTTTTGTGTGTTATCCTTTCACCTTAAATGCTTGCTGTTTATCTTCAGGCACATAAGGGATGTTGTGCCGTATTACTATTCCTACACTGGCCCAGAAAGCACTGTTAATGTAGAAATAATCTATTTCCTGATTTGATAAAGTGAGGTAATGCAATTATCAGGTTTAATAAATTCAGGGAAGTGTTTCAAGTGTATCAAGCGTCTAAAATTTCTTAATTAAAATAGAACTGTTTTTGTAGAAGGAGGCTTTGCAGAGTGTCCAGTTAGATATAGAAATGATGTAATTATTCTGTTTAGGGTAAGACTTCTTGACAATAAAGTGTAGAAGTTACTCTATTAATATTAAGTATGTTCATAAAATTCCCTGTGACTAATGCTGTTTTAAAACTACAACTTCCTGATAAAGATAAAACCATTTCTTTTGTTCACATCAAATTTTGTGATTCTACCACAGCTTGAAAAACCTGGGAATTTAGTAAACCCTAACATTCAAAAGTACAAATAGCAGACAAGTTAGGGATATTTTGTAAACAAAAATATTGAAAAATCATGTATCATACAGAACAAAATGAGCCCTCTTTTTTTAAAACTCTTTTGGTGTTTGCCTCTCAAAAAAATAAAGAAAATATAAAGCATAAATTGCAGGGGGTAAAAACATTGATCAGAGACAGGGGCATTTATTCAATGCCCAATACTTCCACTAAAAGTAAGGTTTATTTGTTCTTAAGAAAAACTGAGCAGAAGTTAGATTTTGTTTTGTTTTTTCCCTCCAAATAGGGTTTTCCTTCACTCTGAACAACTTAGCATATACATCAACTATAACGGTCTCTTTATCTTACAGTAAATAATCTGATGCATCAAATTCATGATAGGGCTTGGATAGGACATAGTTGCAGTAAGAGAGTGAAGCTGACTGTTCTTTTCAATTCTGACAGAATAGGAAATTGTAGACTGATGGGCCTAGGAGAAAAAATATGCAGTTGAGCACTGAAGTTATAAACAAATTAATATCTAACACTGTTTCTAACTAGTTGAAAAAGGAATTATTTTTTCTTGTTTTTCTGTCTGCTGTAGCTAACTAAGCAGGCAAACAAGCCCAGGATCTTCAGATACCGTGCTAAGCTTCAAGTAACTTGAAAATGTGATTCATAAATAATAAGCAAAGGAAAAAAGTTCTACAAAATGTGTTTTCAATGCTGCCAACATCACCTGGCTGAACTTCAGCTAACATTGCCAGATATTAGGAAAGAAAACTAATAATAATAATTTGTGAGACACCTAGCTTCAAACAAGTTTGCTTGCAGAGAAATAATGACGTAGGGAAATCCTCTGGCTTTATGTGAAAGGAAGACAGAGACATCTTCCTGGCCTTTTACTTGCCTTAAAAAAGTGTTGGAGATAAAACAGGCCACAATCACATTTAGTGAAGACAGTCGTGTGGTTGGAATTCAAACGGAATTCCAAAGACTTTTAGAAACCAGCAGAACTGAACTCAGTTATACTGAATGAATAGAACTCAAACTTCTTCTGTCAAGGGAGCATTTAGTCTAAAGTTTTTCATTCCTTTTATAGTATTAAACTTGAAATCATTGTTCATATTTCAACATGTTTACTCTGTGTCTCCTGGGCACACCACTGCGTGGAAAACATTTGCTGTATCAGATATTTCAAAGGTCAGTAACTCCCAATGTATTCTGCCCTTGGGATGTCTGTGTATAGATTCTGATGCTGAAAATTTTCATTGTATTGTCTTACCTAAAGTGCTGTAACACGTCTATAATCTTCAGAATTTCATATATTCTGAGGAGAAATCATCATGCTTAGTAAAGAAATCTATTCAGATTCTTTATGTCAATACCAATTAATACGGTTCATTCCTGCTGGTACTGTTACGACCATTGTATTTCCATATTATTTCTAGGGATATTCCAATTATAGAGGTCACTGAGTTATTAGCTGTAAACAAAGTATTTTCATTGTTTTCAAAAGAAATAACTAAAATACTCTCATCAAGGATCTCCACAGTTTCTAACACTGATATGGTTAATCCTTAATCCCCCGTGGAGTTAATTAATACAAATATGCATATTGACTGAACTAGAGTGATATGCTCATAACATTCAGCAGAGAGCCTGGCTACCTCTGACAGTCCCAGAGTGCACAGGTTGTTAATACTCAGGTGACATAACCTGGTTTCCAAAACATCACAAAAATTTTCACTCCACCTATCCAACAGTGGCATATTAGACTATAATGTTGTCCCATTTACACCTCAAAGTTTGTGGTTAAGTGTTTATGTCATTCTTCAAATCTCTATTCACTTCTTTATTCTGCAGGTCTTCCTACATAATTTGCTTTCTTTCCCTTAAGAGCCAGTCTTCTAACTGTTCCCAGATTTTTCTCCTTGAGCTTAATCTGAGTGAAAGATGGTATGGACAGTATTTCAAATACAACTAGATCTCCATGTTTCTCAGGGAAAAGCAGCAAGTCAGTTGGATAGCACATTTCTGAAGGAAAAAATCTCCTTTAAAGATGGAATCAGAATAAGACTATTCTATGTTTGATTGACTGAAAATTAAGAGTCCACTCAGTACACATCTAACATGACAGTCAGTCAAGTGCTTGAAAAACATCTTTGCAGGCTTTTTAGAACAGTACGTCTAGTCTGAATATAAAAAAAAAGCTTTTCTATAAGTGAAAATACATTCAGTTACTTGAATTCTGATGGCAGTCAAATAAGTGATTGGTGTATGGATGAAGAAAATCAATTCTAATTTTAAGTAAGTATTTGTAAAATTTTGTGTGATAAGAAAGTAAATAATTATTGAGTACAAAGGAGAAACAATTTTACTTTTGTCAAACAGAAAATCTAAAAAACTATAGTGTTTCTCATAGGATTTTAGCTATACCTAAGAACTAGAAAAAAAATAATAATATAGGTCAAAATAGGTTTTATGCCATGACTCGTATGAAATACATATTGAGATTCTTGAACTGGTTTGGGATTTGAGGAGTACAAGGCATGCTATCAGTGCTTTTTTAACATAATTTTTTCATCTGTAACTATGTAAAGGCAGTGCAAAGTGGGATGTTGTTCAAAAGTAGCCACATATTAAATGGAAAAGAAGATAGATAATATTTTTATTGAAAGAATTGCCATTATAGCCATAGAGAGTCACGTTATTTTCTTTGAATTTAATTATGACTAAGTGAATAAGAGAATGAAAAAAATAGTGTGTGGAGAGTAGGGAACATAAAACCCAGTGTGTAGCATTAGCAAAACAGAGCTAAATAATTTTGTCCAAGAAAAACATCTTTCAAAATTCATTTGTACCACTAAAAGGCAAGCAGGGAGAAAACATCAAGTGATTGAAACTGTGTCTGCCTAAGCGGGCTGTGCAGTACATAGAGAAGACCTGTAGTGAAACCCTATAGGGAAATAATGCTGAGGACCCAGTGGGCATTCTGTACATGTTTCAGGGTGGGGAGAGTGTGGAGAAGAACAGAGCACTTAGGATTAGCTCTAGTCCGAATGCCCATTAATGGCTGTAGGATTCTGCATGTGCTCCTGGTGTGTATGTTTTGATTTAGTTTCATCAGAAAGGCATCCAGCTCATGCACTCCAGTACCCCTCTACAATGACAGCACAAGTACAGAAAAAAATAAGAACAAGTGGGAGATTTGTTTCTCAGATTAACCTCTAAAACCCACCAAGGTATTAATATAAACAACCCATGCAATAAATAGAGGGCAGCTCCACCATAAAGGGAATTCTGTCTGACTTAGTTAATTTTATCTTTAAGATGCCCAGAAGTATCTGACTGCTTGAGTTTCTTTGGTGAAATCAGACAAGAATTTCAAGGCAGGGTTCCCACTCCCAGACTTGAAGCAAAAGAAAACATCAGAGTTTTTCATATTCAGTGAGTAAGACGAAAGCTTATTGAACAACGAGAATCTGTATTGCTGCAGGAAATCAGAAGAATATTTTTTCTGCAATTGCAGAAGAAACAAATCATTAATATTAGTGTTGCTCTACATAAAATTTTCTAAGCATAATTAAGCAAGTGATTCTATTTCTGGAAACAAATGAAAAATCAAAAAATCCTTTTCTCTTCACAAAAACAAAATAGAATTTTTTACGCCTAATCTAAATGAATCCTAATGTAGTAACTTTGTGAACTTTGTTCACAAGACTACTGAAGTGCAATTTTTGAATGGAACCAATGCCATTGGAGTTCATACATAGTTTTATCTTTTAGATATAATCTTACAAGGTTCTCTGAACAGAGAAATTCCTTTAGCATTCACTATCTGGTGTACAAACCAACAGTTGGAAGCTTTGGGATTTAAATCCCTATGACTGAATAATCTAGAAATTTGAGATTGATACTGAGATTCTTTCTTGGCCCTACTCCTTGTGTCCCATCTGATCAATTCCTTATTGACAGAAGAATGAGCATATACTGAGTTCATTACAAGGCCAGACATTATCTGTTTACTAATTTATATATCAGATTTCACTTGATATTAGAAGCCAAGCGATTAATCTTATGTCATTCAAACTGCAACATATTAGTGGTTCCAGCCTGATGTAGTCCTCAAATGCTCCTTCTATAGTCAGCAGAGATTAAGAGGCACTTTCCGGGAATGTCTAAGGTCATTAAAATGAACCTCCTTCTGGAAATGCTATTCTACTCTTCTTAGTGTAAAGGAAGAACAGAGCAATGAACTCTGGCCTACACACACACAAAACAGCAACATCAACAAAAAAACCACCTGAGAATAATGCCTCATATGCTTATAAATGCTTACAAATATGCTTAATGTTTGCTCAATGGCTGCTAGGCTGAAATGGTACACCAGCTCCAAGTTGCCTGTAAACTTCATAGAAGCCTATTTTTGATTACTGGGTCTATCACTGGATCACTTTTGGGCCCATTTCCCCCTTGAACAGCTTTGTTTCAGTGGTGAAGTACATAATCTTGGTTCTGTTTCTTCTTGCTCTTCTCTTCTTTTCCTCATGTTCTTCCTGTATTTACTGTAGGGTGGAGGAACTGGAGGGTGTGGGAGAAGAAAATCACATTCTAGAATTAAGCTTTGTTTCTTTGAGCTATTGTTTGTATATGACTAGTTTAATCATGCACAACATTCACCCTTCATTACACTGAACATTGTTAGTAATAGATGCCTCTAAGCACAATAGGGCCTAATTTGTATTAATCTTACTTTGCTCAATTCTTTTATAAGGATACAAGCATGAGCCACAAATTGCTCTCCATTTTTTAAACCACAATAAATGTATAAGCTACATATTCCCATATTAAACAGCACTTAATTTACCAAACTCAAAAGTAACTAAAAATTTTACAGTGTTTTCAATTCCGCATGAAAAACAGAAGAAAAATGTATCAAAACAAGAAACAAAACAGTGTCTGCATAATGATGCAAACAGGTAATCAAGTATAAACAAGTTTCCTCAAACCACAAATAAATAAATAATTACACTTCAATCCTGGGGTTTTAAATTTCTTACCTTCCCACTTCTCTACTTTCCTGCAGTAACTATTTCACAGGTACAACCCAGCCACTATCGTTTACTTTGTTAGGGTCTCTAAAAAAAGGCTTTTAGCTAAATATGGCTGCCATGTAGTTACTACCGAAATTAGCATCCATTTGGTTTTCCATTTAAATTCTACAATATATATATACTACTTCACAATTACATTACAATTGTGAAAGTTGTACTATACATTCTCATGCTTGGGTTTTTTCAGGGAGGTCTACATTCCTCCAAATTATTTAAGAGATGCTGATGCCGTATGATTGTCTCAGGTCGAACTTGGCTCCCAGCCAAGTGCCTGGACTATGGGAAAAACCTTGCCCCTCCCTCTCCCTCTCTCTGGACTGACCGACGAGAAACCACATAAAAAACTGAAACCAAAAAAAACCAAACCAAATTCCCAGTTATATATATCTATATATATCTATATATATCTATATATATATATATAGATATCAGAATTATTTACAGAGGATCCCAAAAAGGGAAAAGGGAAGGAAAAGGGAAAAAGGGATAAAAGGGATAAAAGGGACCCGAAACAAACACACGCAATCAAACCCTGTAAATTAGCAAAATAAATGGTAAGATAAATCTCACCACGTCCCTCAGAGAGAAGCCAAATCGCAGGGCCAAGAGTCTCCGGACCTCCCGCGGCAGAGCAGAGCAGAGCAGAGCAGGAGTCACCGCAGGCCTCAGCTTCACAGATAAGCGAGACCAAACGCAGAGACTCCCTGCTTCTGAACCTCACCAGAAAGGAAGAGAGCGAGGTCTCTAATCTCTAACTTATTTATACCCCGGTTTGCATAAAAATTGTAGGGAATACTGGGTACATGGTCACTTCCTTGGTTACAAGCTGATCACCAGGAAGGCCTAAACCAAAACCATCACAATGATTGGTATGTATTAGTGCAGGAATGATAGAGGCTGTGCAAAAGAGCAGAGATAGACCTCAGTGTCATTCCCTCAGTGGCAATGTAAACCCTCTTTGGATACTCCCAAAAGGGAGTAGATTTCGTGCCCTAGATTTCCTCTTTTATCCAGTGATAATGGTATTCACTTGTTTCTACGGCTTAAATAAGGTACTGAAACAAGCCTGTGGTTTAAATAAGGTAGTGAAGCAAGCCTGGGAAAAAAAAGATTAGCATCAAAAACCCTATAGTAAATATTATAACAATTTGGTCTGATGGCTGTATTCTGTCTTAATCTTACCTATTTGATCCTTACTATTTTGATCCAGAAGAGGTAGAATTTCATCTTAAGCAGTGGCACATCTTTTAAAAAAAAAAAAAATAGTCAGAGTAGTCAGGGTGTCTTAGAGCCTCATGAATATGTTCCTCCTTAGAGCAGATGTGTTGTAGCATAGTCTCAGGCAAAGACGCAAAGGAGAAAACTACACCTGCATATTTTCTAAGTAAAATGGGACTATCACTTAATATTTATTTCTTTCAGCAACATTTCCAAATAAGATATTGTTCCCCGTTAGGTTGATGGCTCAAAAAGATAATAGACATATATTTCCTGAGGAAGGACTTGTCCTGAAGGTTCCAAGATCATGTTTCTGCCTACAGCCTCATTTAAGGTGCCTGGGATATGGTCTAATTTAGGTTAACCCTATGTTCTACTTTTTAATAGCTCTGGAGAATTGTGCAAATGGTTAGTAGCATTCCTACCCTGTGCAATTACCTTTAACTCATGCCAAATGTCCTCCCTCCAGACTTCAATGTAATACAGTTGTTTCCAGCTGACACTGGAACCCCAGCTTGTGAGCTACATGTGGTATGCTGTCACAGAGGCAACTTAGCAAGTCAAAACCTTAACTAAGATGGGTACTCAGACCCTTATATGCATCCTAAGCATTCACCATCAACATTTGTATAAATGAGTTTGAATCTTTACATACTCAGTGACCTGCATAGGAAAGCTGCAAAACACAGCAGAATTGCTGCCCAGGCAATTTCTGAAAGGTGAAGGGCTTTATTCTGCTCACTGTCCTCTCCTCCCTGTCCTATATTGATTCTCAAGGAGAATTTTATCCATGAAAACTGCCAGAATTCCAAACTGGAACAGGTTTCAGAGGAGATTAACCTTCTCTATGGCACAGCAATTTTCCCTCCTGAGGAAAGCCATATTATTTCAGTCTAAAGAAGGTGTCTATTACTTTAGAATTTAAGAACCCACGTGTTTCTTCTCAGAGAGAGAAGCAATTACTTGAACTGCTGTGCTCAGCATGAAAATGTTTGGGGAAAAAATGCCTCTCTTAATCATATTTTGACATCTATATTTCGATGGGGCTAAGTATACAAAAAACTAAAATATAGGTTAAAATATGCACCTATAATAACTATCATGTTATAACTGTAAAATACATCTACCTTATTAATATTTTGCTCTGTAGAAGTACATTTTACTGTAATGCTCAACATTAAAACTTTGAGAATTTTTTCTTATCAAAAAACAGTTTAGAGGAAAGATATTCTCACAAACTAAACCATACTTTGGCTATATAAATAAGTATAGACCTTGATTTATTATTCTTTAAGAGTTCTCCATTAGCAATTGAATAAATTTTTTTGTTTTGTTTTCTACCAGTCAAAGTACACTCAAACACTGAAGAAAATAGCACTGGAATTGCTTCTTCATCCTCCCTTTTCCCTAATGCAGAGGGAAGGATAACAAAATCGTGTAGCTGCAAAAAAAACATCTCAAAGGATTTGCTTTCGGTGAGGACTACAGAGGTATAAAATTGCCTGGGCATAGGAGGTGTAATGGGGCAAGGCTCATACCCACCCATGTGCTGATCTTTTCCCTTCCCCCTAGTGAAAATCTCACTGCATCTTCAGGGGCTGGTGCAGCATCAGACAAGCACAGTTTCCCCAAGCAGAAGGGACCGTCTACTTTAAATTATTGGCCAACTTTCACAGCTGCAGCACTGCTGAGAGGAAAGCCTGTGGAAGAGACATGTAATATATCACAGTAGATCTTGATGCTCAGTCACCTATAAGTGTGAGGCTTCCTAAGCTTCCTAGAAATCCACTGCTCACTCAGTTCATTTACCTTCCTTTTGCTCTCTCTTTCTTCTCTCTCTCTTATCCCTTCATTTCCATGGAGGAAATTGATAAACACTAGCAGTTACAGAACAGTCCAGGACTATGTGTAAAGTAATTTTTGGTGTCGGACTGTAATGTGTATCCCCTTCTTTCCTGTTTCCCTCACAGCCTCGTCCCATTGGAGTTTAACCTTTCAGACAGCTCCCACTCTGAATGGTTTCCACAGTTGCAACTGCTGCAAAAACACTGGATAACCTCAATCTGTATCATCTTTTGAGAGGAATCACTTAATTACAGAGGATGGAAAAAGGGACAGGGGATTGCTAATGACTTGAATATTTTGTTCTACATTACAGCTTGCCAGAACCTGTGAATGAATTAGTGTAATTCAGTCTCTAAGTGATTAACTCAGGAATTTTCATGAGCAGTAAATTCACTGCAAAAATTGGGCAAAAAGGTAACAAAATACATTGCAATTATCATCAAGTAGAAAAAAAATAATTCTTAATACAAAGTTTATGGACAAATAAACATTGTAAAAAGGAGTATTGAAAACTACATTAATTTGAGGGCACCTTCCCCTTTCCCTATTCCATTCAGACAGAGTAACAGGAAGATTACGTCAGTAGGAGAGGTATAAATGTCATACTGGCAATTTATTTTAGTGTTTTGAAAGAAGACATCTGAAAACAAGCAATCTACAGAGACAAGCAAGGCTTTATCTGTATCAGTGATGAGGAAGCAGGCCAACCACCTACAGAAGAATTTGCAAAGCACAGTTGTTTGAGAACCCAGTACAAGTAATTTTACTGGGGATTCTAAGAACTGTTTGAAGCTCTGTTCTACCCTCCCTAAAATGTTTCCTTAGTGCTAAAGCAAAGCTCATATGACGTCAAGGTAATTCAATTGCAAACTGTGCAGTGTTGCCATCTCTCTATGTCTAATTTGGCATCAGCTCAGAAATGACAGTGAATAAAAAGACCAAGTTATAGCTTTTAAAAAAATGCGTGAAAAGTGCATATTTTCAAAACTTGAGGTAATTTAAAGCACAGAGTAAACCTCCTTTCCTCCTTAATGACTTTAGTGACTTGAATTAATAATTACCTTCTGTGACCCAGATCTTCCATAGATATTTAATATAATAGAAATAGATTTGTTGTCGTATTTGTAACTCATATCATAAATTACGCTTCTACAAAGGCAAGCTGGCTCTGTGTTTTGCGCAACATAAATGAAAGCACATTTTGATAAAACATTGCTGCATTCGATTGGAAATATTCCATAAAGAGGCTGAAGTTGTTGGATACTGAATAACACATAAAGTGATTCTGCTGAATTATACACTGCAATTGGAAATAGATGTAGAAATATATGATTATTGGGACTTTTAAAGTCTCTCCCTATATTAAGTAGAACACATAAGAAGCTTTAACTTCAGTTTTCTTCTCCAAATACTCATCTGGGTTCAGGAACAACAATAAAGTTTTGGTAAGCAAGTATTAAGAAAGGAGAGATTTCTGCTTGGCTAAGCCCATGTTTACTAGGTTTCAGTCTTTTAATCCTTCCTCTGCCTCTACCATTATTTATGTCTTGGGCAATTCATCTGATCTTTGTGTCTGTACAATGGAATACAGTGTAATGATCTACTGCAAAGAGAATTGTTGGACACCTTTATTTAACATCTTTACACTGCTCTGAAAATATAATGAGCTATAAAACTACAAAATAATTTTATTGTCATTGTGTTCCCAGAAGTGACTAATCTCCCATAAACAATGACCATAGATGTCATTTGTGTCAGACAGGTGCCATCAGTACTGTCTTTTATGAAGGAAGGTTGCCAGTTTAATTGTACTTTTATTTTGACCTTTTTCTTGGATGTAGATTTAAAATAGCAAGGTTTAAGCTATCAAACTTTTACTTGGGGATTTCTTCTAATAAAAATAAATAAAAAAATAAAAATAAACTATATTTTTGAATCTAATCATACTAGATGAGCTCTGAATTATGGTATTTAATGAAAAATAATATGCTTTTCTCACACAGCTCAGAAAAAGCTGAACTTCAGTCTTCCATTATCATGTTTTTCTTTCTTATATAAAAGAAATAGTGAAAAGGGTGTCATATGGACAGAATTATTAAAAGTAGTTCATTCAGAGAAATTTGGACTATAGAATGGTAGCTTAGGAATAATTATTGTCAGCTAAAATATTAATGAAAAAAATCCGGATCTCAAATTCCTCTCTCTAGCAGTCACTTCATTAAAAATTCAGCTGTTGCCCGAGTTCACAACTAGTCTTGATCCTCCCAGGGCTCTTACCCTGCAGGTTAACAAGGCTGCAAACATTAAGACCTGGTTCAGAAAAGCACTTCACGAGTATGTAGGGGAGTGAGGTGATAGATCACATATGGTTCAAACATCCCCTAACCCCACTTGCTCAGAGTATATTGATATTAACATCAGTCTTACAAATTAGACATGAAAAAAGCTATTGAATCCTGCTGTCTATCTCCCTGGAAATTTGTGACTTATCACATTGGGATATTTGTAGTGCATTATTAATTTTTAGCTTGAGTGTTTCAAGACATGGAAATGCTCATTTGAATTCCATTTAACACAGTCATCTGTTGAACTGCTAGGTAGTTCGGGGTTTTTTTGCCCCTCAGATGTTAAACCTTGCTTGACTTTTATAATTTTTATACTGGCCCTACGCATCTACATGATGAAGCTGTCTAAGTTGGTCTTTCTGAATATTTTTAAACCCTTAGAAGTTAGCCATAATAAATATAATTAATTTTTCAAATACCACAAGAAATGAAACTGACATAAAGTAAAACCTTTCCCTCTGATAATAGATAACGTGAAATATATTTTTGCATAAAAATAATTGCAAGTGTAATATAAACCAAATGAATCACCTTAATAATACTTTCTGAACCTACCCAACTGAAATTGTAGGAAAGGAAGGAGTCTTTTTGTAGCAATATATTTAGGTTTCTTGTCTGAATATAAAAACTCTAAATCAAAATAATGTTATCTAAATATGCGTTTTATTTTACCTTTCTATATTTTATCTCAAATGGTTGAGAATTTTATGTGTATGTTTTCATATATTTGTACCATCTTATAATGCAAAGTGACTATATAAATGCATAAAAACAGTATGAACAAATTATTTAATTATAGAAAAATTACCATAAAGGCATAATTACACATCCAGATACATTAAAAAGATTTTATCTTTTCTTTGAGCACTTTTCTATCTGTCTCTTAATAGCATCTCTGCAATGTTTTGCTCAGAACTGTATGTAATTATCTAAAGACAGTCACATTTCAATCATATATCACAGTGCTTTTATCTTCCTGCCACAAGACCTGACAATTTTTTAAATGCATGCCTCAAAAATTAATTGATTTCTTCCTATCATATTGTATGGAAAACATGTGTAAATTCCTCTCTTGCACCTACAGATGTTTTCAGAACCACTGCTGTCCAATTTGCTGTTTCTGTAGAATGCCCGTGATACTTCTCTGTCTTTCAGAATCATGGCATGGTAGAATTGCATACTTTGGAAAAGACTCCTAAAATCATTATTTCCAGATGTTAATTCAGCACTACCAGATCTACCACTAAACCACATCTACACACATTTTAAATACCTCCAGGTATGGTGAATAAGCACTTGTCTGACAGCTTGTTCCAGTCCTTGACAACTCTTCTCACGAAAAATTTTTTTCCTAACATCTGATCTAAACTTCCCCTGGAACAAGTTGAGGCCATTTTTTCTTGACCTATCATTTGTTACCTGGGAGAAGAGACTGATCCCCATCTGACTACAACCTCCTTTCACATAGTTGTAGAAAGTGAAAACAATAAGTTTTCCCCTGAACCTCGTTTTCTCCAGACTGAATAACCCCAGCTCCCTCAGCCACTCCTCATAAGACTTGTGCTTCAGACACTTCCCCAGTTCTGTTGCCCTTCTCTGGGCACACTCCAGCACCTCAGTGTGTGACTTGTAATGAGGGGCCCAGAACCGGATTTGAGGTGTGGCCTCACCAGTGCTGAGTGCTGGGGGAAAATCACACTTCCCTGCTCCTGCTGCCAACAGTATTCTTGATACAAACCAGGATGCTATTGGCCTTCTTGGCCACCTGGACACACTGCTGGCTCATGTTTTGTTGATCAGCACCCTCCAGGTCCTTTTCCACTGGACAGCTTTCCAGCCACTTTTCCCAAAGAGTGTAGCACTGTATGGGGTTGTTGTAACCCAAATTCACCTTGCTGAATCTCGTACAATTGGCCTTAGACCGTTGATGCAACCTCTCCAGATTCCTCTCCAGAGCCTTTCTGTCTTCCAGCAGATTGACACTCCCATCCAACCTGGTGTTTGCAAACTTACTGAGGCTGCATTCAAACCCCTTGTCCAGGATGTCAACAAAGTTATTAAATAGGAGTGGTCCTGGTATTGAACCTTTGCAAACACCTTTAGTGACTGACTACCAACAGGATATAATTCCATTTACCACCACTCTCTGGGCCTGGTCATCCAGCCAGGTTTAACCCAGGAAACAGTACATCCATCCAACACATGAGGAAACAGTTTCTCCAGGGAAATGTTGTGGGAAATGGTGCCAAAAGTTTTACTGAAGTCTAGGCAGGCAACATTCAGCCTTTCCTTCATCCACTAAGTGTGTCACCCTGTCATAGAAGATCAGACTGGCCAAGCAGGATCTGCCTTTTCTAAACCCATGCTGGCTGGGCCTGACCCCCTGGTTGTTCTGCACATGCCATGTGATGTCTCTCAAATGATCTGCTCACTGACCCTACCCAGCATGGAGATCAGGCTGACGGACCTATAGCTCCCAGGATCTTCCTTCTGTCCCCTTTTTTGGGGGGGACATCACATTTGCTAACTTATCACAAAGACATCACATTTGCTAACTTATACTCAACTGTGACTTGTATGGTGAGACAAGACTCCTTGTACATGTTGGAGAATGGCTCAGCGAGCACTTCTGCCAACTTCCTCAGTACGCTAGGGTTGTGAATATAGACTTGGGTTTGCATCAGAGTGGTGTAGGAGATTGCTGACCGTTTACACTGGGATTACAGGGATTCCATCCTGCTCCTTGTCCCTGTCTCCAAGATCAGGGGACTGGTTACCTAGACATCAACTGGTCTTATTGTTAAAGACAAAGGCAAAGAAGGCATTAAAAACCTCTCTTTCCTCATCCTTTGTCACTATGTTTTCCCCACATCCAGTAGTTTAGAGATTCTCCTTAGCCACCCTTTCATTGATACTTTCTTACTGTCTTTTAAGGTAGTAGCCAGATTAAATTCTATTTGGGCTTTGGACCCTCTAATCTGCTCCCTGCATAACCTCATGACTTCTTGTAGTTCTCTTGGGTGTCCTGCTTCAGCAGACCAAAGGACCTCTCTAGCCCATCATCCCTCAGACACTGGCATGCTGCCCCCAGACTTATCTCTGACAAGCCTTGTTTTATTCCTTTCTCCCTTCATATCTACTTTAAGTCTCTTTCAAGGAGTCCTTCTAGCTCCTGCGCAAAAATCCTTTTCTTCCTTTTTTACCCCATCTCCAGAAGACTTGTAACCTGATCTATAAAAAAAAAAATCTGATGGCAACACCATACTTGAAGCCAGGTATTGATCTGCTGATTCTTTCTGTTTCTTCCCACATCATTCCTTCCAAATGGAAGCATAGAGGAGAAAACCTGTGCCCCTGACCCCTAAACCAGTCATCCCAAGGCCCTGAAGTCTCTCTTGATTACCCTTGGACTTTTTGAACTTCATTGTTGCCCACCTGAAAAATCACTAATGAATGGTAACGTGAGGGCTCTACCAGGACAGGAAGATTTCTCATCACATCTTTAAACTGGGCCTCAGGGAGGTAGCAGACTTGTTTAGGAAGTTTGCATACAGGGCCTTCTGCTCCAATCAAAAGGGAGTCTTGTATGACAGTGACTGATCTTTTCTCTTTACAGAAGAAGTTTTGACACAGGGCATGGACTGACAACCTCAATGACACTCCTATGCTAGATGAACCATCATCCTCATTATTGTTCAGTTTCATTTGCAGAGCCTCACACCCATTATGACAGGGAACCTGGGAAGGAGGGGCAGCCACACAGGAGATACATCAGCTGTGCTGGAAAGGAGCATTGTTACCTCCTATCCTTACATTTAAAATTATTTAAAAAATGAATTTTTTACCCTTGTTCATTTTTATAACAATTCACTTTTTTTAAATATTGCTTTTAAGGGCCTTCAGTCAAGATTAGTGACTTGCTCTGTCAGGCACTGTGTGAGCATACAAGTATTTTCTGATGCTGGTTCTAAGATAATTAAGTCTCCTTGTACAACTTCCCTGTCCTCCAAGCATCTCTTTAGTATTATATGTGAATGTAATTAATGCTATTTACTTCTCTCCTGGGTTAGTGAAGATATTAATCCCTTACTTAATACAGATCCCTGTAGCACCATGCTACACACCTCTTCCCATCTGGATATATTGCTGACATTATCTTTTGTTTATGCTCTTTCATCCTCTTTCTATCTTTCAACAAGACAGTGTTTCTATCGAAGCCAATTTTAATTAATGTTGACAAAGATTTTAACATGTACTGCAAACCAAATATATTGCAGCTATTGTTTTTCATGTCCCTATATTTCTTTGCAGTTCTCATTAAAAATAAATCAGATTTATCTTCAATTCCTTTGTTCTTTCTGCATCTATTCTGCCTCTTGCTGCTAGGTGCATTAGCCTATAGATATCCATGGTGTTTTCTCTTGCTATGAGCTTTACTATTTGAGAGAGAATAAGGACAAAGCAGAGCAAGACAGTGAGCAGGATGGCCCCAAACCAGCAAAGCAGTGAAATACATGGCCATTTTTAATGCAGACATAATCTCACTGGAGTCAGTAGAAATACTTGCATGCCTGAAAGTAGTATCTACCAGCCCAAGGCTGCTGAGCTGAATATATAAAAGGATCATGTGATAATCGTCTCATATTTCCTTTTGTATTCAAAAATAGTTTCACACCAACCTCTCAAAGCCCCCTTCATTCTTACTGATATTTGAAGCAGTGATACCATACATTTCTGAAGTAACATGCGTTAACACAGTAGGATGCAAAACATTCAGATTTTCAGAATGATAGACCTTCATTTTCCCCCATTATTCCCTAACATGCCTCTCATCAGAACAGAAAATATTTCAACATGATATTCATATCACCTGTTTATACAGTTAGCTTATTAGTATTATTTATTTATTCACTAAAAAAAAAGGATTCAGTATTTCAGTCACTTTTGAAACATCATTAATTTCACCCTTCCTCAGGACATACTTGATTTCTTCAGCAGCAAATGCAATTTTGCTTTGCACCCAGCAGCATAATGGTTCTTGTTGACAAATGTTAATTATTTGTGTAGGTTTTCTGTTCCTGACATTTTTGGCTCTGAACTTATAATCAAAGCAAAAAGTAGAGGGGAGGAGAGGGGAGGGAGGGAACTTTTCCCCAAATAGCAGAACAGCTTTATTTGTGAATGTCATGAGAAGCTAGAAGGAGAAAAGAAAGCAAGTAAGTAAATGCATTAGCCCGAGGGAAAGGATTTCTAAGGATGTGCTCTTGCATCCAGCTGGGACCGGTCTCTTCTTTAGCTCAATGGAAAAAAAAAAAAAGGAAAACCCCATGGCCCCACACCCCCTGAAGATACAATGGGATTTTAGCACTCAGAGGTAATCTCCCCACCGCAATTGAAACACAGCTTAACTAGCCTTAAATCAGACTACCTAATCAGCTGAAATCCAATGAAAAATAGTTTCTGTTATGCCTTAGAAGCAGAGTGTGGATGAGGAGATTAGCTGGGGTGAGATTAATCACTTTAGAAAGAGAACTTTAACTACTTTTTAATAACACACGGTTCAATGTGGTTGAGAATATGGAAGCTCATATAAAGCTTTTTAGAAAGTAAGAGCCATCAAAGCAGTTTGGAAATGTTTAGCTGCTCAGATACAGTAGTGGGCAGAACTCATTTTCATCTGTGCTTGTCTGAGGTGATTTCTTATTATCATTCTATAACTTTCACGCTAGGCAGAAAGAGAAAGAGAGACTCAATAGGTTTTTTGTCATTAATGGTTGTCATTTTGATTAAAAAAAAAAAAAAAGAAACACTATAGCCTAATGGGTAAATGCAAATGGCCTCAACACTGCAGTTTTGTACTTCAAAGAAGAGTAAATTTGTTTTGAAGTTTATTTGGTAGATGAATTGCTGTCAGAGATAAGCAAAAAGTTTAGAATTCCCAAGGGCTTTGATAATGATTCAGAAAGGAGAAAATTCAAGAATTACCACACTTGTGATCAAACATAATAAAAATTAAGGCTAATAAACAACTTTTCTGGTGTCAGTCTAAAAGGTGAGACAAAGAGTCTTGTGGAACATAACATTATTAGTTCAAAATTCACAAGGTTTGTTATCTTTGATTTTTTTCATATTTTTAAATTAATATTACTTCTACCCCTAAATTAAAAATATTTTTCTTGCACAATAACACATCCACATTTAGCTTTTACAATCAAAATTCTATATGTGGGTGAAATTCACAGCTATGGTAGAAAACTTTCTTCCCCATGATTCCCTCGATAGGCAGAAGCAGAGTAGTAGCTCTGAAAAGAGAATTTAAATAACAATTGAACCATTGTGCATGAATGACATTTCATATAGACTCTTTGATTATCATATTCCATGCTCCTAGGAGCTATAGGGCAAAAACAGAAGACAAGATTACCCTTCCTATGCTATAAAATCTTTTTCTTCAAAATGTCTCTGATTAAAGACATATAAAAGGCATGATTTTACTTTTGAACTATCCAGACATCTCTTCGGTATTAAGCGCAGGTACATGTACATTTTTAAACATTGCATTTGCATTAATGTTTTTGAATGTCATATTGTAACTGGAATACATACTTCTGTCAAAGTAAATTTATGCTGATTTTTATCTCTTGTGAACCTCTCCTGGAAGCAAAGTTGTAGGTGTTTATATCCTCCTCCGTCATGGATACATACTGTCCTGCAAAACTTTCAGGCAAGGTAGACTTGTCAAGGTAGACTCTCTAGCAGCTCAGCATCAATGCCCATTCAAAGGGGTGTACTTTGTCTGACTTTGCTTTTTAGCATCAGACATATATAATAAGACACAGCTCTTTGTGTGTTTGCTTCAGAAAGAGCATCATGCTGTCAACACGAAAAAATCAAGTACGAGAAAGGCCACAACACTGTGAAAATCACTTACCCTCTACTGGATTTAAAGATAGCTTAAAGCAAGGAATACAAGTTTTGACAAGACATTTAAATACTTACAACTATCCATTTTCTGATATCAACCAAGTCAAACATATTTCATTCTAAGGTCCAAGCAGAATAGGAAGAACCAGAACAGAGCCTGGCTGTTTCTGCAATGTTTCTTGTGCTGACACAGACACACAAAGGAGCAACTGCGAGACTCTGTGGACGGCTCACTGCTGACCTCTGTCTCAGCCTTCATCAGTGGAGCACAACAAGGAAGTGAGACTGGCTGTAGCATGGTGGAAACAAGCAGAGCGGTTCCAGAACATCTCAAACTGCTTCTGGTGTCCTTAGCAACACCCGAATAGGCTCATCAGTTGATGCTGTGCAAGTATTTTTTTTGCGACTTTTGAGCCTGGTACGTGCTCTTTACTTACCCTCTATGACCTTAGTGGACAGCTCAGTATCTATGAAGGTAATCCCAGGGAGAAATACCACTCAAGGGAGACAACTGCTTTTTTTGTCAGTTTTCTGTCAAACGTACATTCTACACGTGAACTCAAAAAGAGTCATACAGTCTTCTAGTGTCTCATTTTTCTCTGTTTGAATTATTCCAGACAATAAATTGTTTTGGGGACAGAGATTCATCTCACTTCACTTGAGGCATTCCAGGTGTCTGAATTTGATGTTGGAGGTTCCATTGATAGCTGATGGAGATAATCCTATAGAGCTGACATAGGCATTTAAGTGTCATAATTTAGAACTCAGTTTGCAAAACTCACTTTCTCTCTCCCCATTAATTACAGAAGAAGCCTTGAGGTTAGTTATCCAGCTTTTGCAACTGACCAGGACATATAAAATTTTATCAGATGAATCTAGACTACAACATCTGCACACGGGCTACATATTCTAAGTTGATGGTCTTTTAGATAGATACATCAATACTTCTGAGGTGACTGCAGTGATGAAAATGTTAGGAAGTAAATAAAAATTGTCTTATCTCCATTTGCTCTTCAGAGTATGTTTTGAACTCAAGCTACTGGTCTTTTACATATATATATATGCTCTATCTTGCACAGTCTTCTTTCAATTAACCACCACTTTATATTAAATCTACAGTGTATGCATAGTTATTCAAATACACTGTTGGTATTTCTATTACATTTCAGGAGCTCAGAGGGGAAAGAAGTGACTTTCTACTGCTCCGAGTAAATTTGTAGAATTATTAGTGAACTGAGGAAATGTCAAGGCCCACACCTAAGTAAGTAACGAAGATATCAAGTGAAATCTGATATATATATGTGCTTTAATAGATTTATGAGTTCTACAGAGAGAAAAAAAACTTGTCCTAAATGTTTTTATGTGTAATCTCAATACCAAGTTAATGGAAGTCTTGCCTTCAGTCCCATCAGGTTCCATGCTGATTAACTGCAAGGATGCTTCCTGTTTTGGGTGAGAAAAGAAAGCAAAAGCTGTCCACCTGGATATTATCCAGACTGAAGCTGTTCCTAAGTCTGTGGAGGTTCACACATGACTGATGATTAATGTTTTCAGATGTTTTTTAAACTCACATCCATGGATTAGAACAATTAAAACTTTTTGTTAACTAATTTCCGCAGTGGTTTTTTTTTTTGTTTGTTTGTTTGTTTGGTTGGTTGGTTTTTTGTTTTTGTTTTTTTTTTAGTTGGGGTTCTGTTGTTATTGTTACTTGGGTTTTGGTGGGTTTACTTAACTCACCAGTTGTAACTCCTCAGGTGCGCAGTTAGGGCATTCCAAAATTCCATGTGGTATTCTTTCCCAAGATGAAAACTGTAATGCTTAACATTCAGTGCAGGATACATGCAATGAAACTAACTTGGTGATAGCACATGGAAAAATAATCACTGGATTATGATTTATTTGTTTTATAAAGTGGTTACAAAGGAGTCTAAGAATCTAGGCCTATTATTTTATCAAGCAAAAAGTTTTTAACATTCTCTCTTTGTGAAGTCAACTTGACTACTGTTGATTCCTTGGAAGTTACTCTTGTTTCATCAGCAAAGAGAACTCAGTAAACATTAGTTACTTTAAAATAAATTATGAATTAAACTAATCACAGTAAATAGTACTTTTTGAGTAAAAAGAAACCGTTATTCATCCATGTGGTCTCTATATCAACTTGTGAATATCCCAGCTTAAAAAGCCTCTGGAGGTAATATTTTCTTGAGAGGCTGAGGCAAGGCTAATCATGTATTTGGTATTTATATCCTTTTTCTAGACCATTCATCAAGATCTCAGCCATAGCAATAAAATTTATGCGTTTATTATCAATTTTATATTTGTTGGAATTTGAAACCTTATATTGCTTTTTAGAGTGAGGGCCCAGACAGACAACTCCAGGTCTCAGCTCAGGTAACTACCCTCCACCTTGCACACATTTCTTCTTCAGTGTTTGTTATAGTAAGATTCTATTCTTTTCTTTGTCCTATTCTTTTGTATCTTGCTTGGGCACTGTAAAACTGCTCCTATGTCTCATTTTACACCTTACTGAGCTGTAGTAGGAAAGTCACTGCCAGATCATCTCCTTTTGTCAAGCGATTCTTAGGCCATTTCTTGTTATATCAAGTCAGCACTTACCCACACGTCATTTTGCCAGAACTAAGAGCACTTAGTGTTTTCCCACAGCTAAGTCTAAACACTTTCTGGGCTTATCAGAGGGAGTTCAAAATTGTCAGTATAAACTATACCTATTCAGTAGAAATACTTGTTACTCTGCAGTTTAGAAAGGAAAGTTTGGGGTTTTTCAATGCTAGTAGAAATACAAACCTTGTTTTTACTGCTCTCTTCTTGAATATTCGTAGACAGAGGATCAATAGCATAAACACACTCCAGCTGAGAAAAATCTTTAAAAATGTGTCCAAAGACAGTACATTCTAAACTGAGCTGTCTATTAGGCACCCAAGTGAGATGACAATTCACTGTCAGAAGCTGTTAATTGAATATAGAAACAACAACATACTTTTTCCAGAAAACATCTTCACCTCTTCTCTTTTTTTTTTTCACATTGACATTGTCATGTGAACATTCTTGTAATTTTTTTCAATCCTCATTATCTACCTTATCAGTATTTCCATTGCATGTTCATAAGATACTGAAAATTAATTAAATAAATTGCATTCACTGGCAAGTCAAGCATTGTTTTCTATGAAGCATCTGTGAACTCACTAGTAGAGGCATTTCTGCTAGATATATAGAGATGTAGAGATAGACTGCTAACAGTCCCTAGTGATACTCAGTGATTTGGTTGTGATTAGGTTTGTTCTCTGAGAAAGAGACTGACAGACAAAGCATGATCCACATTCATAATATTAAAGTCTGTTTTCAAGTTGCCTATTGGGAAGAGTTTCTGTGATCTCCAGACTGTTTATATGCAGGGAATGCTTGAGAAAGTAGTAGCTTAAGCCCAAACCATTCCAGTGACCATTTAAACTCTTTAGAGATGTATATAATAAACATCTAGCACCTGGGAACATTTATGGGCCACTGCCTAACTTATTAGTTTAGACACAGAATAAGTCTTTTTGAGATCTTGCTCATTAGGTTTTCCAGACACCTGTAAAATCTTAGCACAACTAAAGGTATACTGAAAAAAACCAAACCCTGTATTTATTTATGTATCACTTGTTAGGATACTTAAGTTAAGTAATTTGCATGGTTTCAGATGATAAATTTATGGAAGATAAATCCATAAAGGATTATGGAATACAGAGAAGCCACATATGGTTTGTAGCAGTAGTTCCTGAGCTTAATGTAGTTTGAGAACATCAAGAGGTGGTATTGTGGCAATTTCCCTTCTCATATATTCTTCATTTTAAGGCTTTGTCTAGTTTTTGTCTGATCATGCAAGAATTTCTGTATTACCTCCCTTCTTTTTCACCATTCTATTCTATTCACAACAACCCTGTGCAGCACTAAGGGTTGGGGAAGAGTGGCTGGAAAGCTGCCCAGCTGCAAAGGACCTGGGGGTGCTGGTTGGCAGCTGCCTGAACACGAGCCAGCAGTAGGCCCAGGTGGCCAACAAGGCCAATGGCATCCTGGCTTGTGTCAAGAATGGCATATCCAGCAGGACCAGGGAAGTGTGATTTCCCCCCTGTACTCAGCACTGGTGAGGCTGCAGAGTGTGAACTGTGTCCAGTCCTGGGCCCTTCACTATGAGACACACATTGAAGTGCTGGAATGTGTCCAGAGAAGGGCAGCGGAGCTGAGAAAGGGTCTGGAGCACAAGTCTTATGAGGAGTGGCTGAGGGAGCTGGAGTTATTCAGTCTGGAGAAAAGGAGGTTCAGGGGTGACCTTATTACTCTCTACAATTGTGTGAAAGAGGTTGTAGTCAGGTGGAGGTCAGTCTCTTCTCCCAGGCAACAAGTGACAGAACAGGATGACATTACCTCAAACTGAGCCAGGGAAGGTTCAGTTTGGACATGAGGAATAATTTCTTCATGGAAAGTGTTGTTAAGCAATGGAACAGACTGCCCAGGGAGGTGCTGTAGTCAGCATCTCTTGAGATAGTCAAGAAATGACTGGACATGGCACTTATTGCTACAGTCTACTTGACAAGGTGGTGATAGGTCAAAGATTGGACTCAATAAGCTCAGAGATCTTTTCCAACCTAAATGATTCTCTGATTCTGCATTATTAAAGCATATCATATGATTCTGGATCTGTATCACTCTCAGCATATCTAGGTCTCTCTGGAGTGTAAAAATAATCATACTGGAGTAATTTTATCTTCTTTCTTAAAAAGAAAATGTTAAAAAGAGGGAACAGGAAGGAGGGAGGATAGTTCCTCCAAAATACTGTACAGTGCATTAGTCATAATGCACTTGGTGTGGTAGATATAAATGCTTCCTTTAAAATAAGAACAGAGTGGAAAGGAGAGATAGACCATTTTTTTCTGGAGGTTAATGGGATATTAGATACAAACCCAGTACTAATCCTTTATTAGGTTTTCGGAAATGACTGTTGTAGGTTAGGTGTGCTCTTCTGAAATATGATCAAGTTCTGTGAATTTCATACTTATGGCTTTCATTCTAGCCTAGACTTAGGGGACTGACTCATCACAAGACAGGTCTTACAAAGTGTTCTGGACATAAATACCTGAGGTTCTTAATGTGGCAGCCCAGATTATGGAAATATCTATATTTCCTTTGGGAATTCAGTGTCAAAATTCTCAGTTGTTCCTTGTGTTTTTTGATTGATCCTACACTGTAAAATTTTATTGAAAGCACAATTCATTTAAAAAAATATTTAACTTCTGTAAAATAATGAACATCTGCATGAATCTTTAAAAAACAGTTTTAAATATCGTCAGTATCATTAGTGTTTGTGTGTGACTTTTGGCATAATATCTAAAAGGTCACATCTTTGGAGGAATTTTAAAAGCTTCTCAGAATATTGCATACTCATATTTCTTCATAGGAAATGAAACCTATTCCTGTAAAATTTACAGTCAGTCAGCTAGCCTTTCGGACTTGCTGTTGGAAAAGTCAAGTGAGCAATCTGCTTATTGAGGTCAATCAATCTCTACACAACATGCAAATTAAAAAATAATTTAGGAATTTAGTAATCTTTCTATCCCGCAGCCAGAAGATTGTATACTCCTTCTTTATGTATTTTTTCCCCAGGTACAATGCATCAGTCTATGTGTTATTTAGTGCTAAAAGCAATAGACTAATGTTTTTGCAGAAAATAATAGTTTCTTTATTTGACTTTCTCCACTTTGTCTCACCCATCATCCTCAAACTTTAAAGTTTTAGAGCTATCAAAAGGTAATGAAACACTGAATGTCTGAATGCCTTGCTAAAAAAACCCACATTGACTGCATTCTAGCTTGAGAAAGGAAGAAAACATATTTACGTGTAAAGAAACCACACCAAATCTAAATCTAGTTTAGATTTGCAGGATTTACATCTAAATTTTGACATTTACAGAGACACAAAACAAACATTGCCAGTGGTACTCAAAGCCCTTATAATTTGTTGATCATTTATAGTTTAGATTTAATTTACCGTTTTTACAATAATTTAATGACATTTTCAGTAATTCTTGCTTTTGACACTGAAACAGCATGGGGTTGATTTACTGTGTTTTCAGACTTCTGCTTTATGTAAACACATTAGTATTTTCACAGCATTTTGGAACAAATGGAGCAAATTCTGATCCTCCTATACCTATAAAAACCCCTTTGACTTTATTGAGGAACAGCAAAGAAAAAAATTGACTGAATTGCTGGAGTTAAGTCAAGAGGAGTCAGGATAAAAGATGAAAAACTTTTGCCTATTCTGAAGGAAAAGATAAACCAATTTCATATGGCAGTGAAGAAAATAGAATAAACTAGCAGTCAAGACAGCTTCTGTGTCTGACAGTTTTTACCTCTTACAGCTTTTATTACAGCTGGGTTTACCAGCTTTCATAGTTACAGGAAATAGATTCACATGTATAGATAGCACAGTACAATGCAAATGTGTTGTACATAACATCTTTCAAACAAACTGATCCGTAAACGTTCTCAAGGAGATAGGCAAAATAATTACAAAATGAAATAAAAAACAGAGGGAAGAGAGGAAGGTAAATGTGATAGGTAAGGCAGAGGATTTTTTTTCAGGTCAGACTTGACTTACAGCATCCCTATGAATTATAGCTTTCACTGGCAAAAAACACTCCTGTTAAAGGATTTTTCCTAAAGGATTTAAGAAGAAATTTTTTACAGAGAGAGTAATCAGACATTGGAATGGACTGCCCAGGGAGGTGGTGGAGTCACCATCCCTGGAGTTTTTTAAGATGAAACTGGATGCAGCACTCAATGCTATGGTCTGGTAACCACAGTGGTGTTGGATCAAGGGTTGGACTTGATGATCTTAGAGGTCTTTTCCAGCTCGGTTGATTCTATGATTCTGTGATTTCATCTGCATTGCTTGACTCCTTTATGGCTCTATTTCTCCTTTTTTTTTTTTTTTCTCTTTTTTCAAACAGGATGTTTAAGTCCTGAAAGGCGAAGATGTTGGGATGTGTTTAGTGAGAAGTGACTTGTTGGACTTAATTCAGTGTTCTGTTCACTGTGATATGCCACTGAAGTTAATGTTACACAGATGTAACTGGCAGGAGATTTTGCTTTTTCCTTCCAAAATCTGCTACCAGTGTCAGAGAGCAGAAACTGATTTGAAATCTGTTTAACTTCTCTCATATTCGTTCTTTTAGCTTTCCTCAAAATGTGTCAAAAGGTATTTTTTTTCTGGACCTTATCCAACTTCCATAGAAATTGATGAACTCCTTTTTTCTAACAGTGGTCTATGATCTGTAATGGAGTCTTGTTCACAGATATACTGACTAATAGAAATTGTTTATATGTGGGTTTTTTTTTACTAAATCACAAGACCTCATGCTCTAGGGTGCCAGTTTCATAAATGTTATCCATTTCAACTGGATCAGCAGGACTACACTTAAAGACATGGAATGGTTCATTTTCGGTAATCTCCCTTCTCTAATTGTAAGTTCCCTGCTATTGCACTGTGGGTTCTAAATAACAAAATAATTGGCACATGAAATAAGTCTGCAGTTATGTATGTAAGTTCAAATTCAGATAAATACCCCTTGTACAAAAAAGATTTAAGCATGCATTTGACCCAATAAAATTCAAGAACCATTTAAATATCTCCTTACAAGACTGGATACAGGAGTTTACCTACATCATCACACAGATGCTGTATTTCGAACTACCAACAGGTTAAATGCCACCTAAAGGCAATATTTCAGTTCTAATTAAAGCAATTTTTCACCATCCCTAAAGGAATAAGTGGCCATTTTCAGGCAAACACATGATTTGTTTGTACAATTACTGAAAACATACATACACATTAGGTTGAAATTAATAATTTGAATTTGTATACACATGAATTTGGGAAAATCAGACCCCAATGCTTCAGAGTATGATGCAAATTATACAAAGTGTGGCTGAACCAACATCAAGTGAGGAATTTTAATTTGGGGATCTCCCCAGTTGTGTACTCAATGTTATGTTAATGCTTTTTCCATTAATAGCTAAAAAGATTCCTTCTTCTCTTTTCAATGGGCTTGTTACTAATGAAAAAGATCTTTTGTTTCATAGCAAAACTGTACAGTTCAGGCAGAATGGTAGCCTGCTGGCTCTTTATGCTTTAGATTCTAAAAAGCCTCAGGCAAAATATTTTGCTGAAAAAGGCAAGCCTGGCTCCACTCATTTCACAAGTGCTGCCTTCTTACACTAGCTGTGACTTTGTCTCTTTATTTAATGATTCACTGCACCCAGATATTTGCATAACAGCATATATCTATATGGAGCTAAGAGTTAGCCTTCTTTCTAAAGAGATCAGCTTTGAGCAGTAAGAATAGATTCTCTTGTCCTGGGGCATCTTTCCAGCAGCAGTTGTCGAGATGATATAAATAAATCACAACATATTGCAAAATGAAATTAAGAGAAAAAAAAATTCTATGTCTCCCTCTTTTTGAAAGGTGACTTTGAGCCTGAAAATTCTACATGGTTTTGAATGAAGCCTCTGTATATCCACTGAGCCAAGAAGGGTGGGAAACTATTCACGAACTACTACTGATTTTAAGATTTATTCTTTAGACCAAAGAAGTGACCTTCTGCTGTGATAACAATACCTGTAAACTTAAAAACCAGCATTGTCTAAAGGAAGTCAAAGTCTCAGCTCTGAAACACTATAAATGACAATTGAAGTTTAGTTTAAACCACCAACTAGCAATAATATACCAGTTGATACATCAAAAATACTTCTACTGAATCAACAATTTTGATCTTATTTTGATGTTCTGCTAAATTTTAAGTAATTGAAAGCAGCCAATACGATCATTCAAAGTGTTGGCTTTGGTTTGGTTTCGAACAATTGTTAAAAACCCTGGTTTGCATTTTCCCTTCTCTTTCATTTAAGATTTCTTTTACAATAGAAATGAAGTTTATAGTGTATTTATGTTTATTTTCAGTATATAAAATACAGAAACCCAAAGGCCTTACAATTAGCTTCAAGAACTTCAGTCCTGACAATAAGAAAACATCATAGCAAATCTTATGATGAGTATCAGCTCATCAAAATGGTCTTTAATCACCAACATACCTGCATTTATTCATAAATACTTTATGAAGGGAATTTTCTCCTGAGTTTGCATGGGCTCTGAGAACAGCTTTTTTCACAGTAGGTGATGACTTACTACCCATAAGACTTCTAAATGTTGGTAGAGAATTCTGTTGAAGAACAGAAATATAACTTCGTCTCTGGGCGAGAATAAGTTAAGAGATTTATGAAAGTTCATTTTACCTCAGATCTGTGATAGCATGACAGCAAAGCTCAGCAAAAAGTATAGCAATG
>JAWWES010000115.1:76204286-76263124 GCA_035583135.1 Lophotriccus pileatus | reverse complement strand
TTCACCTTGATATCATTTACATATTTTATGAAATAAGTTGAGCATTTTTTCCTAGGTGAATACTCACTAATGTCTTTACATATGAAAGAAAGGGGAATAGAAACTGTCTTCTCTAGCTGTGACTTGAAAGAAAAGAGTGACCTCTGCTGAAGCCTGTCACAGACCTCACATAGCAGGTGATGACAGCTCCATGCTATGACTCAAAATGGCTGCAGCTGAGAAGCTGGCATTTTCAAAATGAATTGGAAGGAAGAATTTTTGTACTGTGTAGTTTGGGTATCACCCTCATGCGGCAAAATGTCTGCTGCAAAATTCTTTGCAAGTCCCTCAAAATCCCCTCAAGCCCTGTGTAAGGATCATTGGGCCAGACTCTTGCTTGTGGATTCCCTTGTGTAAGGTAGCTGCTGAGCTCTGTAACTTCTGCAGGATTTTCCGATGCTAGCTTCCTGCCTACTGGCTGTGTATGCATTTACAAATATACATAGGTTTTCGTTTCAATTATTTATAGCTGAATTTGATTCTGGTGAAACAAAAGCATACATTTATGATAAAATTTGCAATTTAACGTTTATTTTATCAAGGTCTAAAACAAGCATCACAGAATTGTACCTTAGTACTTACAAGGAGGATGATGAGATAGGTTCCAAGCACTTTTGTTTTTTGCTTTTAGGAGTTGTTAACAATTATTTTTCGGTCTCCATGACAACAGTGGGCTTCTGTCACACATTCTTAGCATTAAACTCCTGTCTACATGGAAGCAATGTTTCACCAATGCCTTCTTTTTTAAATATTAGTTTGTGTTATACCTATTTTTCCTAGAGAGATGAAGCCTCATTCTGAACTTGTCTCCATTAGTTTTACATGGGTGTCACCCTTACATAGGAAAAAAGTTTGGTTTGACTCACAGCAATGAAAAATAGATCAGGAATAAGGTCATGATGAAACTGACATAATGAAAGAGTTTTCATCACTCAAAATTTATTTCACATCTCTTCCAGCTGTATTCCTTCATGTACAGAGTCATAATCCTTCATAATATATACATCTATCCCGTAAATACACACTGAGAAAACTTAAATCACCTCACCTGAACGGCAGTTTCAGTGGAAAGCGGAAAAGGAAAGTCGTAGACATCCTGTAACACATGCCAGCAAACTATGGATAGAGCCATAGCCTTAGGACAAGGTATCCCTCCTCCTGAGACAGTGAGGGAAAACACTAGCTGCTGGAAGAAGATTCACAATCCGTTTCTTGCTCAATTTGCACATGTCAGCATTTACTTGAAAATCCAGCTGGTGCAAGAGGGTGAGACGCTGTATTATCGAACATCCAAATTATTCCTCTGTCATTTTGTTTTATGAATTTCTTCTCAAATCTATCCCATGGTTGTTGTAAAAGGAAGTGGCCTCTAATCTGAACATGCATTCATGATCAGTTTAAAGACTGAATGTATTAGCTTATGTACTTACAAATGTACATGCATTAATCTACTTATTTATTCCATTTGTACCACCAGTGTTTTTTACCATTCATCCAATTTTTAACAGCTACCCAACAATATATTCAGCAGAAATGATCTGTAAATAAGACCATCACCTGGATTAGAAATATTCCTTAAAATCGATCATTCAATGATTTGAACAATTACTGTTTTAACACACACCTTGGGGACAGCATATAACAGGTACATGCTGTATTTACAAATAATAGTGTGATCTCAGAGCATTAAGACTTTCTACTGAATGACTTGACTTTGGACATGATAGAAAAAACTCCACGGTAAGCATTGCACTCACTGAAGCTTCTGAAGCTCAAACTCATCAAGCTGCCAAAGAGTGAGTGATCTTCTTACCTAAGGAATTTCCCTAGTAAAAAGGAGCCCTGCAGTGTAGAAAGGGAAAGAGGATGTATGGAGACCATATTCTCTCATGTATGAAATACTTAACAACTGCTTATTTGTAAAATTACATATAGTAGATTATTACTTAATTTTCATTAGTTATCTATTTTCCTTATTTCTATTAAATAGTTCTGCATTATCAGGAAGATTAAACAAAACAAAGGCATATTTTATTTATAAAATATTTTTCAGATCATGAGATGGTAAATCACAAGTGCTACCAGCACTATCTAAAGCTACCTTTCATTACCAAAGAGTCACAGTTTTCCTCTATGGGAAAGCATATTCTTAGTGTGATTATAAAAAAACTTTGGTAACTGGGTTGTCCAGTAGCAGAAGACATGGAGCAGATATACAGCATTTATTCTGTATTGAAACTCATAATTTTAAGTGGCCACTAAGATCTTGATTTATGATTTTAAAATGCATGGCAGAATTTTTTTCCAAATCCATCTAAGATGTAATGGTTGAATCTTTTATTCATAACATTCCTGATTTTATAGAAGACTACTGTAAGGAATGCAAACTTCTTGACACTGAGAGAGCTTTAGCAGATTAGTAATTAAGAAGATGCTACATCCCATTGGCAAAATTCCTGTTACTTTCAGTGTGAGCACGATCAGGCTCAAAGTCATTTGGAATTTCTGTGAATGTAAAGGCCATTTCTTTCTTTCAGTTACTTTTGGACACTAATAAGGTTGATTTTATTGGAACTTATTACATCCTTACTGGAAGCAGAATTTGACCTCAGCTGAAAAGAATGCCCCCTTCTTTCACTTTGTTTTGAAAAAGAGCTACATTTTCATAATAGTGTCCGGGTACGCGCACAAATCTCATTACCCAATAATAGGATTTGTCTACATACCTCCTGCTCGGTCTTTTGGAAATGTACTTGTCCCTCAGCATGGGTTATTTTTTTCTCTCCTTGTTTCCATTTACATGTGTCCACAAGTACAATAGATTATATTCTATGTAACAGTTTTAGTCAAGCAAAAGGAGCTGAGTATACAATCAAGGAGGAGGTAGACATATCCTTAAAGTACAAAATCAACCTTGGAAGCTAAAATCTCACTTTTTTTACAATGATTGAGACCATTTGAGAGTAAAAATATGACACAGAGTTGAAGCAAAATGTCATGGAATAGCTCAAATATAGTAGCAAAATGCTAAAGCATTGTTTATTTACAGTCTGCAGTCCAGATATCTTAAGATTGGACCTGCAACAAAGAAGTTTTCTTATGAAAACTTGAGATACTAACATTTTAAATTGGGGATATGAATGACAGCTAAAGTTGATCCTCTTTTTTTTTTAAAAAAAAAAAAAACACTAGCTTTTTTCTGCTTTTCTTTAAAAGTAGTAAAGGAAAATAATTGAAAATTACTTTAATTTTTTCTGCCTTACTTCCCACCACTATTTCTATAGCTGTTCTGACTAAACATGTTGTAAGAGCTTTTTGTTAAGAATGTAGAACAGTAAATTTTGGAAAAGCCTTCACATAAAGGTTTAGAGAAAAAAAACCCACAAACTCCCCCAAACAAACCAAAAACAGCCCCCTCCCTCTCCTTGCCCCCAAAACAATCAGAAGTAAACCATATGAGTTAATGTGGAATAGAGAAAGAAATAGACTGAACAGTAACATATACCCTAATTTTTACTATATACCGTGAAACTCTCTGGGAAGGATCATCTCTTGAAAGATGCATGAAAAACATCTAGAAATTTGGTCAACAGAAGGTTGTCCTTTGATTTATTTATCCTATTTCTATATCACACCACCAGTGCCTTTTATATCTCTTGTTGGTTCTTTATCTTTATTAAAACAGTTGCTTAATTCATATAAAGAGGCATTGCACAGTTACAAGTCATACTTAATTTTCCTTTTGTTCAATTAACCCCCTGGAAAATTAAGGTCCATCTACCTCACTTGTTGAAAAGTATGGATAAGCTGTGAGGTCATTATTTTGATATGAGGTTTTGCTCTGTGTGTGTGCATTATGCACTTTACGTGAAAGGCTAAATTTTCACGTATTTTTCCTGAATATAGGCAAGTGCCCTAAGCCTTGTTGCTATGCAGTTTAGCCATAGCAACAAACACAAAAGCCAATGTGCTGTTATTTTCATTTTCCCTTCCAGACAGTTTGCCTAGTAAAGAAGACATGCTAGATATAGCGCTGTCAAAATAAGTGCAGCATTTCCTTTGAGAGATGTCAAACATTTCATCTTTCAAAAGATTATATTGTGGAAAAATGCTAAGCAAAAAGGTGAAGAGGTTATAGCCAAGATATCCACATTCTCTTGATGCACAGGTAAGGATGTTAAAAAGTAATTGTTGTAAAAGGAGAAGTCAGGGTTTCAGTAATATATTTATTAAGTATAAAAAAATACCATAATATATTTTGATCTTTGCCAATATAATGGCAAAATGAATTTTTCATATAACCAGACAAAAGAAGGAGTGAACTCCAAGCCTTCAATACTTAAATTTACGATATATCTGACACATCTTTGCGTAAAAAAAGCTGTTATTGCTCTTCTCCTGGTCAATAATAGTTTACAGTCAACATTGTACTGAGCTTAAATAAACCTACATAGAGCTTCTGAGACAATATCCCAGTCTATTGCAAACATATATAAAGGATTTTCTTGTGGCTGAGGTGAGGAGTGTGAGGAAAGACAAATAGTTTATTCAGCAGATCCTTTCACAACTTCCCACATGATTCCCAGTAAGTTGTGCAAAAGAAATTTTCAACGTGAAAGAAAAGTTTGGCTTTCTGCCTCTTGCTCACTTTAAATAAGACTTAGATTCCTGACTGTCATTTCTGTTACAGAAAATCTTAATAATTGCCTAGCAATCTTTTTTTTTTTCCTACTTGTAAAATAAGGAAATTATAAGAACAACTCTGGCAGGCATTGTAAATTTAAAATTCTTAATAACCAAAGATATCTTTTTAATTTTGGATACAAAAGTTCAAGGAACTTTGTGGCTATTATAACAGTACTCATCTATTTTGTTCTGCTAAATTACCTAGCCAAGAATTTGAGACATTTCCATCAATATGACTAGTTTAAAATATGAATACAACTTCACTTGTTTTAAAAATATCTTCATCTATTGCAAACACCTTAAGTGGCAACCTATAATTTAGAAAAAAAATATCATTACAAACACTAGTTGGTGTTCTTTTTCTAAGGTGGAGTTCAGGCTCTAAGTTTGTCCTGTGCTTACAACCACTTCACATAAATTAACCAAAACCTAAGAATTTTGTCTTTGTTGTGCCCAAGAGACAAAATTCCTGTGTTATCTGGAGGTATGTGGTCAAAAAACGTGCAGCAAAGATAAGCTCTTCAGAAGTGCAGGAGAACAATTGCAGTCCCCTAATTTTCAGTGTTCTGTGTGCCCTCAATTTCAAATATCCTTACTGGAGGCACTCTTGCTCTTTCAAGAAGTGGGATCTTAATCCCAGTCTTTCTACCATTTCTTTGTAAAAGCTGTAGGAGATGTTAACAGTTACACACCACAGAGAATGGGAAAAAAAATCCCATTTCAGTGACAGAAGAAGAAAATAGAAATAGCTTTTTGTTCATTTTGTAATGCCTCTTTTCTCATTTGATCAAATTGTAGAGTCTAGATTTTATTTATTCCTTTTTTGTTTTGATTGATTAATCAGAATTTCAAAAATATGATTGATTTCCAATTGCCAGTATGGACACCAGTGATTCATTATTTTAAGGAACATAATTTAGGCATATACACAAGTGATATAAATGGATTTGTTTGGAAGGGAAAGGAAGCTATAAACTATTTCTTAGAGCCCAGGTAAAAAATTGGCACCAATTTCTGGAAGTGTTATGACATTAATTTATGCAGGTACATGTAATGAAATCTACATCAACCTCTTTTTTCCCGACTCACTCCATCAAGTCAGAGTAAAACTTTTAAGCTGAATGAGGGAAATGATTCAAACTACCCTCTGGTCTACAAGTTCTAGAAACAACCCTAACTGTAAAACCTGTATATAACTCTTTCTTTCAAATCCCCCTCAGTATGACATGGACACTAACTTGCAAGGGATATTTCTCTGTCTTGTGGAATAATGTCTACTGCGGGCAGGCTTGAAAAATCCTGACCTTACTAAAATAGGCTGTCATCACAAAATTGCTGAATGCATTGATCTTCCTCCATGGTTGCTCACTTCCAAATAATAGATCCATTTGAGTTTATTTAAGAGCAGGAAGGGCTTCAGATTTTGTTCTGCTTTTAAGTAAACCCCTTTGACAAATTCATTTTTTTATTGTTTCATGAATTTTGAAGCTTCATGCACAGTTAGGATCGAATAAAGCTCAGTTTCAAAATGGGCTGCAGTAAAAAACTGTGTCTTCTAATAAGTAGAGTTATTGTGCTTTTCATGAAGTTTCAGTGTACGTTAGAAAGATGCAGTATTGCCCTAAGAGTCCTTTCACCTCTCTTAAGGGTCAAAAAAGAAAGCTTTTCTTAGTGATTTAGCCATCTAAACTTTCCTTTATGATCAGAAAGCAAAAACAGGCACCTCCTGAAAGCAGCTCATCTCATTGTAAGAGAGACATCTAAGAACAATTATATGAATTCTCCCCTCAGAACTGCCTGTATTTCTCTGTTGACAATGAGGGGAACTGAAATTATTTATATTTAGACATCCATAGTTAGATAGGGTGAATACTGACATTTATTGCTCCTTCCATGTTGTGGTTGGGCTTCCCCTAGGTTAAGTGTTTGCTCCACCTGGGGTTATGCTGAGCCCCCAGAATTCATGGAGCAGCAGAACAGTCCTTGTGTGTGTTGCCTGCTTTGTTTATGAGGGAGTCTTGGAATGTTAAGCAGGCTTTTTAGCCTCAAATAGGGGAAGGTGTTTGAACAGTAGCTCCTGCTGGGATGGAGAAGTCTTCTGAAGACTTGGTCTTCATTCCTAGTCCTCTACTGGGAGCAAGCCCATTTCTTCAAAGCTTTTGAGTTGTTTTACCATCTGATTGGTATTCTTTCTTTTTATTCCCTCTTCAGTTTTTTCAATTACTGATAAAAATCTAGATTTACTTGCACATTCTCCCAAATGGAAAATTATTGTGAAATATAAGTAAAATCGTTCGGATCTTCTCCTGTGTCAGATTACCTGTTTTATTCAGGAGAAAGAATGGCAATATCATAGAGATAAGAATGAAGTCTCAACTCTGCAGCTGCCTGGATCCTAAATCATTGCACTACAGTGTGGAAACGTCTCCCTCTCACACATGAAATAGATGGCAGTGGAAAATTGTCACAGGATGGCTTCATACTTGGTAACTCCTAGCAAGCTGCGTTGCTGAGGCAAAAAGGGGTGGAAATAGAGCTGAAAGTTTGACTCCAGTGTACTTTGAATGAAGTAAATTAATTCCTCTTTCTGTTTCATATTTTATTCTTCCATTCATTTTATTTAATTCTTCGACCATTTTTCACATTCCGTGTTTCTGTGCTGTTCTCTCAATTCCCACTGTCTCAGCAGTTCCTCCTTCACATGACTCTATTCTTCAGCTACTTTCCATTTTACCCATACTCAGGATTCTCTCTCTGACTCTGTATTTCTTACATTTCCCCATTCCCTGATGATTCATGTGAGTCTTCATCCTCTTTATTTGAGTGATGCTTTTTCCATCTTTTCAAGAAAAGTATGTTTACTCCAGTTTCCTTTTTTTTTTTCCTTCCATTTATTGGTAGTACCTCTGGCATACTCTATTGAAAAACAGAAACTGCAGCAGCAAAACAAACTCCCCAAACCTTTTGCCTAAACCTATTTATAAGATATCAAAATTTCTTACAAAATCAAATTTATCACTTCAAGGTTTTTCCTATCTAGACAGAAAGCATAAAAGATTATGTAGCTGACCATTAAATAACCTGTTATAAACTTTTACTTACATCTAGAAATGTTCCAATACAGTTAACCATTTCTTATGTAAAGCTAATTTTTTTCAATGAAAGAAGTTGTAAAAGAAAAGGATGTATATAAGAGAAATGATCAGCCAGATAGTTCGAACAGAAAAGTCTCGTGTGAGTCAGCTGGTCCTTTTGACTAAAAATGACTTTAAAGTTCTTACGGTCCCAAACCATAAGAATTTATTTACTTACAACTTTCCTTGCTATTTATAAAAAAAAAATCAGTGTATATACTCTTGAAAAAAAAACAAAACCAAAAAGCCATCATCTAAGTTCAGCAACCTCTGATCACATAAAAAAATGTCAGCCTTATTAAAGACTGTAGTTCTTATGGGATGGATTTGGGATTCTGTAGCTTCCAGAAAGGTACTAATAGTTAAAAATCTCACCACAGGGAAATTAATTTCAAAATTGAAATATGAAATTGAAATCTACATTTCCAGTGATAGAAAACAAAAAAATTCTTTCTTCTTGGTAATTTCTTTTTTGTACCATAGAAACTCACAACAATCTTTGTCACTTTTCCTAGTTTAATTTTATTCTTTATTGTTAAGAAAACTCCACTTGCACTGTAGGACCCAGTTTTGTAAAGGTAGATAGAAATATGGTCAATCTTATCTCCATGATACTTGTAAGATTAAGTAAATTCATTATCACTGAGACAAGATGCTGGTAAAATCCCTTTTACCACTTTTATCAGTGAGCATACTTAGTCAGCTTCTTTATTGCTTTCCTTTTTTTTCATCAGTGTTCATATATTTTTACTACTATGAATTCATTGAAATTTCTCATAGCAGCCTTTGATATAATTAAATTCTTCACATAAGAAGATGAGACAAATACAAATCATATATTGGTTAAAAAACATCAACAAAAAAAAATATAAGCAGAACTATTATTTTCCTTCTGTCACCAGCTCCCTCATTTGCTTTAGAAATTGAGATTGAAAGCCCCTGAGAAAATGAAGGTATCGAGTTTAGTTATTCAGAAACTTAGTATTGACTTATTTCACAAATAGGTAGATAGATAACATCACACTATATTATCCTATATTTAATTAAATAGCAGGAAACACAAAGAGATCCTTTAACCTTTGATACCTTCACGCATTTTGCATATAAAACTAAGTGTTGTTTTGTACATTTGTCAAACTATAAAGATGAATAGGAGACACGATGAAGAGTGTTCCTTAATACAGTGCACAGACTTTCTTTATAATCTGTTTGGACACAGATTTGACACTATCTAAAAGCAAAAAACTCCCTCTTTTGCCTTTGCAAGAATTGCGTTTGATACAAATAGTCTTTTGAAAGACTTTCAGAAGCTTCTACTTGTCACAAAACCTGGAGGCTATCTGTTGAAACAGAAGAAAACAGAGAGGGAGAGAGAAAAAGAAAAAAAAAAAAAAGAGGAAAAAAAAAAAAAGAAGAAAATATTTTTGTCAAACAGATAGGATTGGCAGGTATCCTAAAAAAAAAAAAAAAAGGGTTATGGCTCTGCCCAGTACTAAGAATTCAAAAATAATTGCCTCAACTAAGTATATTTTTGTCTGTTTTTTTTTTTTTTATTTTCCTTTCTCCCAACTTAGACAGAAAGAGTTGTAAAAATAAGGAAAAAAAAAGAGCGACAGTTAAAAAATTCTTTTTCAATATCTTTCAATATGTTATTATGACAGATTCTTCTTTTGTAATAGTTACAATAAGAGAGTTAAATCCTGCAGTACTTAGATGGTGACTTACAGTCCTACAAAGGAGTCTGTGAAGAAAGAATTCCTGTATCCCCACTGAGGCACGTAGCTCAAAAAAAATTTGTTTGAAGAATCAGCAATTTAGCTCCAAAACAAGACTTTTATACTTAAAATGGAACTCATATATTTAAGTCCATGACTGCAATCCCTACTTAGCTCTTAACCATCTTGAGCCTGTACATGCTTAACTCTCCAATAGTAAAGGTCTATAGGTGCCTAACATTCTGCTCTTGGGCATATCTGAAACCGCTACCATCTTGACAGCACAGAATATCTCTGTAATTACCTTCTCCCTTAGATACTCTTATATTCAGCCCTGAGAGCATAATTTTTATAGATTTATTTTTATGACATCAATAGACAGATAGATAGAGACAGACAAAAAAATTTTGTTCAGAATCTAATCCTAGCAATATAAAGTATATACGGACCCATTTCTTTTTCTTTCCATATCTCCATCCTACCACCATGGCCCCACTTCTAGGAGTTACTCTGATTTGTTTATTTACCTTTGGCAATGGTCACATGGTTTTTTTTAAATGAGGGAGGCTTTTGTTGAAACCACACAGAGATTGAGTTATGGGGTGTGTCAGCTTCCAGTTTGCAAGTTTTGAAATACACTTTAGCCACTGAATTTGCACCTAGAACAGGGTATTGCTGTCTGCTCTTCCAAATTTTTATAAAGGAGTAAAAGTGACTAAGATTGTTCCAGGTTATGCCAATTAATAGAGATATATTTCTATAGATCAGAGGCAGTGACATAAGATCAGAACATTGGGACTTTGGAACAAAACTAAATTTCAGTGTTTCAGACTGTTGAAGGACTCAGCCTTCCACAAGCAGAACGCTTGTTCGGTACCTTCTGTGTTTAAACGTTACATGGCACATATAAAGTACATGTGAAGTTTAGTAATTCTTTACAGAACTTTTTTATAAATAAATATGGTTTAATGTGAAACACACCTACATTAAAAGTAATATACAATGATGTGTGTTCTATAGGAGTGTACTGATACTCATGTAAAGAATTTAAATATATGTGTGTATACACATCTAAGTACACAGAGATTTTGTTTCGCTTCATGTGTCTTATGCTTCTGACATATATGTAAGGGACTTTTTTGGCAACTTTTATATGCAATAAAATACAGATGTAAGATAATGCTACCATACCTCACTGAGTGTTGAAACATTTTAGGTAATGCAGATACTATGTTAAGACAGCACAAAAGTAATTTGTACATGCTAACAGTTACCTCTGGTGAGAGTTTGATAAGAATTCTCATGTGAGTTCTTTCTGATTTCAAGGATTCCAAGGCACTTTACAAGCTGAAGTGTAATCCATTTAAATGAGAAATATTTCTCTACACACCAGTTTTACTTAGGTTCCAATCCAAAGCTCATTAAAATAAAAAATAATGTTTCCATTGACTTTCTTGGGCTTTGAATCAAGCTCCATGAATAGTACTTAATTCTAAATGAACATTTCAGCTACATTCACCCAGTTTGGAAGATCACTGTGTGATCCACTTTTTAATTTGCTAGCCAGGAACTTGTCAGTCACCAACACTGTCCTACTTACCCTCCAAATGAAAAGGATACAGTTCCTACTGCAGTTGGCAGCTGTTGCTGTTGCTCTAGCTCCTAATTTCCAAACTCGGCCCTTGATGAAAATGGCAAAGAAAGAGGAGGAGGAGGGAAATGGCTTTGTAAGAGAGATGAAATCTCAGCCATATGCCAGTGTTTCTGCACTGACTGTAAGGTGCTGGCCAGAATGATTCCTGCTGGTTTTACTTTCTGTCCAGGAATTTCAAAATCCGCTCAACTTTGCAATGTGAACTAGAATGTTTGGAAATAGCAAACAAGTAACATTTACTGTAACAGTACTCAGATATATAATCAACCTATGATTCCAGGAAAACCCAGGAAAAGACCTGTAGGGCCTCTGAGGTTGATTTAAATGTCTAAATATATATACCTCAACATAGACTTCAAATAATGTGTGACACAAGAAGACAACAATCCTTCTCAGGTGCTATTTATTTTTTAGGTATCTGCATGTGTAGTGTCAATTCTTATGCACATTTGAGTATTGGGAAGAGAACCATAATGTCCGAGGTCAGATAAGATGTGTGTGTTTTCAGAGCAAATTAAACTTAGGTATCCAAGCTCTACACTTTGCTGCAATAACTATTCAGACAAATTAAAAAGAATTTTGTCTAAAGTATGAGTAAGAAGTAGAGGAAGAAAGGACTTGATGATTCCTTGAGAAGTTCTCTATGCTGATGGCAGTCAGAATAGACTGATGTTTTTGGAAAGTGTCCTCAAACTTAGTGCAGAAACAGAAGGTTAATTTTACAGATAAATATACTAAAGTTTCTAATTAACATAAAAAGTGGAAAACTTACAAATTTTACTCAATAATATTTTCTTGGGTATTTGAGATGATGATTCTGTATATCTGTAGTGTTGACTCTGATCATTTATTTTGCCCAGTGATAACTTCCTCTAATGAACCCTCCATTTAATTTCTTGTTCTTACATCTTCATTTCCTATCCAGTTCCTATCTGATGATAAATTATAAGAATGTGATGGACAGAACAGTCTTTCCCTACAGCACAATCTTTCTACCTCTCCACTATTAGTATGAATGCAGATAGGCAGACAAAGACATACGAAACACAAAGAAAGCAGGTGTATCTGTATGCACACAAAAACCCATCAACCCATCTGTATGAAACACATACAAAACAGGAACATCTATCAAAAAATTGCAAAACAGCAAAGTGAAAATCGATGTAAAGATACTGTTTTAAACAGCTGTCGCATGCAGGGCACGCTTCATAAACTGCAGATAGGCTTCCTGAATAAAATATGAGGACGTGTAGCTTCATGACTATCTCGGTTAGTAAGAAAAAAGAAATCTGAAGAAAATTTATAAATAGGCCATACACTATCTCCAAAGGGATAAACAAAATAGCCAGCAGTGACAGTATTTGCTTTTCATGTGTGCAAATACAAGGCATAACAAATGTCATCTCCTCATTTGCAAATTAAGATATAAAGGAAATGTCTCTGACAGTACATGCAACAGTTCATATTTGAAGTTTGGCACAGTGAACTGACAGACACAGAGGAACTGCAGTTGCCTAATCCTTTCATTCTGCCTTCCAGCTACTGGCGAGGAGGGTGGAATTTAATAAATATGTGATGAGAAAAGGCTGTGAAAGGCTGGCATATCTTCTCCTCTGCAAGAACTCATCTTCAGAGATAATTAACTGGATGACAATATACAATGTGCCATTTAACAAGAGCATTCAAATCATTTCTGGACTTAAGTACACTTTTAAGCCGCTTATCAGATTTTCATTTCTGAATCCATTCAGCTGTCAGGCTTACATCCTGGCTCTTTATTGAAGCTCACATGGGAATCCAAACCTTCTAATTTTCTATACAGATTCATTTCAGAATCAATTAGAGCTGGTGGCAGCCTTGTCCCTGTGTGCTAAGGGGATTAGCTGGACACTTGCTCAGCTGAAGCTACCTTTGAATGTACATTCAACTCTCTGTCGAGAAAGAGTTGTTTTCCAGAGAGTTCTGAAGCAATTGAAGTACTGGAATCAACAGATGGCAGATAATCACTGGAGAGGTCTACAGTTTTGTTAAGAAAGGGAAAACACTATTTCAAAATGATTCCTAGCTAAGGATCTTCCACTGTACAAGGGAGAGAAAGTGAGAAAGAAAAAAAGAAGAGAGAAAGAGAATCAGAAAAATAAGAAAAATAAGAAAAATAAGAAAAATATAAGAAAAATAAGAAAAATAAGAAAAATAAGAAAAAAGAAAAAGAGAAAGAAAAAGGAAAAGCAAAAGAAAGGAAAAGGAAGAAAAGGAAAAGAAAGGAAAAGGAAGAAAAGGAAAAGAAGAAAAAAGGAAAGCAAAAAAGGGAATTCTTCAGACTCTGCATCTGACATTTGGCATTTTTCCACCCACGTTATTAACTTCTCTATTACTTGTCTTAACAATTTCAGTTTGCCATTCCAAAACACATTGCTTTTGACTTCTATTAAACACTTAAAAACACAACTATGTGGAACATTTGTCCAGTCCTTTCTGTTTCCAGGAAGTCTAGTCTTTATTCAGTGACTCAAGTTGTTCAGGTATTTTGGTTTGTGTACTTGAGGTCTTTCTGCATAAAGCAACAATCGTGTGTGATTATTTTGTGCAGCAATATTAGAAAGTTTTGTTTAATCCATTCTAGAATTTTAATTCTAGAAGGCTCCTATTCATTAAACAGTGGCTTATGCTATCCTATTAAAAAGAAAAACCAACAAACAAACACCTACCAAAGTTTGAAATCAAGTTTCTGAGATTACTTGCTAAAACTGAAAACTTCACAAACAAATAAGCAGCCAAGGATCAATTAATTGTAACTGATTTCACCAACTTTTATTTAAACAACACAAAAAATTGTTTTATGGAAGTATAATACTCTAAAGATAATTTATTTCCATGTTTTTTGTTTCAAAGTGCAAGTTATAAACAAGGACAATGACCTTCCACGTCGTAGGAGCTGTATCTATTGTAAGGTAAAACATACTCAGGTATTCTTCCCAAGAATGCCACGGCAGTGGGAGGATTGAAAATGGTTTACTTCAGATGCAAGAACCACTTCTTAATGATGCTGCACGCACCAGACCTCCAGGGGAAAAACGCAATGTCTCGCCTTCTCTAAGGCTCTTTGTATCTTCTCTCTCTCCTTCCCCACCCTCTCTGGCCTTGCAAGGCCTTGTACACATCTGCAAACGTGTTATCTGTCTGCACCACCAGGGAAAGAGACAGCTTGCTCACAGCTTCTCCCTGAGACTTTCTCTGAAATGCAGAAGGAAGGAAAAAAAACATCTAACCTGTTTGAGAAGGCATTCTACAGTCTTTCTAAGCAAGATCAAGTTCAACTTCTTTTGAAGCTGCGCCTACCCCTACCCTATGAACCACAAGACACATATGCTGAGGACTGTAGCATATGGTAGGAGGTAGTCAACTGTGGCACGGACATGCCAGGTATGGACTCTGACACTGCCTATAGTGGCCTTGTCAGGTTTCTGTGTTGTTCACTCCCTCCACAAATAATATATACTTACAAGTAGTTTCCAGCCTCTCTGAGAGGCTCTCAGAGAACTCTGTGCAAGAGCCCTGCTCTAATTTTGGCATTGTAACCGCATTTAAGCTGCTTGTATGTCATATGGGGACTAAGAGCCCAGGTCATTGACCTGCATCACAGATATTCAGGGCAGAACTTCAGCGTATTGTAACTTTTGGAGACATAAATGTTCCCAATAATTTGATTTGGGCTCTTTCACGGTGAAAGTGAAAAACGTATTTAGGTTCTTCATTCACATATATGTTGTGCTGTTAATCTGCTAATAAGGGTAATATGTTCACATTTCAAAAAAACTTGTACCATTCTACAAGGTACATTTGACCTTTAAGATACCACTAGGCTGTATGACCCAGGGCCAGTTCTGAATGCTCCTGCTCTCACTGGGAATAAAACAGTCTTACAGAGAAAATATCTCCTTCAAGATGAGCAAAAAAGCTTATAAACTTACACTCTAGTGAAGTATTTTCCATTTAAACATTGCTATAATTCTGCTACTAAATACTTAAATCTAAATTGTTTTTTACTCTTCTGGGAGTCTTCTTAGATCCCCTCTTATCTCACATGAATAATGGTGATATCATGACATTCACGTAAAGGATTTTTTTTCTAAATCAAGAAGAAAGAAACTTATTGCATGGTCCTTGCATGTATTATTTAATGAAATTTGTTTTAAAAAATAAAGCAGCTTAGACATTATAATTCTGTGTTTTTTTAACTCCTGGAAAAATAAGAGTGCTAATGAACATGCTTATTAAGTAATCTCCTTTCACTTCTCCGGGATATCCATGGGCTCCATGTGTTTTCATATATGTCATATTTCTGAACTAATGACATTCAATGTGTTCAGTCCAAATGAAAATTAATTTGGAGGTGTGACTTTTTGACGCATTTTTCTGAATGGAAAAGCACAAAGAAAATAAAGTTCATGCATTATTCATACAATAAAAGATGAAAATTATTAGTGCAATAAGAATACATCACTCACACACACACACAGTGGTATGTCTATAGATCAAGAGTAAGATAGTACTGAAATTACTGTATTCCCAATGTAACAATTTTGAATAATTCTGATATTCAGAGATGTAGACATACAAGTTTTGCAGTGCCTTATATGTAATGATAATTTTGGATACCACTTCCCAGTGGAGAAGAAAAATGCTTTATTCTTAACATATGCTTATGTGACGTTCATTTTAAAGTAAGATGACAGTATGTTAAATTTAATACCGCAGAGAGCATCATCTCCAGAATTCTGTTACACAGAAATGTGAAACAAAATGCAGCTACACATATGCGTAAGTAAGATTCAACTTGTATAAACAGTCATGAGTCTGTTAATTTTGATAAAACTATTTTATGTTTGCCAAGGAACATATCTATTATGTTCATTAAAGGTGACAGAGTAACAGCCCTTGAGACTGAAGACATCTATTATCAAGAACATCTAGCCAAGTAGAGCAATCCTCAGAAAGCTAGCTCAGCAAACCAATAAAGTACTGTATTCTGCCTCTGTGAGAGTGTGTGGGTGCATATTTTTGTAAAAGAAAATACTGGTAAATATTCTCTTTCTGTACCATGAAATGAATAATCCCACTATTAAGATGTACATATGCTAAAACCAAAACGAATGAGTCCTGTTTAATACCTTTATCAGTCCTGTTTGACACCTTTATTGACCTGGATAAAGGGAGAGAATGTATCATTGGTAAATCTGCAGACAACACTGAATTCAGTGGGACTGGTGATCTGTTGGAGGGTAGGAAGGCTCTGCAGTGGGATCTGGATAGACTGGATTGATGGGCTGAGGCTAGTAGTATAAATTTCAAAAAGGCCAAGTGTCAGGTCCTACATGTTGGTCACAAAAACCCATGCATACCTACAGGCTGGGGGAAGAGTGACTGGAAAGCTGCCCAGCAGAAAAGCCAAGAAGGCCAATGATATCCTGGCTTGTATCACGAATAGCGTGGCCAGCAGGACCAGGGAAGAGATCATTTCTCTGTACCTGGCACTGGTGAGGCTGCATTCTGGGCCCCTCACTTCAAGAAAGACACTGAGGTGCTGAAAAGAGTCCAGAGAAGGGTAACAGAGCTGGGGAAGGGTCTAGAGAGTAAGTCTGATGAGGAGTGGCTGAGGGACCTGGGTTGTTTAGCCTGAAGAAAAGGAGGTTCAGGGGAGACCTTGTCTCTTTCTACCGCTACCTGAAAAGAGGTTGTAGCAAGGTGAGGGTCAGCCTCTTCTCCCAGGCAACAAGTGACATTATCAGAAGACATAGTCTCAGGCTGCTCCAGGGGAGGTTTGGGTTGGACTTTGGGAAGAATTTTTTCATGTTTAAGCATGTTAATTGTTAAACATTGCTAAGCATTGGAAAGGGCCACTCTGGGAGGTGGTGTAGTCACCATCTCTTGAGATGTTCAAGAAATGACCAGATGTGGTACTTCATGCCATGGTTTAGTTGACAAGGTGGTGATCGGTGAAAGGTTATAGACTAAGGATGACCTTAGAGGTCTTTTGTGACCTGAGTGATTCTGATTGGATATACAGACTGGGGAATGAGATGCTGGAAAGCCATGTCATGAAAGGTACCAGGGAGTTCTGGTCGATGGCAAGTTGAATATGAGTCAGCAATGCCCTGGCAGCCAGGAGGGCCAACCGTGTCCTGGGGGACATCAGCCGGTCAAGGGAGATAATTGTCCTGCTCTGCTCTGCATCGTGAGTGTTGTGTGGAGTTTTGGACACCACGATACAAGAAAGATATTAAGCTCTTAGAGTGTCCAAAGGAGGGCAGCAAAGATGGGGAAGGGCTCTGAGGGGAAGCTGTATGAGGTGCAGCTCAGGGCACTTGGTCTGTTCAACCTGGAGAAGAGGAGACTGACAGGAGACCTCATTGCAGTCTAGAACTTCCTTATGAGGGGAAGAGGACGGGCAGGCACTGATCTCTTCTCTGTGGTGACCACTGACATTCAAGGCAATGGCCTGAGATTGTGTCAGGAGAGGTTTAGGTTGGATATTAGAAAAGAGGTTCTTCATCCAGAGAGTGGTTGGGTACTGGAACAGGCTCTCCAGTGCAGTGCTCACAGCACCAACTTTGGCAGAGTTCAAGAAGCATACTCTCAGGCACTCACACATACTCTCAGATGTGACTGTTGGGGATTGTCCTTTGCAGGGCTAAGGGTTGGATTCAATGATCTTTGTGGGTCCTTTTCAACTCATCAGATTCAGTGATTTTGAGGGGAAAAAAAAAAATCTCCTGCAAGGAGTTCTCTTTATGCAGTGATAAAGTATGTAGTGATGTTACTTTTGCTGTTGGAGTCAGTAGTGATTTTGAACCTGGATTTCAACTCAAGCAGTTGAAAAAGGAGAGTTCTTTATTTTACATCTTTCACAAATTTTGCATTTGCAGATACTTCAGAAAAATACTAAATTTAAGCCTAACTGAAGAATATGTTTCAAATGTTATTTGCAAATTTCCATATATCAACTTGAGAATGAAACTGAAGACCCAGAAATCAGATATATAATATGTAATTTTAATAGTATATAACAGGAAGCAGTAAACAAGGAAATTGCTAAAGAAATTTGCCAGTGATAGATTTAGAAGAGTGGTAAGCACCAATCAGGACTCAGAAGCTGGCACCATGGAGAGAAAAAACAGATATTCAGCTGAAAATATGTAAATTCAAGAATCTGTACAGAGATACACTAAGTCATACAAAGATTGAAAGGGAGGCAACAACCTGGAAAACATTAAATTTGGGAATACTAAACAACACATTAGATATTATTTTAACAATGTGAAATATTGTTGCAATAAAACAGAAAAGCTAATACAAATTTGGACTGCAAATGTATTACCTTACAAAACAAAAGTCTAATAGAACTTCTCTATCTAAGGCATGGTTGTGGTTTCCTCTACAGCAGTGCCTTTAGCTCTGGGCATCAAATTTCCATAAAGATACTGACAAATTGGTAGGAGTTCAGTGAGCTGTACAAAATATATACACAAACAAACAAACAAACAAGGAAATAATCAGTGGGCTAAAGCAAATTATTTGTGCCCCATCCCTGTAAGTGTTCAAGGTCAGGTTGCATGGATCTTTGAGCACTCTGGTCTAGTTGAAGGAGTCCCTGACCATGGCAGGGGAGTTGGAACTAAATGGTTTTTAAGGTACTTTCCAACCCAAATCATGATATTATTTTATGATTCAAGGAGCTAAAAAGAAGCCTGACCACCTGAAATAGCATTTTCCCTGACATGAAAAAATGCCGCTGAATGACATTTGACTTGGATGAAAATGTAGTCTTTTCCCAAAAACCTTCTTTTTACCATAGGCAGGTGTCTGTATATAAAAGCCTGTTAAAGCAGCAACTAAGAAGAGCAGCTATAGTTCAAAAAAGTCAAAGATGTACAACAGAGGAATGACTGATGTTAGCTTAATACATTAATTCAGTGAAAGTAAGAAAGGAGACTCAATAAATTGTGTGCAAGAAAATCTGTTTGAGGGAGACTGTGCTTTTATAGGTAGCTTTTGGAGATAGTTGAACAAAAGGTCGCACAAATGATATGTTAGGAGGAGTCCTGGAAAGAATAATTCTAGAGAATCACCATGCTTTTATTTGGGATTCTGGAGTAGGTGGGAGAAACAGCATGTAATATATTTCAGAATTTACTAATGTTAACAAAGAAAATCCCCTCACCAGCTTTTATCACTTTTATTAAAGAATACCAGCTTCCCATATTAAACATATTCATGTAGATAGAAAAAGAGTAACACAAATGTAGATACAGAAAAACACTATGGAACTATACAGATCTAAGACAAATAGAACAGGCCCTAGGTTTTTCCACCCCACTGTGGTTAGCTTTTTTCTTATTTCTTTTTTTATTTTAAATTTGTTTAGTAGTACATTCAAATACATACAAATTTAGTAGTACATTCAGTACATAAAAATAACTTTGGATGGTTTTATTGTGACAACTAATTGAGACCTGCTATAGCTAGGATACAGTAACTGATTTCAATCACTTCTTAGAGGAATCCTGATTTGACTTACCCACACTCTACATCATTTCACACATTTCATGCTATTCTTCACATTCCAATTTTCATCCATTTTTTTCAGCAGATTTGAGATTTAGTACATAGGCAATTCTAGCATTTAACTCCGAATTTCCAACCTCAAGATAAGTTTTCCTCCTTTAGGCTTCCATAATGCAGTCATTTCTCTTCAATCCCACTCCCAATCCTATTGGTGACGAGATGGGCAGTTTTTGTTTTTTTTTCTGAGGACTAGGAGAGAAGCAATAAATACATGTGAAAGACGGATAGTTTTCTGCTCTTTTTTGTGTTGTATATTGTAGCAGCATAAGAAAAGTATTTGTAAATCCTGTGCAGAGATTGCATATCCTGAAATGTAATATTCTTAGCAAAGAAGAATCTTCAGAGTTATTAGCTATTAAATAAATGTTAACACTGCTTTATCGAGCATGCTTGAACTGAGTTTTTTCTCAGTCTTACTTGCTTAAACTTAGTTATTTGAAGAGGTAATGCAGTTATACACCTGTGAACAAGATGTTGTAATTGAAAATATCAACTTAATTTAACTATGTGAGATATTAAGAGCTTGGTTTCACATCTTTTTTTGTTATATATTCTTTATTTGGAACTGGTGAGTTATATACACCTATGTCAGTTATAGTAGTGTTTGGTTGTTTGTCACGTACATGATGTTTTTAATTTCTTTTTTGTTCTTTCAAAATGAATATCTACCTTCCTGTGTCATGAAAAGATATTTTCTTTGTGTCTTACTTAAACATATTTATTGCAAGATACTTAGGTTGCTTAATTTGTTTTTGATAAGATTAACTTTCATTAGACCTCATCAGTATATGTCATAAAGTGTCCAACAGTCCAAACATCTCCATTTTCATGATGAACAGCCCACCTTTATTTTTGACTCACTATATCTCTGTTGCATATATGATGAAGGACAACTAACATTTTTAGATGATTCTTTCAAATGTATTCTTACTTTTTTTTTCTTTTTTTTAAGACAGAGGATTGATATCAGCCTCTGTTATTTTTGTCACATAAGCATCTTTCTAAAGAATGTCATAAACCACCATTATTCAAACCATTTGAACTGCTCTGTGCTCCCTATGACATCCACTTCCTTGTGGGAATAATTTTAAAATAATACAGAAAGATTCTGTTTAAAAGTGTTTTTAGTGGTGACTTGTAAGCATTTTTCCATTGTAGCAGTAATAATGAATTTTTCTACAAGGACTTTTCCACTATAGAATCAAAGAATTATGTAAAATCTCCAACATGAGATTTATCTGCAGCTAATAGCTTTCTAATCATGGCCTGTTTCTCCATCAAAAACAAATTAATTTCACTGGTTAATAAAGAACTGCTACAAGACCAGATTATGCAATCTAGCAAATAATAATTGACAAAATTATATTGCCCTTTTTCCACACTTGTACATTTTAAACACTGAAACTGAAATGTTTTAATAAACAGCCTCTTACAGGATGATGAGGGCTTTTTTGTTATTATTCTTTTTGGATTAGTTTTATTTCTATATTTTTTGATTGTTAGCAATTGCATTACTTCTAGTATGATATAACTAATACTTTTTGTCAATTTACAATTCTGTATTTATACTGTGTTACAGTGCCCTGGACTTGTCATTTTTAAACCTTAATTCAAATTGTTCTGTCAGATACTTGCCTACGATAGGGAAACCGTCTAGCTATCACTCATGTAAACAACAGTGACTGGCCAAATTAGATGGGATGTTCTTTATTATTAAAAGAGTGAGAAAAAATATATTATATGCTTTTTCACTTGCATGTTAGTAGAGTTATTTTGGGATACAACGATATGAAAATTGCTTCCGTTGGGAGAATAAACTTTTTTTATATTATTATTTCCTATAATCAACTGGAAATTAGAAAAGCAAGATATTTTATTTTAGAATGTTTAAATATTAAAGCAAAACTGTAAATCATTAATTTCTAAAAGTAGATCTGCAAAATAATTATTCTGCTTTGTAGTAATATACTAATGTTTAATCTGTGATCATCTCAGTTATTTGTTATTATATTTTATTTTATTTTTAAAATAAAATGTTATTGTGGTTTAATCCTGGTAGGCAGATAAGCACAACATAGTCACTTGCTTCATGGGATGTGGAAGAGAATTGGAAGCACAAAACTAGAAAACTGGTGGGTTGATCTAAAGACAGGGATTTTTAGGAAAAAAAAACATTAAGCCAAAACACAAAACTACCACGAACAACAAAAAAACTAAAACAAAAAGAAAAAAAAGCCTATGTCCATCCAGTCCCTGAGCACTTGGCAGCTGTGGCCAACTTCCCTCCCTAACATTACTTTATGAACCTGACATCATATGGTATGGGATAACCCCTTGGTCAGTTGGGGTCAGCTGTCATGGTTGTGTTCCCTCACAACTTCTCAGCTATCTCCATCCTACCTCTGGGACAGCAGTGCAAAGCAGAAGAGGCTTTGATGCTGTATAACCACTATTTAGCAATAGGTAAAACACAAGTGCCTTATCAATACTGTTTTGGTCACAACCCAATACAATCCGCTAAGAAGAAAATTAATTCTACCCCAGAAAAAGCAGAGAAATTTTTTCTACAACATTTTTCTCTTAATTCTGAAGAACTTTGCAGTTTTCCACCATGGTATAGGACCTGTTGAAACCTCACAATTTTCTTCAGTTTACTCATAATCAAAGTTGTAGAGGAAAACTTAGAGAAATCTGATATTTTAGAAACCTAGAATCATCACATATAAAATTCACAATTTGAACTCTTTCAGGTTTTCTCAACTCTGTGCTGGAGTTCTCAGACAAATAAATAAAATTAATCTAGGCAGTCACCAAAGTTGGTCACTATTTAAGTGAACTGCTTCACCTTCTCATCATGAACTTGGCAAAGAAATGTTGATAGGTAATTTACTTCAGAGTATTTCTTCATCTTCTTAAGATTAGAGATCTCCGTTATTTGTTTCATACCTGTTGGAAAGGCATGATAAGGGTCAGAACTCATATGTGACAACCTAAATTTCTCTAAGCATATGAGCTCTTTTCTGTCACTTTACTGTACCCAGGTGCATTTAATATTAATTAAGAAATAGAGCCTGTAATATTCCTTTAATTCTAGGTGATTTGAAGGATTGCTTTAATCTTTACAGTATTACAAAAAAACCTGACATCTTTTTTTACATTGAAGTTTTGTTTCATTGATACTCTTAGTTTGTTCATACTTTAATTCAGGTCCCAGGACTTCTTCCCAAGAACAAAAATTCCAATGCTAAAAGATAATGACTTTCTGCAGTTGTTTTTGACTATAGCGTCATATTCCAGACCACTTATAATAGTTGTTGAATAACATCGTTGCTTAAATAAAAATGCTACCCACTGTTTATCGGAATCACTTTTCTGTTGAAATTTACAATTGCATCACTTATCACAGCAAGATATCCATTTTATTAAATTTAATAGAAAGGGGCACACTGTATGCCAGCTTTGTATAGCAGTTCATTTGAAACAAGTGAATTCAAAATGTCTGTGAAGTAGTCCTGTACTAATTATACTTTCTATTTTCCTATAATTCATATTCTAGAAGTTGGAAAATATATCTAAGGCTTAACTGACATTTCTGACAATTTCCAACTGTTTTCTCAAATTATTTTTAATGAATAAAAATAATGGCTTCAATATTTCCAAAAGACTTAAAAATAGACAAATGTACTACTTCAGTGTGCATATTTTTTAATCTTAAAGGTTATTTGCATTTTTCTACAGTCAGAAGATTTATTTTCAAAAAATACTTCAACAAGTCAGGTCTCTGAGCCAGAAAACTGCATTAATACAAGCTTAATTTTACAGCTGTTAGTCCAAATGTTATTTATTTCAATAAGGTTCTATTATATTCTGTACATGATAGCTTAATGATAAATTTCATAGAAGTTTGAGTTCTTTAAATGATATCTAAATCATAGTAGATGGTATATTTAATGATTTTCTTTGAAACCCTTGAACCCAGTTGTTTCCTTAACTACTCACAAAAATTGAATGAATAATGGGAAAAAACTCTTAGATTTCTACCAGTGATCTGTCTGAACGCATTCGCTACCCAAAAATTATTGGCAGAATCCCTTTACATTTTTAATTAAAAATTATTGATCCAAAATTCTGGTCTTCATAGAAGTTAATACTACAAAACTAATTTAAGTATGAGCAAATACATATAGAAACAGGAGCTGGAATATGGCTAGGAGTGGCCTGAATGTTAAATTTGAAAAAGACCCCTCAGGTTGTTAATCTATGGATTGAACGGTTAAATCTTTTTGGTTTAGGGTACATACCAGTCTTGTACAAGACCAGTCACAAAAGAGAGAAGAAACCCATCATTACTGTGCTTTATTGCTATTTATTTGTTCTTTTCTATTATGATATGGCTTAGAAATTTATAGTAATGCAATCAAATTGCAGAAACGCTACATGACTTAAGCAAGCTTCCAGACTGCATGAATAACACCAAATCCAAACCCCCAGTATAACATTCAGCAAACTACATTACATGACCATCCTCCAAATTCCTGCCTAGACTCTATATACTTGCCAGCTTCTGCATAAAACTGAAATGAAGGACCTAAACTTTGCAGCCAAATTCAATACAGAAGCACATTTTATTTCAGGATTAAGGATAAATAAAATGTCCTACACAACCATAGCTCAAGTTTTTTCTAATTTAGTGTTGTGACCAAAACAAGACAAAACACAGTAAAATAAAATAAAATAAAGCAAGCCAAAATTAAATGAAATCTAATTAAAAGCTGCTTATTCATCTTTCCATCTTCATGGATGGCCCACACAACCCTGGGACCATTGGTGTAATTGCTTCAACACTGCTTCCTATTGCATAACTGCTTTTGTAATATTTTGTCATACTCCTAGTAAAAGGCTCTTAAAACAGCACATAGACATAACCAAAGTGAGACACTCTAGTTCTTTTAAGTATAGTCAGTTAATTCTGGAGTTTTGACACATAACCTCAGGCATATTGTTGCAGAAAATAAGTCAGGATACAGAGCTTCCTATATTCTTAGGAAATTAAATTATCTTAATGAGGCAGAAACTGTCTTTAGAAGTGTCCACACACATCCAGTATAAATACACAAAGAGATAATCTATGTGGTTAGTATGTAGCATATGAGTAATGCAGGCTAAATGGAATGACTTCAGACACTGTCTTCTGCTCAAGTCCATTCGGACTTCAGAAAACTGAATTTATACAACCTTGTTTTCTTAAGGTCTCTGCTCTGAGAGGTAAGCATTACAGAAACCCATCAAAATGTAGAACATGTACTTTGTTTAAAGGATGAATGCGCAAAAAAGGCTGTTTAATGTCTTCAGAGTTAAAAACCAAAGAAACTACTTTAGTTGTGGCATTATCCTTCTGTCTTATTCTTCTGATCTACTTGGACACACATGGTTCCCAACATCCTGGAGGACCTGACTCTTGGGCATTTGATGTTCCTTACTGAGCATACCATACCAAATAGTCTAGGTATCACCCCTAAACTTTAATTTAACCTGGACATGTCCCATCTGACTGGTAAGGGAAGAGAACTTCATTGTGTCATTACCTTCCAGTCAGGTTATGCTACCACTGTGTAAATTTACTTTATAGATTATTTAGGAAGAATGTTTTGGTAGGCCATTTTCATACAATGTGAATTTTTAATTGTTTTACTTCTAATACCTCCCTCATTTGTTATTTTATATGAAGTATTCAGATGCTTGCTGCCCTAAAAATGAACTCCTTGGCTATTTTGAAAGTTTGTGCTGTTACTCAACAGTCAGTTAACTCCACTTAAGGTCACAGTAATGCTTTTTTATTACTTGTGACGATGTTTATTGTTTGACATTCATGAAACTTTGTTATATCTCATAAAAGTGATTAATGAAGAACTTGTAGAATACAAGTTTTTTATTCTCGTCTTTCCTGCTGTATAAAGATTTCTAAGTATTTGAAAGTCTATTGAAAGTGAAAAGTTTTCCATTCTGAGGTACAGGAGACTTGGCTCTAAATATAGATTCTGTAGGTGATAGCAGACCAGAGTATTCTCCCAGTTCTTGAAACACCGCTTAACTGAGGGAGATTTCTCTCACTACATTCAGCACATCACTAAAGTGAATAAACATGTTATTCACAATCTGCATTAAAGATTAAGCTAAAACTTAAACACTTACCAATCTGGATCTTGTACTATGTATTACAAATCTCAAACAAAATCTATGCAAATATACTTACTGAGGTCCAACAACTATACTCATGTAATCAGAAATATTCATTAGCATGTTCAGTTTACAGTTAGCTGTCTGAAAGATGTCCTTTCCTTGCCCTTTTCCGTACATATATATATATATATGCAAGCTTAGCTATCCAAGCCAGATTTCCCACATAATTTTTTTTCATTGCTGCCCTCTCAAAATGTAACTATATTAACTGAAGGCAAAGTAGGTGAGAGGAAGAAATTACATCTGGGATCCCTTAGTTAAAGGCAGGAATAACACTGTTGATTTGTCACAGGCCAAAGATATCGCATATATCAAAGAAAAGTTAAAGCCTGTAATCTGCAGGACAATCAGTCAGAAAAAGGCATTAAGTTTGGTCTACATTTAAAGGCTTTCCATATCTATGCTACCTAGAAATTCTACCAGACCAAGGAGCACTTTTGGACTAGCCTACTTTATTTAAAACTTGTCCAGTTTAAACTTAAAAAACTCCTACACTTTATCCCTGATGGATTTTTTTAGTATAGCACAACTAGCAGATTCCTGTCAGTATTGGTACACTTTGAGATACCTGATGTAAGAACTTTTCTGTATGACTGTGGCATGGAGTAAATGTGAAAGACTGTCTACTCTGTGCTTGATTACTTGAGAGAATTGCAGAGGTTCTGTCATCTGGTTATATTACATTCAGTTATTTCGAGGAACTTAAGCTAGAAAAAATATTGAGTATATCTAAAACATGTCTGCCTATCCTGTACATCTTTAATCAAAGAGAATATAGCATTTCTGAGTATGTCTAAGCCCGTGAAGCTTAAGCACTGTCAATCATGTGGATACTTTTCCTCTTTGAGAACTAAGAGGGGCACTATGACAATCAATGTTCACTGTCTGTGAAAAATTTTAACAGCAAAAGGAAAGTCCCAACAAATAAGTTACAATTTAAGGGAATAACTAGGAATAAAATCACAAATCAGATTTTTAGTATTAGTACTGTTTACATAAAATTAAACTGATGGGTATTAGTCTGAGCCTTGTATGGATATAAAATATTTACTTTGTCCTTGTGCAGCCTGCATAAGAATCACCCAGGAATTAAGTCAGATAAAAGAGGAACAGGGAATGTTTAAAATTTGTGTTCATTTTAATCAAGTCATAAGAGTTTCAAAGATCTTTGAAAGTTGAAGGAAGGCAGAAAGGGTGAAGGACATAATGGAGTAGACACATCCTATGCCTGCTCTGGAGTCAGACATGCATGAAGCTTTCCTGGAGCAGCTCTAATGTTACCATTACTTCCCAGAGCTTCAGAGCCTCCTTCCCATGACCATGCCTGCCAAGTAGGCTTTACTGCCTTTCTCAGGTACTCCACATACATAACTAAGAAGTACAAACATGCCATAATATGTCCATTAAAATGTTGACATTTTCAGTCAAAATAGATTTTAAAAGTAGTGTGAGCGTTCATATTATTTCATTTTATTTTGTTAATTGTTTTTGTTTCCTCTTATAATACACGCTTGCAGACATTGCTTTCTCTTACAAAACACCTATTGCACCCAAAAAATTGAAAAGACCTATGGAAACTAAGGTGGGAATACCTCCTAGCTCCTTTGATCTTCCAGTTCCCACTGTCTATTATCACAAGCTTTATTGGTAATGAATTCTATTATGTGGATGCTAAATTTTGAAAAATCTCCTCATCAAAGCAGGAGATCATGATACATCTTTAGAGAAGAAAGTCCCTCAGTGAATGAATTCCTACACTTGGACAGAGTAGGAACATTAAATTAAATTTCAACATTCAAAACATGGCATATCACAATCTTGGCTGAACATATATTACTTACATTGAAATATCAACTCTTAATTTCCTTCTAAAATTTGTGAGGAAAAAAGTCTTCTTGGATTAATATTTCTAGAAAACTAACGCTCTTGACTGCATTACCTTTACTATACTTGAAGGGAGGCAGGCTGCTCTACTCCTTCTTCCCACTGGAAGATGCAAAACTCCTCCTCTTCCATTACTGTGGCCTTTGTAGGTGTGTGAGCAGCAGGGAATAGGCAGTCAGCTTTGGAAAAATTCTCAGCTGGAATTGTGCATGAAAAGCCTGTATTCCCTGATCTCTCTTGACATAATCTGGCACATTGAGCAAGAGAGATATAGTAAATCAGTCTGATCTTTTCTGAAACAAAACAAACAAACAAACAAACAAACAAAAAAGCAAAAAAACACACCTTCCAATGGATGATAATGCCCTCCTTTGGGAACAGTGATGTTGAGGAGGCTTTATACATCACTCTCTCCAGTTTAGTAGAGAAATATCAGTAGATATATGACATAATGCACACAAGGGGTTCTTTTGTTATTGTTGTGTTCCTGATTGTGAATGAATAGAAGCCTGTGCATGTGTGTAACCAGACCCAACAGAGATCTTGGCCAGAATGAACACCACTGAAGTCAGCGAGTGCCTTCAGGACGGGTAGTGTCTTTAGGCTTTTTGTATATTAGACAAACTTGAAAGTCCGAGGATGACTCACTTAATGCCACCTTGGGCACATTGCAAATCAGCAATAGAGGACATTGACCTCTGTCTGCTTGTATTCCAGTCTGCAGGACTTTGAATCCTTACTTCATGCCAGGTAACAGGTAATTGCTGATTGTACTGCACATTGAATTCTGGAGGTGATTGAACATAGGAACAGGTTTCCCAGAGAGCTTGTGGAGTATCAAAAGGGTTTGACACATTTGGTACCCAAAATGCAATTGTACATAGCTCCAGGCAATGTGCTCTACATGACTCTGCTTTGAGTAAGGACTGGAAATAGAGTATCTCCACAGGTTCCTTTCACCTGTGTGATTCCATGGCTGCTTGAGGTAAACTGATTTCGAGAATTTCCCTGTTCCACATGATTCGCCATCTTCCATGTTGGAACAACCATTTTCCATGATAGAACTACACCCAGTAAAAATCATGACAATCTGTTGCCTTAAGACTAAAAGAAGATCCATTTTCTCACTTATTATAATTTCAATTTATGCTTTTCTTTTTCTTCACAACTTTTTCCCATCCTTTCTAACATAATTCCCCAAATTTGGTTGGTTTTAAAGTATGCACCGGTGGACATTAAGTGTAAAGTACTGTATATCCTTCCATAGCACAGCAGGTGTAATTCTTTATCCAACCTTCAGAATTTCCTTCAGAGAACTGGACTCATTGGTGGAAATGGTTTCCAAAGGATTACAGATAATAATATTTCCTGCAACAATCAGTGAGAACTGGAGATGTTCAGTGATTGTAGTATTCAGATCCTGCAAGTAGGAAATTTTAAATAATTAAAACTTCAGCAGTTTTTGTCCTCTATTAGTCCTGTTTCAAAATTCAGTATCAATTAGATTTTTTTTCTAGTGAGAGAAATCTAAAATATGGAAAAATTTATTTTAAAATCAGCACTTCTTAAATCTTCAAAGAAACTGTAAGTAGTTTTTATTTCTTTTTTGTTTGTGTTTTTTTCTTGTGATTTTAATTATTTATAATTATGTACCTTTATCAATTTATATCTATGTGTTTTTTTTCAGCTTTCTCTTCACATATCTCACCCATTTAAAAACATATTAAACATTACCCTTTGATTAGTCCTGTATTACAGCTGAAGAACTCATAACAGCAAGATTATTTAAATGTTTGGATTCTAATTCTATTAGTCAAATACATTTTACTTCAAAAAATAGTAAATAAGAAAATTTTTGTAGTAAAAAAAAAAATTAAAATAATTCTTGATGAAATGTTATTGGCTCCAGAAATAGAAGTATGAAATGTAATATTGTTCCTAGTCTTTGAAGTCTGCTATTGTTATGGTGAACACGATTTTTTAATGCAGTTTTGCTGCAAACCTTTGAAACTGTGTGCTGACTATGCATGCTGTGATTGCTGAGAGTTCTCTCAGTTCAAAATAGTAGTGCAATGTGTGAGCTAGTGTTGAGAAACCTTCTTTGGCTTTCTCTGTATATCAGGTCTATGTTTTTACAATATGTGCAGCAGGCTGTTTTCTGCCTGAAGGTTTGTATACCACAGAGTTAGATAATTGTCTGTACAGAGGGATTTGTCCTGTCACCATGTGGGGGTGATAGGCATGGCAGTGACAGTCAGTAACCTAGACGCTGGTGAAGGAACTTGCTTCACAGACCCTAGCATCAACCCAGGTCTGATACCAATTGCAGCTCCAGAGCCTAGGTGGCACAGGGTCTGTAAATCTCTCTTGTTCAAAACTGGACCCGTTATTGTTTAACTTATTCATCAATGACTTGAATGAAGAGGTAGATGCCTTCTCAGCAAAGCAGGGAGGAGTGGCTGATACCACAGAGTGCTGTGCAGACCTGGAGACCCTGGTGGACAAAAAGCTGTCCATGAGCCAGCACTGTGCCATTGTGGCCAAGAAGGCCGAAGGTAGCCTGGGACGCTTTAGGAAGAGCATTGCCAGGACCTCGAGGGAGGTGATCCTGCCCCTCTGCTATACCCTAGTGAAGCTGCATCTGGAGTGCTGTGTCCAGTTCTGGGTTTCTCAATACATGCAGACATGGAGCTACTGGAGTGGGACCAGCAAAGGACTACAAAGATAATTAGGTGACCTGAGCATCTCTCTTTTGAGGACAGGCTGAGGGAACTGGGCCTGTTCAGCCTCGAGAAGAGATGATTGAGATGGAATCTTATCAATGTCTATAAGTATCTGAAGGGAGGGTGTCAAGAGATAGAGTCAGGCTCTTCTTGGTGGTGCTGAGCAATAGCACAAGAGGCAACAGGCAGAACTTGATGCAGAGGGAGTTCCATCTGAATTCGAGGAAGAACTTCTTTACTGTGCAGGTTGCCTAGAGAGGTTGTGGAGTCTCCCCGAGTGGAGATATTCAAGAACTGTCTGAACACAGTCCTGTGCAATGTGCTTTCAGATGATCCAGATGCTTGAGCAGGGAGATTGGACCAGATGACCCTCTGTGGTTCCTTCCAACCTTACCCATTCTGTGATTTAAGAGTGGCAGAGGTAGCATATAGGTCTCCTGTCAGGTCTACTGTCTGAAGCAGAGGTTTTAGATAAATGGAAATCCTGATGGAAGCAGATACCTATCAGTGGGCAACGGAATTGGTGTCTATATCTTTATTGAGCATTATGGATGCTTAAACACTTCTCTCGGAGCCCTGCATAAGGACCTCAATTTTGATGCCATATGCAAGTGTCTGCGTACATTCAGGATGTTGTATGCATCTGAAAGATTCACTTGGTACTGGCAGATATTATTGGAACAGCCACTACCATTTCTTCTAGCATCAGTCTGCAGGCAGATGGACACAGAAAAAGGTACTAGAGACATATCTGACCAGCTCATCTGGTCTCACAAAGTCAGAAGGAAAGCAAAACTGTGGAGATTGTAAGTGCCTAACGCTCCTTCACAGTTTCTTTGTTCCTGGGTTTGTGGCTAATGCCTAATACTTAGGACAAAATCTCCATACAACAATGTAGATCATAAAAGGAAAGTTACAAATCCAATTTTGAGTAGTCTTTTTTGTTCTTTTTCATTTTTCACTTTTTTAAAATTTTATTCTTTTTCTAAGACTCCATGGGAACAAGAGATTTTAAACTTCAATATTGTCTCAGGATTTCAATACAACTTATAGATATTAAGCAATGAGAGAATGCCATCTACTTTAATCTCTTTTCCCATTATGATTAAAGGCAGCTTAATTTAATCATTTCAGATCTTTGTGCAGAACAGAGAGATATTGAAATCAAGGGAAGAGCACTGTATCAGAGTTCAGGGATAAAAACAGTCAAGCAAACAAAAACCCCAAAAGATAAAACTCTCCAGGCCCATCACTACACAGGATGTCAAACCCAATTGTAAAAAAAAGTCCTAAAATGTGTATCATTATGTATCTCTAACACTGTATAATGAATTAAATGTAGTCAGTATTTAGAAGACAAAAACCCCACCAGACCATATTTTCTTTATTTATGAAGACTTCAAAAGAAAAACATGGATTTGTTAGGACAGTTACATAGAACAATCTCTTACCAAGGAATGTTTGTATAAACGGAAGTTGAATATTTGTGCTCCACACTGAAGAGCAGTCTTTCTTACATAAACTTGGGAGTTGGACACCAAGTCAGCACACATGGAAACACTATACCAGATTCCAGCAACAGTGACTGATTGGCTTAAATAGTTATAAAAATTAGAACTAGATGATATTCAGGCAGCAGATCCAAAGGAAGTCACTGACAACTAATGAAGTTGAAGACACTTCACCGGATCTGATCTGACACCTTTTTACCGGAGTTGAGACAAAAGCGTGTTGAAACTACCCTAATTTAGAGATGGAATACCTCTTGGTGCAGTTTCTTATCCTGCTGAATTACAAATCAGAAACAAAATAGGGACTAGAGATCCAAATTATAAAAGCCATATAGCTGTAGGTATCCATACTGTAGTATCCAAAAAGCTGAAGACAATTCAAAATTTCAAAATAACACATTTATAAGAACTCTTGATGTTTTTAAATCATATATATATAAAAATCATTTTTAGATTTGCAGATAACAACTGAAAAATGTTCACATCACTGACTTTTGATCAAGACCAATAGGCTGCTCCAAAAGCCAAGGATATTGATAGAAAGGTTTCTGTAAACTTCCAGGATTTTTGATGAACAATAGTTACACAGACACCTAGCACAGAATTCTGCAATAACAAGAGATGTCGCCCCTCTGCCCAGGAAAAATTAAAATGAGAAAATAAAACCAATTACTTAAGTGCTTGGGAAACTCCTTAGTAAATCCTATGAAAATTGTTGTCTTTTCCTCTTATTATCTAAAGCCCTAGTCTTTGGGTTACCAATGCCAGGGATTTTTTTAGCTTTAATGTTAAGGAATTATTTCAGTCATGCTTTCCTCTGGCCAGCAAGGCTGCATAAATGTCCTTCACTGACTCAGGCCTCAGAGCATTCCCATCAACAACAGGATAACTCTGATTAGTTTACTAAGGTCTGTGAATCAGACTGGTGCTTATTTTTGAATGATGTTTGAACGACTGTGAAACAGATTTATTGCTATATACAAATTTACGTCAAAGTGATTGGATTGTGTGTTTTTAAACACATTATGGACATCACATTATTTATGTGGAATCTTCACTTTAGACTAAAATGCAGTAATTTCCTACTTTGAAAAGAAGTTTAGAAAAGTAATGTATTAATCCTAATTTTAAAAACTAACATATGTAAAGATAATTACTTGCTTTACTAATGGATTTCAGAAGTAACCATTTTTTTTTTAGCCCTGTGAACAAATTAAGATGGTCCTTATCTTATTAATATGAAAATCCTTTCAGTGCTCTGTCTATCTGGTACATCGGTAATTAAGGATTTAGAGGCCCTTTGTCTGAATCTCCTCAGTGAGGCAGGTAAAATCATAGAGTATGTGACTACCTTTGTAAATCCTCTAGATTATAGATATCAATGCCCAGTGTTTATTCACTTCGAAAGTTCTGGAAACACAAGTATAGATAAATTCAAAGGAACTGCCATTTCACAGTCCCCGTTCATCGATAAAATAAAGCCTAAAAGAAACTTGTTTTCTGATAACGTATAGGTGTAGGAACAGACTTAAACTAAAGATCTGATATATTATTCCCTGTACTCATGTTTGAGAAGCTGGCAAGTGAGGTCATGCTGTCTTTTTTTCCCACACATGTCAATAACAATATGGTAGAGAACTAGAATTAGGAACAAGGAACACTGCAATGCGTAAATTTTAAGTGTCCAGAAGACTAAGTGGTTTAGGCTTTCCTACATAGTGCACTAAGATAATACACTTACCAAAAGTATTTGCAAAAAACTACAATAATGAATAGGAAACCCTGAAAACACAGTCAGCTAAAAGGCTCCATGTAGAAATGCAGCAGCTGAAACTATGCTGAAGATCAAAACAAGAAAGCTGGATTACAATGGCGCTAGAGGTTAAGTGTCTTAGTGTTTCTTAATTCAGGTAACACTGACTAAAATAAAATAAAATACATGGTGAGTTTTTATTGTTTTAACTAGCAGCTGTAATTACTAAAGAACACTTTTGAATGGAAGGGGGCAACTATTATTTAAATCCAGCATTCATATTTCCTGCTACTGTTTTTCTTCCTGTTTGCACAGGATGCAGCTTGTTCATTGTTTTAAAACATACATTGTTTATTGATAGCTGGTCAGTTATGTCCCAACAGAATTTGAACATCCAGGAAGTTTCACAAAGCTTAAGTTGTTTTACCTTTGTTAACATTTGTTCTTTTATTACCATTATATTTCTTGTTGAAGAACGGTCATCAATATGACCTGAAGAACAGTCCATAATACTCATCTCTCTAGGTAGAACCAGTCCTGTTACATTGTTACAGTGTCATGGAGCATATCTCCCATGTCTCTATTTTCCTCATTCTCTTGCACTTGTCTGACTTGATTATGACAACATTTCTTCTCTGATTCTCATTACTGCCTAGCGGTTTGGTTAGTGTTGCTTAGTATTTTAATGAGTTTTGTGACTTCATCTAAAGGCAATGTACTCATGGAAATAAGGTGAAATTAGCATACAAATTTTGGGACAGTAGGATACTTAAAACACGGCTGATATTAATTATGATTTGGGATCCAAATTTCCAAAGTACTGATAACTTTGTAAGATGCTATAACTGCCATTTAGCTTTTGTGAAACCTAAAATATTAGAAGACAGTGAAAAATAATCAGAGTTTAACCTGAATTAAGATGTTATTTTTATAAAGTGTATTTGAACAAAGAATGTCCTAATATTTTTTGGTCTATTCATACTTTCCAGATTTATATTATAATCAGTTGATTGCTCTTTATTACTTAAAAGTCAGAGAAAAAAACCTATGATGTATAAAAAGAGATGGGTAGAACTTCTGCAATATGTTATTTACATGGTTTCGTACTTCTGCATGTTAAAAAAGAAGACTATACTTTTTTTCCGGCGTGTTATGAGAAGTTGATTTGAGGACAAAATATCTTAGATTCTTCAGATTCTGCTCTAATATAGATCAATCTTCATGCCACAGATGCATTATCATGCCTCAGAAAGCACTGTATATATAAATAGATTAAAAAAGTTCATAAATATCATAAGCATGTTAGGCTTAAGTACCATGTATTACAGATAATTATAAGCTTATAAGTAGAAGGTTTTACAGTTAACTTCTTGATCCATTGAACTTTATAGTAATTTACAGTAACTGGTTGACCACTGAAGTAGTTATATATAACCATTTATTATCTTTTATATGTGGCCATCAATAGCATTTATTTTAAAATAAAACATTATTCAAACACATATTTAAAACTAATTCTCATAAATGGCTGGGTTTAATTAGTGACTGCTGATACTGTTTTTTAAGAGTTCTGATTTATGAGTTTAATTGTCTTTGGGAATTCATGACCCTTGCTTTCTACTTTATTTTTGTTTCAGAAAATTCTTCTTTGATGAAGGAAAGGTTTTTAGGTTTTGGATTTTTTCAGTATAGAAGTAACTACTTGAGAAATATTGCTGCAACACATGTATTATATAAAACTTTGCCAGTGCATGATACTGAATTGGGTTTTCACAATAAGCTCTTATTAAAAGTACCTAAAAGATGATGTACAAGTCAGAAAACTAGTACAATCACTAATATGCATTGTTAGACTGAAATATCTCAACAGTTATTTGCAGTTATTAATTTATTTCTTTAATTCATCTATATAATTCCCAATCATTATTGGGAACTTCCCCCATTTATTTACTTTAACTAAAAATCAGAAAATAAATGTGGTATAAATGCTGTTCAATCACTATGCTTTTTTGAAAAGCACAAGGGGAATGGGAACTTTGAAAATTGTGTTCCTTTTTTTTTTACCTAAGTGACCAACACAACTGAGCTCACCCACCCACAAAATTATTTTATTTGTGCAAATGATAAAGTTATGAACATACTTCTGATCTGGAGCCTATGACTGCACAGTAGCACTGTGTGTGAAAGCAGATTTATAGACCCAAACAGCACTGTAAGTATTTAACCATAATTTCTAATTCTTTCTATTGGACCATACTCCAGGGATCACATATATATCTAAAAATTAATTTTATAGATGCAAGGCTTTTTCTGGTCTAAAGAAATTGCGGATTCACATTCGTTATGCATATTTGACCCCTAGCCTTCATTCTGAGTCTGAAAGGGTGTGAGGCTGTTGTCTTTTTCTGTCAAAGTGAGTAAAACTGCCATTTGCTCCATTAATGAGAAATTCAGCTATTGATCTGATCTCTTCTCCACTGTCATTGATTTCTTTTTTTTTGTTTCGTCATTTGGACCTAGAACTGTCAATAAGTTATTGACTGAAGAATAGAAAGTCAATCATTTGTATTCTCCCTCGGGCTTGTGAAAATGGAATTTATCTTTATATTCATTGACATTTTACTATGAAATTCTGAGCCTGTAATAAAGCTGTTTCCAGTTATTCCGGGCTTTAGAAGTTTATGGTTATGAAAGATAATTTTCAACACAATTAATTTACAGATTAACGGTTTCTAAATGGAAATAGAGGACAACTCAGAATTAAACATCTGTAAGTCGTCTTATGTAGTGCATATTTTACTTTAAATTAAAATTATAGCTCCTCTGGTAATATGACATTTTATATCCATGCATCAATGCCCAAATTTTTATTGGGTTTTAATTTGAGTCCTTTTTAATAAAGGTAAGGTAAACAAAACAAGAGCAGAATACAGAAAACATTGGAAATTCTATCAATTGCAGGTTTCAGTATGGTATAGAAGAGAGAGGTTGAGGCAGAAAGGATGACTTCAGGTAACCTTTTATTATATGGATTTATAAAGAAATCATTGCTATATTCAATTTTCTATTTGGAACACTAGTTGCATGTGCACTTGGATGAATTCTGGATTCTATGCTGGATGATCTCAGACTTACAGGTGTGTTTAGGTCATTAACTTTTCAAGTAGCATTTTTGCACTTCACTAGATTCTCTGTGAGTAATTTTTTTATGATATATTTTTTTACTTGATACTTCTGGACACACTCTTTCAATTGAGTTTTTTGGGTAAACTAACAAAAAGAAGTAAAAGCCAAAAAAAGATAGCAGCTGTAGAAGCCATATTGCCAAAGAAGACTAAGTATGTTTTCGTTTGACTGAATACCCTGTGTCAAATAGGTATGATATTGGAAAAGAGCCTGCTAAAGGGATATGACAGGAAACAGTCTCAAACCTTTGAGGAAACTGCTCTCAGTACTTAGAGGCACAAGGAAGACAACATAAATAAACACCAACATGTGTCAGAAAATACTAATTTCTTCTGAAAGAATTAATGTCAATAATAATGGCACAAATAATCTTTACTGGTGATTATAAAAGTTTTGAAATGAGAATAAAAATGTTATCAAAATGACCAGAAGCAAACTAAATAAAGCATGGTAGTATTGAAGGAGAAAAATCTTGTCTACTTACAGTAATAAATAATATCATTATTCAGGACATTTATTTTCTGATATTCAATTAAAGTAAATAAATGGAGGCAGTTCCCAATAATGACTGGGAATTATATACTCAAGTTAATTACAACATTCTTATCAGTTTGCAACTCCGATGGTGGTTGTAGCACCATCTGCTGAGGTGGTGGTAGAAGTCCTGCGTTGTAGAAGGTGTGAGGAAGGAGACTCTCCACCTGCCTGGTGAAGTCCGAATGTGGTCTTTTATTGGGTTCAGGGTAGGTGGGAATTTATCTGGTACCTCCCCTGGGGAGGGGACTTCTTCACTGGAAAATTAATACTGGATCACAGGACATTTCAAGAGTCTTTGACACCTTCTAAGATGTTATGGCTGCCAGCACAGGTGGGTCCATTATGGCCATGAGCAGAAATAAATATCTTCAGGCCATATGAGTGAATTGTCCTCCAGAAGGAAGTTATCACAGATGAGTCATTTGTGTAAGGACAAAGAAACAACACCCAGCTTGTAGCCTGAGGTGGCAGGTATGCATGCTCTTAACTGCTGGATTGTCCCAGTCATCAGTATTCCTGTCTTTTCACACTTGTGAGTACATTCCTCTCCTAGGATAATAGAGCAGCACCCTTATCTTAAGCCCCTTCCCACAGTCTAAATTAGTAGGCAAATTTGGGGAAAAGAGAAAAAAAAAAAGTGGATACCAGAGTCTTTGTGTAACCCAGGACATTATTGCTTCTCAGGAATGCACAGATAGGGATATTTAATGACCTGTATTGGCCTGCTCAGTAGTAGCTTTAGGAGTATGTACTTTTACATTATTTTTAATATTAGTATATTCACTTTGTACTCAATTCTACTAGAAAAGATTTTAGAGCTATTTGATTATTGTGAGGAAAAAACATAAAATAAAAACGAAGGCAGTCTATAAGTTGCTTGCCCAGCAACGAATGATTGTTTTTGTTTATTTAACTAGATTCATTCCTTCACCTAGAAACCCAAGCTGTTTACACTACAAATTTTTTATTTATCAAAACAGCTTCAGTAACTTATTGTAATCAAAAAAATTCCAGGTTTTTCACAGACTAGTTTTCTCTGTGTCTCACCAACCCTTTCTAGTCTCCTCAAAGTAAGAGCAGAAAAAAAAAGTATTATGACTGTATCACTGAAATATACATAATCTATGTATTGAATGCTTAGTTTTTCAGTGGACTGCTTCATTTGTTAGCATTCCAAAGAATCTTTTATCCAGTTCTAGTACTCAAGAATTGTGGTGATCAAGAAGTGAAATTTGGAAAAGTGAATTCTTAGGATAAAACACAAATTTATTACAAACTTTTATTTGTGCTTAAACATCTAGAGATTGGTAATAAAAATAATTTAAAAAAATTGATCTTGTCCTGTCTCATTTATATAGGAGTTTTGAAATTCAAGTTTGGCACAAGAAAAGGACTCAGCTGAAATGAACTCTATTAATAAACTTTCATAGAGCATCAAGAAAGACAATATGAGGCTTTTAACATAGATAAAATCCATTCTTAAAGGCTGTTCTGGAGACGTTTTGGCACTGATCTCAACCTTAAATGAGAGTCATTCTTGTGACAAGGACAATCTGCTTGAAATTAATGAATTTCTGAAGTTAGCAAGTTAGTTTCTTACATATCAGAAATTCCAGAATATCACATATTGCAAAGTATTTTCACTCTGTTACCTTTGTCATCTAAAAAAGATAATATTAAATTTATCTGGAGGAGCTGAATCATGAAATCTTTTTGTCAAATGTAAAGATATAGGGGATCTAAAACTATAACTGACATTTAATCAGCTTCATTGTTTAAATATTATGCATAGCTGTCAAAACAATCAGGAAAAGCTGCAGGCTTTTTGTCAGTCATTAAGCAAACAGATTGACAGAGAACCCTGTGTGAAATGCTTTATGTTATATAGATACAAATATATAAAAATCTAAACATATATCTTCATTCAACAAACAGTGAAGAGATCATCAAACTTTTGTTTCCTAATTAAAAACGTATCAGTCTGATAATTTTCTCCAAAACTGAGAGAAATGTAAGCCCTTAAGGGTATAGGCTAAAAGTTGGGGGGGCTCCATATATATTTGTTAGTTCTGTTGAATTAGATTAGCATGAATGAAAAGCAAGGGTAGGGAGATGAAATGCAAACAACCTGAATGCTGAGGTTGTAATTATAACATATCCTTTTAGCCCAGATCTGGGAATCATCAAGTGCAGTCCCAAGAGAAAGAGATCAGCTGTACTTCTGTTATGAAACATGATATATGCTTTCAAACTGCTTGTAAACTCTTTCCAACATGAATTAAATCTTGAAGTGCTGAAAACAGTACTTCGTGGGGTTTTGAGTCATTTTAAATAGATCTTATTTCCTGATCAATATGCTCCCATTTGTTGGCATACACATGTGCCCTGTTAAAGATACGGATATTTTTCTCTTATCATCTCTGCCTGATTTGCAGCAAGATGCATGAAACAGATAAAGTGGGATGAGATCACCCTCTGTGAGCTATTGTAACTTCATGAAATTGTATTTCAGTTAAATAGATTTGGAACCATTTCTTAGGAAAGCTATTAATCATCCCCTGTGCCAGGAAAAAAGATTTCAGAGAGAAATTTCCCTTAAGTGAAGTCAGTGGGAGTTTCTGTTATCAAAATTTTGTCAGCACTCTTCCAACAATCATGATTTTTACATGGCAATCCTTACTGCAAGTAATGTCCTACTGAAAACTAGCCTGCCACTTCAAAGTAAAATAATGTGTTGTTATTAATTAGCTGAACTTCTAAATTTAATTTGCACAACTATATTACATATATGTTTCATTTAAAAATGAAAGTGTTAAAAATAAAAAAAATCTTTTTCCTTTATCTGTTATTGAAATAAAAATCAGAGTAGGCATGACTTTCCAAAACACGCATCAATCTTGCAGCGGACAGGACTAGTCTAGGACAGGATTGAGGTCCAGGAGGCATGTCTGGAGACTGGTACTCCTGCAGCATTTCTGAGACAGGAACTGACATCCCTATGCTGAGGTGAAATTGGCCCCAGGACTATGGGCAAGGCAGTAGGGAATCCTAGGTCATACTGGACATGGAGACTAAGGTCTATTACTGTCTTCACTTGTTCCATATACGCTGATTTTGTTAGAGTTTTCCTATCTTCAGGGCAGCTGGTCCTTGGCAAACATCTTAGTGATCCTAAAAAGACTTTCACTTCTGTGCATCAGATCACATCATATTCAGATTTGTAGTTCAATATTTTCTCTGAAAGTTTTGAGTTGACTTTTGTCCTGCCTAGCAGTTCTCTACATCTCATGTCTATATACATTATATGGCTCATAAATTATTTGTTGTGAAATGTAACAGAAATTTCTGCTTTACTTGCATAGTTAATAGCCAATTTTTTGAGAAACTTGGATTTCCCAGTTTGGTGTAGGTATTGTTGTCAGCAACAAGATTATATTGTCATTAGAATGCAAACAAGTTTTAGTTTTATCTTTACTGACCTTAAGAACTACTGTCCTTTTCACTTTCTTCAGGTTTCAGTCATATTTGTATAATATTTATCTTATTTGCAGAAATAGCCAAAATATCCTAACCAGGAATGCAGTTGGGCAGACATTTATTTCATTTCAGACTGTGCAGCTGTTTTTCCAAATGCCAAAGTATTACTGTTTCTTAAAAATATCAGTGAGCAATTTTCCTCTACTAATAAAGCCAGAACTGCCATTTCCTTATATGTCAGTTTTCCTTTCTTTTATAATCATCTCTGTAGGTTGCTGCCAATACAGAAAAGACAGACATAACATTTATACAAAACATGTATTTTTATTCCAAAGCACCGATGCTGCACTTTTTGTTAGAATGCTTCAATATTCTACTTTTCATACACAATATACACTTTGTCCTCAGCAATAGGACTCAGCACCTTTGAATTCTGGTAATATTTCACATAAATACACATTTACAGTTCAAAATTCTCAAGCTTAATCCTTTTCATTGCACTTTATGAAGAAATATGTAAAAATCAACTTCTGATTTTGACATGATTAATTATAGATTTAAAAATTATTTCATTTTTCTTATCAAAATGCCATTCAAATCAAAGACAATTTTATGCAGAACTGTTTTCAATGGGCAGATCATATGAATTCACATCCTTTTCATATACCCAGTAGCAACACGAAAGGCTGACTGAGAAAAATAAATTTTAAAAAGTCTCCAAAATCAGTTTTTTTGATATGTTGACACAGGCATAGAGGCTCAGTGATGTATAAAAGGAGTACTCTCATTTGTACATATCATGCAAATACTGTTATGGTGCATCCTAGAGACTTTTCAGAGAAAGAATTCTGATATCAGTAAGGAAATTTTTACACTGAAAATCTCAATGCCATTTGTACTTACTGAGTGATCAGCTATTAAGAAGCTGCTTGGAACAGTGCTTTTTATATGAAATGTTGTGAAAGCCAATGGGTAGCATACTGAAATCATGTGATTGATGGTCATAAAGACTCTTGACTGGAAAGGTAAAAATCCTATTTAGAGAAAGATTTTACTTTGATGAGTATGTGCCCAACCCTGGCATAAACAGGGAGAACAGATGCTCTCAGATCTAATCTAAGCAGATGCAGATAAAATCCAGGAGTATCATCTGCCTTTACACCTTTACAGCCAACAAATGAGAATGTTGAATGATTAGAACTACTTAGTAAAAAAAAAAAAAAAAAGCTTCTTCTAATTAAATTTAACACCTGTTCCCAAAATGGCATAATTTGGCAAAGCAAAGGTTTTTCTAAGTACTGGATAACAATGTATGAAGCTGTGTAAATTTCTCATCCAAGTTATATAGTGCTGAGCTTGATTAGGAGCTTGAGGTGAGTTACCTGCCATCTCCGAGGCTTGAAGTAAAATGAGCCAAAACTACTTTTGTGGAGCTAAGGGAAAACAGCATAGCACAAATCAGTGTCACATGGCTGAATTCTCATCTATTCTCAAAAACAGTCACCTCACACCTGTTGTCCAAAGGGAGGTGCTCGTTCCCTGTTCAGAAGAGTGCCAAGATACTAATGAGCTTGAACCAAAACCATACCAGAATCATGATAAATATTATACTTAAAGGATGTAAGTGACCTTAACCAGGTGCTTTGGCTTTATACCTGTATAGTTAATAAATTTATTGTAGGTATATTTTTGGCTAATATTGATGAAGCCAGCAGTGATAAAGACAATTAAAAATTGCTGCTTTCTAATGAACCTATGCAAGTTTTAGTAGTATCACATTTAGTATAATTCCATTACTCCAGCATATCATCAGCCCTTTTTTTCACTCATACTGCTCCTCCTGATTATTTTGAATTTGTTTTGTTTGTTTGTTTTAATTTTGTGCAGGTTTCACTTGCTTCTTGATGTTTTATTGGGGAAAATAGAAGAGTTGGAAAGAGGAGAGGAACTGGTGAGTTTATTAAGAGAAGTCAGGCTGAGAGGAGCAGCTCTCCAGCTCTGCTATTTAAACCTTCTAAGACAGGTTGCAGAAATGCAATCTCTTTTTCACATTTCGATTCTCCTTCTTTCTTGCAGGTCTCATTTTTATTGTGTGAGGCATTTAATCTCTTCCATCTTTTTCCTCATTCATAACCTGGTATCCAATTATAGTAACTATTCTTGCTTCCTCATGTCAGCTATATCTTTTCAGTATTTATCATTTTCAAATAGTATCTCTTACCACAGACTTTCTTCATATTTTTAGCCTTAAAAAGCCAATTAAAATTCACAGGAGCTGATAAGTCTAATATTTTTCACTGTTTTTATCGATTTTCATCACAGTAAGTTTTTATATGCAAATATAGTCTTCAGCTTGATATTTCAGAGTTAGGCAGAAAACACAGCCATTAGCAGCTTATGATTCCTGCTGAAATTTGCCCCAGGTAAAATGTTTGATTCACTGTAGCTGAAGATCAGAATGATTAAGATATCAAGTTTAAATAGCTATTTTTAATGCTTCATTTGACATCTTAAAACCTGCATGCTCGTCCATTTTCAAGTGAACTGGCAGTTCTGACACATAACTGGTTTGAGACAGTATATGTTGTTGTATTTTAAGTAGGTACTAATTGCCACCTTGAAGCTAGATGAGCTTAAACAAACCGATAATATTTTCTAATTTAATTTGTGTGTAATAATTACTTAAAACAAATACAATTTATACAATTTTAAAGGTGGTGTTATGGGCTACATCACAGTGTAAAGTACAGTAAACCCAGTTCAGTATCTGCTGTACCTCCTATACTGCTGTATTTTCAAGAAATTTGGAATTCCAGTACACAGAGATACTGACGTATTCTTCATGTGCAAAAATGATAGCAATCATGATATTTTTCCAGCATTATTTTAGGAAATGTACAAGAAAGTTTTCAACTATTTTGATTCTGAGCGCTGAGGAAAAGAAAGCATTTTGCAGTTCTTTTAAATAATCTGACAATAGAAACAAGACTAGAGACTGTAGACAAATCTCTTTGATTACATACTTATGATTATTTTTTTAAAACAGTACTAAAATTACTGACGTATCTATTTGCAATTAGATTTAATGTTCAGTAATATAATGTATAAAAACAAAAATAATTTAGAGAAAACATCTAAAAACCATTATTTTAAAAAGTCAGCTTAGTATTCTAATTTATCCCGTAAGAACTGTTTTTTAACAGGAAAATAATCAAAATGCAAAAGCATAAAAATACCTTAATATTATAACTTTGTCTCTCTATTTCTCAACAAAATCGCCAGCTGAGGACTATGCTGGCATACAGAGAGAAAAATGAAATTTTCATACAAGTAAAATATAAAGTGATAAGGTTTTGTAGGACTTTTTGGTATTTACACAAAATTCTTGCTATTGGCAGCAGATGGGCAGAATCTAATACAACAAGAAGAGAACGACGGACACTATTTTTAAAAAGTAATATATATTTTTTATTTGCATGAATTTTTAAAGTTATTTCAGAAATGGTGCCTTGTAAAACTAGCAGAAAAATAAAATGTGTCTAAGTTTCTGATTCAGGATAAAAAAAGGCAAAATATTTCTTGGATTTGGTGACTATGAAAGGCTTAAACATGAATCTTTCATTTAAGGTATCTTAATGTCTCTGAAGAATGACTTGTACAGCTTTTTTTTTTTTTTTTCTGATAAATATAGGCAATAAAGACTTCAGTTGTCCCTTCAATGAGTCATTCTCTATCCATCTTATCTCATATTTTAAAAATAAACATGAAAGAAAATAATCAAGACTAAATTTATCCTTTTTTTTTTGTTTCATTGGCTGTGACATTGAAACATATTTCATGCCATAAAAAGGTTTTATTTCACTCCAAATCAAATTTTTTGAGACTTTTAAAGAAAAAAGAGAAATTTTTTTGGTCGTTTTTTTCTTTTTCTTTTTTTTTTTAATTTGTCACAAATTTGCAAGTGAAGAAGCTGATTTAGCTGATTAGCCAGAGTATAAAAGTCAGTTGTGAAGATGACACATGATATTGTGTTCAGTCCCATATCTCAGGAAAACATCCTAACTACCTGTGTAGTGTTTAGTGCAGAAGTCTCCTCAGTCCTTCTCTGAGAAAGGACTTCCCTTTCTACTGTGACATTCCCTGAGCTGACAATAAAAATTTGAAAATTTTTTTTTTTCCGAGTAATTCTTTCAAGAGTGCAGAGACGGCATTCAGATAGGGATTCCTTACCTCTTGGGGAGGTTGCAGTTAAAAACACATCTCTAACAGAGAATAAGTAGTAGTACAGAGCCTCACTTGTGTGTTCGAGATCTCATTAACACCTTATGTACTGACAGATGGCAGTTCCAGGAGCAAACATGCCCAGAAAGGCCATCTCACAACACCCCTTGGGGATCACTCACTCTGGCTGAGGTCTTCAACATCTAAGCTCCTGCAAGAAGGTAATTAAACAACTGGATGAAAATGTAGTCTTGCTATTTGTAAATTTGTTTTACCCCCAGTTTTCCTCTCCAGTGCTTTTCAGTAAAGTGAAAATGTCTTTCTGTTCCCTTCCAATGTAGTTTCACATATTTCATAGAGAATTTTCAGAGATGTACCATAGAAGAAAATTGTTGAGCACTCCTTTAGACCTTTCCAGAAAGACACAGAAGACCTTTTCTACCGAGATTTTAATATTTTTCACAATTCCTATTTATTTTTTCTGTACTGAAAGACCTCTCATATTGTTTATTCTTAAAATCTTACTTTCTTTGCAACTTCGAGATTTATGTTATAAATTATAATTACTCATAAAATATGTTTAAAATGAATACTATATAAATCTGAGTGTTACTAGTAACTTCAGTACATCATACTACAATTTCAGTTTTCATAGAAAACAGGACGTTCCCAGAGCATCAAATATTAAGAAAAGCACATGTAAAAGCTTCACTGTGTAAAGCATGTTCAGAAGTGTTCAGAAAAGAAGCAATTTTTCTAACAGAAAAATTCCTATTTATCTTACTGCATTGTTAAATATAACAGTGTAATTATCTACGCTGTTAACCAAATAGCTGCTGATTGTCATAGCAGAACCAATAGGCTATGGCACTTATCCACTGTGACTAACTGCATCTGCCACTTCTGAGACCCCATTAAGTTGAAAATGTTTCTTCAACATAATAGAAGCTTTGACTGCTTGGGGTTACAACATTTTACTTTTAAAGGTTTGCTTTTTCTTAAAGAAAAAATAACAACAGAAAAATTCCAATTTTTGTCAGCTGAAAACTGCTAGAACCTCCTAGAAATTTGATCAGCAGCAAAGATTTTTTCAACTTATCATAGAATGGTTTCATTTGGCAGTGACCTTAAAGATCATTTAGTTCCAATCCCCCTGACTTGGGCAGAAACACCTTCCACTAGATCAGGTTGCTCAAAGCCCCACCCAACCTGTCCTTAAGCACTTCCAGGGATGAAAGATCCACAACTTCTCTGGGCAACCTGCTCTGATGCCTCATCACCCTCAAAGTGAAGAACTTCTTCCTAATATCTAATCTAAACCTACCTTCTTTTAAAGGTTTTAAAAGTTCTTTTAAAGTTTAAAGCCATTCTCCCCTGCCATATCACTATATGCCTTTTTACTAAGCCCCTCTCTGGCTTTCCTGTAGGTCCCCTTTAGGTACTGGAAGGCTGCTACAAGGTCTCCCTAGAGCCTTCTCTTTTTCAGGCTGAGCAACTCTCCCAACTCTCTCAGTCTGTCTTCTTAGAAGAGGTGTTCCAGCCCTCTGATCATCTTTGTGGCCCTCCTCTGGACTCAAGCTGATGTCCTTCGTATGTTTGGAGCTTGATACATCTTGCCTACCTAGTCTGGATCTTAATATAACATTAGCACAGTGTTATAGAAAAAGAATAAGGAAAAAATATACATGAAATTTCCACAGAATTTCTCAAATGCTGAAGAAAACATTCACTTATTTTCCTGAAAGATGCTTATTCACCTGACATATGCAAGGAACTATTAAAGAATTTCTTTGTCAATTATTTCACATTTTTCATTAACTCTACACCTTTTCTGGCATTTAGAATTGCTTATGTAGCCACAAATATCCTTGTGGATTAGGTTCCATAAAGACACCCAGAGCAGAAGGCATGAAGAAAATGAGTTCCAAATCTTTCCACATGTACATCTCCTACTTCATGTTTCACTCACAATTTGAACTGTAATCAGAGTTTGAAAGCTCAGACTTTAACAATGACAGTTATAGGGCAAAAGTATAGGGAAGAAAAGGAGACAGTGTTACAGGCTCATAGTGAAGTCCATGTCCTAGGTGCAGGGACTGCAGATAGTTAAGGTGAAGTGGGATGTAACAGATGCCACAGTAGACAGAGATGGGGAAATTCTTCCCATTTTAGATGAGGAGCACAGAAGATCGTACAGACCACCACTGTACGTTCTTTGGTTATTTTCACTGTCAGAAACATAACTTAGAAATTGAAAGGAAATGAAGGAGCACTAAACAGGACTTCTTTCCAAAGCTGCTTTAAGAGTCACATCTTATTGATAACCTTACTCTTTCTTTACACTCTTTTTTTTCATTGATGCTTCTCAAAGCAAAGTTATTCCAGACGAGTAATCCCTTAATACACCAATGCACCATCCCACTGGCTTCCTGTGGGACCTGTGCACTTCTCTTTCAATACGTCACGAATTTTCTTCTTCTTTGTCCTCCGTAGGTCACTTAATATTGTCTGCTTTCAAATGGGTGCTCTTCTAGTCAATAGCAATTCAATTAAATATAGTGTTCTTAGTGTGGAAAAGTTGATTTTGTCATTAGTAAATCTAAATATTTGTCTTTCAACTGCCTTAAGTTTGTAAACCAGAAGGATTTAAAGTGTTTTTAAACTGGGATGGAGAATAATTAGGGGGTTTCCTTCTTACTTTCTGACCTGCATCGTAAGTTTTAAAGGAATATATTTATTATTATTACTATAATTGAAACATATGACATCAAAAATACAGCTAAAACTAGTTGAAGTGCATCACAGCTGAAGAGTTGCACAGACAATGACAAAATTGTACAAAAAATTACAAAATTGTATAAAGCTGAGGTAGAACTATTTGGTGACTGGTTGCTCACAGTGATATATTCTCTCTGGCCATAAAGTGTAGAGTTAAGTTTTAGAAGGCAGTATGAAAGCACCAAAAGCATTAGCACAGTGGGGCACCAGGACACATGTCAGGGCCTTGCAGTAACAGAGGTGAATAAAAATTATGCTATTAATGTAGCCAGAAATACAGATTTTGCTTATAGTGCCACAGTTGCAGTTTGAAACTCCTGGAGAGGAAAACATAAGCTTGAGGGTGCTTAGTTCTGTCATTGAGACAATGCATCCATGGTATTAAAAAAAAATGTGAATATAAGTGAAAATGCAGTGTCAGTAAATTTGCTTCCTTTTGGATAGTAAAAATGCCTTACCAGAAACAATGAAATAGTTTCTCATTTTTTAAAAGCTCACAGCAAATAATGAATTAATCTTTCTATTAAAGAAAACTGGGGGACGAGAGCTGGTAAGACTGGTGACTAACTGGAAACGATGGACACAACATGACAATCAGAAACTTCCCTGTTCCCAGACTGTGCTTCACTTTGCTCATACCATCTACAGTTGGGTGACTAATAAAAGCTTTGTGAGCCAAACTCACTATTCCCAAGAAAGACATTTCATACCTGTCTACAGTAGCTTGTAGGATTCAGCTTCTGGAGGTGACCAGCTCTATCTTATGGTAGTAGAGGAGTCTAGGAAGACTGCTTAGACTTTCACATAACTTGAACATATATCAGATTTGATTAATTTGAGTAACTGCCGGTATTAATCAGTTGAATATGTCTAGGGTGTTCTCTGACACTGAGGTTTACTTGTACATTATGACCTCATGCATATAGACTATGAAAGTTTTTTACTCTCCAAAATGAAGCAGTAGCATTCAAATTGCATGGAATGGTCCAGCTGCACTCAGGAGTTGTTCATATAGTCCTGGATGGTATAAATCAAAATTATGTCTGGTACTATGTTAAAAATTTAATGGTGTGGCAAATGAAATACTACTGGATGGGAATCTTGCCTGGCACTGTTCAATTCTCCAGTATAAAAGCAGTCCATACGTCTCTTTCCTTAATCTGTTTAGGCCACTTTAGAATCTTGTGATTTTTAACAGATGAACATACAACTATAAGTTTTTGCTTATGAGCTATTCATCCATCAATTTTACGTTAATTGCTGTTAGCCAATGTAAGACCATGTACAGGTAAGTGGCAAGAGACAGGCCTCCTGCTGAAACATTCAAGTAGTCCAAGTCTACTTTTAGCTAGTTAAATATCTAGTAGGGCACAGAACACTTCTACCTAAACTAATGCAGTAAACCATGGGTGGTAAATGGTAAAGTTTTAGATCCAGCGTCCTAGTATAAAATTATCGCCATGGCTTTTGTATCATCTGGTTACAAATTAATAAAACAAGAATCTAAATTATATGAAATTATGCTTGTAGAGTTAGAATTCCAACTCCACTGCATGTTTTTCATGGTAGTTTCAGGCTTACAAAAGCTTCATTTTAAATACAGTTGGAAAGAAACTATTGGAAAAATCTTGCTAACAAAAGACTGTTTTCCCATTTGAAATGTCTCCATTGCTAAATCTTCCATTATAGTTTGCATCATCATGCAGTGACAACTAGTATAAAACCCAGTGTATTTCCTAGAATTTTATGTCATATATGAAGAGTCATATCCATGCATACTATATTATAGCAACAATAACACATGCATTCAGTCTTGATCAGAGTTTTCTTCAGAGAAGACCACCATTCATGTTAACTTTTGGCAAAAATCAAGTAAGAGTTCTCTAAGTGGCACTTGTAATTAACAGCAAACATAAGGAGTGGTAAAAGAAAGTCTGCAGGAAGACTGGGAATTACTCTGTTTCTGGTTTTCTTGCAAAACTGCAGTTTCATAATTTACCAAGAACCTACAGGATTTAAATTTCTTGCTGCTTTTATGGACCTGTTGATATTAATGTCATGTTTAGGTGATACAGGCAGATACCAAGAAAAGGAACAGGCTATGATGGTGACTCCAGTATTTTTCCAGGCCAGTGACATATTATTATGCAAACTGGGATGTGTCTTGGAATATATTACAACCGCCTGCTTTGCCTGCCTCATCTACTAATTTTGTTTTTCTTGTATACACAAAAGCAAAGCAGTAACAGAACCTAAAAATGCCAGATGTTGATCATATGTGGTATGGATGCATATACATGGTATTCATTTTGGCAGATTTAGTTTGATGTGATACAAGATATTTATTTTTAATTATTTTATTTTCCCTCAGATTACTAGAAAGTTTATTCATATTTTAAAATATTCACATTTCTTTTTTGTATAATTTGTTGCAGTCTTCATCATATTTGGTCTCAAAATATTATTTCTTAAAAAATTAAAAATATACTTAAATAATTTTTGAAACTTTACTGCTCTACTTTATACTCTACCACCTGGTTTTAGTGAATCTAAAATAAAATAATAAACCAGGAAAAAACACAACTAGAATCGAAATTAATTGCCTATGGCAGCCCAAATAACGTTGCCTTACTGCTCATAAACACAACAGTATAGCTAAATCAATAAATCATGCTCTCACAGTACTGTTTTATGTTGGTGCATGGTTTTTTCAATATTATTTAATTATTTTTTAAGAACCTTTCCATGTTAGGAAGAAATATATAAAACTATTTAATCAATAATATGTTTCCCTTTGATGCTATCATAACTCCTTTGCTTTTATCAGGGTATGAAATGTTTATGGTTAAACAAAGCTTGATGAATGTTTATATGATTTATCAGCTTTAGGCAGGAGGTTTCTTTTCAGAAAGTAAGCTGAAGACTTGGGCTCTGATCCAGGTCAGCCCATAAACACGTGGTTAATTATAATTACAGAAGCAATGTTCTTAAAGCCATGAACAAAAAAAATTAAACATATTTTGTTTCCTCTTGTCTTGATCAAGACTTAAATTAGTAAGAGATGCCAGTCCTGTTCTGTCTCTTTTGGCTTTTTTCCTCGCCTTGTAACTTGGGAAACCAACATATTCTTAATTGTGATTTAGTGTTAAATTCTATGGAGGAATGTGAAAGTTTTGCCAGCTTATACTGTGAGCTGGGTAGACACCTGGAAACTTTATTTTTAGTTCTCTACACATCAGCTTCTCACCATTTTTCAATAGCTGGTTTACAGTGTAATGACACCATAAGTGGGAGTCTCACTCACTGTCTCCCTGCTGACGAAGTAATCAACATACACCTGTTTTCTATTGGGAAAAATGCAGCGTTGGTATGGTGGCTTTTTAACCTACAAGATAGTGATAAACTAGCATGCTGTAAACATTTGAATTTGACAAACTTTCTCTTAGTGTTTGCAAATTGAACATGAGCAGCAGGATGTTGGCTCATGCATTCCTCTGCGATGACAGACAGTATAGTCGCTGGTATGGGATTATAGTCATGTCCAGCAACAATAGAGAAATTACACTGATCCTTAAAAATGTTAGTTAGGGTCATAATATGAATATTCATATATGTCTACAGCATAAGAATATATGAAATCATAAAAAACCTGGATTGTACAGTCCAGGCAACTACTTAACCCCATCAGAATCTTAAGAGGAACCTTCTCCTTGTGGCCCTCAGCCCATGCACAAAGGACAACATATCATGCAAATTAGGGTTTTAAGTTTAAAAAAAAAAAAAAAAAAGAAAGAAACAAGTAGCCACATCCAGAGAAAGAGAAAGATACTGCCATTGCTTAGACATATGTAAACTTAGAGAGTATGGTAACTAAAATGCTCCTAAATAGTTCTAGAAATTGGACTGCATTCACCCAAAAAAGGGAGTGTTAGCTCCAACCAGCAAACAAGAACAAGCACTCACCACTCCCCCACCAGCATCGTTGGGAAGAGAATCAGAAGGGTAAAAGGTAGAAAACTCATGAGCAGAGATAAAGACAGTTTATTGGGAAAAACAAAAGCCACACATGAAAGCAAAACAAAACATGGAATTAATTCACTGCTTCCCATGTGCAGGCAGGTGTTCAGCTATCTCCAGGAGAGCAGGGCCCTACCACACATGATGGTGATGTGGGAAGACAAATGCCATCACTCCAAACACCCCAATCTTCTCCTTCCCCCTCCCATTTTATATACTGAGCATGATGTCATATGGTATGGAATATCCTTTTGGTCAGTCTCGGTCATCTGTTCCAGCTGTGTCTCCTCCCAGGCTCCCATGCACCCACAATCTCCTCACCAGCGTGGCAGTACAAGAAGCAGAAAAGGCCTTGGCTCTGTGTGAGCCCTGCTGAGCAATAACAAAACCATCTCTGCATTATCAATGCTGTGTTCAGCACAAATCCAACACACAGCCCTGTACCAGCCACTGTGAAGAAAATTAACTCTAACCCAGCCGAAACTAGCAGAGGGTGATAAAAGAAATTCCAAGGATTGACGTGTGGGAAATACCTTCTTGATGACCACTTTCAGCACTAATGATGTAAGGATCATGCCCTGTCTGAAAAGAAGTTTTATTTTCTATCGGAACATGTCTATCATCTTATCTAGTTGTGACCAATCTCTGACACTTTCTGCTATTTTATCATCCCACGCTACAAAGTGAAGAAAAGGAGAATAAGGTATTCTAGGACCTAGTAGCTGTATAACCAAAGTCAGAAAACTTTAGATTAATACATTATCATGCATAACACATTTCAACACAACCAACAGACAGAGATGACTCTGTTAACCCCTTTTCTGCGGGGGACACCCACAGATTCATATGTTTTAGTCTCTGACATTATCATGATCCCTTACACATCCTACAGTTGTTTATATAAGCTTATGTTCTCCATTACAAAAAAACTTTGGTTCTTTTCCACTGCAGTCTCATGGACTGAATATTAAATTCTTTTCTTATACTTGACACCTCCCTATAACTAGAATATCTGAGTTCCAAAGTGATCAGCTAATCTTTGAAATCTTAAAAGGATGTTTTTCTGAGAGGAAGAAACCCCCACAAATTGTTGCCAGTTTTAAAGTATTTTATTCTTGGTTTTATACAAATTTCTTAAAGGACTAGGAGAAGAATAGCTCATTTCCTTGAACTTTATTAAAAAAAAAACAAAAATACTTCCAGTTTGACTTGCCATCAATTTCATGAGTCATTGGGGTGTCATAAGAGTCATCACCATTTCTGCCTTTTCTTTTTTTCCCCCTTTTTTTTCTGTTTAATTTTCATTTTTTTCTGAGGGAAGGATTTGCTTTTGTTTTCCCTCTGACATTAATACATTCAAATAAGATACCAGTTTTAATTTCTCTAAACACTGTGCCTTAGATACTCCCTTTGTAGGTCAACTGCTGAGGCCCTGCCAATCTGATCAGGGCTCTGGACATCATTTTACATTGTCCAAATGACACTAAAAAAACTAGCATTCAGTTGTTCCCTCCTTTAACCCAAATATGTATTATATCCAGTCACACTTGATAACAATAATAATATGCACTATGATGTTATACACAAAAGAATTCTTAGCATATCCTTAAAGTTATAAGGTCAAATGTTAGAAAAATTAGGAGATACCAAATATCAACTTGCTAGTGTTTTTCTTTGTCCTTTTTTGGACAAAGAAATACCATTTTTCCATGGTCCACTGCCTCTTTCAAGCACACTGTGGAAAAAAACCAACCCAAGTATTATTTCACCCCTTCCTCATAATGTGGCTCTGTGTCTAATACAATTCACACCATTCAGAAAAGACAGAAATTAAAAAAAAAAGATTAAATATGTCTTTAGCTTTTCTATGGCAGTGATCACTACAGTATCTGAATGTTTCATAAATATTAATGCGACTCTTCATAGCATTTTAGTAAGAGGAAGGGGTGGCAATCTTGTTAAATAAAACTGAGGGGAATTACAAAGAAGCACAATTTGAAATCAAACTTATTAACACAGTTAACATTAATGCATTTTCTATTTCCAGAGCAGTTCTTACAGATGAAAACTGCAGCTGTGAGCACTCAGCAGTTCTGAAGATAACCTTCCCCAAGTTAAGCCTACAGAAAATGGAGACATAATTAATATGCAGTCTTTTAAAACTTCATCTTTCTATGCCTTAAAATACTGCCACAGATGTTTTTTAGCAGAGGTAAGAACAAGGTTAATTCATTAAGACACTATTTATTACTCTTAACCATCCTCTGACTACTTATTCAGTACACAATTACTAGTTTTGCAGGATAAAAAGGCTGATACAAATGACACTCTTTCATTCCCTAGTACTGATGGACTCTGAAAGCTTGCCATTATCTCATTGCAGTAAGTTTGACATAGTTATCATACCACATGTATTCCAGTAAAGACTCTGTTCCGAACTTCCATTCAGTGTTGAACTTTTGGCTGTTCATCTCAGTCTCATATTCCTCATTTGTTCTTGTCCTCAGACTCCTAGTTTCTGAGTAAGGCTCCTTGCTCAGTCTATGCTAACATCATCCTGTGGCAGTTTTCAATTCCATTCTTTTTTTCAGTGTTTGTCTCTTGGACCTCTGTTTTCTGCTAAGCCCTCTTCATCTCCTTTGTTGTGAGGGTGGAATCTGAGCAGAGGATAGCAAGGATAGCATCCCCAAGCATAGAATGCCAGAGAAAGTCCTTTGCCTCAGGCTGACGTCAGTGTCTTGGTATCTTAGTCACTGAAATCTTAGAAGTCTTGGCTCTCCTGTGGAACTTGTGTGTTTTTCTGAAACTTCTTTACATCAAAGAATTGAGATGAAAAGCACAGTTCTGGTACAAACTCCACCTTCCTTATTGAATCAAGAACTAGATTGAAAGATTTCCAGAATTTATGTTATGGAGGAACGTTTTGTCCGATTTTGTTATTAGAAGAATAGCAACCAAAAATCCATCTGAACTGCCACAGAGAACTGTCACAAATTCTGTTCAATAATGTTTAGAATAACAAGATTAAAAATGACTGAAAACAAGGTCAGATAGCTTTAAGGAAGCATCCCTACTGACTTCAATCATAATACTTCTAAAGAGATTAATTTTATTTTTTTTTCCACCAGTACGGATGTTGGTAGCCCCATATCACAGATTCATATGATCTAGAAGAAAGAAATGAAAGAAAGATCATCAGTAAAGATTCCTGTGCATGAAGCACAACTATTTTGTACCTGACTGGCTATTAAAAAAAAAAAAAAAAAATTCCAACTTTAAGTAATTCTGTCATGCAATACCCTTGGTAATTTAACTGTTTATGATAAAAAGCCTACAGCTGCCTAACCCAGCTGAGTTGGTTAAAGTTCATTCTCATGCAGACAGTGTTCTGGTTTGACCTTTTTCAGAGTGTCCCTGCAAGCCCAAGGCTTGCACAGCTTCTTCGGTGGACTGCAATTTGGACAAAAAGCACTGCTTCTCATTTATGTTTTAGTGAGGCTCAGGAAATAGATCTGCATCTACAGTAGAACTGGCAATCACCAACCTATTGCAATAAGAAAGGAGATATCAGAGGAAAGGAAGGAATGGGTAATATTTAAGATATAATACTGCTTTCTACTCAGTAACATTGATGCATCAATGAAGAGCACTGCGGATTTTGTTGTTTTGCAGGAAGGCATAATTGTTTCTGTGCTTTATACCACTGTCAACCTTGCAGCACTTAGATCTTCTTGTGAATATAGTGCTTAGTCCCTACTGTGCATGTTGCCCTACAGGCTTTTTGTTCTTTTGTCCCCTAGACACACATCACCTGATTTTTGAAATTATGTAATAGCAGATATCACAGCAGCAAGTAAATTAAAGACCTTCCTAAAAATGTGTGTAACCTTTGACTAGATTTAATGCATTCCAATAATTTCTATTTTCCTGATAACATCCCTAAAACTAATATAATATTCTCCTAATATCAAAATCTCATCTTTTCAGAAAATGAGTCTCATCTGTTAGTTCAAAATGTGCTAACTTAATACTAATTTTTTTCAGGCCAACAGACTTTTAATTATTTCTGATTTAGTATTAAAAAAAACATTTCAAGAGGTATTTTCTCCATTACCAAATTACATTTGCTCTGCCTTTTGGCTTCTTCAATTAATAAAATCATAGGATTTAATAAAAGACCCATGCAAAGTGTGGGAGAATAGAAAGGATTTACAAAAGGCACAGAATATTTTATATTTTCCTCACATTTTCTTAAATTTAATGAAAAATTAGCATTCCTATTAATTATTTACCTCATATACTATTGGTGCTAAGGATAATTTTCCAAAACCTATATTTATAGGAAACTGGCACTTCATGCTGTAGCTATCAAGGGCTGCATATGTGCTGCCTTTTGTAAGAGAAATAATCATCTATCTTAGGAAACATTTGTTAAAATGTAAGATAAATGCAATTTAATAGACTTCAACTCAACTCAAATTTAATATTCTCTTTTAGTTCTATGGCATTCAAGCTTTTATGCCAGCTTCATTACTATTAGACTATGTGAATGCCTACCCATTTTGCGTTATTCAGCTGTGTATTAATGTGCTAGATTCCTCCCAACTACCTTAAACCATCTAGAACTTAAGTATCTGGCCTAAAAGGGTCATCTGACCATGCAGTCATACCTAGTCACCATCTAGTCACTAAAGCTCCCCCAGAGGATGATTCATCCCACCCTCAGTTTGCTATCTAAAATAGAAAGGATGAATTGTTCTATGAAAGTTCCTACTGGTGGGAAGTTAAAACACTTGCAAACAGTAATTTGTTTGTTTTGTTTTGTTTCCATCGTGATTCAGCTGCCAGAATCGATGTGGCTGCCAAAATAGTTGTGGCTGCCAGAAACAGTCAGGGAAAGCACATGCAAGTCGTGTTCTTGTCTCCTTTCCAGTGGGGCCAGGACCATGTAGGTCTGATTCTCCGTGACGGTCACTGAGAGCTTCTGAATACCATGGTACCTCACTGGCTAGTGCCATATTTTTTCAAGCCCTATTAATTTTTTCTCCCTATCATTTTTTATTTTAAACCATTTCATATCTGTTCGATCTCTTCCATGTTTTAATGTGGACATAGGTGAGGGATGAAGGTGAGCTATTGATAACAGAAGACAATGACCAGTCTCAAGGGACTTGACATGGGATAAGAATTGGAGTCAGAGGACAGATTTATGTTATTTGACTACACAGTGTCTAGAGTTAAAGCTCATATGCTTAAAAGAGTGCCTGTACTGACACAGCAAGTGTCATGCCTCTGGATATCTACCTGTATCTATCAAGGAAATTGAGTTTTGGAATTTAAATATAATGCAGCGAGGGATTTTATTTAATTTTCACCTTGTCCTGATGGAAAGCAAACTTGCAGGGATGCAAGTATGTTAAACATGTAGAGAGGTAAAGAGATTTAGATACAGGAAAATCACCACCCCTCAACACTCTGAGCCTATAGGGCTTTGAAAACCTCAATGAATTCTTTTTATTGGAAGCACAGGAGAAATTATCACTCTCATGATATTCCATAATACAAGAACAAAGAAATAGGTAATTTAATTAGTTTGAGATAGTATTACAAACATGAATAAAATACTTACCACTTTACATTAGTAAAGTTTATGTACCTCACCAAAATTTCATAGGTTCTTTGTATCAGTACAATGTCAGTAGTATTACAGAATAAAAATTTTAAATGTAATTTAATTTTAATTTAAAAGTTTAGAGTGTGAAATAATTCTTTTAAACTTTATCCTCATAGATATCTCTATGTTGCTGGAGATATCTTATGTTAATATCCATAAAATAACATATGCATAAAAATCCCAAACTTAAAGATAAAATTTTTCATTCTACAGTCCCTGCTGACTGGATTTCATAACTAGAGGTGTTACATATCCATGCAGACACAATCCAGTGCAATCCTGTAACCACAGTTACAGACTTCTACCTCATACAGTGGCTAGCACCAGATGTCTCAGAGGATGGTGTGAGAATCACACCAAAGGAGTGGACTTTATTTTTTTAATTTTTATTATATAATCAGGATCAGAATGTAGACATTACACTGTGAGAAATAACAGTGGGAAGACTAGAGAAAAAAAGAAGCTTGAATAGATTTGCATTTACAGTGTATTGAAAAATTAAAAAAAAAAGTGGACAGATGACACTTGGAATTGTGTCTGATTTTCAGAGAATGAAAATCAGACTATTTTTAATATACGTATCAAAAGAATTAATATATAGGTATTTTAAGTGATTGATGAAAGACTGATTATCTGCAAGAACTTATCTGGAACTCCTGAGGAATAATGGTGCCACCACTGCTTTGTAACCATGAATGAAAATTTTCACTATGAACAGCTGATAGTGTAAGTACAAAAACCGCAAGCTGGATAGACATAGCAATTAAATAAATTAAATATATTTTTTTAGTATATATTAAAGATGTCTAATGAACATTTAAAGGATTGATAAGGATCATTTATCTGAGATATGTATCTGGTTAAGTCTGTTCAGAACTGTTTCTGGTCACAATGCGCAGAAGAGAATATTGGCGCTTTTGGTGCTTTTCATAGGCTAAAGTATTCAAATTACAAAGTGCTAAGAAGTTTCAGTGTCTTTCACTG